>OX419187.1:10807635-12057635 GCA_948465475.1 Thalpophila matura | reverse complement strand
AACTGATCTAGCATTAATTATCGGAGCAATAAAATGGGCTTCTGTTTGTTTTGAACGGTAGTCGCGAAGTTGCTCTTAATGGTTTTGGGTTAGCCTCGGGAAACGTGCATTATCATAGCCAGGCATTTCTTATCGTAACCATACAGGTTATTTGGTTAATGTGTCAGCGGTGATGGTTGTGAACTTGTGACAAATATGAAAATATAAAAAAGAAATATGATACCTAAAGTAGTTACCTATAATGTGAAATATTTAACAAGCTATTAGATGTAAGATACAAGACATAAATATTAAATCATTCTAAATTCTTTGCTCTTTCTGATAAATTAGTCTCAGTTTTATAAAGATCATATTTCGTTCAAAGAAAAAAGAAGTGATCTTATCTTCATATATAATTTTAACAAATTTGTACGTTACGACAGTTCCAGAAAATGGGCCTCTTCTGATAAGCATGCAATAATTTTATGATTCCTTATAAAGACTCGTCAATTCTTACAACGAACGATTTACCATTAACACGTATACAATAAAGGTGTTTTTCAGTTGACAGTTACCTATCGCCATTTTCCCCCGTTATGCGGTATACAATCCACTGGTCTATAACGTGGTGTAGCTCCACCATTGTGTTGACAATGGCAAGGAGTGGGCATCTTTGGGGGCTGGTAACATTGTTATGTTCGGCCTTTGCGTATGTATGCTAAATGGTTGAATTGTTTCCTACAGATGGGTTACCATACGTTGGTAGGATGTCGGACAGTGCTGATAAACAAATACTTTAATAAATAAATCAATAGTCAGTCAAAATAGTTTTAAATGAATACCTAAGGCATCGATCCCACTGCGAGCGATTTAGAGTTCTGAGTTCAGAGTTCTGCCTTTGATCGCTGCGGTCTGACTGTATACAATGTGTGTAAAGATCTAAGCCATCGCATAGATTACAGTGAACGCCGAACACAGAACTCGGAACTCTAGACTGCTTACTGGTGCCTTATAGTATAATCTATCCATATCACTGTGATTAGAGAAGTGTTTCATCTCTAGTATGTCGTGGGGTCTCAATAGACATAAATAAATAACAATTTGATGTGGCTTCACTGTTAGCCCCTAACGGTATATAAAGAAATATGGCACCATTATTAAAATTTGGCATAACCGTATTTTTATTAGAGCATATTGTACTGCCTATTCTCTTAACACAATACCTCCCGCCTTGAATGAAACCTACGGAAAGATAAAAGCTAGTCTTTTCTTTACTTACCTCCGCAGCAAACAAAATAATTTCAATAATATAGTAGCATAAAATAATACAAGAATATCCTTACAAAATGGAGACCCTACAAACACAAGGAGTGCACCAGCTATATGGTGGTCATAAACCCAGTCACCTCAACAATATAAAGCGACAATGTCCATTCACACTGGTATCCTAAAATATTTATCGTCTGCCACCAATGATATGGCATTAGGAACTGTGTGGTGAGGGACATTGTGCTGCCTACGTCATTGTTATAAAATGTACAGGTGCAACATGACTTTGATACCATTAATCAAAGTCATGTTGCACCCCTGGTATACAGCTAGGTTTTGGTACCAAAGTTCACACTTTAAGTAATAAAATTTCGAATAAGATATCAGAACTCAGTATTATTTGTGTAAATTAATATGGCATTCAAAGTGAAGATGTTTGATGTAATTTAGCATCCGCCGAGTGTCAAGAGATTTACGAGTTGATGAGAAATCATAAGGATTTATAAATTGATTTAGTTGGACCAAAAGATCGGACAGTAGGTAGGTACTTACGTCATCCGGTAACCATGCATTTATTAATTTCAATGCTAACGATGAACTTCCCATCACAAAATATATTTTTTATTCGGAGCAGCCGTCAGAAGTTTTTGTCATAGATCCAAAACTGCAAGTGTTAGATTATCATCCTGCCTGTAATTAGGATTTCCGTAACACATGATGACTTAATTGCAAACAGTGTCAGTCTTGTAGTTAAGTTATTATTACTACCGTTTTTATCGTTCGTTCCGAGTACCATGAAATCGAGGACGCAGAAATCCCAATCTCGTATCAAATTTCATAAGGTGCTAAAGACCCGCTTAAAATAGTATCACATATTTTTTCCATACAATTTATTTCTTCGATTTGCATACATATATTAAAACAAGCATTCCAAATTAAATTTATATTGAGATTTTAACTGATATATGAAATTGATAAGTATCATAAAATGGTAAAGTTACGCGTTTAGGCGTTGTTAAAGGAAACACGTCATTAAATCTCTCAATAAAGTTGTAAATTTTCATTGGAAATAAATTTTGTTTTGCGTAAATGTCAGTTGGAGATCGACTAGTTCATCGGTTATTGTAACATTATGAGTTATATAATCTCCGCCTATTAAGTTTTTGTTGCTATTTATAGGTTTTTTATTTATTAGCTTTAAAACTTTCCATGAGTTAATGACATTGAGATGAGGAAAATTTACCGTATCGAGAACTCATTAAAAAAACATCGTTTTAGTTTTTAGGTCCAAATATCAAAATCAAAATATAAATGAGAGCATCATTTTGATCTTGTATTTCGCAACAAAAAAAATAGAATATGGGGTGTAAGCAGGATGTTCCAACGTTGTTTTTTTTTTCCTCATTATAACTTTATCTACCAGCAGCATACTAGCATACCTACTCTTATTAAACGACTTCAAAAGCAGAAGATTCTCGATTCGACAGTATTTTTTTTGTATGTAGGTACCTAATTATTATTTTTTCATTAGAAGCTTGTCTGATGGTAGGTACCATAACATTTAGTTCACTTTGCCTATGTTGATGATATAAGAATTACCAGCAAAAAGTAGTAGGTACCAGCCAGCTTACCCATGTAGGTTAGGTTAGAGGTAATGAATTCACGTAATTGCTGTAATAGGTTACACAAAATAAAAAATAAAAACTTAAAAAAAATAAACCGCCTTTAAAAAGTTTCGGAAGTCGGTGCCGAAATAAAACAAATTATAAAAAAAATTGTTATCGATTTCCGATCGACTTTTTTTAGGAGAAACATTTGAGATTTTTATAGCATTCATTTTAATGACCATAGTACCTATGTATAAAAATTTTAGAATGTATGTACGCGGCTTCATAATATCTTGAATTTTACTTGGTTTCACTAGATTTCTAGTTTGTGCCGGAAAAGTCAACAAAGTACGTCAGTTTGATGGGCAGCAGAATCATTTGATAAAATCATACTACGAAATGGTTTCCCCAACGGTTTCGAGTAAACCAGAAACTCATGATATTGTTAGTATATTTCCCTTTTGTAATTCAAAAGAAAAAAAATACGTGTCTTTAGCACCATTAATTGCAGCTTTCTATAAGAACTCAGAAAGACGTATGTGAGTAACCATACACATAATAATGGAGAATGAAAATGCCTAAAAAGGTACCGGCTTTCAAAGACTTTAACAATTTATGGTAGATTCAGCATTCTTGTAATAGACCAACAGTGGAAGCTTCCACATATGGCGTTGTCCCCTATGCAAGAAGATATTAAACCCTGTAACTGCCTAACAGTATTATTATTTTATAGACATTTTAACACTTTGTGTTTTATTCTATAATTAATTTAATAACAGTATTCAGTTATTACCCCTACCTTTACGAAATAAGTTGAGAGTGTCAGTAAAGTGAATTGTCGACAAAAACGACCGTCCATGATTGTATTTAAAAGGAAAGTTTCTAAAAACCTTGAGACATCGTCTTTTTAAGGTAGGTATATAATAATTCAATAAAATCAATACATTAGAGACTAGAGAGCATGTTTTCTTGGGGAAAATCATAGGTTTGATTATTTAAATCAAGACACCTGACAAGAATGACGTGTCTAATGATGTCATCATGCCCAGAAGACAATAGGTATTATGGCCTGATTCAGAAAGCAAGTTGACGGTTTTTGTTATGTCATCCCAAACGAAGTAAATAGGAGTGGAATTTTGACTATGAAACAACGTTAAAACACTGAAGAGCAGCTTTTTTTCATATTCATTTACATTTATTTTCAAAGAAGAAAAAAAAAGCCGAAGTTTCATTTCAAATTAATTTAGATGAAAGCGCTACCCGTGAACAATAGAAACCTATTTAAAACACAACGTTAGACATTCGTTTAAAAACGTTCTTATTTTAGTTAAGATACAAATAAACGATTCTGCGACGCTCAATTCGATCCTTCGAGCAATATGTTAGAGCCGAGGCTTACTTTGAAGATAAATTTACAAATGGCGGCGGCGCCGCGCGGTGACAGCACGCATGCGCTGCGCGGACGCATTGTCGCAGCTGCGGTTGGGTTGTTAGCGACTAAATATAATATGGATTATATCAAACAATTTCATAGAAATTTAAAGAACAGGTTAATCTATCATGCGCCTTAATCACGGCTTACTATTCTCCTTTGATTCAATTTGTTACGACTTCAAAGACAGTGTGTTTTCTGCAACATGGTATGAATCGATGGCCTGGTGGTTTCATTGTTGGTTGCCCAAACACATATTTGAGCAAGTACATGTTTGAGTATTCAGCTTCATGAATCCATGATCGTTATAAATATGATCTTTTTCTTACAGTAGTTTACTCATTTCGCAATAGAAATACCTCACACGAGAACTCTTCTTCTTTGCTTACCTCTATGTTTTTGTCCACTTTCGAGTTCATTCCACTCTTTTCCAGTTTGTTCTGTGTATTCAAAAAATATATATGTATTTCATTTCTATCTAAGACCCAACAATATTGGGTGTAAGTAGGACTGCCATCACCAAAATTGCTGACGCCGGACAAAAACTTTAAAAACTCCGGACATTTGGGTAAAATTGAGTAATTTTCCCGGACGCCGCCGAAAAAATTTTTCGTCAATCAGGATTCACCTGACACAAAGTGTTTCCGGGTTTCACCCGGACACTTTTTGAAACCCCTACCGGACGCTCCCCGAACGTCCTCTAAACTAGGACAAATCCGAGGAAACCTGGACGGATGGCAACCCTAGGTGTAAGTGACAGCGTAATGAAAACTGAAACCACTTATTCTGAACAACTTAGCGTTAAAATTTCCATCTTTTAAAAAAACTACGATATTGTTTGGAGATTTTGCAGTTAGTTTACAAATCTCCAAACAAAGTCGTATTTTTTTAAAGTCCGACGCAAAATTTTAACCCTGAGGTGTTCAGGATAAGGTACTGGACCCATGGTTTCAGTTTTTTTCGTTACGCTGTCACTTAAACCCCGTGTGTGACCTATTGTAACTTTATTTATTCAAAAATGCTTTATGCTTTCTCAAGTATAATATGGAAACTTATACCTGTCGAAGCGGACGCAGTGCTGACTGGATTTTAAATGAGCCGTCGAGTCTCACCCCCTTGTCAACTCCCATTTCTGTCAATGCATTTGGTCAAATTGATTATAGGGTAAGTGTTTTTATTTTTATTTTATGGGAGATGAAGTATTATTTTTAACTGACTTCATCGTATTATCAATTTATCATTAAACCTAGTAAGGATTCTTAAGTCCTTATCAGCCTCTCCCAGAGATGAGGTGATTATCTTAACAGGCAGCAAATTAATAAAATCGTTAGGTGTTAAATATCAATGTAAGAATTAATATAAGAACGGCCCACCTAAAACTACACATAAAGGACATGTAAAGGAAAACGCATGTAAGGGAAACGACCGGTACTTATTTAGTTTTATTTTTATAAAAATCTATTTCTATTAATGGCAATAAATTCTAGCTCGCGGGGCGGGTGTGTTACCTGTCGGATCGTGTCTAAACCGATATTCGTTACGCGACCAACTCTCGTTTAGTGCTGACACATTGACTATTATTTCCATGAATAAAAAGTGACTTGACCGTTCCCGTTGACATTCGGGAGCTGGTATAATAAGTAGGAATTTACATTTCATCGGCTCATACGTCCGTTGTTTCTCGTGTTTTAAATTTCAAATTTAGTCCTCGCTACCACGCATCGCCTATATTATCTAGAAAATACTTTCCATGTCGAAGTTTAATTTGAAAAGTTGACGGGTAAAAATAATGGTTATGTAACCTTTAAAATTCGACATTATAACGAGTAAAGTGGCCGCGTTCTACTCTCATTAATTACATACTCATTTATGCATGTAGAGTTGAGCTTGAAGACCGACCCGCGCCATCGTCGCTGCTCTTTAATGAATTTTTAACAAAAACTTAATTAAAAATTGTATCTCGCGTGTTCGAAGGAAATGAACTCATTCTTTGGACTCGCTGACTGACGGGCGAACTGACGGGTCCGTCATTATGAAGAGCGTCCACTGTATCTTGACCCGCGGTGCCCCCTGTTGCATACACAAAATTGTGGCCCCTGGCGGATTCAACGTGCAGTCAAAGGTCAGCCCGCACTGGTGCAGGTATGTTTTGGAAATTTTGTAGTTGACGAGGTATGCGGTAAATGTTATTACGCACTTAATTATTAATTATTGGTTCATGTACCGTAACTACGGTTACTTGTTAATAAGCATTTAATGATAAATACATGTGCAGGTTGAATATTATTTTATGCAAAAGTAGAGTAGTTAACTATTTATCGCAACAATGATAAATGCAATTCTGAAATTTATTCGAGAGGTTATAAGAATCGGAGAGCGAAAAGCACAATACATTGTAGAACAATGTGCATCTTCCAAAACCAATACAACGAAGTAAATAGAAACTCATACCGGGTATACAGGTTTGATGGTAATTCAAAATATTCTATTGTATTCGAATCATATCGCATACATCGGTAAGAAGGGCTTGTAAACATTTTTTCACGTCCACTCTAGGTGTATTGAGGTGGCAAAAAGTGTAAAAAGCCTCGCATGTAGGTATGAAGACGCTGGCTTCAACAAAACCAACACGGGGCGGCCACAAATTGGCGGTTCAGCGAGACGGGCACGTCGTGACTGCGCCGCCGCGCCGCGGGCGCATCCACTTACCGTGGACGGAACATAAGCGGAGCGGACAGCGGGAACCGTTAGCTGCGCAGAAATATTTTCAGTATATAGGATCTCCGGAAAAAAAAAGGATTTTAAAATAACGCGGGCCTTGTTAATGAGACGGCTGACGAAACAAACGAGTTTATCAGAGAATAGCGGACTGGCCAATGCAGTAAAAATGAGGGTTGATTTTGGGGCGGATTTTGGTAGAACCATGTCATGCTAGGATAGATTAAATTAAACGAATTTTTTAATTACCCTTAGTACAGCGATATAGTAAATAAAGTGAATGCAAAATCTGGAGCAAAATGTTTGTTAACGCATGGCAAAATAATGAATTCAATTTTTTTATGCAAGAATGCATTTAAAATTCGTTAGTTATGAAAAACGCGTGATGTAAAATATGTATTTTGAAACTTTATGTGCGTATTTGAATAAAGTAAAAATAGGAACAAATAACGAGATAGAAACAAACGATATACAATATACCTCGTTAGAACAGCGTCCTAATAATTCAAAAAGTGCAAAATTATTTATTACGCGCACATAAATTGTGTTAATAGACAGCGCAATAAGTGCGCACCCTTACGCGTCCAGTACGATTATTTGCTCAGTAATGGTAGAAATCCATTAAACAAGCTCCTTTTAGTGATTGAACAAGTACAAAGACTAGAATGCATTTTTGAATTGCATCCAGCCAATTTACAGACACTAAATTGCATAGCATGGAAATGTGAAACCTTTTTTGGATCTTTTTTATTGTATTGCGAAATTAATTTGAGTGCTCAATTATACTTAATTCACTCAAGTTGATTATTGTGGGAATGTTTATTGAGTTATGGTTCTGACCTTATGGCGACTTATTGAAAAATGAGCACATTAAAATACGCTTGTTTATTTTTAATCCTAGCTATTAAAAAAACTTTATGCAAATTATGGAATGGAAAGTGTTTTTTAGGGTTCCGTACCAAAATGGTAAAAAAGGAACCCTTATGGTGCGACTTCGTCTGTCTGTCTGTCTGTCTGTCACACCTGGTTATTTCAGCAACGACTAATGCTATCGACTTAAAATTTGAAACATTTATAAAAAATACTTGACCAACTTTATTGCAAATGAAAAAGTCTAAAAATATTTTTATTTTCATTGCAAAAGGGGCCGGAGTGGGGGTCCGAAATTTGAAAGTGGGGTTACTAGGTCAAGTGACATATCATATGAAAGGGCTTGATCTGCACATTTTAAAATATATTTTTATGTCTCACAGTTTTCGACATATGATGAAAAATGTCTGAAAAAATACCATTCCCCCCCCCCTTATCTCCGAAGTTTACGGAGCGAAAAATCTGAAATAATTAGGGTTGATAAGAATTGACCCAAATATTGCACCAAAAATAAAACGATGTTCCTAACTAGTACAGTTTTTTCAAAATCATCGAAATTCCTTCACAAACAAACTTAGTTATGCGGTCCGGTTTTTTTCACTTTTAAACGTCCAAGGATGGTGCGGAACACTCGGTGCGCGAGTACGACTCGCACTTGACCGGTTTTTTTTTTAAACATTATTGTTATTAGGATTATATTTTATGTAGCAAAGTATGTTCTTTTACCAAATGCCTCGAAAGAAAGAATGCCTATAAAGGAAGAACCTATAGTATTTCATTTTATTTCCAAGAAGCTACTTACGTCTATTTTATGGTATGGCTGTTGTTCAGGTTTAATTAATGCTTTAGTCAACCGTCAAACAACTGAAAATTAAATGTCTTTCGAATAAATCCAGCACTATACCTACTGACTATTGTACAAGATGGCAGTTATTTTTTAAGTGCTGTTTTACAGCCCACGGTTAGGCATTTTGCCCCACACTGTCTAGTATCTATCATAGTAAAATTTATTGTCAATGAAAAATATTATGGGAACTTAGGCTCGTATTAAGAACGATACTCGAGCACAGATCTCTGCTTGAGCATAGATGTCAACCAATCAAATGGCTTTAAATGTATGGTCAAGCAGAGATCTGTGCTCGAGCGTCGTTCTGTAATACGGGCCTTAGACATAGTACCGGGCGTTATTTCGCAAGAAACGTCTTGTTAATTTAGTGGGCTGTTAGAAATATAAGGCGATAAAATACTCATTTTTACTTACGGTCTTGTGTCATGCTAGTAGTTAAACAATATTTATGAATACAGATGAAACTTTTATTGGTCGGCTGCAGAAATAAGAAGACTTAATAATGATGACTTGAGATTTGAAGTAAACGTAGAGCTGCTTGAATGTTTTGTTACTGTAATTGTTTTTAATGACGAAGATGTTATTTTCTCTGACACTAGGTTTACAAACTATAGGTACTTCCTTCCCAAGGTTGTCTAAGGGTCAGTTGTACAGTTACATGTCTATAATCGTCAAATATGGGGTGCATGATAATTACATACTGACTTAATGCTTACGGTGAATATAAGAGACAGTTTGAAACGACCCAGTTAGGTATGTCGATTTATTGGCGCTCGACAAGAATCTCAAATAAATTCCAGAAATTTCGACATTGTATTACAATGGAAGGGTCAGGTCTTGTATCAGATCGCCGAACTACAGACGCTGTTCGCTTTTCGGAAACCTTTAGACAGGCTACAGACCTTGCTGACTGACTAACCTTTTCGAGATAAGAATGAGTTCTGATTGCAGTCTTTCTGGATAATGCGAAAAATGTTCCACATCACTGGTACCTACTAATCAGAAATCTAGTATTTGTGAATTTTTCAAGTCTCTTGGTCACAAGAAGTAGGCTTTTACCGGGTTCTACATAGGTACCAATAAGGTTTTTTCCTTTGGATGTTTCATTGCTTTTTCTTTTTCATTTTGCAGAGTTATTCATTTCATCAATAGGTTATTTCCTCTTCTTTTTCATAAAAGAAACGCACATGTTTCAAAACTCCAGAACATAAACTTCATAGAACTAGCAAAAAAACGTTCACATACATTGCGTAAACTGTTCCATTACAGTTTGATTACAGGCACGCAACGAGCAGTGTTTTGTTCAGCAAAAAAGCACATCGTACGAGCGTCACCGGACTTCATTTACATATAGAGAACATAAATTCTCGTTTGTAAGAACACACTGGCACTTTTATTGTGCAGTCTTCGTTGGCAGCAAAAAACTGACAGTTTTTTTTAACGAGATAGACCACCGCTACATGGCGACCTTTGATCGCGTCTATACAAATATTAATTCTTTGCATGTTGAAGCAGTGAACTAATCGTTTTTTATTGGTCACGGCGCTTGTACGGTCGTGAGCCTTTTATGTGGGAGGTATTGATTCTATAGGCAATTTGACGAGTATGGATATGCATGGAACAAGTATTACTTGTGTATCTGATTTAATATCGTGCCCGCTTCAAAAATAACGTAAGTGCCCGAGTGTGGGATTTTGATTTGGATTCCTGATTCGAACCGAAGCTAAATAATATTGAATCACACACTAAACGAGTTAAGTGTGAGATAAAATTGTGCGATAAGAATTTTTAATGCGATTTTAATGCAGTTATCACTTGTCACTACTTTGAACAAATTGTTTGCTCAACTTAAAAAGAGGATTGTTACATTGATACACATGTCTTCATATCTGAGTTGAATATAAGCGCGTATTATTTTTGGGATGTTGATAAGGAGCACTTTAGCGATCAAACCCTTTTCTTTTGTTTTTATTTGGGTTTCATAAAACGATATAGGTACTGGTACGTAACATGCGTAATGGAGCAAATATTGTTTGTTGCGTAAGAGTTTTGGGGTATTGTTTAAATATATCGAGTATTTGTGTAAACAATATAACTGGTATTCGTTTACATTGGCGAACTCGTAAACGACAAACGGGCAATGTTCATCGGAAACAGTAAACATTACATAATTTTATAAATACGAACGTGTATGCTGCGGATCGTGGAATGGTCGTTTTCACAATTCCCGTCTGCGAGAGCATGCTCATATTTTACGTTTGATCATCAAAAACGATGTAAAATTGATTTACAACAACCTCAGAGTGATTGCAGCGTCAATATATATGAACGGTAACGCTGAAATTGTATGAGATATTCAATGAACGCTCATTCATTTGTTAATTTTGTACGCCGCAGTAATATTTAGTGGCCGTAAATATTACGGCTATAAAACAGTCCAGAATGCTCTTAATATTTTAGCTCCCGTTATTTTAGATGTCGGATTTTTATGTGTTTTTACATATTATATATATTATGGTAATAGGAAGTTATGACATACATTGGTGTAATATTGTTTATAAACAAAGCATTCGTTTATATATTTAAATTCTTAAGACTAAATTATTAATACAATAATCTAAATCTCCCTCTGCTGTTTCGACAAGTAAATCTTTTTCAACAGATTTTGTCTGCGAACCCGCCTCGGGTTTGTCGATGATGGCGGTCTGGCTGGGAACCCTATAATCAGTGAAAGTTTTTTTGTCGGGTATGGGATTGTTCTTTCAAAACAAATCAATAATGCGTTTAGCAGCACCATTTTGTCTGAACGAGTTCTATAGTCAACTGAGGTCAATACAATTACATAAAAACTAAAAAAGTAACTATATGTTTGTCTATTACCCGTTTTCACGGGTAAATCGCCGAAAACTGGTTTTGATATTGGTTGCCATCTATCCGATGTCAGCCACATCAACTGCATTTTATGGCATCCAATATTATGGTGGTTGTGGGTTAGCAGCTTTTATGTGTTGCTTTCTATACTGATATGAGGGCTGTGAAGGTAATATGTCCTGTGAAGGTAATATGTCACTGCGCCATTAATACCATCACAATTTTCAGCCACCACATAGAAGTGCTCCGTCAAGGGCGAGAAACATGCACAAAAACAAAACAATACATTTAAACTGCGTTTATCTCAACGTAAATTTATTTGAGCAGTTTGTTTACCAAGTTTATATGAAATGTTTCCTTTCAATAAACAAAGCTGAAAATCACGTTGTCGTTGTCTGGCAGTCACATCTGTTGTGTGATCGCTTGTTCGGATCGCGAACAGTTTTATGTGGGTATAAATACTAGCCGATCTGTCCCCGTGGTCGCTTGCTTCGCGAAAGGTTGCCTTCATTATGTCACGTGCGGGTGTAAAGGATGAGACTGTTGAAAAAACTCTTGATGAAGATTATAATGAAATGATAATCAAACTTCTCAAGAACGTAGCTAGGCATAGGCAGTGGTAGTAAATAGTAAATAGCAGTAAATAGTCTTAGAAAGAGAAACAGCATCTAAATCATTCATAAATTGATTATTTCGCATCAACATCAAGTTGAATATCGTTTAAATTACGAGCATTCCTTACATTCTTCCATTCCTCTATGTATGTTTTCCTTGCCTGCCTCCTCTAAACAAAATTCTGGTTACGTCCTTCATACTTCCATTATACTTCCAGAACACAACATTTTTGTGGATCGTCACTGTCCAATCAAAATGCATCATACATCATAGTTGCCCATTATAAAACGTAGTCCCACAAAATGATCGCTTCGACGATCGGTCTTACCATTATCATCGATTTATAGATCACACATTTTGTTAATGATATTAGCAAACTTTTGCCAAATCAACCAGTCAAATCTACCTATTTAGTTCCCATTTATTATTGCCGATTACATGTTTCTTCTGCCAGGAGGCGGGACAATAACAAATGGTAATTTAGAATTCCTCAATGCGGCGTAACATTATTTCGCTTACCACAATAATCGAATAGGACCCCAGTTGTCTTAGTTAGGTCGTCAGCCCATCTGTTTTAGGGGCGTACCTACCTACCATACAACGTTTGTCGGATCTTTAGATCTATCTAAAAAACAAAGTCAATTAAAGAAACAAAAAATTAAAGAAACAAAATATGCGGCAGCACCTGCAAAGCTATTCAATTCAATATATTCTATTCCAGTGTTTAAAATGTTTGTAGCTAAGGCTAGACTCGTTAAACAAATTACAGAACACTTTTCTTAAATTTTCAAAAGGCAAGCTGTTCCTTATGAACTCGGCTTTATAAAGTTAAGTCTGTATACAAACTCAACGACAATATCGTCTGCGATCAAATAATACGACAAAGTTCTTTGTGATGCCGCGGAGTTTGCGCTCACTCTAATTAAATGCGCGGACTGTAGCGAAAAGATTTTGTCGCGACGATTTCAGATTTAAGTGAAACTTGTCGCTTGTCTTCGCTCGCGTGTAGGTGTGTATTGTATTAAGATCCTTACGACGTCTAATATTTTCAAGAAAAAAATATGCGTGCGAAGTTTAGCTGGCTGTTGGAGATTTACTGAATTTTGTCTTCGTTTTCAAAGTGTGGGATTGTATAGTTGCAAATAACGTATTACCAGTACAGTTACCTATTTGCTTGTACGCAGTATAAAATCCCTTGAATTTGTGATAGCCTAGTAGGTACTCCCTGAAGGATTAATCAGATTTAGATGCAGATTAAAAAAAATAGAAGAAGCGGACTTTTGCAAAAGCTGGTGGGAGATATAAGGAGTTATGACTCCGAACGGGTTCCTTAACATTCGTTTCTCCGTTGAACTGATCGCTGACAAAACAACTCGTTTACGAGTGTTTCGTCGATAGAACCCTTTAATTATGAACGATTCATCGACATAACCGTTTGTCTATGAGTTTCGTATTCAAGTGAATCTCAATACATATTTTAATTTTCGTATGCTTATTTAACATCGTTGTACGGAAACCGTACGTAATTTTAAACCTGTATATTGTGCTCTGCAGTAAACGTAATCATTAGAACAAATATTTATTTAACCGCACTGAATAACTAGTTTACCTTTACCCATATTTTGTGTAAACATCTTTATGAGAACAAACCATACAAATAGTTAAATTATAATTTACAAAAATGTTGTAACTGTAGGCGGAAAGTCAAATACAAAGCCGGTTGCCATAATAGGCAATAAAAGAAACAACTTGCATTCGTGTTGCCAGCTAAAAAATGCCGTTTACATAAGACGATCATCACTCATGTGATAATAGTGTATTCATGTAAATTGTTCTCATTAGCTGTCTCGATTCTATTTGCGTTTGTACAGAAGCACCGACTAAATAATTAGTTGTGTATTAACGTATTTTATTGACACATGTTATTTGATTATTTTAAAATGCCGGCCACCTTGTGTCATTAGTTCATTACATTACATTTGAATTTGACCACCTTGCTGTATGTAAAAAGTCGTTATGAATTTAAATTCACACTTAATAAAAAATGTGATTTGATTTTATGTTATATTTTTTTATTTAAATATTTTTAATTTTGACCTTTGTGGGAAAACATATTTAGCCTTCTCACATTCTGTACGTTTAAATTGTAGGTACTTAAATAACATTGTATGAGCCATAGCAAGAATTTATAGACCAGTTAAATAAGCTTTAAGTACCAACCTAGTCACAGTGATTTAATATATTTTCTACTTAAATGTTAGGCATGTTTCCCTCGTAAAGTCATTCATATACAATTCGGCTCCATTATGTTTACGATCAGGATAACGATTCGTGTTAAAAAAACTCTAAATAGGCTTTTAAGTATCCATAGTCAATTAAAGGGAAAGCTGTTTCGAAAAAATATTTTACCGTAAATTCAGTTTATCTTATCCAAAACAAGGGATATAACGGTGCACTTAAAGTATGAACACATGATCTTATGAATACAACCATAATAAAAGCACTAATGATATTATGGTGTTATTATACAAACAAGATATTTCGTGTAGGTAATAACCCCTATGAATGGGAGCCTACCTTACAAGCCGGGCCTTAATTGGCGGTTCATGTGATAAAAGCCGCTTGTATTGTTTATATATTACGACAGACGGATGCACACGGAAACTTGTGAAGTTTAAACAAACAGAAAACCTGCTTCGAACAAGCTGAGCTGTTACCCATTAATTTATGAAGCTCAATAAAATGATTCACTAATTCGAGAATAAAATTAAATATTCTTGTTTGCGAATTCAATAACGAAGTTTATATAGGCCATTTAAAAAAGGACATGAATTATAACTTCGTACCGGACATCATTAAATTAATATTAATAACAGCATTAATAAAGGAAGATGTCTTGTATCAGAATTCTTCGTATTAGGCCCATAGCGTACGAACACGTCGAATGAAATTTGTTTGTGCTCGACGATTAAAAGTCTGTTTTTTTGGTCTCGTTTGATGAAACACAGCCCTTATGCTTGTTGAAACATAATTTTGAATAATGAAACGCGTGTCGTTAATACATCACTCTGTTGGACAATAACACGGGACTCGTACAATGCGAGCGAAATTACATGCGGCTCATATTGACCGGCGCAAATAAATATTTTGAACTGACATTTGGATAGGTTTTTTGTCCGTTTTGTAACTAAAGACAAAGGCAATATCCGCCCACGAAGCCGGACGAAGGGCACCAAAAATTATTATGGACCGTGTTCACTTTCCGAGGCATTCCACGACTAATGATTTCGAGAGATACCCTCCCCTTGAATGTAAAACGACCCCGCCCCTCGAATGAATTGAAACACTGGCTGGATTTTTTATTTATATTTATTAATTGTTGTTTTTCGACGACTGGTGGCCGAACGGGGCAAAAACTCTTATTCTATTTTTGAAATCGTTTTATAGAATGAGAGTTTTAGATGAATTATGGCTTCGGGAACTTTGTGCCTCCCACGAAAATTCGATTATACGGACAGAGACAAGTTTTATTTTTGTAATATATAAAACTAATTATATAGGTAGCTTAATTGCGATTTTTGAAGCAGAAGCCATATCACTTAATTTTTATGACTTGAAGAGGAGGCTTGATGGTTGGTATCTACATAGTCACAGATAATATAATAGGTACTATACGTACAGATGCCTCATCTCATACAAAGAAAAGTGACCGATTTAGCGCGGGCTATCTTCGGGCTATACATTTTTCCGTGCTTAAGGCATTTTTCAAAATTTGAACAAATATTTTTCATGATGTATTTTTTCATGTTCTCAATTTTACACAAACTTCAATAACAAATCGATACATATAACGCCATCTATTATGAGTTATTTCAACAAATGTTACTTTGTTCCTGATGAGACCCCGTGAGACATAGTATAAAATTATATGTTAATATACGTCTTTGAATAGTGTATCAGTTGGCATGTTTTGACATTTCGAAGTGGAGTAACATCTAAATCTTGACTAAACTTGTCCGACACCCACACGGTGCATGAGCGTATTATGGCGGGCAATGTCTGGTGCTAAGTATTATTTATTGGTATTATATTTCAGTGTTATAGTAACGAAGTAGTTACAGGATTAGCATTAATGTGAATTAATTAATATTGATTTTAATAAGGTAGCAGCTAATAAAGGTGATCGTTGTTATTTATTGCTTAGAGACGGAAGCAGAAATCATTAATTAGTTTATGTCATATTAAACATTTGTATTCAAGTATATGCAAGTATCTATGTACATATTATAAAATCTATGAATTAGTTTGTGTGCTAAAACATTTTACTCTAAACACCCAGTATAACCGCGCTATTAAATTTAAAAGCGACTTAGCTGTCTATCCTATACTGACATACCCATATTATTATATTGTTTTCATCTAAATATACTCCCATCGGTAAGAAATTCAGACTATTTTGAATATCCCCCATCTATTAGGGTGGCATAACTCATCAAAACATCTAGTTACGCCAATTTCAGCCGTTAATAAGCGGATCCTTGTACATTAAAGTTCCTCCTTTTGAACACTGCTACCAGACTGTGAAGCGTGTAAGTGCAGTGTGCACACACATTAAAGACTACCTTATCGACGATATTGAAGAACTTCATTAGTATTCACACACATGTATACAGTATTTTTATGAAGTGTAGTAGTAGTTTTTACATACAACATGGAATAGTTGAACGCCGCCGCCGGATGCGTCGAGTTTCGCTAACGCGGCCTTTGACTGACTCACATTAACGCTGAGTTGCAGAAAAGGCCATTAAGTTTTAAAGGAGACTTTAACGAAGGAAATTGTATGGTTAATGCCTCCATTAAAATTTAATTATCTTTCTGCAACTGACCGTTAATTAATTATATTTTTGCTCAGTTTGTTTGTGCTTAAAAGAATCGCTTTCAAGTTTAAATTAAAATACTTACAAAAAAATACAAATTATATTAGCAATAGGTACCTATTTACTTGAACAAAACTATTGTGATATTTTCAATATAAATACATGTAGGTACAGAGTTGTGTCAAAATGATTATAGGTAGGTATGTGTTTTTATATATTGTTTTATTAATTGATTGACTTGCGTTTGGCCGCCATTTCGCCTTGCGGTCTATGATGATGATGAAGCATGCTTGCCTAAAAGAAACCGATTCACTCGCGACTTGAAGACATCCAGATTGTAACTATCGGGGAACACCCACTCAGGCAATATAATAGTGTAATATAATATTTATAACAGTAGCTGAAGTCGTGACTGTTTGTAATAGAGTAACTTCCGCTATGAAATCATTTTGTGAACTCATACTTGTGAATCACGTCACGTGATATTTATTATTTTATTATTAAGTCACCTCTAGGTAATAATTATGTAAGATATATGTGCTGTTAAGGAAACTATATTTTTCCCACGAGTTTGACTTAGAACATTTGAAAGTTAATGAGATAATTATTGTTGTATGTCAAAAGTAATTATTGTAATAAGCTTTTGTTCAAGTAAGATAATTATTTAATAAATATTTAATTAATAAATAAATAATAATTTGTCATGTCAGTTTCTCGGATTTCAAAAAGGGGGGGGGGCTCTAACTAATCATCAGTTATTAAATGGCTATCAGTTACAAGAAATATATTTCGGTACGATTTTCTGTTATCTGTTGTCAAAATCTCTAAAATAAAGGAAATCTTAAATGCTACGATCATTAATATTTTTCCGGGAAATCATCAATTTTATTGTAATTATTAGTTACAAAAAATATTTCCATATCTACTCAGGTGGTTTTTTGCACAAACTATTTGTATCTGTCATTAATTTTATAGCCAATCATGACTCACGACGCAGGTAACTCTATACCCTATAAAATTAAAATATTGAATATTAAAATAAGCAATAACGAGAGGTGATACGTAGCATTTTAATAAATCAGGTAAATAAAAAGTTTGGTTGACATACCACCTATTCATGGATGGAATAATATGCCTACATAATACTGGATACTATATAAATAAAGAGACAGAAGACTCAGTCGTAATGGTGCGCGATCGTATAGGCAAATCAGAATCTCACGGTATAAAAAAAAAAAGATTTTGCCATGGCAATGCCTACTTGTCACTTTTCAAATGAAGTACGAGTCCTGTAAAATTCTGAAAATTGAAAAGTACAAGCTAAAACTCTTTTATCCGTTCACTCTAGGGCTGGTAGGTAGTAACTTTGAAACTCTTCTTTTGCTATCAGATTCTGGTATAGCACCGCAGAACATCTAGAACGTGTGACGAACGAGATTTTCCAACCCACTGAGGTACAGATTCCACCGGAATCTTTACATCAGTGATTTACAATTCTCTAAAATTATTCCAAAGAACAAAAGAATCTAATAAACCAATCTCATTATTAGTCTCCGATGTCACCAACGCACTTAAAAGGCGTTTTAAGAGATTTAAAATTTCAACCGGTGCGGGTGTGACACGGTAGCTCAGTGCTTAGAGCAATGCCACGGTACGGCAGAGGTCATAGATTCAAGTCTCACCCATGTCAGTTATTTTTAAATCTCTTATATTATTTAACCAGCTGTTACCTGCGACTTCATCGGCGTACATTCATAAAAATTGAACATAAATACTTACTAAAACGAAAAAATGCATCGGGTTTGCCCTCTAGGCACGCCCCTATTGACAGCCTAATATCAGCTGGTCTATCAGAGTACTTGGGAATTTCTCTTGGAAAAGACTCTGTGTCGAACCTATACCTCACGGTGTTACTCAATAGCCGTTCAATGGAATATACCTTCTGTACTTATCTATTTTGTTACATAGTGTGTGTCTATCGATGCGGCCAAAGGTCATTCCGCATTTAATTTTGACATTACACAATGAACGAATGAACGAAATTCACGCTTCAAACATGAAAGCTGATCGCGATGTTACCCAATCCCATCAAATGACGACCTTTAGTGCTCTTACGTGAGAGAGCTTGAGAAAAAGTGGTATAAGAATATTAGAAGGTTTTTATATGAAATCGGAATTGGGAGATTCCCTTTTAAAGAGATTAAATAAAAAGGATCGCCTTGGTCTAGTGGTCGCGGTGACCAGTCACTTCACCAAAAAATAATTCACAAATGTTTACTTGACAAGCAACGATTAGCAAAAACATTATTTGTCATTTCATCATTAAACCAACAACAAGTTTAGCAAATAATTTACTTAGCAAAATAATTATCCAATGAACTTTTATTTAAAAACGTATTATTTGACAAACAATTCATTATTTTTTCATTATAACTTATAAAACAACGTTTGGAATACCACCGCAATCCGAATCGCTGCAAAACCGACTCCACGTAGTCTTGTCTGCCCTACCTCTAGAGTGTAATTTAAATTCGCGTAGGCGCGAAGTGGCGAGGCGGCCCGCGAGCCAAGGAGCAGGTGGCTTTCACGCCTGCCGCCGCGGCTGAGGCTTGCCGGCGAAGTCGGCCAGCAAGCCGAAGCTGCGGTGGTGAGCGTTAAAACCCTCTGCGACGATAAGCTCGCGTGGTGCCGCCGGAGCCCCGCAGCGCCGGAGCCGGAGCCGCGACAGAAACCATGCCCGCTGCATGTTGCATGCTTGCTGCTTGCTGCATACTTGCTGCTTGCATGGAGTATAAATAAAAAGTATAAACTAATGTATTTAAATATGAAATGAAAAATGTATAAATGATTAAATATCATCAGATGCATTTGTTAAAAGAAGTATTTGCCAAAGATATGTTTGTAAAACGAGTGATTTTAAAATGAAAAATTTACGGAATAAGTTGTTTGCGAAATAAATAGTATACGAAACGTTGGTTGTAAGATGACAATTTGTCAATGGAGTTTTGGTGAAACTTTAGTGAACTAATGGTCGGTGATGCGACTGCTGAGAGTGGGGTCCTGGGTTCGATACTCGGGTCGAGCAAACTTTAATTGGCTTTTTCTATCTGAAAATTCTTAGTAGCAGCCCGGAGACTGGATTTGTGCCCTCGCCCTTCTCACAGTGGTTCAATGGTTTTATCGGCAGTTTTAAAAAGCAGTACGTACGGGAAATTAACCGCTCGTAGGACAATTTATTTATTACTGAAGTAGGTAATTCAACTGTAGCTATATGTGTCTCGATTTTCATTTGTCTGGTATTTTATGTAACAAACAACAAATACATTTCAATTTCCTTTGTCACAGTCACAGATTGATTACACTATAGTAAATTTTCATTGATATAATTCTGTTCAAGATGATTTAGTGGCTACGTGATGGAACCGCAAATAAATTACTTTTCACACCACCTGCTCGAAAATGTCAAATTATATCCTAAAGTAGGTCTTTAAAGCCCATGGGCAATAATATTGTACTGAATTTCATTATAACCCTTGGTTAATAATGTGATTTGAATTTGGAACCTCAACTTTCGTATGAACACTTTTACCACAGAGGCCTGCACCAAAAAAAGAACTTGTTCGAAAATCGAACTGGTCAGCACGTGACACAAAAAAAGGCGCGGACATTACAAATAGCTGTATTCCAAACGACAAATTCTTTTAAAAATTTCGAGTGGCGACAGTGATATGACTCCAGAGTCGATAAAAAAAAACCGTTGGAATTATTATCAATCAAGAAAAACCTCCATGGTACGGTTAGCTTGACATTGGTCTATTGTGTGGTCTATAGTGTACACGCTGGTGAGCCAGGCGTAGCCATGCTAGAGGCGTACATGTCAGAGTAATATAGTTAACTAGTGTAACTACCCTTACTCGTATATGGAGAAACTAATAGATCCTACACTACTGTAATTAAAACTTTAGGTATTAGAACACATTTCAAAAAAACTCTGATTCTAGTACTATTGCTTTTTATTTTCTCGCAGAAGGTGTGAAAAGTAGAGTATGCTCCTCGGGGATAAAACGTGTCTTTGTCTAGGGCGAACTTGAATCCCTCGCTGCACTCAGGATTCTAGTTTTAACTCCCTCGCTTCGCTCGGGAGTTAACCCTAAAATCCTTCGTGCACTCGGAATTCAATATGACGCCCATGACATAAGACTCTGCTTTATCCCCTTGGTGCATAATCTACTATTGTTTTGCTTATTCTCTATCATAGCCATTACCATTTTTTTTTAAAATACCTTACCGCCGCTATTGCGGCGTGCCCCGCGCTGGGTCGCGCAAGTCGCTGCTCCCATTCCGCCACAAGGATCTGGCGGAGCTCAGCCCTTTGTGCCTTAACTTGTCGAGGCACCAGGCGTTCGCCCCACTCCGATGCATCCCCGCGCCACCGATATAGTGTCTCTATCATAGCCATAGTTTCTCTTCATCTGAGTTTCAGCAGATAAGTCTGTATAGTTTATTAGTATATTTGTATGGGGTTAAAGTGTTTAGCAGTATTTTTTGGTTTATCTGAAGGCTCATATTATAGCATATTGTCGATTGCTAAGTAACAATCCCTTGTATATTTTTTTTCAGTCCCGAGACAGTGTCATCCGTCGACCTTTTTACGCTCTCTTTTTGTTTCTTTTCGTATGTTCTCAGACCATCTGGCCGTTAGAATACGACTTCATAAAACCTAAACTCCCGGGGTTTAGTCAGAGCACATAGTGTATTAATTTATTAGGCACCTTCTACTCATACTGTACACATACGAAAACTTTTCTCTTAAAGTCTCCAACTTTCACCCTTGTCCAAAAAGGGTAGCAACTCCCATATATCTCTTTGTATTGATAATAATCAATCAACATAGGCATGTTCACGTAATTGACATGGGTATGACACACTGAACGTGATCTCTGTCATATTTTCTAAGTTTCCTTGTAAAGGTCAAGATAATTGGCTCATGTTCCCAAAGTCAGCAGTATGCGTGGCGGTTTGTAACATTTTCCGTCAAAAAGCTTTTATGGATGAAGATAGACAGAGTAATTTGTCAACCAATAACAATATAGGTACTGCGTTCTGGTGATGATGACGATATCTCGTAAGATTGTGTCTTTGATTTTTCTAGTTCGACGGTGGAAAAATACGAGTTGATCTCTGATGATGATAGAATAAATGAATACCTACAGAAAAATTATCATAACTGTTAATTGCAGATTTTAATTCTAATTAATTCGCCATAAATGCTCTTGAAATATCTTTCAATGAGAGAGTGTTTAATACGACACTGCTTCAACATCGATAAATTTAAATAGGTTGCTCAATAATTGTTTCAGAGCAAACGGATCTTAGACGCAGCTGTATTGGCACTATTGTCTGAATGAATAATGAGAGCGCAGTTACTATGAAGTAACTCAGTAATAGCTTTGAGTGCGACAAGGCTCCCTTCCAATAAATAGCTGATGATCATCCATAAAAGTAAAAGACTTAAAGATTATCAGGGTACACAATCATGTGTGGTCTAACGGATATAGGTGTGGAATGTTCTATACCTACAGATGTTAAATAACAGAGGCAAAAAACAACACATAATGCATTAATTATATTAAACAATTCCTCAGAATACGAGTCGCGATGATCGCAATTATTTTGATTGGTGCTCATACTTGATATAATTAATCATACAGTTTCGTCCACACTGTCTGCGTTTATTAATCGCATGTAATCGCAATGGCCACACTGCAAATGTGTTAAACTGATTAATGGACGCGAATCAAATTTGATTATCTGAAAGTGCTTTATGTTGTGGTGTTTCACAAAATACAATATGTTGCAAAAACATTTTGAGTGGTCAGTCAACCGTGTCGTTAATAATGTTGTTCTACAGACAGGATTTATTAACTTTTGACCGTAACATTCATATCTTTAAATTCTTTTGTTGTTATAATGAACATTTCTGTTTCAAAGACTGTTAAGAATTTTGGGGCTTTGACATCAACTCCTTTCAAGTTCTCTGCACGAAGAGTTCGGCTGACAAAAGGGACCTCATAGAGCGCTTACAAAATACTGACTGGAAATCGAATGGTCATGGTAGCAACTAATCTCTTATAAGTATCAGTTTATTAATTCAATTTAATTATTTTTTCTGTAGTCTTTATAAGAGATAGATAAGATAATCTACAAAAATAATTATCCAGTCACATGTCACCAATTCATGTTTAAGAAGTTATGTACCTACCTAATTATATTTTATAGATTAAAATTGTCATCTCGGATTATAGCCAAGTGAATTTTAGATACTTACTGGAAATCCAATTACATTTTTTGTTCGAACACTAGATCCGGAGGCTACCAATATAAAATGTGACAATGTTGGTAATGTTCTGACCAAATTGGCAATGTCATCCAACGTGACAAAATGGCAGTATGTTTTTTCTCAAGATTTTTACACGACATTGTCAATCTTTGTTGTTTTTTTATGTACTCCTATATTTTTTCTTTGTGTTCTATTAATAAAATACATAATTTAATTTTAATAATTATTGTTCAAGTTATTGAAATACTTATTATATTACTGTAAAACAAATGAGTCATCCACTTTATTGTTCACCACAAATTCTAGCAATGTTAATACATACAGGGTGGCGATTAGGTTATCACATTAAATGAAACCATGTATCCTAAATGGCGTTCTTTGTACATACACAATAAAAAAAATTGCCGGTTGCCGCTTTTACAGGTCAGTAAATGTACCAACTTGTATTAATAGTTGTACTATTTATTGGTACATTTACTGACCTGTAAAAGCGGCAACCGGCAGATTTTTTTATTGTGTATGTACAAAGAACGCCATTTAGGATACACGGTTTCATTTAATGTGATAACCTAATCGCCACCCTGTATACATACCTAGTCGTATTGTATTGTATGGCATTGTGTATAAATATAGATAAGTATATGTATAGTATGACATTTACCTTGTATTCCGTCATTTCGAATAAATAGTAAATTAAATAATATTCATATAAATTAAATAATATATTCATATTTATGTGGTTTAATCCGTGTTTCTGGATGAGTTAGCGAAAAAATCGCTACGTCAGTTTTTTCAACAGGCCATTCTCGATGTTGTCCACTACAGTTATAGGTACCTACTCTCCGTCGCATATGAGATAGTTTTAAAAAAAATGTACCTACTAGTTCCTTTCACTTAAAACACCACCTCCAAATAATACGAAGTTATCATTATTATCGATACATAGGTAATTATGTAGGTACCTACCTATATCATGTGGTTCATAGAAAAAAGAGTTTTCGCTGACGTACGTAATACTCCTAGTATGATACTAAATTAATTCCACATAATAATTACTGGTTATGTATGACAGAACACAACATTACCATAAACGTGCGAATATAAAATTAAATTTTATGATTTCGCAAAAAATAAGTTAAAAAGGTAAGAAGAACCTAATTGAGCGTTCATCGGTTTTATGAGTATGTTATCTTTATCTTGTACAAGACACCCAATGTCAGATTCATATAAAACTTTTATTTTATAGTCCCACGTACGATTTTTATTTCTCAGTTGCCATATGGGATTAAAAGTTAACTTTCGTAAGACACATTTATATTTACAGACGCATTCAGTATTGAACGATCAGAAGCCCAATTCTTGTTCAAAATATATTTCCAATTTGGTTCCGATATAATCTCAATGCCATATATGTCACAATTGGTGTTCTCACGTACCTACCTACTAAATACAGAGAGAACACCATTTGTGACATAGGTACAATGAGACTAAATCGGAACCAAATCGGATCCAAATCGGAACTGTACCTTTAATATTTTTATTTATAAGAATTGGGCTTCTGTATTGATGACAGCCTCGTGTTCGTTCTGTTTGAGTTCGAAGATGGTGAGCATCCCGAGACATGCTATAGGTATACAGGACCCCACCCATTAATGTTGTCTATTTAGATCATGAGACAAGATTCATGGGTGGTGTTAGTGATTCAAAATGGTTGTTAGAATACATTTAACAAAACTACTATTGGATAAAAATCCATCGTATGCTGGAGGCCTGCAAGGCAGCAATGGTAATTGAAGCCATCCACCTCTTACAAAAACCATAAAAGTCCCAAAAGCATACTCATGGATTTTCTGCCGGCTCTGCTAAGAAATCCACTTAATCTGTATGTTGAAAAAACTCGATTAGTAAGCACACACGATCTGATCCTAAGATAACATCCGGGAGAAATTAAAATGGACAATAGGTACCTACTTATTAAGTTATTAATGGAAACCAAAGCATAACATAAAATGACGAATCAATATCAGTCACTAGTTAGATGTACCATCAACAGAGTCACTCCTACCTTTATAGAGTAGCCAAGGTCACGAACCGACAGCAAAAAAGTCGTAACGATTAAAAATCATTAATCAAGATATCTGACCAATGATAAAAAGAAAAAACTCGCCTTAACCGTTCCGCGAAAGCGATAACCAATCAAAATAAAGTTATTATTCTCTTGATTAATTTAAATCTTGTTCTATAAACATTAATAAACATCTTATTTGGTTATTATGCGTGTAACGTTCATAATAAACGGGTAGAGCTGGAAGTGACCGGTTGAGTCGCACATGTAATTTGTTCGGAAATGTAGGAAAAAAGTTAGTAATTATATAGTAGTGTAGGGAAATAATAACTGCTCATTATTATCATTTACTCTGGCGAGGTCGGTGTCCAACCGGCCTGTACTAATGAGCGCTGTGTTTGGACGTAGTGTGGACATCACATGTTCACATTGGATATCGGACATGGAGGATTATATTTTGATTAAAGGTACATATTTTTAAACTTTACATTTACATATACCTAAGTTAATCCAAAAGCTATCTTAAGGCTCCTTCAATTGAGACGATTGGTGTCGGACTGCTGTCGTGCGATAGTCGTGCAGCAGTCGTGCGGGTGTCGCACTGCGCACCGCCGGTTGTTTTTTCCATACAGTAGACATGTCGAGAGAGCCGTCCAACTGACGTGCGGCAGCCGTGCGGGCGTCGCACGACAACCGGACGGCAGCTGTCCGACACCAATCGTCTTAATTGAAAGAGCCCATAAACTTACCTAAAACGACAGAACTACATAAGCAGATACATATTTAAATCTATAGATGATTAATAATTTTAGTGGTTGTAAAAAAGGTAGCCAAAATTCAGATTGGCAATAACGTTTTCAGGTTTTTTGTTAGGAAATTCTAAGAAGAAGTAGCAAGGACTTTGGTATGGTTGACATATTGTTTCTATATAAGATGTACCTAATTTATTTATGTGAGTGTACAGCAAAGCTCCTGAGGCCCTTTTAGTAATACAGACGTGATAGTAAGGTAGGTATGGGAAATAAAACAACTTTGAGTAGCTATTCCATAAACAGTTTCTGTAATAATAACAACCGCGGTATCCTCAAACTTTTCAAAGCTAACAAAAGCTACAAACAAGAAACGAAACTAATAGAATTCTGGTTTACAAAAAAATGCCCCTATCTCTCAGTTCATTGCTTCTCACATGCAACAGGCCTAATGCTTCTAATTGTAGCAAATCCGATTCAAGTAGCTAACCGACGCAGAAACTCCTTTTCCGCTCGAAGGCACACCAAAAAACGGGCGCATCCACAAAATTGTAAACGTATTTCTAACGACCCTGCTAAACAACTAACAACGAATAATTCACTCACCAAACACTACAGATGACTACTAAACATTTTTTCTAACCATAGACAAAATAAAACAATATGTGGATGTCGTCATATTTCTTGTGCCTTATTATAATCGGCGTCAGGTATACACATCGTCTATTGTTACGCGTTTTTTTTTCGGAAATACAAATAGTTTTAAAATTCGATCGCTACCTGCACTCGAGTGCGGATTTTCGGAATTCGGTTTTTGGAAAAAAATTGATGCTCACCACAAACATTGTTTTTGTAGCGGTTTGAATTTAAATTCAGTTGCAGCAGAGGTGCTCAACCTTTGAATTTAGAAATTTGTAGCAAGCCAAATAAACTATTTACTTAGTTATTAAATAGCCCATTGCAGTCAATGGGTTGTTTCTAAAAAGTGAGAGACAAACAAGCAATGTGAATTTCCGTTGGGGAACATTGAGCTCGTTCTCTCAGATCTCTTTTCGATTTAATAACCCGTTTAAGGCTTATAGTTCCACGGCCAAGAAATACACAAACATTATGAAGTAATTGACTAGAGCCCAATATAAAAACGAAGCCCTAAATAAATAATAAGGTCAATAAAACCCCAATCTGTACTCTAATGACAGTGAACGATCTCTAAATTATTCATAGCTGCTATTATTCGTAAATTGTTTTTAATTACAACGGGTTTTCTAATCGGCCTAATAAAAAATAGTTCATGATCCCTGATCCCACGCCACAGGGTATTAGAAAAGCAACAAAAGTTAAATGTTGCAGATCTTCACCGTATGGTGCAACCGTCAATAAAATGATGTTTTTTGTATTGCTGAATATTGCTGGTCCAGAACTAAAATTTGGTGTGTAATCTTCAGAATATCCCGCAATGTATTCAGTTAATGTTTTTTATAGCGGATATAAATCTTGCAAAGGGCGGGTGGTGATGCGACGTCATACTGCGGCAGGCGGCACGAATTTATCTTTGTTTATAAGATTGTTAAAAATTAAGTCGATTTTTTGCATTGTTACCTTTTGTCGTAATCGACAGTAATTTATTTATTTAACGACGCGACAATGATTTGGTATCTTTTTTGTCGTGTATTGCAATTTTATTTTTATTTGACAATTCCTTTTTTAAACTTTCAAAACACAGATTCGAAATGACGATGTCAGAAATGTATATGGCCAGTAATTTAATTAAATTACAATACAATATCAGTCGCTATGTAAAAATACATTAACTAATTAGTTAATGTACTGAATGCATTTTTCGTTGTTTTAAAATGTCTGAAATTAGTAAAATAAACGTTGTTTACATCGGGCGACGTATGAAGACTGCGAATTAGCGTCTGCATGACAGTATGAGATGGAATTTCACGTAATAATTGCAGTGGTACAAGTTAATGGAATAATTATAATTATATGAGAGGCAAAGGGGCCGGCGGCCACCCGCTGTCCGCGCCAACTTCGCCGATTGTTATACCCAAAAAAAAAAGCAATTAAAAATGAACCAGTAAGAAATTACATTGGATTGTGAAAGAAATAACTTCTTTTTTTAAAACCCTATTCTGATACGCTGAACTTTTTATAAATCGTTTCTTATGATTTGTAAATGACATTCACACAAAATAGTTACAATGTAAACGTGGTGAGAAATTGAAATTGTATTCTGTGGCTGCGATTCGTAACGCTAAAAAATCTAATCGTGCAATGCCAAAAAATACGGACGCGACTTTCTGGTGTGAGATTAGATTAAAATAGTGTCGATGGCGATGGCGTTACGATCGTCAGGTTTTTTATTCAGTGTGAAGTTGAATTTTAATAACTGTTTGTTGGTTGTCAGTTTGAAGGATTGGTGTTTTCAATTCGTTCGTCTCATCTTTTTGGACTTGACTTGACTGGAATAAATATGTATATTGAAATAAACATTGCAGTGTTTTAGAATCTACTCCCTTATTAGGTACCTATATCTCTTACTTTGAGTCGGTATTATCAAGATACGTAACTCAATATCAATTAAATTACAAAGACTATTCTTAATTTGTATGGTCTGTATTCTTTCTTAAACTGGTACGTCCAATCAATCCATTACTTTATAGGATTCCATATTTAAGTGTGCTTGGTCCAAAAAGCCAAAACTTTACAGTGCCAGCAGAGCATTTACTGTCGCTTACACCGTAACACCAATAAGAGAGTATGTAAGAGGGGAAACAAAACGTTAACCAAATTGTAAAGTGTGAGTGCGACAAGAGCAATAGCGCCACTTATGACGTTGGGCAACCCGGAGACGTGGAGTGCACTTACTACGATGACACTTCATTGAGTGTCTTTGCTAACTCTACAGAGCTACAACTGTTGGAAGTTGTGACACTCTAGTCAATGAAGGAGTACAAGTTTATATTGCGGGAAAAAAGGCTCCAAAAGATTTCTCCGGTTGGTATGAAATTTTTGAAGAAAGTTTATCCGTTCGGATAAAATGAGCAAAGTGAAGATGATTTATGGATAATTGGACCCTGGTAATAGGCCGATGCAAAGCAGTGATCATGTCAGTATTCCTAATTTAAAATGAAATTATTCCAACGTTGAGAATAGTGAAAGTGTAGATCATAATCAATATGTCGAAATAATTCCAAAAACAAAAATTAAACATGCCTGTTTAGAACTGACAGAAACGATGCATCATAAGACAGTATTAGTTAATTCCAAACTTAAAAATAAATACACGCAATTAGTAATCCTAATAGGCTACGATGAAAGTACCAATATCAGATATAATTGGCCGGGAACGGTTCTATGGGAAGTGTGTGGTTCGTATTGCGAGTGAAATTGAGCTGTCAGCTGTGTGTGTATTAACAAATGGGTCCCTATGAATATTAATAAAGCATGCTATACATTACGTTTCACTTGCTTGCCGCCTGACGCCGCCCGTCCAACTTACGTGATGTATTAGTGCGATTAGATAACTCGCGTTACTCTGACTACAAATTTCGAAGACCTTTTTTATAGAAATCGTCGAGATTAACATGTCGTTTGACAACATTTTTTAATTATTTTCGAGTTATGCTCTTGTGTTTTTAGTGGGAATTATGTGAGCTGTCAATACTGCTTGTTTGTGTTCATAAATCTGTTTAATTCTTTAAATTTTTACATCGAGTAATTAACATTTTTCTTAGTAGTAGTAGACATTTTTACTCTGTTAAAGTGTGTGGAATATAATACTAATGGTAGTTTACGAACAAACACACAAGCAGTTTGGTTTGTAAGTAACTGTTTATTACGAAAATGGAATCAATGCTTGCGTTGCATCAAATGATTAATAGCTAGATTTATGTGATGGTTATTATCATAATTAAAACAAATAACTCAGATCATTTATAAGATTGCACTTCCATCGGCTTTGAAATTGTATTTTGTGTTAACTTCCGTCGTCAAATTTTTTGGCTTGAACTCATTTCCTTGAAAGTATGTATGACTTTTGTTTTGATACGAAAGCCAGTGCATTTGTTAAGGAAGAATCTTGATGTTTATTTTTTTGGATGAGTGTCTGTCTATTTCTCATAGTTTCCTAGATTTTTCATTCATGTCGCTAACAAGCTTTGCAGATGCATTTCTTATGACCTGTTAATTTGTAAGCTATAAGACAGTAATGTCTACATTTTATTGAAAATATTTATTGAATTGTTGACCAAGGCAATTCTTCCTTTTAACCCTTAAGTGAAAACCGCCCGAAGTGAAACATTGCTAACACGGGGTCATGTGGGCCACTTGCAATATTTGCAAAGCTGTTCCTTACATTGTATTGATGGGAATTAACCTCTAGCCTGTATTGTGTGCGGCGTTTTCATACTTGACGACTTGTGATAAAACGTGAACTTTATTAAATTCTTGTGTGCCCCGAGAGACGTTTGAGGAATTTTACTTGGTTGGTGTATTCTGCTGTCTGTTTATAATATATTTGTGTGAAGTAAAGTCGTCTTATCTAAAGTGGCCGAAAGGGCTAGCAAAAATATTTTCTTTTTCTAATCAGCCTACAGATACCTAATCATCTTCCACCTACGCTTATGGGTATTTCTGAGAAAAAGACTGTCACAATGGTGGTAAGCATAAGATGGTAAGCGTAAGGTATCATTTATGGCAATAATGCCATAAATGTGGAATAAAAAATATATACTCGTATCTAAAAGATTTAAGGTACCACGTAATACTAGTATTGCGTTCAAAACTATCAATGAATGAACTCATTCTTGAGATATTTTATGTAGTAAATACAGAAAACAAATTATGAGCACGTCCAAAGCACCCATAAACAGTCGCCTATTAAGCTGTGACAGTAGTCATAGCACGAACTAAAGTAGAACCAAACATACTGACATTCAAGAAGGCTTGACTGTTTTTGTATTTTGTTCCTTCCACGTGAATCCAAAGTAATATAAGTAATTTTGATAATATCGACTAAGGCAGATTAACTGGTTGCAAGGCTGCATTAACTGGTTGGTATTGGCTAAGGTTTTTTGTACGCATGACGGGTGCCCAATTAATGAAGGCCTCTATACATCATAATATTTTGATGATCTACCGCATAAAATACTAAAACCAAGAAGACATTGGCATTCCCACAAATCAATTGAAAACATCTTGACGAAACAAGCCACAGCAAAAGAGAAATCATTTAATTAAGGAATAAGATATTAAGAGGAGATTTTTTAAATCGAGCCTCAGAGGAATTTTCTCCACAGTTATATTGCAGCTACTAAGTAGATACATTACAATTTTAGATCACACAATCGATGAAGACAGTTTTTTTGTTCAGGTAATGTAGGTCTGCTCTAGCAGTAGAGGTTACATTGTTGATAAATAATAGCTTAAAAGTATTTTTACGTGGATTTCTCTCATGAGCTATATTTGATAATGGATACTGCAACTATACCTACCTCTCTCCTAGGACCTATAGCTACATCCTGTATCAAGCGGAGATCACTGGAGCGAGTATTAGCCCAATTGTTTCGGTCGGCCCGTCAAAGAGCTGCTCATTTGGGTGATGTCTGATGTCAGCAACTGTTTGCCACTTCACGCGTACTGACCACCTGTCAATCAAATAACTAAATTTGTGTTGCATAGACGCTGGGCGTAGGTACACTCGACGCCATTTACGGTCGACTACTTTTCACCCTTATGTTCTTAGTAATAAGGGTGAGAAGTGGTCGACCGTAATGGCGTCGAGTGTACATACACACATACCTACCTATGGCACAGGGTGAGATAGGTACTGTCTATTCTGTACCGATCGCTGCGTGATATCACCGCGAGAACTGCCAATTAGTTTGCGAACGTTCGAGGAGAATCTCACCGCGATATTCTCTCGAACGTACGCATACAAATTGGCAGTTCTTGACAGAATAACCTGCAGTATGGACTAGATGGAGATGGATGTTAGGTGTATTAGCTATGTTTTGTGGAGAGGGGCTCGTGGCTAAATGACGGCCGCGCTGATCAATCGATCTGCGAGGTTAAGCTGCGCTTGCCGCGGTCAGTCCTTGGATGGGTGACCGTTCTTTACACATCGAGACCCCTCCGTGCCTCGGAGAGCACGTTAAGCAGTCGGTCCCGGTTGTCATAGGAATATCTTTGACAATCGTTATGGGTAGTCAGAAGCCCTAAAGTCTGACAGCTGGTCTAACATTCGAATACCGGTATTACCCATTAATTGGGTTGTGGAGGTCAGATGGTAGTCGCTCCACGTAAAATATTGATATTCAGCCAAAACTAGTTAGACTGGATGCCGACCCCAATATAATTTGGGAAAAGGCTAGGCAGATGAGCTATGTTTTGTGGACTTCTGGTAATGCGGTACGCGATCATCTACTATAATTGGATCTTTACTTGGTAGTAATGAAATTTCTTCTAATAATGTATGTTAGTATCTAATCCGCAAAATAAATCTCATCTGGCAACAACTTTATGTACATTTTTTGTATCATTCCCATATTTAAATGACGCAATCTCATTCAAAACTACATTTCCCAACAAAAAGTATTTACAATCCTACTTAGATAGTGTAGCTACTAACGCGGTTAGCATTCTTCTCACGAGTGTAAGTAGATTTACATGTCCCTAGCACGTGAGCTTATTTTGAATTTTACTCAGATTGCTCTCCGGCCTTCTTGAGACAAACTTTTGGGGACAGGACGTGTTGGATGAAATAATGATTTATGCTCATAAAAAGTTCTTAAGTTTCCTAGTAAGATTGGTGCACTCCCTTCCCTTCCGCTTACTCTTAAAGGGGGAAACAGCGTGCAAATATATCATCATTATTGACAGTTCTTTGCGGTGTACTGAGTATTGCACCGAATTGTTAATAGCACCACGGGGTCTCAACACGAACAAAAGAAAATTAGTTCAAAATAATATCAATAGATGGCGTTATATGTATCGATTTGTTATTGAAGTTAGTGTAAAATTCAGAATAATTTTATATAGACCATGAAAAATGTATTTTCTAATTCTAGAAAATCTACTAAGCACGAATAAATGAAGTAATGGGCTCCTAATTAAAATTTCCATTAATTTATAGAATTATATTACTTTAGCGTCTCTAGCGGCAATAATTTGTACTAATATGGCTTGGTTACGTAATTTGTTCTGGCAATAGATGGCGCTGTTTGCATTTTCTCTGACTTTTCTATGTGCTAATTTGTTTAATTTACTATTTTTATTATTATTTAAATAGATTTGAAATGCAAAAAAATAATAATAAAACTAATTTTAGTTGTTTTTAATTTTAAAAAAAATCACGGTAAGAAGAATAAAATGGTCTACTACGACCAAAACTAATAAATAAAATAAATAAGAAAACGGGCAGAGGTGCGGGGAAGCGCATTCCAGCGAGGTTCGCAGATATTTCCGACGAGTTATACCTACCTATATCACGATAATATAATGGGAGCGCCTCCGCAGCCGGCGGCGGCTCCCTATTTCTGTCTGCAAGGTTAAATGTAACCTAACACGAAGGGGTTGACGGGGGCTTCGTTCGCTCGCTTTGCTTGCTCACTGAAGCCCCCGTCAACCCCTTCGAACCTAATCTGTCCGTGTCGGGGTGTCCAAGTTCCCGAGCTCACTTCGCTCGCTCTTGGACACTAGTTAGGTATATGTTACTCAAATGAAACATGAAATGTTTTTTTAATTATGCCAAATTGCCAACCCCATTTCCCGCTTTTTTTCAAAAGTCAGCGCCGGCTGCCAATTTAGCAACCGCCGCCGGCTGCAAATTCTGGTCACGGCGGCGGTCGAGGAGTCACTTCCTAATATAATACTACATTATGATTGAGATAAATAAGTAGGTAGGTAGATACACTTTGAAAAAACACGTAAGTAAATCAAATAATCGCAACATTCAACAGTAATCGACGATTACGATTAATCGCTAAAAGCCAATAATCGTCGATTACTAGGTATTAATCCTTGATCGTAATTGTTTCATCACTAGTAGTAGTAGGTAAGTATCTAGGTACTGTTGTATGTTCAGTATGTTAGGTAGGTACCTACCTACCTACGCTGGAAAAAATATTGTGTAAATATGAGAATAATTTTATTCTAAAGTTCCGAAAAAAAGGGTGGCTAGTACTACCAAGAGGTCAAGCTGTAGCTCTGGTTTATCTCACCGGAATTAGATGAAACGTGCCTTAGATTTTAAGTTGGACCCCAAGCTATCGAACTGTGAAAACCACATCAAAATCCATTCAGTACTTTTTGCTGCTCAAACAGAAACAGATAAACAGACAAAAATATTTTTTTAAACGTAGGCATTATTTTTTTTGGAATATCTTCAATGTAACCTACAGACACGGCTTTTTTACAATTTTATATTAAGTAGGTACCTAGTATAGATATACCTACTTATAATAATATTATCTATCTATTCTTAAACGTGATGAGTAGCTTGTACGTATCATTCTCATTAAGTAGGTAGGTAGGTACCTACTTACCCACTGAACACGCATCTTACTATCTGCTCCTCGAGTGAACAGATATTACGTAGCAACCTAGCAACCAACGCATAGAGTACCTACTGCGTTTTGATTCTCCAAAAAATCGTGCGCGCGTGCCACCGTCGCGTCGTCGGTAGGCATGCAAACGGAAGCGCGCGACCTTGAGCAAGTGACGGAGGCCTCCCCTAGATAGGTAGGTATAGTACGCTTTTAACGCCATCTATTAGAGCACATGTACCCAGTCAATTCACTCACGACAGCTCGCGGTGCTAGATGTCGCTAGCTATGCACCGTTGCGAGCACCATCTAGCGCCTTACCAGGCGAAACAAAAATAGCTCTCAGGATAGCCCGAGTTACGACGGTCACGTTTCTTTGTATGAGATGAGGCATCTGTACGTTAGTATTATATTATCTGTGATAGCACCTATCTAGTAGGCTTAAAGAATTTATTTACTCAGAAAGAACAATGTTCACTTGAAACGAGTTTACATTTGTAACTTGAGTGTAACAAATTAGTGTCAAATGTGGGTTTTTTAATTCAAAATCATTTTTTAAGCGTATTTTTAAAACCGATTAACTCACAATCTTTGACTTCATCAGACAGGTCATTCAAACATAATATTCCTTCTTCCATATATTATTTATTATTTTTACGCGCGGCTTTGCTCTCGTGGTTGTAAGGAAAAATAGGCAACGTTTATCCCATAGAAACCGTGCATTTTTCCGGCATAAAACATAGCCTATATCACTATTCGGTCTATTAACTATCTCTATGCAAAAAATAATGTCGATTCGTTGTTCTGTTGCTGCGTGAAAAAAGGACAAACTAACAAACACACTTTCAGGTTTATAAATTGAAGTAGAGATAAAAGCACAATTGAGAAAATTAGACCATTTAAAATAAGTCGACTTATTGTAAAAATTCTCACAGGCGTATTCTATGAGACGAAGAAAAATAAAATGAAAATATTATACGAAAATGATCTTACTACACCGTACCTAGGTATATCATAAATCAAACTAAAAAAGAAAAGCAGACAAAAATGTGAATATATCAAAATGTTATCTTTGATCACATTACAAAATAAAGCGTTTGCAATTTGAGTGAGACAAACACGTTTGTTTCCTAAGTAAATATGTTGTACTGTGTGTAGTTATTCCCAAGTAGGGCTAAGGGTAAACAGTAAAGGCTATCTTTATTCTATCTTTGAGTTGTGTGCCTTGTCTATAAATAGAGCCGGTAATAGCGTATTTATTTTAAGAAATATTACTTACACTAAAGTTCCCCATAAACCTGTGGATTTGTCGTCACGATATCGTGACGATTACGTCGTCGTATCGCTTGATTCGCTAGTACTTGGATTACCAAGTTTTACGATATCAGGGAGTTCTTTTTATCTTATTGTCTCAAGGTTTTTCTCTAAAGTTGGGTATAGACTAGAGAATTTTCTCGAGCATTTCTGTGTAATGTAACGTTCTTACGAATGGTACAATTCAGGTAAAAGCTCAGCTTCCAAAGCATTTACATGTAATGTAACGTTCCTGCGAATGCTCGGCGTAATGCTCACAGCGAGTGTGCATTTACCCGTAACATTTCGTTGTACCTTGCGTTCATTCTTCCTTGAAATGTCATCGCCCGCACTCCTGCAAAGGCCCGACGAAATGTTACACCTTACGCTACACTATACGCTCGTTGGTTTGTACAATTATTGTTGTAACAAAACGGCGAGCGTGCTCGATGTTTGGTTCGTGAAGGTTGATACCTGATACACTAGAACATTTCATCGAGCGGCTCGTTGTTCTATTACAAGTAAATGCTCTATACTCACCTTAAGAATTAAAACTATGTACGAGTATATTAGCGCTTTGACAATTATTCGATTTATCGTTGGTATCATTGTGATCAGAAGACACGTCATGCTCTCTAAATTTCTATATCGTAAATGTACACAATCCCTGCGAGAATTAAAGCATTAGAGAGGAGCAGAATGATGGTGATAAAGTTCTTCGTACAATTTCGTATTTTGACCACTATTTATCATAAAAAAAACTGGTTGGGCCAAGTTTTATCAGTTTTATAGCATGAACTTCTACACAATATATTAAAGTGTTTGATGACCATTAAGCTTTTATCTGCCGCTGCAGATAAGTTCATGGCGTGTTTATGTCTCAGCAAGATCGATTGGAGGCCCTTTGCCGCTAGGCTCCTGATAAGATAAATATATTGATCCAATAATTATGTTCTTACAGTCATATAGTAAATTTTGTTTATTTTCGATTAACAGGTTATTAGGAAGTCCAGTAAAAAATGGAATAGTTGAATGGTACTTTTTTTTTTTTTTTTTTTTTGACGATGGGAAATCATCAAATGACCCCTCCCACTCTGGGCGGAGCGGAAGGGGACTCTTACTGACTAAAACCCACCCATGTTCCTTCCTTAGCCCTTTTGTCCGGGTCAGCGGTATCCCTTCCGGACAATCCCGCTTTCCCGGCAGGCTTGGGCCCTAATGGGCCCCCTCTCTGATGCTGACATCTCTTTGAGGCGCGCGTGGAACACGTACGCGCCGTTCGGCATGGGCCTGGACCTGATCGGACGGTGAGCTACCCATTACTCACCGCCCGCAGGTCCGCGCCTACGGTGGCCGGGAGTCGTCACGCGGCTCCCGACGCCCGGAGCGTCTACCGCGGCGGCTTGGACGGGAGAATCTCTCCCTCTCCCGTCCCGCCGACTCCTTCACTAGCATGACTGCTTCGCAGAAGGAGGCGACTGCCTCCCACTCCCCCTCGCCCCGGACCATGGCTTGAACCAGGGCCGGGCGCGAGAGGTCGCCGCCGCTGCCGATCGCCTCTACGAGGACACGGCGGTGCTCCGCCCATGCAGGGCAGGCCCCCACCGTGTGCTCCACCGTGTCCTCGGGGCGATCAACGCAGTGATGACACCCGGGCGTTTCCTCCCGCCCGATGATGTGCAGGTACCTCCCGAAACTTCCGTGTCCGGTGAGGACCTGCGTCAGGCGGTAGGTGAGGACGCCGTGACGTCTCCCTAGCCACTCCTCAAAGAGGGGTCTTACCGCCGCTATTGCGGCGTGCCCTGCGCTGGGTTGCGAAAGTCGCTCCTTCCATGCCACCATGAGATCGCGCCGGAGGTCCGTCCGCTCCGCCGCAATTTGCCGCGGAAGCGGGGTTTCCCCCCGACGTAGTGCCTCCGCGCGCCACTCATACAGGCGCGCGAGGACTATCGCCTCCAGATCCCACGGTGGCAGTCCAGCAAGGAGGCTTGCCGCCTCGCCCGAGATCGTGCGGTAGCCCCGAATCAGCCTTACGGCTACCACCTTTTGGGGCGCGTTCAGATAGTGGGCGGCTCTCCGCCGCAGTGAACGCGCCCACACCGGGGCCCCATATGTGGCCATGGACCGCACGACCCCAGCGTAAAGCCTCCGGCAGGAGGCGTTTGGACCCCTCAGGTTAGGTAGGAGCCGCTTGAGGGCGGCCCCAGTCCGTTCCAGTTTGGGGGCCAAACGTCGGAAGTGCTCCACGAAGTTCCACCGGCTATCGAGCACGAGTCCCAGATACTTCATCGTGGACTCGACGCCGATGTGAACCCCTCCTACCGTTAGTTGGGATCCCGATGGTGGCCTGTTCCGAGGCCCATGAAAGGACATGGCCTCGGACTTATGCAGTGCCACCTCGAGACCCAACTGCCAGATCCTCTCCACGACTATCGCAACCCCGCGTGTCATCGCGTCGGCCGCCGCCTGATGCGACCTCCCCTGCGCCAGGACCAGCGTGTCGTCAGCGTAGCACACCACGCTGACGCCATCAGGGAGGTCGGCCCGCAGCACCCAGTCGTAACCGATGTCCCACAGGAGCGGCCCCAGAACCGATCCCTGCGGGACACCGCACGACATCTCTCGCCGGTTCCATTCCCCGTCGCGACCAGGGTAGATGACGGCCCTGTCCGTCAGATATGCCTCGACTATTCGACGGAGGTAGGTTGGCACCCGGTGATACCGGAGTGCCTCCCCAATGCAGCTCCAGGGCAGGGTGTTAAATGCGTTGGTGATGTCGAGTGACACCGCCACGACAACCCCGCCCCGAGACACCGCGTCCCCCGTCGTGAGGGCTCTCACGCGCATGATGGCGTCCACCGTCGAGCGCCCCTTGCGGAAGCCGAACTGGCCGTCCGCAAGATCCGGCCCCGTCCTCACCAGGTGCCCGACGAGGCGGCCCGCAATCACTAGTTGAATGGTACTGGGCTGGTTATGCTAAACAAGAACAAATAAGATTGAAGAAAACAAGGTTGAGAATCATGATCAATTGAAGTACCGAGTTAAATGTTTTATTATAGGCTTTATTAAAAGGTTCAAATAAAGTGACTTTTAGTTTACAAATCACAGTTGCGCTATTGACAAAACTAACCATTGATGCCCGCTTGAATACTTTCAACATTCATATGAATTATGTAAAGTCATTAATGTCTATAGGTGATTAGGTATTCACCGCACCATTTTAATATATCTTACGAGTATATAACATTCTTTTGAAGGCAAATGTCATAATATATAATCAGCGTCAGGCACTCGTGGTCTGACATTATGCTGAACTGAACCTATTTGGCACAACTACTAGACACACAGTACCTAACTTTATAAATCCTTTTTTTTGTTCTTTTCATTTTGTTGTTTTTTTTTTTTTTTTTTTTTTTTTTTTAATGTTGTCTGTGTGTCTGAAGGTTTTTCGTGCCGAATAAACTATTTTTCTTTCTTACTTTCTTTCAAATAAAGAACTTAATTCAGTTGACACATTATGAGCCAGAGCTCTTTTATCTGACTGGCTTTTTGCCTACGCACATTGGCGACGTGACATTTGGATTCGAAATGAATCAGAAATCTTTTACTTTTCTTATTAGCCAGTGAAAGTAGAAGCATGTTTCTCTCAATTATACGAGGTTCTGTGGCATTTGTACCACGAGAATCATGTCCAATTTATGTTTAAAAATTAAATAGAAAGTAAGCCTGCCTACTACTGTTCGTGTAGATTTAATTGGTTTTCTTTAATAACTCATTTAGTTAATTTTGGAATGTTACTATGAGAATAACTTTATTAATTTTTGAGGCCCAAATTATTTTCTGACAAACGATGTATCTGTTACAGACAAAACTCTCAATCGGTCAAAAGCACTTTTGACCGGTAGTGTTTAATAAAAAGTGTTCAATCAAGTGTTTCTGAATGTGTTCCATCAGAAGACTCACTTTGTCGCCTCCTTGCTTTACTCTGACATTCGGCCACAACTCCGCTCGGGAAATTGGCAGCTCGCTTCGCTCGCTAACTCCACCGACTCGCTACGCTTTTTGAGCTCAGAACCTTTTCCGTGAGGTTCTAGCTCCACGTGTAAACATAGCACTTTAAGGGTAGGACAGAATCTGACCACGTACAGTCAGAGAACTCTGATTTGGATTATCATTTATTTCATGCTACCTACTGTTAATTATTATCGTTTCCAAACAAAACTAGTTTTGATCGATATTTCAGTAAAAACTAGTTTTGACCGGTTATGAATTTTGACTGTGACATATTAAATGAACGGAGTGTATGTTCAGATAATGATTATGGCATCTGATGTGTACAGTGTTACGCCATTAAAACTTCTTCGTCTGTATCTGTAGGTTGGGGCTTGGGGCACACTAAAAAATACCGTAAACAATAATTAATTAGACCTCGTTTGGCGTGCAAGCAAGCTCTTTATCATCATGCGTAGGTAGATGCTTGATTATTGGGTTAATAGGTTGATGATGAGCTAACTAGTTATCGCTATCTACTGGTTTGAGGTTTACACCTTGCTTAATTTACGTAGTTTGCGTTTCCATACTGTTTCCTATCCTCATTTGGGTAGAAGTCATTTTACTGTGTTAGACCGCGGTTGATGAGGAACATGATAACGATTTTACAACTCCCTATCGCTTATTTTGTGCGAAAAATGGTTACAGTTGGTTCTAAAAGTACTAAAACACTGCTTTAAAATCTAAATTTTGTAGGATTCTGTCTTAACTTTAAGTATTTCATAAATAACAATGGTGCACAGACAACATCACAATAAAATATAACAAGCTTTCTTCTACTCTTCAATAGTACATCATTAAACAGTTAAAGCATGAGTTATTCGATTTTAAAAGCTGCATGGTTTACCATATGTGTTAACGCATTGTCATTAAATATACAGGTCGAGTCGGTTAAAAGGTCAACTTAATAAAAGGGTCCAATACTATCGCAAACATTTGACATTGAATCGATTGTGTCGATTTTGACAGTAAATCAATTTGGAATGCTTGAAATTACCATCATAATATTATCTTAGATTTTTTCCGTTTAAAGTTCTAACAACCCAATTTTAAAAGGCGTAAGACGCAAAATCGAATAGATCGTCTTCTAAAATCGATTTAGAGAACAGCAAAAACTCGTTGGTCGCTCCGAATGTAACAAATATCGATCGTCCAGCAGATAGCCGTAGCAGTTGTTGAATCGATATAGACATGGCGCTTTGATTACTCGATTCAATCGAACTCGTATATGCACTTGGATCTCCGATGCCGCAAACCATGTTGTGGATTGTGGTAATGTCCGATACCTATCTTTGTCGGCTGGCTGTCGAATCGGCGATCATTCGAGTATAACACATTACGTATTCATGTTGGGCAATTGATATAACATGTTACGGTATGTACGACGTCCGCAGCTTCATCATATACATACATTATAAGTACCTATAGTCTGGTCTAGATTCAGGTGCACTTATGTTTTCAGTTCTCTCTTTTTTTCTTATTCTAACAGCATAATATATATCTCTAAGCATGCGTCTGGTAATGGGGAGTTTATCGCGGTGTAATCAGAACGCAGGCCATTTAAAAGGTCCTTAGCAGAAAATAAGAATAGTAGGCTGGGTACAGTTGAAACTGGATAAGTGGGTGTTATTAGAGATGTTTTTCAAAGAATTTCTTTTAATAAGTTATGGATTGTAATTATAGCTGGTCCATTATTGTTGTCAAGCTATCAGCACCAGCAGAAATTATCTAAAATATCTATAAAAGGTTCGATGTTTAAATAGACGCTTAAAAGTCTAATGTCACTTAGAGACCTTTTCTGTTAGCATATACAATTCCTGTCATCCATATTATAGTGATGATATAAAATACATTTCATTGCATAATCTCATCACGCCCTGTCCAAGTTGACCCACCTCTGAGAGACTTTAATAGACTGAACAATGTGCCCGAATCGAACTTTACCAACAATATACACTCTGACTGTCCAAAATTGTTCGTTACAAATATTCCTTCATTTACTATTGACGCATTTGTACGAACATTCAAATATGAGACTGTACCAAATATTTGATGGATGTTACATAATGCGAAGGTTTTGAAAAGGTGTGTATCGAAAATATACCGGGTGTAGAAGTATATGGTTGATTGTTTGGACATTTTGACAGCTGACCACGCTCGTTACCACTGTCGTCGTGAAAGGCATCAGTAATCTAAATGCAAGGCTAATTGAATACAAAAGAAGCGATAACTATGGAATGCACTTTATGGGGCCGCGTTGTGTAATAAAAATATAGGCTGAAGTTTGAGCAAGCGTAGTTTGTCATCGTAGCTCTTATCATATTTGCGCCTTCCATTCTTTTGTTTAGAAAGGTTATCTTAACTGCCCACGCTTCACGCCACACCTACAGGCCTGTCGATTCTGTGAAGGAAAATGTTGTAAGGGTATGAACTTTTCTATATACATATTTTTAGATTTTAAGAGGGACTTATACTTACTCGTATACTAGTATAACTAATGGGAGATGAATTATATTTTCTTCTACTAGGATTTATAATTATAGTGTTTGCGTAAAATTACGCAGTTTTAGAAACAATATTTAGAAAAAAATCTCATCTTACTACTATTATTAAACGTGAAAGTTTGGATAGATGGATGTTTGTTACTCAATCGCGCCGGAATGGCTGAACGGATCTAGATGAAGTTTGACTTAGAAATAGATCATAGTCTGGAATAGCACATAGGCTAGTTTTTACACCGGAAAAATGTACGGTTCCTGTGATAGATTTGGACACATACACATCAAACCACGCGAACGAAGTCGCGAGCAACAGCTAGTATAACATATAACAAAGTCACCATCAACGACAAATCATGTTTCATAAATAAAGATCTCATACTTAAAGCTAATTCACACAGCACCAGTGACAAAGCGAGCGATGGGATGCCTGAGGCATGGTACAAGACTCCTGTCTCCTGCAGTTAATGACGTCATTAAATATGAACCGTGTACCCAGCCTTTTTGTAAAGGTCTGCACACGTAAGCAGGTGCGGGACAGATCACATTCATCTGCTTCGCCCCTAGCTGCAAAATCGAACAAATGGGCCTTGATGGTATTCCTTTACTTGGTCTTGTTCTATAAAAGATGTAAAACACGCGCGTTATATATTCATGTATGTTATCGTTTTGTAAAGTTTTATTATGCAGATTAATATAGACCTTATAAGTTCTGTCTCCGTAATTTTTATTGTATTTTATACTTTAAGTCAAACAAATAGAGTCTTCTGCTTAGAATTTAAAGCGGTACCTACTCAGACGTTACAATTCACTTCGGATAAACAGTTATTTTTCATGATTTCCGAAGTTGAAACTCTTTACGGTTTTACTCTTAGTTCTTATTGCGAGTCTAATTTCTAACGTGGGAGAGACATGCTTCGGCACGAATGGGCCGCGGCTCGACCGGAGTAATACCACGGCCTCACAGAAAGCCCGGTGAAAAGACGCTTGCGTCGTGTTTTGTCGAGTGAGTGAGGGTACCGGAGGCCCAATCCACCCCCCCCCCCCATGATGGTGCAGTCGAAAAATCCATTGTTGTGGGGGGGGCAAAACTGCGCTCAACAATGCCCAAGGCAAGAGCAGTTTTTTAAAGGCCGGCAACGCACTTGTGACTCATCTGGTGTTGCGAGTGTCCATGGGCGGCGGTAATCACTTACCATCACGTGATCCGTCTGCTCGTTTCCCTCCTATAATATAAAAAAAATATATAAAAAAAAAATTCTTCGTAAATTAGTTCTAAATAAGTACCTACTATGTGTTAAAAAATCTACTATCTTTCAATATTCTTCTCAAGTGTCCACTTAATGAATAACAGTTTAGTGTGTTGCTTCTAACTACTTCCAAATTGTTAAGACACTTATATAGTAGGTAAACAATTGTTACGCCACCTGCCACGCAGACGTGATAAGTTCTTAATAAAAGAACTTTGTTTATACAGTTCGCGTTTAGCGTACTAAACCGGTACTTATTTTAAAACATTGTTCTTTAGTTCGACATGATATTGAAGTAACATGATGGTGGAACTGCCTTCTTTATTATTGGTTAACAATATAACTTGATTTTCATCGCTTGTATTTCTAAAATAAAAAAGAAAACTGCCGAAATTCAGTTACTTAGAAATTTGAATTGTTGTTAATAGAAGTACTGCTATTTGTAACACTTTTATTAAGACTAGATTTTCAATTTGGCTTGCTCACTTTTATCATCGGCTGAATAATCTACCGTAGTCTAACCCAAAACTAATGCTTTACCAGTAAAAATAAATAATAATGTCTATTCTAGTAACGTCAGTAGCTATTTAATAGACAAAATGACGCAGCAATTACGGCCACAACCGTGCATGACCATGCATTCATAATGAAGTGTGGGTTGAGCATGCGCATAGCATTTATTAGCTTTACTCTGGTCTCGATCATACTGAATGTTGTTTTAATCGTACGATTGATTGGCTAGAACTTTTGGGGTGCGATGAACATCATGGATATGGATAGCATAAGGCGTGCTGTACAATTATGCGGGTCAGCACATTCGGTTTGGCATTATTTGCTGAAAAAAGCATGCTATCGGCACCACTTGGTGTTAGCAAGTAATGTTCAGCAAATACGAATGTCCCACTCGCTTATGTGTATAGCACGCCTAACTGGGAATCTGCAAAAAAAAGGTGGAACGGGATGAGTTTTGGAATGAAAACTGCGAATCAGTAAATTGACGACATCGAAGAAGCAAATGGATGTGGAGAATCTAGTGACTAATTGAGATCACATGTAATCAATTACAATACGCTCAATTGCAATGTTCCGCGAAGTAACCCAGGAAAACAAGTGCAAGTTAAAGAAGAGTGAAAATTCGTGGGAATAAAACCTGTGCTCCGGGAATATCTAATCGACGTGACGTCATACAAGGCTAAACCTTATCTTGCGTCGAACCGCACGCTGACGGAAACAAACACTTTTCTATTCATGTACGAACACATGATAAGATATCCACTTTGTAATGCAACAATGATTCGTTTTCGGGTTCGGTGTACTGATGGTGTCTTATCGCTTCCTCTTTGGGACACTCGCCCTATTGTGGCCAGATTAGTTAATGATTCATTAGGTTTGTTACCTAAGTTCGACTTCGGTTTGTTCTTGGCTGATCGTGTAGCCTAAAGTGAATTGAAGGAATCTTGGGTAGGTTATTAAGATTAGAACTGTTATCCAACTTGGCTAATGGAGTCAAGAAGTTTTGCTATCAAATAAAAGTATGTCTAAATCGATTGCTTGGTCTTGAATTTTATTTGAGGTGGTCTTTATAATCGTTATTGGTCACACAGATTGTTCAAACTACTATGTTTTTATTTGTATATTTTTTTATACATAATGTTCTACTTAATTATTCAGCTGGTAAACTGGATGCATTTATACCGGTATGCATAGCTTAGCATTGCTTTCCTGTACTAATTTATTTACTGAGTAGCAAGGTGTATCAGAACAAGGTATCGCTAGTGCAAGCCAGGTGTAACAATTACATATGTGATTTAAAAATAGCTTCTAACTGGTTATTACGCTGGCGGCTCAAACAAAAGACCCAAGATGATTTTGTTTAAGTGCTAATAAAAGTCTGTATGAATCAGCAAAGTCCGGCCAATTATTGGGGAACATGTATTGAAAGTACGCGTTGTTCACTGGGACCTTAAACAATCTCCGACCTTTGTATGGGATGTCAAACGTGTATGTAAAATAAAAAGGTGCGTTAAACCTTCGTGAGGCGAGGGATCCTCGAGTGTTCTCTCAGTAGGCATTACAAATTCGGATGATTGAACCCACAACACTGTCAATCACTCCTCCCATCAATAGGCAGCTAATGATTTTTATTAAATTGACGTATTTTTTCTTTCGGTCCAAACAAAAAATTATAACAATAATTGATGACTCGTTTTTATTCGTCGTTTATTAATTGATATCAGACATTTCTGAAGGGTGACGTCAATTGATTTAATAAGTAATAAAGATTATAAGATAAGATTATCTTGATTCGATAGGCGTTGTTGCAAAAAAGTGCATTTTGCGTTGTAAATAACATCGATGTTCGTTTTTGCTTAAGCTAGCAATTATTTTTACGATAACTAGTGCGTAATGAATGTAGTATTATTTTATATTGGTCCGTCTTCTTAATCGGGGTCTTTTTATAATTTGTTGAAAGTCGGTTCCCTTCTGTTCTTAAAAAATATCAGTAGCAAGTTATGTTTTTTTTACACAGAATTACTGCTTTCCAGTAGATGTCCCTCCTTATCCATGTATAACTTATAATAATATCCTCTGGTCATCAATACATTTATAATTATACTTCTTTTAATACGAACAGGGTAGAATTAAACCCTATTCGTAGTTGTAAATGAAATGCTAAAATCGGTCTTATTAAATGTATGTTAAGTCCGCAGATGTGAGTAAAATAATATCATTTTAAATACGTACATACGCCACCAGTATTATTTTATGATCTCGTTGCTTACCTACTTATATTAGCATTTCTTGCTTCTCCCGCAAATATACTTTATGATGCTGAGAATATCAAAACAATTGTTCGGTGGATTTCCATACAATCGATTCAATAATGCAAGAGCTTCTATTAACAAGTTCCGTAATACCCGTATATTGTTTGTTGTGTGTCATGTAGCTAGTATTATTGCCACAGAAATCTTAATAAAGCAATAGGAATGGTATCTAATAGGATTGTGTATGAAGACGGAAGTCGCGAACGTCGCACTCATAAAACATTAATTTTACCTTTTTTTGTAAAAAATTTTTTAGTTTATTTTCTCATAATATTAAGAAACCAATAATTTAACATTGTACATAGTATTTAAATAAAAAAAAAAATACAGAACCTTACCAGCGAGCGGCACATAATTATTTTCTACCAAAAATTCTGCCCGAGAATTGTACGTATCAATGAGTACGAGTATGAGACTTCTATCTACTCGTACTTTCTTTGTTTTCTATGTGTGACCCTTGTATTTGGTTGTAACACAAACTAATCACTATAACAAGATGCCAATACATCTGTGCGTTATCTAATCTCAATTTCAATGATGTATACGGACATGGTCGTATGTCGTGGGAATCTTTGGCCAATTATTCAATTTTCGAGTTGTTCCTATGTTTGGTGGAGGCTATTGACGGGCCACGTATAAAGGCAGGGATATACGTTAGAACAATTGTTTATAGGACTTCTTTATTATGAGGAAAATATTGACGAATGATTTAGGACTTCGATTAACACCTAGGCAACGAAAGTGCAAAAAAATGTACTCAAGTCATAATAAAGAACTTTTTAAAATTAATTTTTCCTCCCCAAATTACAAATCCCTCTCGTAAACATTCTAGGACACAATAATTTGATACGTAAACTTAAAAGAGAATTTATTTTTGAAAGTTCTTCAATTTATTAGCTTAGCTGGTCAGTATAAGTCTTTACGTTTCGACAGACATATTGGCTATCGCAGCGGCCAATTTTCGCGTTGCCCCATCTATCATCGCTTGCGCTTGCGATCCAAAGTTAGCTTCAAGTGTTTTAGATAATGACGGCGATCTAAAACACTTGAGCGGATCGCGTCAGTGGAAATTATGATTAATATCGGGCTAGTTAACGGTGCTAGAGAGAGGGGCACGATTCGTAACAGTTGAAGCCCGAAGGTGCCCGAAGCCACGGATGTCCGTACGATGGGGCGGACACATCATTTGTTTGCCCACAGACCGGTCCACGTCGCTACTGCTTCAAATTCATAATTTTTCAATGAGCCTTTTTTCTACTGGCCGCTCCGTCTCGCTGACAACTGAGCTTATGGTTCTCTAGATAAGATCACTTTGTGCGCCATTAGCCAAAGTGATTGACGTTGTTAGTTTGTTGTCAGTAATTTTGTTTGAAATTTAGAGCGGCGAACGTGCCTTTTTTGTTCCATGTGTGTAAAGAGATTCGTGTTGACATGAGAGACTATTGCGATATGTCCGATAATGCAATTTCGAAACCGAATAACACAAATTGAATTGAAATACACAGGCTTAATAACACAGAGTAACACTAATGATATTTTAATAGGTCTGTGCTATTTGTAAGATTCAATGTCTTTCGTTTCATCATAACATAAGACACGAACGGAGGTCTTTGATGATGAATGACTAAAATAAGCACAAATTCCCAATAGAGAAAAAGCATTTACGAAATGCATGAACGATTCTTTTCTTGCGCTAGTCGTACCACGATATGCTTCATATCTTTCTGCAGGACATTAACTTCGGTGACAGTTCAAAACCAATCAAAAAGCTATCCGACCATGTCTGGCTTAACAGTAACTAGGTGATAAATAACAAAGCTGTCAGTGGAGCGTTTAACAATGAGTCAGAGTAATTATACGGACGACACTATTGCACAACGGTGAGCGGTTGGTATCTGTCGAATTGTGAAACAATGAAAACTTTTAGAATTTTGCTGGGTACGACACGATAACGACACGATGTCACAGACTGAGTATCACACCAATACCTTATCACCCGAAGGTGGAAATGACGTTCCACCTGTGAGCGGTTTTATTCACATTGCATAGCTTAATGCTTAAGCAGTTTAACACTGACCCCGTTACTTATAAAAATAATATGTTAAATTAAATAGCTCTTAAGTCAATTGCCATCTCTATTCATTGGCATAGAAATCACAAGAATAGTTGTATATTTAGTCAGTGGTTCAATTTAAAAGGCGTTAATAAGTAAAGGGGAAATCGTATCTAGGCTATACTCATTTTTGTATTTGTCAAAAAATTCGCGACAATCATTAACTAAACGTGCTTTCTTTGCAAAGTCGTATAGCTATCGTATCGTTCAGTACAAAATTATGAAAGCACCCAATGAAACACAGGCTGGACGATATCGTGACCAGACAAAATGTGGTACAAATTGTAGACGCCGCGTTTGACGATGTTATTCGGGTCGCGATTGGTTCACGTTTGCAAATCTCTGGGGTTCCCCATGTAAGGTCGTGGTGGCCGTAATTAAAGAAATCATGCGAGTGATAGTTGTACGAACAGCAATCAACGAAACGTGCGCAATGTTAAATGGTAATTTGGTCGAGCAATGGTAAATATCATTTAATTCATCAAAAAGGTGATAATAGTAGGCACACATATTTTAAAATGTAAAATAAATTGTGCGCAGTGATAGAATACCACTATCGGATCTATAAGAAGCGATCAACTGATTAAATCAAGACATAGTCCTCAACATCATAAGTCATTAAGACCTCTCATATTTTTTTTACCGAATTCATATTCGTAGGTATTTGATCATCAACCTATCTTTCCAATAAAGTGGATGTCCTTATTGAAGCAGATTTATAAATTTTGTAAGTACTGCGCAAAACGTGTCTTTTGTCGAAATAGTAAGTCTGTTGATATCCGCATCACCAGTAGTTGAAAAGAAACACCAAGTTATCGCAGATTTTTCAGCAAAATTGTGTTGATTTTTGTACCCTCTCTCGGGCCGGGCGCTCCCAAAGTTTGTGCTAACTGCAGGCAAATGATAACACGCCATCGCTAATCCGAGAGACGACCGCGCTCTCAAATCTATTTGATACAAGCATAGAGAAGTACTGAAAGCGGCATATAAATATAAAGGTACTTTTATACATTTTAGCAAAAATGTTTTTTGGTTTGTCAGGTTTTTCTGAGATTCTTTTCTGTGCGTCATACAAAGGAAGTTGCAAGAACTGACAGAAATCAAAAATGTGTGGGGAAATTATATAGTACCTATATAGGTAAATAGTTTTCTACGGGATCCTTTGTCAAAATCGCAGGTTGCTACAAATCTCGCTCGAGCTCCGCGGCTACCGTCAGTGGATCTGATTCACGATAGTGTGTTAAATCTGACTTAATCATCATCACCATTAGGAAGTCAATAAACGTTCACTACGTTACGTTGACCTTGTCTGTATTTCCTCATAACACAACGGTTTTGACTAAAAGTTTTTGTATGTTAAAAAACTTTTTGCCAAAAATAAATTCTTATTTTTCATCTACCACTGCTAGTAGCATTCAAGATTTATTTAAATTATACAGGGTAAAATGAAAACCAGTGCGGATATTTTAGGAGGTGAAAGTACAGTACAAGTTGATCATATTCAAGTACTCATGAATATGATCCCCGAGGACACGGTGGAGCACACGGTGGGGGCCTGCCCTGCATGGGCGGAGCACCGCCGTGTCCTCGTAGAGGCGATCGGCAGCGGCGGCGACCTCTCGCGCTCGGCCCTGGTTCAAGCCATGGTCCGGGGCGAGGGGGAGTGGGAGGCAGTCGCCTCCTTCTGCGAAGCAGTCATGCTAGTGAAGGAGGCGGCGGGACGGGAGAGGGAGAGATTCTCCCGTCCAAGCCGCCGCGGTAGACGCTCCGGGCGTCGGGAGCCGCGTGACGACTCCCGGCCACCGTAGGCGCGGGCCTGCGGGCGGTGAGTAATGGTTAGCTCACCGTCCGATCAGGACCAGGCCCGTGCCGAACGGCGCGTACGTGTTCCACGCGCGCCTCAAAGAGATGTCAGCATCAGAGAGGGGGCGGGATTGTCCGGAAGGGATACCGCTGACCCGGACAAAAGGGCTAACGAAGGAACATGGGTGGGTTTTAGTCAGTAAGAGTCTGACACTCCCTTCCGCTCCGCCCAGAGCGGGAGGGGTCATTTGATGATTTCGCATCCTCAAAAAAAAAAAAAAAAAAAGCTACTCTAGGGAGGTAGGTATATCTCTTTTGAGTAGCTAAGTACGCGTTACATTCGTTGTCTAGACATGTAAATAAAATTTATGTGTCTGGGTTACTTTTAAGGATCTTGTACATTTCAGAATATTTTATATTTTTAGTTTCTTTATTACCTATCCTTTTATTTTCCCCTTACTGCTTTGGTAAAAAGTCAACGTTGCACGGTTTTAGATTCAAGAAATAAAGGAGATGTTTCATCCTGGAACTGGTATACGTATACGAAAAAAATAGGGGATTTACATAAAAATATTATTAAATTCATTTGAAGAAGAGTACCTACAATTGTAAGAGAATTATTTAAGATGAAGTTTTTCACTACGATATCCCTATTTTTAGGGCGGCCATGACAGTGGAGTTTGACAGTTTTGTTTTATGACGTGACGTTTGAGTCGTTGTGCGCACGCGTGGTGGATTGAATGTTGCCATTTTGACTGAAATTGACATAACAACAGTTGTCAAAATGAAGTTTCACTTAATTCATTTGTCGATTGTTGATCCACCATATTTGTTTTGTGATGCTCTCCATGACAAAGAAAAGAATGAATTACAATTCAACGAAGTAATATTATAGAAAATAAGCATTAGGAACTGATTACTATCATGTATAGCTATAATACATAATTGCGTACGTAGACCCCTCCCAGGCTCCATACATTTCTGAAACAACTCCTTTGTTTCGCAAATCCGCCAATTTAAACCATACAGATTAGTGTCGTAATGCGGAAACGAAATCTACATACAATATTGCTGCTGCGGCGGTATTTCTTTTATTTTAGAGGGTAATAGAAAAATTTAGTCAGCACTACCGAAAATGTTATACCTATTACATATAATATAATCAAAAGTATGTTCACCTTAATTCTTATAATTTCATTGTTGATAACTTTGTTTCGTGTTTAATCAGTACTACTTGGGCGACCGAGCTTCGCTCGGTATTTTTTCAGGAATGACACCTATCTCGATGAACTACAAGAGAAAAAATATACCTATCTAAAATACACAAAACCGTTTACGAGAAAATGTTACAAGAATTGCTGACATAAAGTAATAAGATAACGTCCATTGTTAATATTATAGTTTCCTACAGGAGTTATTATGTAGTACCACTAAAAGTGATAAATAGATAAAATTATTGTGCATATATTAAAAAAATATTAATTAAAAACCCAGTCTCTTCCAGCAAATAATTTGAATCAACATAATCCGAGCAATCATTCCCACCGCACAGGGTTGCATAATCCTCGTCAATGCGTTTGTCATCATTCACGCACGACTTCGGCTTTTACATCGTAATCGACTTTGATTTTGGTTTTGTTCTGTCTGTCCTTGCAGTTGGATAACTTTAATTTTAAAACTTAAAAAAATAGGCACTTTTGTATTTTTTACGCAAGCAAAAATACAAAAACGCTTCTTATTTTATTTGGTTGATTGAATTAATGATCTTTAACCCGTTTACGTAGCCTTTTTGAGACGGTAATAACTCAATTTAGCCAATTGCTTTCTGTTGATAAAATGTTTAGTTAGACCACTTTATTAAAAATGTCGAACAAGCTGACATTAATTTGAGTTATCTACTTTTTCGAGATCAGTTTAGATGAAAGCTTTCTATACTTATTCTGTAATCACTTCAAATGTATATGTATGTATATGTATATACCTATATCTTGATGAGGAAAGTAACACTTTTATCTATAAAACTATGTTCACAGCTATACACGTTACCACAAACAAGTTAACGGCATTTATTTCGTTTATCTATACTTCACACTTATTTTGTTATAAAGTCATCATCATCTTCAGTTGTCAAATTAGCTGCGAGTGTGTGAACAAGACCTTATTTTTCATCGGATGTAAAGTTAAATGAATACGTATTGCGAATGTATTCGTTCCAATGCCAAAAACCTGTTTTGTTAGCACCTTATTGCTTGATGATCAATCATTATTTGTGTGTTTTGTAGGCATTCACTTTTCATGGTAGTGTTAATTTTGGTGGGAATTATGAAATTATCGCTGGCTCATTATTCATTTTTGCTCAGGTTTAGTAGAAGCGATTGAATTCGGCAACTATAAGGAATACCACGCAGTTTGCTGTGAAGTCATATACGGGAAGAAATTCGGGGACCACATGCCTTTTAGCCTTTAGATTTACTAATACCCTATTGGAATTCAAATTAGCCAGATTTATTTGACTCCGGGTTCTGTGGGAAAATGCATTTAAAGAACCAGTAAGTGAAATTGAATGAAAAAATAATCAAAAACAGTTTTCTACATTTGAGCCATCATCTTAAATACAGATGTTTAAAATGGCATTGACTTTGGCAATTAACTGTACGACTTTTAAAAAATCGTTATAAAACTATAGTGTCTTCAAGAGATAATAAAATCGATTGCTAATTCATCATTCTTTATGGCATGATTTTACTTTGTTGATCCAACAAAAAATAATCCCAAAGTAAACTAGTTTCGGGGGTCGATAATTTGTGAAGCGCGCGACATTCATTTCGGGAAGTTGTTAGTTTTTTTATATCCTCGAGAAACTGTGTATAGTCGTTATGTTGTTTATTTTGTTCCTCATATTAGGGACCCTAATTTACCACATGGTGCTCTCGTTCCACATAAAAAATAATATCTACATGATTTGACGTAATTTGTACCGTGTTATGACGAAAGGTTCGTGTGTTTAAGAGTAATTTCTCCTCGAGCCGTTATTAACCAGTAACCGTCTTTTTTATTTTTGTCAGAAAAAGTTAACGAGTATTAGACATGAAGCACGATGTTACATTTTTGAAGTAAATGAACTAAAAGGATAAAATATAAAATACAACTTCGGAAAAAATGGGGAGTCTATTCGACGTTCATTATATTGAACATCGCAACATTTTTTTTATGTTTAGGTACTACCTATTACAATATTAAGTAGGAGAGTTTTATTGAAATAAATATTATACGTCTTATCATAAGCGACATAACATTGATGTTCATACATTCATAGAAATTCATTCTGACTGTGATGGAGATGCTTAGCTATGGTAGTATTATTGGTATTAACAACATTCAAAAATATAAAATTGTTAATCCGAATTAGGTTTCTAAAATATTTGCTTAAATTTTATTTATATTCAAACGAGAATATAGTTTATAGCTCGTATCTCAATATATCGAAATGGTATTCATACAGTCGGCATTAATAAACGATCGAACACTAATCGATTGTGAATAGGAATTGCCTCAAGATGTAACATGTAATATTTGGACGGATGGATTATGTGAATATAAATTTTAAAGTTTATGTAGTTTCCTTTGTAGTTGTGCTTAGCGAATGTTTAGAATATTGATTTGTATCACCAATTTCTCTTCATTAATGGCTACCGAGACGGTATAGAAGTTTTGACTAGTATTGGTAATAACTTATATGTTGTGGAATGCTTGGAGCGGCGCTATGTACGAATATAAACAACCTTATTTTAAATTTTCTATGTTGATGGCATTCTGGGAAGAACGGTAGCTACGTCTACCTCATTATGAGGAATTAAGATGATAATTAGGCGGTAAGGAGAGAGCTCGGATTCCGTCGACTCTATTTAATTTTTTACTGCTTCTTATTTGATTGTATCAGCATTTTGTTTTAATTTGATATCAAGTTCTTTTTGTTGTCTTTGGTTACAAGTTCCTTTGACTAATTAAGTTTTTTGAAAGCAAGTCAATTGTGAAATACTTGGGTTCTACAAAGACGGGCGGTTAACTTCTAGTCTCAAGAGGTAAAACAGAATTTAAGCAGTATGTTTTCAGTAGAGCTTTTTTCTTTATGTTGTAAACAAATATAGGTATGAAACATTAACTTCAAAAGACAAAGTAGCTAGAGTTTCCTTAGTGGAGTCGTAAATTTCAGTGTGTCAAACATAAACACACATGTTTACACGCCCATTGTGGGGGTCAAAGTTTATTTATTTCTTTAAATTACGTCCGGAGAGTCACTCGCCTGCTTAACTAACGGACAACAGTAGATACCTACATACAGAAGCTTCACTTTCGCGCAAACAAACTTGCATAGATAAAGGGTGAAAGAAAAAATTGTATTACTGACGTAAAGTGAGACGGAATGTGAACTCTGAATTAGCAAAGTATTTGCTAGTAGCTAAACATTAAAATATGGAACGTGCAATACAGTATATGTATATATATAGTATATAGTTAGTCACGTATTCACTAGGGTCCATTTCAATTGAATTTGTTAACTTTGTAAACAATGTCAGTATGACCAACTGTCAAAATTTGTAGGTATAGAAAGTTTGTTCACATAGTTTACAAGTTCTATTGAAATAGACCATAGTAAAAAATGATTCAGATACTGGTATACAATAGTTTCAGATACATCACGTAGATGTCTCTGTTTAGAGGACACCAACTAGTCGTTGCAAATGTGTCACCAGAAGAAGTAGTGTTGCTATGGCTCTTTCAATTTAGACGTTTAGTGTCGGAGCCGTACGGCAGCAGTCCGACACCAAACTGCTCCATTGAAAGAGCCCTTAGAAGCTCCAAGCTCTGTACATTTATTTACATAAGTTAATAAATCGTAAGAAAAGGAAAAGATGGTAGATACGCAATTATCTTGTTAATTTTGATAATGTCCCGCTCTATGTCCATGTTTATGAACAATGGACGAATACGTCCAACCAGGAAAACGTTTGTCGCGCGACAGATGTTTTTTTAAAGTTTTCCTTCTGTACCTTTGTTCTTTGTGTCACCAATATTTTGTGTCCGTTTATTTAGGCGCATTGTCACTTGTTTCGAGTCACTTGCACATAAAGTCGGTGACTTGTTGGGCTGTAAACATTTTCTTAAAGCAACGTAAATGGGAGGTGTTGTCTTAAGATTTAGGTAGAGAACTAATACACTAGGTGTTGCGGTTACTACGTAATTTGTTTAAGCACTGGATTCCATGGTGACTTCAAGGGGACAATATATATCCTATGGAATGTGACATGTAATTGTTTTGTTGTTTACAGAAACCGTTGTCGCAATGGTTTATTTGGAAGAAAAATGCGAAAAGAGACGGTAAACCAACGATTTTTATGGTACAAAATTCTCTTGGGCCATAAACATCATTGATGTACTGTCACTTTGTTCATGAAATCGAATAGGTCTTGTCGCTCCAAAAAGGTGACTAGAGAATATTATTAAGTACGAGCAGGATCTTTCAGCTCGAGCTAATAAATTATAATGGTTCTATCAACCCTTTATTGTACCAGTTTATTGAGAGGCCAATGTGTATAATTTTACGAGCTACTGATTTGATCTAGCAAAATAATTAACATTTTAATAAACTTGTAACTAATCTTAAGAGACGTGACATCTTTATCACAGCCATAAAAAATAAAAAAATACTTAAAAAAATAAATTGTGTCATAACATCACAATGTAGACGCGGGCGTTGCACATTTCTTTGTTTATTGTTGAATAGTCATTATATGTAAATAGTGGAGTCGTGATGATGGGCAGCCTGATAGTGACGAAGCATGTTTCGCAACTACACGGAATGATAATTGTCTGTGCTCGGCAACTCGGCACCCGTGTGGGTGCGGGCGCACCTGCCTATCTTTCTCGGTAGACGTAAACCCGTAGAGATTCCCTTGACAGATATAACTAGATTTAATATTTCATAAACGTGATTTTTTAAACGTGCTCCCATGAATTTTTAGATTTTATGGTTTTAGTTGGGTTGGCCAGTAGAAACGTCTATTTTCAACTTTAATGTTTGTATTTAGATGCTCGTGTGAATTGTCCGGTTGGATGTCCAATTAACAAAGCGAATGCGACATTAGATGTAATTCGATATGGCTGTAAATGGAATACAAACAAGCATATTGCATACACACGTTGCACATAATGCAAGCAAAATTAAATATCACTTCTTTAAAAAGTAGCAGCTACCCGGTAAGGTCGAGTAAATTTCTAAATTCTGACAAAAGATTGTCAGAATTTTTGACTGATCACGTCCGCGGTGATGGGGGATCACCTGGGAAAAGCTGATCTTTTTAATCCTAGTTTCACAATGAAACTAGGATTAAAAAGATGACATTTCAGTAGGTGGATAAGGTTTCTGAAAAATATAGTACGATCCTACTATATTACGTAATGTGTATTTTCATTTCCGTGATAAGATTAAATATTTATGTGATATTAATCCACGTTATCACTCAATTAACAAAGTGCAAGAACACTGGGGGGTGAACATGTTCTGATTAAAATAAAATACTGACACTATTATCTCATTACAACAAACAGTGCAATCTAGTGCTCTTTTTTTCCGAAGAATAGTTCAGTTAAGTCAATACTGGTAAATTCTTTAAACATCCAAATAAGTCGAACTTATTTGGCTGTTCAAAGAATTTACCAGTCGGGACTCATTATATGACTATTATCCGGAAACACTGGGTCCCGACTACAATGTCTTGTTTTCCTTTTCTATTTTGGTGGTTCTATAACACCAGATAAGATGTTAGACATCAAAAACAGTTTTTGATGTCAAGTTTTTGATAACACCAGATAAGATGTTAGACATCAAAAACTTTTAGTTTTTGATGTCTAACATCTTATCTGGTGTTATGTGATTTAGACATATATTGATGATTTATTATATTTGTCATTGATTGATGACATATATTATTATATATTTTCGGAATTGTCTCTTTAAGTCCTTCATTTTGATACCCCACATGACAAGAATATAAAAATCATTCTGTTTTTTTAGATATTTTTTTTAGGTAACAATTTTTTTAATGTATAAGATATATATATTTCCGTAATCGTCTCTTTGAGCCCTTTATTTTGATACCCCACATGACCATGTCAGATTTTTTTTATTTTTTACGACTTCACATATTGGCGTTTAAAATCCGCCATGTTGGTTTTTTAGAGTTTCGTACCCAAAGGGTAAAAACAGAACCCTATTACTGAGACTTCGCTGTCCATCCGTCTGTCTGTCTGTCTGTGTGTCTCCAGGCTGTATCTCATGAACTGTGATAGCTAGACAGTTGAAATTTTCACAGATGATGTATTTCTGTTGCCACTATAACAACAAATACTAGAAACTGAATAAAATAAATATTTAAGGGGGGGTCCCATACAACACACGTGATTTTTTTGCTGGATATTAATAATGGCAACAGGTAGACGCTTGAAATATTCACAGAATATTAAATAATATATTCACTTTCAAAATAAATAATTAAATTAAAATAAAACAAATATTTATCCCATACAACAGACATGTTAAAAGGCACGATGGGGTTGACATATCTGTTTAGATAAAAACCCCTAAACAATAAAGAAAAAAAAAAAATAAATAAAAAAAAACAACAGACAGGTTAGGTACGAAACCCTTCGTGCGCGAGTCCGACTCGCACTTGGCCGGTTTTTCATAAACCATATGTCATATGTTAAAATCCGTTTGCTCGTTTAGTCTCTAGGAGGGAACATAGAAACGGAAATACATACATACATACCCACATACAGGTGAAACACTATACCCTCCTTTTGGGCTTCGCCGCAGTTGGGTGATAAAATAATTTAATAAACAAAATTTTGTAAAATTCACACTTTCATAGTCCTAAAATATCAACCTGTTTGTTAACAATGTTTACGGATGCTGTAATAAAACTACTTTCGTTGCACTGAACTTGAACATTGTGTGAACTACGTGTTACACTTTAATTGCACTCCATTCGCACTAGAGATGCACTAGTAAAGTACCGTGTTTCAATGGAAAATAAAAACACTCACTAGTACTTATGCCCTTTGATGTATACGATTCAAATCATCATTGATAAGAAATCATTAGTCATAGCATGTTATCGATTTATCTCATTCCAATGACTATGTATGGAATTGATTGTGATGAGTTATCGATTAGTCTGATGACGTCATATTTGCGTGAATCGTATAAATCAGTCTAGGAACGTCAAGATGTCAGGAATAAAAGGAAACAGAACTAGTCTAACATTGAAGTTGTAGGAAATCATTGATGACTCAGCGACTAGAAATTATCTGTCAACGGCCACTATTATACGAGTGTATAATATTATGGTAAAAGCCCAAACTCAGGTAAATCCTAAGATATACCAGTAAAACCTAAGATCTGTGATCATCGTTCATTTCGACATTTTACCATCATACACTCATGTAGTCATGTCGGTAGTGAAGTTGTGACAGAACCGAATTGGTCAATCCCGACTCCACGTGGTGGTGGACCGGAGGTGCGGAGGGACAGGGGCTGCATTTCCCGCAGCGCCGGAGACGTAAAATGCAAGGGTATATAGAAAAACTGCAAGTGGGTACCAAAACGTGGAAGAAACTCGCAAAATATTAGTTTCCGTCCGCAGCCCCAAAACCAACATTTACTAATCGCCATTGGTAAAACCTAGCATGTGCCAAATTCTAATGGTAAAAGCCCGAAAAATCGTCTCATTTTAAATCCAATCTTACATTTACCAAGTCATGTTGGTAAATCCTAAGATTTACCCGTAAGCCTAAGATTTACCAATTTACGAGCTTTTACAGTAACATATACATACTTTTCTAGAGGCGTATTTTATAATAGTAGGTATCAACATATTTTTTTTCAAACTAATAAGCAGACTATAGGGCGTTCCAATTTAAAACTTGGCGCATACTGATGATAACCTATCAGGACTTGGCTGGGTTCCTATGTCAGGTGCTTGTTTAGCTTTACTTGGCTCCTTGTCACTGGTAATTTGGCTCCGCGAGTTGGAAAGGACAGTTAGCAATATAATGTTGGCAAGAACATCCTTTATGCTGCCTAATGGCTGACGGCTGTAGTTATTTTGAATGTTTTTCTGTATCTGCATGTAATGGAGGCCAGAAGGCCTTTACCCTGGAGCTGTAACCGGACATGTAGTTACAGTTCGGCAAGGATTGGTTTCAAAAAAAGAACAGACTGCTCGTTACAATGTTACAATGGGTATAGATTGTTACAAATGCCACAAATTGTGTTCGGAAACCACTAAGACACGACAACAGAATACGAACCAGGTGTGAATTAATACGTAAAAAAAATATGAACCAGTAAGTAGGTACGTCGTCTTTGTGTTAATATTTGTGATTATTCAATAATGCATATAAATTGTACTATATATGCAGACCTCACTCTTATGCAATAAAAGTGATTATTAAATCATCTATACATAGCTTCTTGAGTAGTCAAAACAACCGCAATTAATCCCAGAATAACCATTTATTTTACTACAACGGAATGACCGCACTGTAATAACAGTTTATTTCGCTCATTCAAGCCATAAGAACATTAAACAAACGAGTGTTTAATTTTAACAATAATTATCTTGATATAAATAGCGACGTCATTATTCAGTTGTCGCCCACTCGGTGACGTTGTCGGCCGATAATCTTGCTCTACATGTGCTAATTAAAGAACATTCCCTTACACAATGATCCCGGCTGTCCGTCCAGCTAACATGAAGGGCACGCCATGCGAGCAAGTCTTTCTTCCAGTCAATGACTGACTACCAATACTACCACATTGTAAAGTAAGCTTTTAAAGTCTTTTCAATGTGTATTTTGTTTTACCGCATTCTTGAACAGACGATGCTTTCGACTCTGTAACCATCCACTGCGGTTTTTGTATCAACTTTCTGAATACATTTCGAGATGCGCGGGAGATGGTATTTGCATTAATTGATAAGGACACATGTTGCGGTTCTGTTACTCAGGGTCGATTCAGTGATCGTCTCGTGATAATCGCGATCACGGGGCTCTGACATTTCTTTTATTTTATCGCAAACGGTCGCCGTAAGATAAAACGGCAATAAATAATCCGGGTAAGACATGGTGGCTACGTGTGCACGGTTGCGCTTTTCATTTGTATTATGCGCGTAATTATGCCTTACACAACGTACGGTGAGGTTTATTTATGGTATCGATCGCAGTAGTAAGGGTAATCGATTGTTAGTGCCTAGTAATCATGGTGTTATTTTAGTGTTCGATTGTTAATAACGATCTGTAAGCAATTTGTAATTCAATGCTGTTTTAAATTGTTTACATTTCTATCATTAGTGCTTCAAATAGGCCTATTGAACGAGTATTCCATCGATCTCATGAATTCATAATGTACTACTACGTCTACTACCTATTTTGCGATAAAAATTAGTAACACAAAGACACGCTTGGAAAAAAGGACAAAAACATCTCAATGTTAGAGTTATGCAGTTTGTGTTATCTTTCAATCTCAAGACGATAGCTATAAATATTCCATATGTGTTTGCACAACATGTTTCGAAAATCTTTTTGACGAAAAATATCGGTAACACAATAACTTTGTATACAAAACAAAATAGGACATTATGCGCGACGCATCTTCTCCGTCGCGTCTTATTCCTGTGAATCTTAAGCCGGCCCCGAAATCGGTGGACATCAATACCTACTGACTTTTTATACTTGGTCTCACGTACGACAATTTCTTGTAACTCACTGATATTGGTATTTATTTGGTCAATACGTGTTTGCTGTAGGTACCTATACATATTAGATATTAGGTACCTATCTGTACAAAAAATTGACTGTATCAAAGTTTACAATGTGATAATTAGTTTATTTTTTTACCAGTTTATTAAAAGTGACTGTCTATTGTTTAGCTTTAGGCAATAAATTTTTGACAAGTGGAACTATTAGATACCTATTTAATAATATTTTTTGGTATCAATTTAGTTACCTATTAACTTTTTCGTTTCTCACTTCATTTATCAGTATCATCAGCGATGTATTTTACATGACTACTTCAATGCTGGCCCCTCCAATCATTCCCCACTGTCCTAGGAGCCTCAGTCTAGTCCCAGTCCCTATTCCCGTCACGTGTTTCCTACAGGATGTGTTACTGATAGGCTCGCGATACACGAATTGAACGAGTTTGAGCCTCCCGACTCCCCACAGACATCTAACTGTATTTACGCCGCCAAATATGCATTATTTTATTTTTTACGTCCTATTGGTATGCGGACTATGTCCTAGCGTCATCTGTTTCTTCCCAACTTTTAAATTGTGGGGGAGACAAAGTGGTTTCGGGAAGTTATTGGACCTACTGAGGTTGTTTCGTTTAAAGTATTGATATTGCATAGACAGTGTGCATGTTACGTTTAAGTTTAGTTCAGTATTCAAGTAGAGCTTTAGATATAATAGTTTCTGAAGTAATATTAAAATAAATGTTAGATATTTCCGATTTACTGGCAGCGTGAGACCTTGCTATATTTTTCTTGTTTCTTATTTCTTCGTTGGCCGAAACCATAAACTCAAAACTATTCCTACATAAACGTATTTTATTAAACATCGCTTGCACGATAGAGATGGCGTTATTCACTTCGCATAGTCGATCTTTTCTTTGGAACTGAGCAACGATAGCTTTACTTTATTTTCATTTTTCATAAAATAGCTTCTGATGGTTTTTCTGTTCTTTAAAAACATGAGGTAAGTTACGAGTAAGTTCTTTTACTCATGAATTGGAATAGCTTAAGGAATAACAACTAAAGATGTCGACGACCAAGTATAAGTAGCAGGAAAGATTTAGTCGGAAAGTGAATTCTTGGAAAAGGAACTAAGTTGAAGTTTTATTTATTCTCCAAGTAGGTATGTTTCAATATGATTGCTTATAATGCTAGGTAGGTAGGTATATAAATGTTTTAATATGAAACCAACCTACCAACATAACATTTTAATTAAAACATTTTATATTTGACCATACACTTTTTTCTGACACCGTGTCAGTTGACGTTTGATTACAAAGTTGTCTCTAAGGCTAAGTCAACCAATCACACAATCTAAATCTAATTTTTTGTTACCCAATAATAATCAACATAATTATGAACACAAGTTTAATTGAACATTAATAATCACCGTCACGCTACCGCATTATGCATAACGAATAGATTTACAGTCTAACGTCAATCAAGATGGCCGATTTGAAATTGTCACTTGTAATCTGGTCAGCGATCGTCTAATCCATCGGCCCCTTTGACGTTCAATTACAATCTTCTTATAAATACTCGAACAGATCGGATTATACTAAAAGGTTGTTATGTAGACACGGCCTAACGTGATGCGAGTGTCAATGTTGATCGAAGAACGCTCAGCGATTTGTGTTCGGGAAGTTATTTTTTATTTGGGTTTGTTGCTAGGCGTTCCAAATATATTTTAACCGACTTCAAAAAAGAGGTTCATTATTCGACCCGTGTGTATGTATGTATGTATGTTTGTATGACCACGATTTTCTCAAAAACTTCTGCATAGGTATTCATAACCATTCTACAAGCTTCCGTGTCGGAAATTACTCTTTTTCGATCGTCTGCTTTCCGAACCGATGGACTCGTAAAACGCTGTTTAGCGTTTTACACTTGCGTAAACGCAAAATTTAGTGTTTTAAACGCTATGTAACGTTTTACGACAGAAAAACCTTTTGATATAACGTTTAATCCTTTAAATGTCATTTTGAAATATCAATTAATTAATATTTCAGACAATGTATTCGAAGTTCAAGAATTATTCAGAAATCAGAATTTAACACAAATTGATTAAGAAGTTTAAGAGACTACTCTTAATAAAGGAACAAACTTTACCTCTTTACTTATCACAATTTCTTTGTTCAAAAGTTATTAGAAAGATCATTTCCTCGTACAATCTATTCCAAAGATGTTACATAAAATTTTGTTCCAGTTTAGCTGAATTCACACAGAGTTTTATGCTCCGCGAAATTGAAATGAATAACTATCACTATTAAGTTGCTTTTAGGAATATAAGTTAGGCTTTAATTTGCATACCTACTTCTATCCTAGCGCTGCTACTCTCAACTTTCATTACGTATGTACAAGCCTTTTAAATTCATTGAAGTATTATTTGCTATATGTTTAAGCGAACTAAGCTCCGCCTTGATGATGTTACGTTCTAGCAAATAAAATGAACACAATAAATATTACAGTAGGTAAGCATTTGAGTATTAATTCAAAATATGCGTCACAATAACGAAGGTCTCGTTAACCTTTAAGTTAAGCGGCTTTTGACGTCAAAATATTTTTCCGGGAAAATATACAGGCTGCACTATAAATTGAAGGCAATGCATTGTTTTTATAGAGGCTTTGTAAGTTCTATTGTACGTAATATCCGTAGAAAATATTGCTATTTATTATAGTATTTATACCTTGATAATACATGTTGATTTTCGATTTCCGGACATCACAAAATATGGGTATACTAGCTGTGCCCGAGACTTCGTCCGCGTAGCCGTAGAAATCATAAAATAATACAATGTCGTTATTTTCTTCATACAAACTTTGTCACCCTTTTTACCCCTTTAGGGGTGGAATTAAAAAAAAACCCTCCTTTGTGCATCTTTAGGGTAGGAATATTTACTCGAAATTTCAAATTTCTAGGTCCATCGGTTCAGGCTGTGTTTGTTTTTGTCAGCCAGTCAGTCACAGTACTGCTAGATAAGAGTAATAATAGAAGATTTGTAATAATATACCATTGTAGGTACGTATATACCGGCTATTACTTACCAAGTTGGCAAGTTGGTAAGCCAAGGTTATCAGGATCAAACCTCTATCAGGATTACATTACACATTATAAAATACGCAACACATGCTCAATACGTTATTGTGAAATACAACTTACGGATACATGAAAATTGATATCAAAACACTTTGAAGCACACCCCACCTTCTTAAATTTTGCTTCTAAAAAAGATTTTGTGTGTTCAAAATTATTAATTAAAGAACTGGCCACTATAGAAGCAGCCAATCTAACCTGTATCTAAAAATTCTTGTACAAAAGTTTCATTAGAAACAGTAAGTTTATTTTGTGATTTAATACCATTACCCTGTATAAGTCCGTTGGTCTATAGCGACGACCGGCAAGAATTCAAGATGCTATCACAGTACCGGGAGCTTAGGATTTTATGTGACTTATGGTGTAATAAATAAAATATACCGTTACGGCGACACCTACATACGTCATCGGAACTATGTAATGATCACTATGAACTTTAATACGATCTTTTTGTTGGTAATGACGTTAAATTAGATTTGGTAGATGTGCCGGATAGATTATGTTATTCGCAAGTGGGTTGGGAGGACATTATATTCTTTGTTATAATGGCTGGTTCATATTAGGGGATAACAAACGGCTGTTTAATGGCTCCGAGCCAGATAATCCAACGAGTTTGAAGAGACGTAGAGAAGATGCATGGTACTTGACTAAAAAGATGTCTTCATCAAGCAGTGGACTGATTTTAATGTGCTTTTATTTAACTTGTCATGTGCATATGAGGCTAAATCTTGCAATTGAATTTCAGACCAGTCCCCCCAATGGATTGAGCGGAAATTTGAAAGCATATGTCACTTCGAAGACAATGCAATAATTTATGGTACCATGAAGGTGGTCTTATGATGGAGCCGGGAGGTGGCTAAAGGAATTCCTCAACTTCTTAACATAACTCCGTCGTGTTTAGGCTCGTTGGATTTGTCTTGACAAGTACTATAAACCTAGATGATGTCCAGGGTTTTATGATGGAGCTGGGAAGTGGTCATTACAAAAGTTTGTTTTGAAAAATGTTTTTCAACTTACAACTTATATTAAAACAAATAATGCGTGTTGTAAGTTCAGGCCAAGGCTATGGGACTGTATACGTGCCTATATTCCTGTATGGCACATGTAGTTTTCATCTGAAGAAAAATGGTGTGGGGTTTTTGTAGGTGTGTAGGTACATTATTTATTTATTGTTGTTTCATACATATGATTCATAAGGTGTAGAATTATCGAGACCTTGGACACTATAGAAGTCGATAGAGTCCAAGAGATAAATGTTATATCTAAACATTCAATGAAATATACATACACCTAAATATAAGAAGGTATCGCGTGTCAGAGTTAGTAGTGTCACAGATAATAAAATACTATACGTACAGATGCCTCATCTCATACAAAGAAATGTGACCGATTTAGCGCGGGCTATCTTCGGGCTTCTTATTCTTAATTTTTCCGTGCTTAAACCATTTTTCAAAATTTGAACAAATATTTTTCATGATGTATTTTTTCATGTTCTCAATTTTACACAAACTTCAATAACAAATCGATACATATAACGCCATCTATTATGAGTTATTTCAATAAATGTTACTTTGTTCCTGATGAGACCCCGTGGTAGTGTTTTGTTTTTCTTAAAGTTCCTAACAATCCATATTTTCACTGTTTCCTAGTATTTCTTAAGTTCTTCTTAAGTCATAACAGCAATAAAATAGCGGGTTTAACTATATCACAATAGTACGAACATGACAGGTTCTTAGCGGCCCGCCTACGAACACAGATCGGTTTTCCTCGACTTACATTTATTTTATAACTTAGGGTTTTATAGTTAAGCTTTGGTAAGTATAAGTTCAAGATTTTTTTTTGGGTTGGGATAATATTAGAATTTTATGTAGGTGAGTAAAAGTAAACGTTCTAATTACCTACATCAATACAGTGTACCTAACTAGTCCTTTATCACGTTGGAAAATCTTAAAAAAAGTTTTTGGTCATTAACTAATAATATAGTTAATAAAGGAAATCTGTCGTTTTTGGTACACCTTCGGTAAAAAAGATTATATTTCGGTATCTTGGTAATATACAATGAACCGGAATAAATAAAGCGCTTACTGCTAAATAAATGAATGAACTTATGGAATAAAAAAATCAATTGGCATTCTCAAAAATAATTGGACAACATCCTCATCTCTGTTGATATGATAATTTTACACGAACCGTTTTAATTCAAAAAGCATTTATGGGCCAAAGATGATACTCAAAGAGTAAGCGTGAAACCGAGGAGACATCCCACAGTCCCGAACGTTTAAAGTCGACAGATGAGATGTCAGCAGAAAATTGGATTTCGTAAAATAAATATGTCGCATTCACTTTGAATTAACTGCAGCTTCCACAAATTGAACCATATCACCAACCACACAAGGAATAATTTCAATTGCTGAGTACCTCCACGAAGATTTGACGAAAAGTTAATTTTAAGTGCGACTTTTGTGCTCACAAAAGATTTTTGTCCACTATGGACGAGTAATGCATTTTTTTGCAAAAAGTTATTTATTCCTCCCTTCGAGGTGCGAGGATTAATTCTGCGACAGCTGAGATTGTGAAACGTATACCTTGTTACATATTTGAATGACACTTTCCAGTTTTTAATTTAAACGTGGCATCGCCAAATTGAGACGAAATCTCTTAATCCTTTTGTTAGCCTTTGTTCAAACGTTAATCCTGTAAACCTGTGCTTTTGATGTGTCGTCGCCATTGTAACTGAGTTTCGTCGTTAATTGTTCATAATTCCACGTCTTTATCCATCTTATTCATCTAGTTACTTTTACTTAATCTGTTTTCTTAACTTTCAATTGATTGTCTGATATTTTAATCCGTTCAAGGTTAATTTCTTTTAAGCTCTCGTTTGTTTAGCTCGTCGGTTAAGCTTCCTTCGAAGTTGCTCGATTTAAATTTACCTCCGTTGCCTATTTTGATATTCGGTCCCAGTGTCTGCTCAAATTACAGTGGCCGACGTTAATTAAGTTTGTTTTACGACTATTAAGGTAATTAGGGAGAGGCAGGATAATATAATTATTTATGTAAATAACTATTACGGGTCACGGCCCATATAGTTTTGAATGTTAAAGTCGCCTGTCGCTATACGCCGTATTTACGAGGGTATAAAGTATACACTAATAAGCATCTCACATGAGGCTGCAAGCCGCTCGAGGTGTGGTCCGAATTTCGCACGGCTTTGATGATGGCCCTTCGAAACGTTTTAGTGTCCCCAATCGGCTTTCGTAGATATCCGCTAAGTGACCGAAAGAATGCACACAGAACCAATAAAACTGGATCTTACGAAACTCGAAGCTTTTAATACCGAAATAATGTCATGCGCCCACGCGTGCCATCCTAAAATACGGATTCCCGACTTGTAAACTTGTGTAGCGTAACTCTTTAATATGAAAGCGATTAATATGTCTAATATTTTAGTTTTTGTCTATGATGATTTATAATTTCCTAGTTTTTATGTTGTTTGTGTGCAATATTTGGTATTATGACTTTAATCCATTGATTTACCGCGGTCCCAATAGTTTGTTTACGCTTGCGTGATTTGGGAATCGATGGCTTTGTTTTTGTATGCTAAACAAAACAAATATGGTTGGAGAATGTGTGGCATGCGTGTTCCTGCAGCAATTAAAAACAAAAGTAATTCACCAGTGTGGCCGATACAGTCCATACATCCTTAATCATTTCGAAATTCATTCGTTAACTTTGTGAAATTGTCTTTTTATTATGGTAGTGATTTATTTGACAGGCAATACAAGCCGAAGAGGCCAATAAATGTATCGAGTCAGTCCCGACCCTTGTTTTAAAAAGGTACACAGTCCATAAAATGAATATTAAAAGTATAAGAATTGACAGTTGTACGAGAACATAATATAGGTATTCCACTAACTTACATATTTTATATACGTATTTAGTTAACTTAAAATTATTTTATTTTTTTGCATATTAATATTGGCAGTATTTTACGTGTTAATATATTTTTGAGTGACATTAAAGGGAGAGGGTCCGTAAAAGTGAATCCTATACTTATTAAAATATACGTGGATTGCAAAATAATGGTGGGGGATTTAATTCCCCAGCGGGAAGTCTTTAAGGACGTTGCATATGATCAGGAATACGTTTATATTAGATTTTTTATGTGATTGGACGTAATGATTGCCGACAAAGAGCTAAATGTTTTTGATTATTGAAAATTTATTTCGTGGTTTTCATATTACCATGTTCGTGCCTTAATTAACTACCTGAATGTTCGATGTAGGCAAGAAGTCGTGATGATAATGTTTCTAAATAAAACTTTAATGTTGTCCATAACAAAAAGCTGTTACAAAACAAAATAATGTCTGTGATAGATAAACAGTTCTTTTGTTTTATTATTCATAAAATTAGAAATATGAGTAACATAAGAAAACCGTAGAACATAATCAATCATGTTGCTTTGTTTTGTTACAACTGTAAGCATGAGCTTCATTGAGAAGAGTTTTTAACTGTCATAATATAAAACAAAAATATTTTATTTTTTCTCCTTCTATAGGTAAGTAAAAGTTCAAACCTCAGACTATGACATAAAAATACACAACTACTAGACAAACAATATACAAAGACAACCTTTGTTTTTTATGGTTATGTAGATGTTTATTTTTTCAACGACCACCTTCCGTTGTGCAACGATGCGTCCTACGCCGAATCCACCTTTATGCAAGGATGTGGCTACGTCATAAACATTCCATCATGTCACACAAACCGAAAATAGTTTTCCAAAACAAACACTGTGTCGCCCTCGGTCCGACTGTGTTGATTAAGTTGTTTATGACAGACACACACGGCAGTCACTGGACTAGTCTGTGTCGGTTTTGTGTCCTAACATACACAAGCCTCATTAAAGTCACACGATGACACAGTACAGTACACAGATTCTTTACCTCCTAGATTCCTAGCCCGATGCACGCACACATGCGCAGCATTGGTTGATAAGAAATTGAATAGGATGTGAAGGGATTCAATCACGATTTGAACATAGAATTCCGTTTTCACATGGGTCTGTATGTGTGTGTGAGCTTGGACCACAGATGTAGGGATTTAAATTCCTGTGTAGGATGTATTGTGGTATATAGTCGTATGTGAAACGGTATCGAACAAAACAAGCGCTGTGCTGCCGCGGTCGCGTGTTTCCGTTTCCTTCCACTAACTCGCCGCAGAGTTCCGTCTATTGCATCGTGCGATGCATGCTGATGCGGTATACCTGTGTAGCTGCTCCACCTGCAAAGCATCTACACATCCGTCCGCAGAGGCAGCGGGCACTGGACTGATGCATTGGCTTTTTTTTTTTTTTTTTTTTTTTTTTTTTTTTTTTTTTTTTTTTTTTTTTTTTTTTTTTTTTTTTGAAGGGCCTCTCGCAGTTGGCTTCTAACAGCCGTCACTGCTTAACCGGTCATCTGGTGAGGACTTACAAATGCCTCCAGCCAGGCTTAAAACTAAATAAAAACTACAAACTAAGCGACCACACGCTAAGGGCACCCCCTACTGGGGTACGGACCTCGGCTTAGGGCGTCGCTGGGGGGAGGACAACTAGAGGGAGGGGCTACTAGCTGGAACGGATTAATATGATTTAGGGACATATTTAAATCTACAGGCTCAGCGCGGGCTGGCTCGAGCAAGGGTCGGTTAGGGGACTGAGTCATACGCGGCGGCGGACTCGGGTCATGATGGGGACGTCGCGACGGGCCTCGTCGGCGAGGTCGGAATGGCGCCGGTCTGTGTTTGTACCTACGCAGAGTGCTGGTCTCCCTGCTGCTCTCTTGCAGTAAGGTGATAGCATCATCGGGAGTATTTAAAGCATGCCTCGGGCGGCGAATTTTGCTAATCTGAGAGGGGGTGTATCGGGCGGCCGATACCACCAGAGGATTCGGGTGGTTCGGGGCAGAGTCAAAGAAGCGCTTGGAGGCGCGTTTCAAGCACTGCTGGATGGTGGGCAGTTTTAAGTCTAAGTGCAGGCGATCATTACGAACGTACCAGGGAGCTCCCGTGGCCTTTCGCATGAACCTGTTTTGAATGATTTGCATCCTATGGATTCGAGATGCCTTGACGTGTGCGAACACAGCGCCAGCATAGGTCATGATAGGGCGTATGCAAGTCACGTAAATGCGCACTTTGTACTTAAGTGCCAACTTGCTACGTGCATTAAGGATGGAGTGGAGGCGACCGAGAGCGAAGGCGGCGCGGGAGCGGACCGTCCTTATGTGCTCGATAAAGTTCAATCTCCTATCGAGGATGATGCCCAGGTATTTGGCTTGCTTATCCCAAGGGATCGGCTTGCCGAACATGGTGATCGGGGAGGGGTTATCAGGAGGAGTGCGCGGTTTGGAAAACAAAACCGCCTGGCTCTTATCGGGGTTTACTTCGATTCTCCATTTCCGAAACCAATCGCCTAGGGCGTTGACCGCGGTCTGTAGATTTCGAGCTATGCTATTGGGGCTGATGCCTGAGTAATAGATGGCCGTGTCGTCAGCAAATAAAGCCAACTGGGCCTTTCCCTTTTTGGGAATGTCGCTTGTGTACAGCGTGAACAGGAGGGGGGACAGCACGGAGCCTTGAGGGACTCCGGCTTTTATTGGATGAGGGGAGGAGAGAGCGCCTCCCTCGATGCGATAGCGGAAGGTGCGATTCGACAAAAAGTCTCGGATGATGTGCACAAGACGATCTGGCACTCCGAGTTCGTACAGCTTGTACAATAAGCCGTTGTGCCAGACTTTGTCGAAGGCTTTTGCCACATCGAAAAATACTATGCCCGTCATCGTTCCATATGTGAAGCCGTGGCTTACATGTTCAACAATACGGTGGACTTGATGAATACAAGAGTGTCTGGGTCGAAACCCAAACTGCTCGTCAGGAAGGAGACTCTTGGATTCTACGTAATCCTTGAGTCTTTTGTAAATTAGCCTCTCGTAGATCTTCCCGAAAACCTTGAGGAGGCTAATGGGGCGATAGCTAGAGGGTTCGGATTTGGGCTTACCGGGTTTATGGATGCCTATAACTATGGCGTCTTTCCACGCTTGTGGAAATATATTATTGCTTAATGCACCATTGAAGATGGCGGTCATTAGCAGTATGAGGTGGGCGGGGAATAATTTAATCACTTTGTTGGTGATGCCGTCGGAGCCAGGGGCTTTTTTGGGGTTAAGCCCCTTAATGAGATCTTGCACTTCATCAGGGGTGATGGGGGGCAAGGGATTATCGGGGTCGTCTACGGGAGGGAGCGTAGCTCTACGTTCGACTTCAGCGTCTACCCGGGAAAGGTGGGCTTGGTCTACTGGTAGCGTACTAGGCGTGCATTGGGCTTCAAGACTGTCGGCTAGGCATTCAGCTTTGTCTTCGTCGTCGAAGGCGATCGACTTATCGGGACGTACTAGGGGGGGCATGGAGGTCACCTGTTCGGATTTTAATTTCCTCTGCAAGTGCCAAAAAGCCTGATGGGTCGGTTCGAGTTCGCTCAACATCTTGTCCCAGCGGGCTCCCCGCACTTCAGATATGCGTTTCTTTACAGATCTCTGTAAATAGCGCATATGAGCACGGTTCGCTTCACAGGGAAAAGCGTCATACGCACGGATGGCCGCGTTCTTCTCGGTCAGCAGAGCACGCACATCATCGGGCAGTCTCCAGCGATGGTCGTCCATCGCTGGAACCTGCCTCGAAGAGTCGTCCAAGATGGACTGTACGTGACTGCCGATCGAGAAGGCCGCCGCCTGCGTTTCGTCGACTGTGTTAATAGCGTCGGGGATAGAGTCCAAGTGTACGGACCGGGTGGATTTTAAGCCTTCGCTCAAATTCCCCCAGTCCGTAACGGTCTTGGTAAGATCGGGATCTCTAGGACCCGTGAGAGGGCCTAGTACCATGACAACTGGTCTATGGTCCGAATCGAGCTCTTGTAGCGTCTCAATAGAGCGCAAACCGAGGTTCACGTTCTTAAGAAGCGCTATATCGAGGACGTCAGGACGGTGGTCTGGGTTGGGAGGGAAATGAGTGGGATTCATCGGAGCGATGATGTCGAAGTGGAGTTGGCCACACATAAGGTGTAAGAGCTTGCCTCTCGTGTTATTCGAGTGGCTATTCCAGGCGATATGTTTGGCGTTAAAGTCGCCCGCTATGATAACGGAGCTACTCAAGCCAAGAAGTGTTTCAAGATCTTTTTTAAGATCGTTGTTATCGGAGGAAGAGGGAGGGAGGTAGGCCGATACTAAAGTGATCGGTTGATGTCCTGTCATGCCTAGTCGACAGATTGAGACCTCTAACTGCAAAAGAGGTGGGGGATCCATAGGTATGCAGTACAGTGACCTTTTGTGGTAGATGAGGGTTCCGCCCTTGTGGCAGCGAATCCTGTCATTGCGTACAACTTGGTAGTTGGCAATTGACGGGTTACGCGTGCTGGGCTTTAGGAAGGTCTCCTGTACGAGGAATATGTCAATTTGATGGTCGCGGAGGAAGGTGGCGATCTCATCGCGTTGATTTCTAATACCGTTGGCATTAAAGAAGCCTAAATTAAGGGATCGGGGTTTGACTCTGCACCTTTCTTTTGTACTATCCATACTAAGGGTTAAATCTGAGGTTTTGCAGGGCGGCTATGACGTCCTGGTAGCTTTCCCATATTTGCGAAAGTGCAAATGGGTTGCCTTCGTTGGCGCGTATGGCTTGCGACATTTCACATGCCCTGGGGCTCATGTACACCGACGTCAGCTTGATTATGGGACTAGCCACCGACATGACGTCTGAGACGTTGCAAGCGGGGCGGGTAATGGTGGCGGGGTACGCGGCGGCGGCTGGCACGGTTGCGAGGGCAAGCGCGGGCTTGGGAGCGGACGCGGATTTGGGAGCGGACGCGGGTTTGGGAGCGGACGCGGGTTTGGGAGCGGGCGCAGTTTTGGGAGCGGACGCGGGTTTGGGGGCGGACGCGGGTTCGGTGGTGACGGGCGCTACTTGAGCGGTCGCAGGGGGTGACGCGGCGATGGGGGGGACTATCGGCGCGGGGATAGGGGTTGGAGTTGAGGGAGCCACCTGCAAAGCCGGGAAGGCTTGCTGGTGGTTGAGCTGGTTCCACGGAGAGGGTCTCTGAGGACTGAGCCTATTGGGTAACTGTGCCGAGGGAATCGGGACAGTGGGGCTCTCCCTCTTTCGGCGGGCGTTATTACGCTTGGCCGATTTGCGGGAGGATTTGGGGGCTTTGGGGCAACCACGGTAATTAGCCGGGTGCCCGGATTCGCCGCAGAGCACGCAGCTGGGTGGGCCAAGAGGGCCGCAAAGGGTGCGGTCTTTGGGGCGTTCGCACTGAGAAGTGCCGTGGTCACCCAGGCACTTGACGCACCTAGGCTTCGCAAAGCAGTTTCTTTGCGAGTGACCATAAAATTGGCAGTTGTGACACTGCGTGACTACACCGTTTTTGTACGGTTTTTCAATCGATATGCCTGATAGGTGGCATACGGATTTGACGTTGAAGATGGGGTGGTGGCCTTCAACGGGGTCGCACACCACAAGTACCATGTCGAAGGCCTGACGTTCAGGCCCTCCACGGTGCATGCGGTGTACTTCCGCAACGGGAATACCTTGCGACTGAAGGTCGCTAAGTATTGACTCGGAGTCAAACTCCTTGGGGATGCGCTTAATGACCACGCGAACTTGTTTTTCCTCCGGAAGGGAGTATGTGTGAAAGGATATTTGAACTCCTTTCAAGAGTTTTACCAATGATCGGTAATCATCGGACGTGGGGACTTGGACCTTAATACCCAGCTGGGTAGCTACGGCCTTTGTGTAGCCAATTGAGCGGCTACTACACATTTTGGACACATCGGTCCATTTTCCCTTATCATGAATATATAAGGGTGGGGGAGGGCGCTCCTTTTTGGAGGACGCTGCAGGAGCGGCGTTAGCCTTAGGGCTGGAAGGGCGGCTGGCCTGGGAAGCGGCCGACGGGAGTGGGGTGGGAGCACGGGGAGCGTCTGTTTTTTTGGCTTTAGAAGCCTTAGAGGAGGGAGGGGTAGCCCTCTTTCTCTTCCCATGGGTTACCACTTGGAATCCCTCTTCCTCGGAGGAAGAGGGGTTCGAGTCACTCAGAGAGGGCTCGCTATCAGAATCGGACACAGGGGAAGTGTCCATGGCCTCGGCGGTCTGCACAAAGGATTGCGCAGGTGTGCCGGTTTCGGCGGAATTTGCTTCAACAATGGGATTGTTGGAGACAAAGGGAGCGATTTCCGGAATCGCAGGTACGGGGCGCGGTTGCGTTTCGCTAGAAACGACCATTGTTGTCGCTTCTATTGTCTTTTCAGACAATAGAGGCGTTAATAATCCTACTTCGAAGGAAAGTGCCTCGGTGGAGGCTACCTCTCCTTCGTTGCTAGGGAGGACTGGGCTCGCGGGCCCGGAACTAAAAGCGGGGCTAGATGGAGGATCAGGGGATTCAGGGGCACCCAGTGTAACTGGCCCGATGGAGCGGGCTAGCATGGGCCCATACTTGGCTCTAACTGCCGGGAATTCGGCGATAATCTCTCTTAAAATGGAGAGCGCTAGATCGGCGCTCTCCATCTTAGAAAAATTTTAAGTAACTATTGAGGGGAACCTAACATTACTCCCGTAGGAGTCCTAAAAACCCTAAATACCTAACTCCCCGGGTGGATGGGCCCGGGGATGTGTAACCCTCCCTGTCGGGTGTAGACAGGGAGGTGAGTGCCTATGGTGTGCCCTAAGCTTGTAACCCGTCGCCAGTCTTATTGTGCGAACGGGGCCCTGACCAGTCTAGCGCTAAGGGTGTTAGACAACACCCTAACGACACTAGGTGTGTAGCTGTGGACGAAATCAGAGACTAGGACCGACTAGGAGACCCCCCAAGGCCGGTGGTCTAGCTCCCGACTCCAATTGACTGCCTCACCCTGAAGGGGCTCGGCGGGTGTGATTGGGGCAACACCCCACTCGGTTTCGTTGACACCGTAAGGTTTCCACCGAGGACCACGAAACTGTGGTTTTTGCCCTGAGGGGGCCTAGGTGAAGCTACACAACGCGGGTAAAGAAACAGTAATCAGCCACCGCCTTGAAAAAGGCAGCTTTTGATTAAATGGTTGTAGTCGGGTGACTACGATGACGTCACGAGCGAGCGTGGCGAGAAGGGCGGCTTGACAGCGTCGTAAACAGCGAGCGCGGAGCGACACGTCCGTTCACGGCGAGCGTCAGGCGGCGAGTCACTGATGCATTGGCGGCGGCCCGCAATATTTATATGTCCGCGCGCAGCAGTCGGCGCGCCAACACACGATTTTGTCGCAAATGTTGATTGTAAAAATATTGTAAGGAATTTCGTACTGTTCTCTGATTGGCTAATAATTTAGATTAATAATTTTAGGTAGCACTACTTGTATATAAATTTTGTATTAAGTCCTGTACATATTTGCCAATAAACTATGACATACTCACAATCAGCAATCGAGTTTCATTCAAACAACCCGTAGTGCTACAGTGGTGACCCCGACGTGATAATCAAGGAAAGAAGCCTAGTGTATATTCAAGTCTCAAGACAACTGAATTATGGCAAACAAAGGAGATCAAGGAGATCAGGTTCAAGAGCTTTCGGGTGTGTCGACGTCGCTGCGCATCCCACCTATCTGGCGCGATCGGATACGGTTATGGTTCGCTCAATTTGAAGCCATCATGTCGCCGCAGAAGAAAGGCGACCAAACAATGTTTGAGCTCGTCATCGGTCAGCTCGAGCGGCAAGATCTCGACGAAATTTCCGACATCATTCTTCACCCACCAGAGAAAAACCGTTATGAAGCGTTGAAAAACAGGTTGCTTCAGGTTTACGAAGAATCTGAGCAACGGCAAGTACAGCGGTTACTATCGGAAATGGAACTCGGCGACTTGAAACCATCCCAGCTGTTACGTCGTATGAAGAACCTCGCCGCAGAAAACATTTCTGACTCGGCGCTGCGAATTATGTGGACCAATCATTTGCCACAACCTGTACGAGCAGTCCTTGCTGTGAGCGATAACATCGCAAAACACTCGGATATCCACGAGTTGGCGATGATGGCGGACAAGATCCTCGAGCAGGCTCAACCACATGGCGCGGTCGCTGCTGTTTCCAACACTCCCACCGCCCATATACCTACTGCGATCGAGGAGAAAATCGACATGCTAGCAAGAGAAATCGCCGAACTCAAGGCAAATCAAGCTAACTATCGTCGCCGCAGGCCATTCAACAGATATCGCTCAAGATCGCGTTCGTCAAGCAGGCCCAATCAACGTCGCGCACCGCGCAGTGTTACCCCGCACCGAACCGACCAATCAGGAATGTGCTATTATCACCGCAAGTTTGGAAAAGAGGCGCAACGATGCACGCGTCCCTGCAGTTACGAAGACACCAAAACCACCCCCTCGGGAAACTAGAAACAGCGTTGGATGAGGCGGGAACCGACGCAAAGAATACTTCGTACCGCCTATTCATAACAGACAGAAACTCACGTCTGTCATTTCTAGTTGATACCGGTGCGAACGTCTCCGTCATACCTAAAAGAAAAGGATGGAACGCTACGCCGACGAACTTTTGCTTGTACGCTGCGAACAATACAACTATACCCACATACGGAGAAAAAACATTACAATTGGATCTCAACCTGCGAAGATTGTACAGTTGGAAATTCATCATCGCCGCAGTGAGCAAGCCCATCATCGGTGCTGATTTTCTGAAACATCATCAACTGCTTGTCGACATAGCCAGCCGATGTCTTATCGACAAAGTTACAAACCTCACCGTCAAGGCACCCGTCACGTACTCCGCCGAGCCGACAGTAAGAAGTATCGACGTTGAACAGCCATATCACCAGCTAATCAGCAAGTTCCCTGACATCCTACGGCCGTCATGCATAAAGGATACTCCAAAACACCGTGTAGAACATCACATAGAAACTACCGGACCGCCAGTGCACAGCAAGACTAGACCATTGCCGCCACATCGATACCTATCTGTGAAGAAGGAATTTGAGACGATGATGCAGCAAGGAATATGCCGCCCAAGCAAAAGCCCATGGTCCAGTCCGTTACACGTCGTACCTAAGAAAAACGGCGACCTACGCGTATGTGGCGACTACAGAAGGCTGAACGACGTCACCAAACCAGACCGTTATCCAGTGCCACGTCTCAAAGACTTCACCAATCTACTATACGGCAAGAAAATCTTCACTACCCTCGACTTGAACCGTGCTTACCAACAACTACCCGTATACGAACCGGACATCGAGAAGACTGCCATTACAACTCCATTTGGCTTATTTGAGTTTCCCCGAATGTGTCCGGGTCTGAAAAACGCCGGACAGACATTCCAACGGTTCATACACCAAGTGCTCATCGGATTGGATTACGCGTTCCCATTCATTGATGACGTCATAATCGCATCAGAAAATGAAGCAAGACACATTGAAGATTTACAAGAAGTTTTACGCAGATTAAACGAGTACGGTATCACTATAAACCCGTCAAAATGCGTTTTGGGCAAAGAGAGTGTCAAGTTCCTGGGATATGACGTGTCAGTGGATGGAATCAAACCCCCACTTGACAAAGTCAACACCATCGCTGCTTACCCCAAGCCAGAGACTATTCAAGATTTACGTCGATTCATCGGCATGGTAAATTTTTACCGGGACAGTATACCCAACGCAGCCCACATACAAGCACCTCTCAACGCGTTCCTGCATAATTCGAAAAAACGTGATAAGACGAAAATCAACTGGAGCACAGAAGCATTACAAGCGTTCGAGTTGTGTAAAGTCAGCATACAAAACGCAGCTTTACTCGCTCACCCATCTCCATCTCCAACGGACGCAATGTCGCTCATGTGCGATGCGTCGAACACATGCGCCGGAGCTGTACTACAGCAACATGTAAACAAGAAATGGATTCCCCTCGGCTACTTCTCAAAAAAATTCTCAGAAACACAACAACGATATAGTACATTCGACAGAGAATTACTATCTATATATATGGCCATCAAAAACTTTAGAAAAATGTTCGAGGGAAGAGAACTTATTGTTTACACTGACCATAAGCCGCTGACTTATGCCATTCGCAAGCCACCGTCGGACAGTGATACACAACGGCGCACACGTCAGCTGTTGTTTATCAGCGAGTTCACTACGGACATTCGCCATGTGAGCGGAGTAAACAATGTCGTAGCCGACGCACTTTCACGCATCGAAACCATAGAAGTACCATCTCCAATAGATTACGACGAATTGGCCCGAGCGCAAGAAAAGGACAACACTATACTCGCCTTATCAAAACAAACGAACATTCAACTCAAGAAAATCGTCGTGCCCGGTACAAACAAGCCAATACTATGCGAAACGTCATCGCCCCACCTCCGTCCTTATCTACCTGATGGCTACCGTCGCACCGCATTCAACGCCGTGCACAATGCAAGTCACCCCGGAATACGTACAACGCGCAAACTAATGCAACAACGTTACTTCTGGCCAGCAATGAACATCGATATCGGCGAGTGGGCGAAATCATGTACTGCGTGTCAACAGTCCAAAGTGCAACGACACAACCGCAGTGACATCACTTCATTCCCATCAAGTGAACGATTTCAACACATACACGTTGATATTGTGGGACCACTACCTACTTCTTCGTGTGGACATCGATATCTGCTAACCATCATCGACCGCTGCACACGTTGGGCAGAAGCAGTACCTATGCAGGAGATAACAGCCGAAGTCGTCGCGAGAAAATTGTACGAAGCATGGATATCACGTTTTGGTTGTCCTATCAAAATCACAACAGACCAAGGGCGACAATTTGAAAGCCGGTTATTTCAAGACCTTGCAAGATTACTAGGAGTGACATCAACCCGTAGCACTAACTTGTCTAAGGAGTGACAAGAACCCGTACTACTGCCTACCACCCGCAGAGTAACGGCATCGTTGAACGCTGGCACCGATCATTAAAAGCCGCACTGATGTCACGTTTATCAACAAGTTGCAAGTGGATTACCGAACTACCCACCGTACTAATGGGACTGCGAGCCGCTACGCGTACTGACACCAACACTAGCGCCGCGCAGCTCACCTATGGACAAGCATTACGGCTACCCGGCGATTTCATATCACCATCGCCAGCTGTGACGAAGATGGACCACGACTACGTCGATCACCTGCACCGCATGGTAACTACGCTCACGCCAACATACCATTCGCATTCCAACAAGCAATGTATGTTCGTGCACAAGGATTTACAAACATGCGATCACGTGTTTGTACGTGATGACACCGTCCGCAAGCCGCTGCAACGTCCATACCAAGGTCCGTATCAGGTCATCGAAAGGAAGGAGAAATACTACACGCTACAGATGCCTGGAAGAACCGCCAATGTATCGATCGACCGACTAAAACCGGCGTACACAATCAACACCGAAGATCAACACGAACACGGCAACAAAACTCGTCCATCTTCACTTCCTACCTCAGAAGATCACTCCAGTCAACCTCCGACGATCAACAACGACGCTGCTCACCGCACAAGATCTGGCAGGATCGTCAAGATGCCAGTACGCTTCGCTCGGGGGGGAGTACTGTAGCTGCTCCACCTGCAAAGCATCTACACATCCGTCCGCAGAGGCAGCGGGCACTGGACTGATGCATTGGCGGCGGCCCGCAATATTTATATGTCCGCGCGCAGCAGTCGGCGCGCCAACACACGATTTTGTCGCAAATGTTGATTGTAAAAATATTGTAAGGAATTTCGTACTGTTCTCTGATTGGCTAATAATTTAGATTAATAATTTTAGGTAGCACTACTTGTATATAAATTTTGTATTAAGTCCTGTACATATTTGCCAATAAACTATGACATACTCACAATCAGCAATCGAGTTTCATTCAAACAACCCGTAGTGCTACACCTGTGTATCTTGACGTAAATGTATTATTAGCTTCATTGGCTGAATGGATTTGATTGCGGATCTGTGTGGATAATCCTTGTTTGCTTAAGTGTTACGGAATGGGATGATGCTTAGCTTTTATGTCTCACGGAAGTCTCTTTGAAGTTTTTCGTTTGGATGATCAATGAGCAAGAACAAAGATTTTGTCTATACATCAAAGTATTTTTTTTTCAAATATTGTCGGTTCACCTAAGGTTTTTATGGATTTGTTCAACTTCAAGCTTTCAATAATTTTAAGATTCAATCTTACTATAGTTTTAAAATTCAAGCTTTCTATAGTTTTAAGACACATTTATCGAATTTGAATCTAGTCTAAAAAAATGCCCATGCTGACCAATGGCAAAACTTTGGTCATGATAATAGCACCACAGTATTGTAAAATACAATGAATCCGGAGTTACATCAATAAATACCTACAATAATTGCATCAGCCTTCATTATATGAAACAACGCAGCGATGAATCTTCAAGGCACCTTCCTATCATTGCTAATACTTCCGACAAGGTTACATGCTTAATCAATGTTGAGATCGAACTTAAATTATCTTCCTTACATCACTGTGCTATGCCGTACAACTCATTCTAATAGAATCGTGCATTTGATCCCGACTCTAATTATCAATACATATAATAAAATAAGAATAACATGCAATAAAACATTCGCATACGTGGCTTATTAGTCCATGATCGAAAGTACAGATGTTAACAGCTAATCGATAGAACGCGGTAACGAAATCGAAATCTGTATGGTCTTTGGCTATGGGCTACTTTCGCCGACCTTGAGGAGTTATTGTGAGCTGTATGTCTAATTGCATGTTGTGCAATCTTGATTGTGAACAATCAAAACAGGGTTGCTCAATTTGTTAGACGAGTAGGCAGCCATCCATTTAGATGTTCGAGTGATGTTTGTGTATGAGATGGAAAAAAAAATAGATTATTGGTAATTGAATTTAGATGAAATGTTTTGTGTGAGATATTTTTGTTTCACTGTCAAAAGATCGATTTTTCATTTTTTATAACCTGTATTAATAATTATAGTTATCTCTATTTAAATTATTGAATAAGTTAGGTTTTTTTGTTTACTTTTTGATCACCTATAAATTAAATGTTTATCTAATATTACAAAATAACTACTATTACTTATTTAAAAAGATTAATCAACATCAACGAAACGTATAGGTATAGGTACCTACTGGGTACTACGACTACTACTTAAAAATATTAATTAATTGTAAAAGTATGATTGCCAGACTATTAAACAGAATGATAAAACTGAGACACTTATTGCGAAGCATTGAAACTTTAAGATATACGCATTTGATTCCGGGTAAAAATTCCGTTTTATGACTATGAAAGGCCGTATAATGTGTAAAATCTACATTAGGTTAATTAACAGATTAAATGGATACATTTTACTGTCGGTCGTCATAATTAAAATAGTGCTAAGTACTAGAAAACTGAAGAGGAAATAATGAAACTGATAATTTTAATGGAATGGATCATAAGTGTAAACATAGAAGATTATAATAATAGTTTCAACGTTAGGTAAGTTACTGAAAATCATTACAAAAAAATAATGTAATAAATTCTTCCAGTGGCTCGGACCTCAAAATCTCGGGAGGCAGTGGAGTGGCTGTCAAAATATTGAAGAAAAATCATCTAGTTATATAAATGAAACATTTCATTTCGATACGAAACTCGATAGCGATTAATGCGCACAATAATTACAGACATATTTGCTAACTACTTTTAATTGTAGGTGGAATCGAATCGTGATTTCATAATGAAGCAATATACGAGCAGAGATATAGCAAATGTTGATTTGTAGAAAAAAGTTGCTAATGCCACACCCTGGGCATATTTTGAGGATCGTCTAGACTGTTCATTTGATTATGTCGGTTGACGCCTAATTTAAATATTTGCGGCAGTCGAGTTTTCTTAATTATTTGATCTATCTGTCTGGCTGACACGTGCGGCACCCTCCGCAAAGAAAACGTCAGGCCGGGCTTCTTTAGTGAAGATGTCCCCTAATTTTGTGGGATTGTTCTACGGATAGTTTGATCAAGTTCAAAATTCATACATTTTGTGAGTTTTATTGATTTTTAGACAAACCAAACGTAGATATCAGGCAGTTCGCAGACAACGGAAAATGTTTATTGAGGATTTGAGTTAACCCTGACTGCTTGGGTCTACATTCAAATAGGAAATGCTGGTTTATTGTTTTTGTTTATTTACTGTGATTTTCTTCTTAGAAATAAATAATAAACATAATCCTATAAGAACTCACCAGACCTTGATACCCCAGTTGGTTTCTTATAGGTTAAGTAGGTAATGGTATGTAGCTATGGGTATATCAAGGTCCCATTATTTCAATTGTTGTGTAATTCCCTTTAAGTGGAATGCAAAGATATAAATCGTGCGCCATTACGGCGCTTATATGGTAATATTTAAAGTAAATAGCGAATATATAAAGTACTGATTGTATTTTCAGTACACGAAGAAGAAAAAGTGAAGGGCGAAGGTAGTTTTGTAATCTCACGAGTACAAAAATTACATGAAATTTTGCTGATTTTGAAAATTATTTCTTATGATTAAAAAACTTAGCGGTTTCTGTTTAATCAAATAAATTATTGTTCTGACGAATATTACGTTAGTAGTTTTAATTGATTGGCCAAAATACCGAAACTAATAATAATAATTATTATCATCAGATTTGAAAGAAATTTTGGATCTATTGAGCTTTTGAAAACCGAGGGTAGAATTGTATGGCAGATTTTTTGAAGGCCTAAGTATACCGTCCTGAGTTCTACATCAAAAAGTCTTTAACGGACTTCTATTTGCCTTCCCAAAATAAACGTTAATTGATTTCAAACGCTATTCAAACGCTAAAATGCATTCAAGTTTAAATTGAAACTACTTACAAAGTGGAGTTTTTATTTCCCCTTAAAGTTCGATATATCACAAGCGACAGCCCACAGAATCGACATAATTAAGTGACTTCAAAGTAAGATGGTACGTACACGGCCGAACGAACTGTCCAGGATAATTTGGCCGACGAGCCGGAAATACACTGGAGCAAAGGAATCGGCGAAAGAGAGTTAAATACTGAAACAGGGAACAAACACGTCCGTGGATGTCATGTTATTTTGTGTCTCGGCGAAAAATGTCGACTTGTGGTTCTTTTGAATGTTCTTGTGGTACGTGCGAATTTGAAACCGCGTCCCTATTTATATTTACGGGCAGAAAACTGTTGTTAGAATAAAGTTGTATGACTTTCACAGAGTATTTATTTAATGCAATACAAATTTCATGTGGCTTGTCTAATAGCTTTATTTTCGGCGTTTCTTTCTTGTATATATGTAATCGATAAATCTCTTTGTATTACGTCTTTTTTTTAGTTATATCATAATCAACGTTAGTTTTAGCTCTATGAATAACATTATCAACATCAAGCTGTCTTCAGACTATGTTATACTATAATTATAGCATTATAGCATATAGCACAACAATATCGCGCTCCATACATTGTTATGAACACGTTTACACTGCTATACTATATATTATTGGCTTTGTATGGTGCGCTATAGTATAGCGTAGGTATGCTATATAGCTAGGATAGCAAAGTCTGAAGACAGCTTTATTCTCTGTGTACATAGCTGCAAATTTCAAATACCCTTACAAAGCTTTTAGAGTTCCAATGAATAGTATAAACAATTTTCGGTCCTCTACATCTAATCCTGTTCTGCAAACCTGTTGTTTTGGGCTGAAACGGAACTATGCTCAACCGCAACTTCAGCATTCATTATCAAACACTGGTCGTGGCTTCGCAATCCAAACAGTTGCTCCTAAACCGACCACGTACGAGAATAGGCTTAGTTCTAACTCCGTGCCCTAAACAACAAGTGCATATAAAATATGCTGTCGTTGTCAAAGAGTTATTTGTCTCTTTCGGAATTGTAGCAACATTTCACGGCGATGTACTCACATTTTATCTCGCCTCTGTTTTTCTATTTTCCTCACTTGATGTATGGGACGCATTTCCCGCACTTTCGAATAACACTCCTGTATTCCCTTTTATGTGCGCATAGCTTTAAAAATGTATTCGCAGTTAGGGGTGGGCTTTGGCGATACGAAGATGTGTAAAGGAATTATTCAAGAAGCCCTAGTATTTGGGATACTGTTGGGGTGTAGGCTTTTCGATGTTTTCGATAGGAAAAGGAAAATTGATAAAACAGAATACTTTTGTAGGCATTGTTCAAGTTTGGTTCTGTAGAAGATTTTGTTTACATTTTTTCTGTTTTACCTGTACGTACCTACCTACATGTATTGAAATGACTTTATACCACCAACAAAAAATAATTCACTTCTCGAATAAAGAATATATAAACTTGCTGCTTCATGAGTGTTGAAAATAAATTTGAATACGATGTCTCTATTTCTATCTAAACCTTACATTAAAATTAAGTACCTAAATTGCTCAATGTTTACAACCGGTCAATTAACAAGGGGCTAACACTACATGCGATAACTTGTACGTTCAAATCAAACACACCACACGTCATATCAAGCGAACCTTATAAGAACTGTTATCAGTAAATAGAATCTCACGTCCGACCACACGCGGCGTTGTTTTTGCGCCAACAAATTCTAATCGCCCATAGTAATGACCTTAGTACAACGTTTACAAAACAAGTATTAAATTACCACTGTAATATATTACAATTACCGTTCGTGAAGCGTATTTCAATGGCCGCGATATCGATCGCTTAGCATTTCATCAGGGCGACAGAGGCGGATGCATTATCTAACCGAACTAGGAAGAGATTGCAATTGTTGATCTATCTTCACTAGTATGCCAATTAGCCAATTAGAGAGCGCATACAACGCCAGCCAGTTTAGATAAGCGTACGTTTTCGTGGTCTCACCTGGAGACATTCCTTTTGTGCAGTTAAATCATTAATTCAAGTGAGGGAGTTGATGTGTTTTTATTGGCGGCGCAAAGGTCGACGCAATTTGTTCGTGTAATGTTCGATGCTAAGCTTAATTTTCGAATTAATATGCAGCTTATGAAAGTTTTCATTAGATGAGTGTCGGGTGACAAAGTGTTACAAAACGAAACGTTTATTTTGTTGACCATTTAGGGAGCCACCATCGGTGTGATTTTGTTTTAATAGGCTCAGAGAAAAGGAATGTTCGCTCGTTACGAATTGGAATATTTAATTAAATCATTAGGGCTATCGGAGTACCAAATCAAAGTATCTTGGAGTAAGCATATAACTGGAATCTTATTGGAGAATGTATGGAGTTAATAGAACCTGAAAATGAAAGAAAGAAACTGAAAATATTATTTAGGTAAGTATATAAAACTTATGTCTCCGAAGTATTGTCTGGATGTAATTTGGTATCGTAGGTCTGTATTAGCGAAAATTTTTAATAGTAAAAGTTTTTTTAGGCGTCTAATTAACTTTTTATAATTATCTATTAAGACAGGAGAATTAATGTCATAATATATAATTATAATAATAATACATTTTTCACTTCAATCTTCAAGGGAAAACTCTAAATAAATCATTATCAGTTGCAAGATTGATAACATTCGTAACAGTAGGTATTTCATCGATTAATTTAAATTCGAACAGTTTGAAGCATTTCCCGCCCTAACGAAAGAAAGTTTCATAACCAAGGCTTAATTTGGCGAGTAATAAGATGTCACAGATATCGTGGGGAGACAACCGACGAACGTGTAGTGGAATCGACGATTCGTGAACGAGCAATGTTGTGTGACTATACAGGTGAAGAAGAATAGTTTAACTTAACTATTACACATAGTTAAGTTAAACTATTCTTCTTCACCTGTATATTATATATATATAGATATTCTGCGTTTCCTTGTTAAAATATTTAATATGTGAATCGGAAATCCTAGAGAATAGATAAATCTGTGAATTCATTATTGTTTGATATGTCATTGGTCAAACTTTAGTCTGTATTTCCAATCTAATCTTTTTTTTTTTGGAAAATTAGCTTCATGGCGCACTACCTGCTGTTGTTTGAAAACGAATTAAAATGCGTATTAGCAGATACTTATTTTGACAAAGACAAGTAATTATAAGTTAATTATCACTTGCTTTAACGGTGAAGGAAAACATTGTGAGGAAACCTGCATGCCTGAGAGTTCTCCATAAAGTTCTTGAAGGTGTGCAAAGTCTGCCAACCCGCAATTGGCCAGCATTCTGAGAGGAGGCCCGTGCCCAGCAGTGGGACAGTTTATAAACAGGGCTGATATTTATTTATTTAAGTAACAAGTTTTAATTTAGCTTTGTTGTAACGTTTGTACATAAATTCAGTAATACAGGTGACACATCAAACAATGACTGATGCAGTTATTGTAATATTTAAACAATTGAATGACCTGCCTATCTATTCTGTACCATCATGCCGCGTGATATCACCGTGAATGTTCACAAACAAATTGGCAGTTCTCGCGGTGACATCACACGGCGTGTTGGTAGGTACCTCAGATCATAGAAACAAGGAGATATGCCATCATAGCAAATTAGTACGGGAACAACTGATGCCACTTTTAGTAAATTTTCGACACAATTACGTGCATAATTAAGCGCTCCTTGTGAATAAAAATATCTCCCACGCATTGAACATTCCGCACACCCTCAATCTAACACTGTTAATCGTCACTCTACAATAGCACTAAACTAAAACACTGTATTTATACCATCGATCGTGTTCGGTTCGTCGCCAGCGCGTACGTTTTTAATATGAGCAATTTGCTCAAGATCAGGCATCAAGCTCGATAGCGCCTTGGCACATCTCCTTGTTTCTATGATCTGAGGTAGGTACGGAATAGACAGGCAGTTAGTAGTACTTCTGCGTATCTTTTTGTATCATGTGTATAGCTCGACTATTTTCAATGATCCCTCGTAAGCTGTTGAATGAGATGTCAGTTTAATTTCGGAGTGATTTGTTCGTTCGACAACTTTTTGGTGTCCATGGAATTAGTCGCTCTTGGATTACGAACTACTTATGAATATCAAAATGACATTACATACGTAATAAGTTATAATAATTATTTGAAATTATTTTTGATCAGTAAGGTGAATCTAAGGGTGATTTCACAGTCGCGTTTACGGGCGCGTGGATGGTACCAAAGCGGCGCGTGCCACGGGATAGACGTGTCGTGTACCATTTCATAGTGACACGTGTACGAAACGCGTACGATTGTATGGGTTACGAGCAGGGATGTTACGAATGTCATATTTTTCACATTCGCGAATGCGAATGTTCGGGATGCGAATGTGCGAATGCAAACGCGAATGTTTGGGAATAACATTACAAAAAAAAAACTGATCAACTTTATCATTTTTATTACTTATCCAGAAACTTAAAGTCAAAGTTCAAAAAAGGCATATATTTCAGAAAAAGTATTTTTTCTCACAAACATTGCATTTCGCGTGGTCTCGATCGATAGACGTAAAAAATAGCCATATTTCACTTTTCTTTCCCGGTGCCATTAGAAAAGCTGTCAAAATAACACAATTCTAAACTCACAAACTACCTAAGTAACTACTTGTTTATTTCATTTCATCTGATCTGACTGACAACATTAAAAAGGCAAACTAACTAAGCAAGCAGCGAGAAAGAAATGTTTTCTATTGGTCAAATGAAACACGTGATGCCTGCCTGCGCCTTTTGCGCGTCCCAGGATCGACCAACCGTGCGGCCGCAGGGCGAGACACGACACGACTTGTACACATTCGCATTCGCAAAACATTCGCATCGCTTGATGCAAATGCGAATGTCGATGCGAATGTTTAAAATGATGCGAATCATTCGTATAAGCGAATGCGAATGCGAATATTCGTAACATCCCTAGTTACGAGCCGCGCTGGCCGCCTGCTCTGACGGTCAGCGCGACTAGGAAATCACTCTAAATAAGTTTTGATGAGAAGGTTTTAATTTTTAAAACCTGTCTTTTTCTTACGCCTGAAAACCCTACAACAATTATTAATTAATAGCATTAAGCATAACCAGCCTAAAATGTTCCAACTGCTGGGACACTCGGGCCCAGTCCGTGTTGGTAGATGTCACATGTCTCCGAATTTATCATTCTAGAACATGCTGGTTTTCTCACGATGTTTTTCTTCACCGTTTTTTTAGAGCAGTGGTGATGATACAAATTGCACAAAGTGTGCGACTGTTGGAGTTCGAACCCATAACCTACTGATTGTAAATCGTGGCTGCAAACATTGAGCCACCACTGCTCTGTTAATTAATAGTGGAATAATAATTATATTTTAAATTAATATTTCGAAGAATGTTTTAAATATTTTAAATAGGTACGAAGTTTTGTATTTGCCATTGCTGTTACCAAAAATAATTTTTGTTTCCACGCCTTTTAACTTGCATGCCATGATACAATAATCATCAAGCTAAAGCCTCATTTCATAAAACAAAAACAATTTATTACTTTTTGCACATTAAAGTTGAAACGTTAAGTAAATCAGCACGAAAATTATAATGTTTAAACAATTACATTAGTGAGTTTAATGTTTTCCGCGTAATATAAACTTTAATGGTGCACTCTTCCGTTAGAAATCGGTTTTGTTGTATTATTAGGCGTAATATTTGCCATAGACATAAAAAGACGCGAGACGCTCTAAAAACGTACTGTATGGAATTGAAATTGGTGCCGATTCTGTTGTTTACGAACTTAACTAATTTAGTCTCATTATGTCTCTTTCTAATAAAAAACATGAGAAAGATAAAAATTCAAACTGTCAAATTAGTCCACTTGAACATTTTATGATGTCAATTTAGTCGTAATCACAAAAGGTGACGACTATTTTCCCGTAAATGACAAGGGCGTAGACTAATATGACAGTTCTAAATATTTTCTGTCCTTTTTCAATAATATTTGTAAGAAAGAGATATAGTGTGATTAAAATTAGTTTAGTGCGATATTCAACAGAATCAGCACCATTGACAATTTTTTAGAATTAGAATTAGAATTCTTTTAGAATTTGGTAGAACTGGTAGATATACAGAGTGAATTTTCCATGTGGACGTGGCTGGCTAAATCCAAAACTACCATAAACAGCGAAAAATACTCAAAGGAGACTTCGGAGTCTCCTTTGATAAAAACGAATGCTCCATCATAAGATTTTTGGTAAAATAGCATAATTTCGAACAATTTACTTATGAATGAATACTTGGAATCAGTTTATTAAAAATGTTGCAGCACTTTAGTTTACCTTATCTCATTATTTTACAGAATTTGATCCTAACTAGCGACACTATCGGATGGTGCAATAATACAGTATATTGTTATGTGTTTTTTTTTCATAATCAACGGGTTCGGGTAGCGGAAAATTGATTCTTCAAAAATCTAATTATTCCGTTTTAGTTTTCATCAAAATCGTCCCCGATACCCATTTGAGTATTTGTCGCTATGTCTTATAGATTATGATTTGGACATGAACTCGAACTCGCCGCGACACTACTGGTTTCTATGTATTTCTCTGAAAACGACGTGTCGTTAGCTACGGGAAGTATTTCATAGAAATACACAGAAACCAGTAGTGTAGCAGCGACACATCGCATGCTGCTGCTGTCTGTAGTCGGCTAAGTAGTCGTACCTTAAAGTAGCGAAGAGCGTGTTTCGCGTTCCGTGGTTATTCAGTCTATGGTTTATGCCTACGGTTACTCGTAATGACACAAGCGTTTCCTGCAAAGAGTTATAAAATAATATAAGTTCATTACTGTATTGTACGTGTCGGAAATTGGTTTTGTCGTTAATTATATGTATTCTTCGTTTATTTTAAATGACCATTCTGTTCGATTTTATCTCCTTGGATATTGATGTTTGATAATTTCCTTTCCTGTATTATTAGATAGTGCTTCCTTAGTTCTGGTCAATGATCTGGAATATTAAGTTCGGTATTTTAAAGTATTTTTTTTACTGATTTGGCTGCGTAGACGTCATTTCAGATTTTGTTTTACGTCAGATTTTGGTAGCTTGAGAAGGCAAGACTTTGTCTTGAAATAAATTAAATAGGTGTCTAATACTCTTATTAAAAATATATATTTTGTTCCTACTTACAAGTACAATAACAATTGTACAAAAAAATCCTTTTTAGTAGGTACATTTATAGCGGCGATTTGGAATTCAAATGATATACGTATACGGTATTAGTAAAACCGCAAATGTTAGTCATTGATATAATAATTGCATCAAGGAAAAGATCAATCCTTGCTACTGACCATCTTTCTGATCTTAGATGAAAAGATCTCTTGAATGTCTTTGATCTCCTGATCTTTGATGAACTACTTTTGTGAACTTTTACAAAATATTTAACTTAGATTAGTTATTGTCTACAAAGCAAGTGAGATTTAGGTTGATATAAAAAATATTATTCTATTAGCTAAATATTAGACGCGTGACAATAATTTAATGTTACTAGAATTAAACAACAAAATATCCACGCCTCTATTTTACTACGTTTTTAAGATTGAAGATTAAATATAACTACTTAAGAATTGGTTGAGTAATTCCATGTTTATCCGGATAAACACACATTTTTATCCTAATAATACAATGCGATATATTCGGACATTTTCCTGGATAAATCTCGATTCACTCATTTCCGTATTTACCAAACTACAGGGTGCGAGTATCAAAGAGCTAAATCCCGCGTTAACGAAGGTCCGCATTGTAATCCCGGGCCCGGGACATACGGACACAATTAACAAGCTAAAGCATTGTCTAACATGTATATTAGTAGTTACAGGATATTAGTTAAAGAACGTACATTGCGGGATTTGTTCCTAATGCAATACAAATACGTGTGTAATTAAACTGCTCTGTTGGGTTTAGGGATTAAAATAACGTTGTACGTGGATGTATTTTATTATTATTATTTTATTTATTTATTATTTTACAGGTTTTAAAGTTGTAATGTAGATGTTTTAATGAAGTTTGTATGTAGGAATTAACTAAGTGTATTTTTAACAGCTAATAATTTGTTCCCGAAACTTGTGCAGGTACATATGTAATGACGTGTAAATAATGTTAAAAAAAATTATGTTATTGACTCCCCAGAACAAAAATCACTAAATAGTTGCTAAGCCATTAGAAGAACTTTACTAGATTAGAACAATCTAATCTAGTAAAGTTCTTCGTCATTTTTATTCGGCAGAAGTTTTTTTTCCTAATGGCTTAGCAACTATTTAGTGATTTTTGTTCTGGGGAAACGCAAACGAAAGCATCACCTAATCGAATAATGGATACAAATCCATTATTCGATTAGGTGATGCTTTCGTTTGCGATAATGGTGCTAATCTCAGTATTCATTCTGTTGTACATCGCGCGAAACTAATTTAGTCATATTTTATCTCTTTCTTACAAATATCATTGAAAAGGATAGAAAATATTATAGAACTGTTAAATTAGTCTACGGCCTTATAATTTACGGGAAAATAGACGCGACCTACGGCGATGGCGACTATCACGTTAAAAATATGCAAGTGGACTAATTTGACAGGACTAAATATTTTCTCTCCCTTTCCTATGTTTTTTGTTAGAAATAGATATAGTGAGCCTAAATTAGTTTAGTTTGTTAACAACAGATCCGGCACCATTTGTTTATAAATATTTCAGGTTACATCTACATGAACTTTCACATGCAAAGTGCATGTGGCAGGCATTTATTTTTCATTTTTAAAGAAATGTTCAACATCTTTTTATTAGCGTTACCTCTTTTGTTTTTCTCTTGTGGCACTTTACCTTAGAATTTTAGTCGCAATTAAGAACAAAAAAAACCGGCCAAGTGCGAGTCGTACTCGCGCACCCAGGGTTCCGTATCATATTTGGACGTATAAAGTGAAAAAATCCGGACCGCATAACTAAGTTTGTTTGTGAAGGAATTTTGATGATTTTGAAAAAACTGTACTAGTTTCCTAACTAGTACAGTTTTTTCGTCATCGTTTTATTTTTGGTACCATATTTGGGTCAATTCCTATCAACTCTAATTATTTTAGATTTTTCGCCCCGCAAACTTCGGAGATAAGGCTTGGGGGCTTGGGCTGGCTTTATAACTGTTCCAAATTTCAAGTCGATAGCATAAGTAGTTGCTGAAATAAGCAGGTGTGACAGACAGACAGACAGACAGACAGACAGACGAAGCCGCACCATAAGGGTTCCTTTTTTACCATTTTGGTATGGAACCCTAAAAATGGTACAATGCAATATTTAATTAAACTGCGTGTAAATGTAGTACAATTTTACTGTAGTTACCATTGTCAATAGCTAATACTTATAATGGTTATGGTCACGAACGAAATGGGCAGAAGCAAAATTAAATTAGCATAAACCTTATAATAATCCAGCCAACTAAATGACGTTCAATTGCAGCCGTAAGTTTTACAAGTCCGGCCAAACGACATACACTGCTGTGCATTGTTAGTATAAATTATCGAATATGTCCACGGCATGCACTAACGTGTATAAAACTTCATTTGAATAACTCACTCGACCGCCATGTTGTTCTATTGAAAGTCGCGTGCCTTCATTATGGAAAAAGAGCAATTGATTGTAGCAATGTTGTTATGATTGTTAAGGCGGAAGCCTTGGTTAATGAACAAGGAAGGGGATAGATATCGATTCTCATTATGTTTTGTATTTCCAGGAGTAAGGAGTATCAAAATGAACATTGTTGTTTGTTTGGAAAAACTCTGCTTACAAATAACAATTTTTTTATGAATTCCATCTATGCTTGGTTTATAATCTTTACTTGCTTCACAACATTGTGCTACAAAGAAACAGAGATCTTTGTAAACATGCGAGCAGAAACTATCCGATGTCAGATACAACCACAATTATTGCAAGATGGTTGCATCTGAAACTTACAATATAAGGTCCCATTCGAGCGGCTACCTTTGTAATTTTTTATCCCATTGTATATGCCTTGTTAATGCAGATAGGTAAATTGTATGACAAACATTTAATGAGGTGTTTCTTGCATATAAAGAGAGACAAGGATCGTTTATTCTTTATGTTTTCATATTGATACACCCAGTAATGGTTTGTTGGGAATTGTTTATAAATTATGTTGATGTGAATGGGTTATTTGTAGCTTTTAAACGCCAGTTGCGGTTTCCTTTAACGTTTAGTTACAATGCATCCGGTATTTCACTTTGAATAGTAATGAGTACGTGATCAACGTACACTTAATATGTTTTTTGTGCTTTTTTCGTTTGGTGCATTCGGATGATAGGCAAAGTGTCCTTGAAGGTATGTTGTTATATGTGAATGCATAGAGTGCACTCTATCTGAAAAATATACCATTCAACATTAAAAAGTCGTATTTATTTGCTTTGATAAACGTACATTTATGGTGTACCTCAAGGGAGTATATTGCGCCCTCTATTGATTTTCCTTATAACAAATGCAAAACTATTTTTTATCATGAGCCTCGGTTCTGTGCTACCAATTTTAGTCCAATAACATTGTTAACATGCCAATGAATTCTTTTGAAGACAAACGCCAATTGGCGAAATTCTTTCTTTCTACACGCACGTAACTCGCTAGTATGTCTTTGGTTTCCAGAACCAAATAAAAATCACTCGATCTGGGCCCCAATTCTGCTCTTGCAATTGTGTAAGAATGGTGTCATAATGACACCATAACGGTCAAAACCTAAGCGCTCATTGGCTTAGAGTAAGACTGTTTCGTCATTGGTCAAAACGATGTCATTGAGATACTATTCTGACACGATTATGACAATTGCATTAGCAGACTTGGGCCCCAGATTTGATACTCGAAGTCTCGAACCACAGGTTTATCACCATTTCATCATTAGTTGCATTGCGTGGTAGGTACTTGCTATTAGCTTATTCAAAATAGGCAAGAAGTATTCTCATAGCATATCCTTATAATGTACCACAGCCACTTAATGCTCAGGTCAGGCCTCTGTAGTACCGACTTAAGAATTTCAAATTAGCCACAGATTATTAAGTATAGATTGTTTCGTTTACCGTTACAAGACTCGAAATTCGAATGTGGATTTTCTTTAATAAATCATGTTCTGGTTCGCAGAAGAGATTACATTGTGTTTGCGTAGTCGCTTGGCAGCCTTTACAGCTCATTGTTGCTTGATCATTGCAATATTTCATAAAGCGGTCTGTACATGACCAACTTATCTGTTGCCGTTGCCGCGAATAAAAAAAGACGCCGCTTTGGAATTTTCAAAATTTAAATCGCGAATAAATAATTCGGCGAATGATGTTGTGTTTCTGTGTTCAATGTTCTTTGTACTGATACTGACTTTGCAAATGTTTGCCTTATAAATAAAATGTAATTATCCGATTTTTACGGATTTATTATTTTACTTTGTTATTTTTGTGGATGTTTTTGCGTTAACTGGGGTCATGGGTAATAGCAATATACCCTAGTCCTAGGTCAATGAGCTTTAAAAAAAAATACATTAAATATTGTAGTTATTATACAATTTCGTTTAGCTTAGTACAGCATTTGTTTCAAAGACAAGTTTTCTCCAATCTCTTTTACCGATCCATATCGATGAACTAATATTTCTTGTAAAAAGGAAGTTCTCATAGTATAATGTCAAAGGTCTCTATTACAACGTTAAAAACACTCAAAGACATACAGTAAAATAAAATAATTAGATATGTACACGTACAGACCACTTATTAGTATTAATGTATTCTAGACACGATGACAGCGACGCTGCCACGAGAACTCTCTTTATAAATAAAAAAAGTCTAAACCAAAACACTCTCCATAATAGTGGGCCTACATACTTTGAATATAAATTAGCAAGAACTAAAAACTACGGCATACTTCATGTCAAATAACGAAATAAGATGATAGACAACCGTGTCTAATAAGTAATTTATAGTCTTATTATCATTGTTTTCTATTACGGAACAATAAAACCCAATTTTGTCTCGGAAGATGAGTAATTGTTTGAATTAGTTACGATAGAGCCTGCAGTGTGCCTCCAACTGTGCCCTCCTAGAGAAACGAGGAATTCGAGGAAAATGTCACGTCTTTAATTTATATTATAGCTGTATGGAAACCGGCTTCGGTGACTCTAGACAGAAGTAGTGTTTAACAATGTAATCCGCTAAAATTCCGAAGTCGAACAACGCGCGAAACTTTTATACTGTCCGTAATAATTAATACAAAATAAAAGAAAAAGTATGAGTGTCCATAAATTAAGCGAAGCGGAAAGGGTCCGACGCATATCGAGGGACCTTTTAAGAAACCTGTACACTCGAATTCCATTCCGAGGGCCATAGTTAAAATGCTCAAAGAATAGCTATTCATTAGCGGGTGCGAGAATGAGAATTCTTCAGGCACTCTGAATATTCCATTGGCCGAGAGGCTTGTATTGTCTTTTAGAAAAATGCCTGAGTCTTTGCCTGGGTGCTAAATTATGTCGACGCGATGTAGCCAACATCGCGCCTGACAAACACTAGAGGCGCCGACGCGGGAGCGCGAACATCCTAGTTCATTATTTATACTCTATAGATTTTATTTGCAACCAATACCAAACAATAGCCATAGTTTATTGCTATTCCATTAATTATGGTAATTTTACCAGCACTACACATTCATGCAATAGCTTCCTTTATTATTCCGAGCGTATACTCCAAATATAATACCATTTATTGTAATTAAAACAATTTTAACTTAATTTCGCTTTACCGTGTCAACGCAACACTGCAAGCCTGAATTAAAACGACACGGGAACCATTAAGAGCGTGTAAAATTATTCAGCATCCTGTCGAAAGAGTCCCACAAAGTTTGCACTTTGCATATTTAAAGAAACACTCGCCTTATCTGGCTCATCGCCGATTCAGTTCACAGATATTCACAGGAGAAAAACGGAGCGAACTAAAGGCCAAGATTCTTATGGCCCGGTGCTCGCATTAGGACAAAATTAAGTGCGGTTATGTGTTCAGCTGTCACATTAAAATACCATCGGCTACTTCACACCGCTTGTGAAAAAATAAAGCCGCGTAAGCTATTGGCAGTACAATTATTCGATGAATCCTTTGCGTTTACTTTGTGTTCGAATTATGGTCCCCTTGTTAATTTATTGACTATCGTATTTAATAATGTGGTGTAGTAACTTTTGTTCTTTATTTTTTTTTTTGCTTTTAATCCACGCGCCTATTTTATAGCCAATTGACCGAAGCAGAGAGTAATTTTATGATGACTATATTTTATCTTTATCATCGTTTAACGAGAATTAGTTTTTTTTTTACAAAGCCAGAAGACACCTTAAGCTATTCAACCAAAACAATTGACCAACCCATTTTTGGCTACGGCAGTGACTCAACCGTACAAGAAGTCATTTCCGTAGCGAGTCGATTAGTCTCGAGCATTGAGATCAATTAAAATATAGGAACGGTCCAGTGACGATGTCAGTACGAGGAGGAATCCCGCGGGAAGGTCGTGCGACACTGAGCGGCGGCGGGTTTTTATTTTTTTACCGAATAAAAAATCTGGGAAGTGACGCGCAAGTTATATCCCAAAAAAAGGAGTCGGGTGGTTATTTTTTCGTTGAATAGTTGATTGATGATGGTAGCTGCAGTCTATTAGAATAACTTTGCCCGATAGATACGTTTGTATATTTTCAATGAAATTTTTGGAGCTTAATTAAAATATTATTACATATTATTTTGGGTACGTATTACAATACCGAAATTCATAAGACCGAATTTCACAATACCTATGGACGAAATCCCGAAAAATTAAACACCTTGTTTTTTGGTCGAAAGTTTTAAATCCCGAAAGTTCGTTTGCCCGAAAGCTTAGAATCCCGAAGATCCATACCCCGAACATAAAATCCCGAAGATCCATACCCCGAAGTTAAAATCCCGAAGATCCATGTCCCGAAGTTTAAAATCCCGAAGATCCAAATGCCGAAGATCCATATCCCGAAGTTAAAAATCGAAAATTGCAACCTTAAATTTACTTTTTCAAAAAAAGGAGGAGCTTCTCAATGCATCAGAATCTTTTTGAGAGATCTTTTTTAGTATCCAGTTGCTTTTTACACGTCTCCGGCGCTGCGGGAAGCGCAGCCCCTCCGCCCTTGCGAAACAAAGTGTAGGCACCCGGGCTGCTCTCCCTCCGCGTCTCTGGGCTTATAAAAACACTCTAGTGTAGGGCAGACAAGACCACGTGGAGTCGGGGTTGGGCAATTCGGTTCTGTCACTCTGTCAGAACTTAATCACTCTTTGCGATTTCATCCATCGGTATTTCGTCCATTCGGGATTTCATCCATCGGTATTTAGTCCATTCGGGATTTCGTCCATTTGTGGTTTCATCCTTTCGGGCATTTGGACATCGGTATTTGATGTTTCGATATAACAGCTATCGGCATTTAATACTTTCGGTATTGTAATACGCACCCATTATTTTTGGTAGATAGATGAATATTAAAAAAAATACATATGCATGTACACATAAATCTAAAAATTTCGTTTTTATTAAGAAACTCTTTTTTATTTTTATTTTCGCCCAATAAAAATAGTCTTCATTTTGCAACTAATGAAACCACAAACAAGTAAAGTAACAAAATGAACCCATAATTTATCAATTCCGATAAGCAAATGATGTTATTAAACTATGTGTTTAAAATAATGAACATCAGTGTACATATACAACATAGTTAAAATCTAATTACCATACGAATGTTCTGATAGCCTTAATATCATCTTATCTCTATAGAGTAGTCGAGTGGCTTATTCAAGTAAAGATTACAAGCCACAGCTGACAGCCGATAGGCGGGATAGTCAGTTTACAAGAAAGTAGTTATAGACCTTCGGATTCTTGCAAATAGGAATCGTGTACACTGTGGTATTTTATATATTTTTAGAGGAGGTTTTAGATTTAAGGTGCTTTTTTCTCTACTAGGTATACCTACTTTAGACAGAATATTTTTCAACTATTTTTCCAGCTACCTAGTTTAAATAATAAGTACTCAAAGCTTAAACATGTTTCTTTTCGCCTATAATAATCGTAATAATAATTAAGGACAGGGAGTAAAAGTTCCGAAGGTATTTGCTTTGAAATTTTATTAAGCTCTTAAACGTTTGTGAAGACGGTAGACGCAATCATCGTAAACCTACCAATAAAGCGAATTAATTCTGTAATCAACAAAATCTATTTATTGCTTAATCATACTGATATTATAACTGAAGAGAGAGCAATGATTAGTTTTCTATCATTCCGTTTTAATTTTGACTCTCTAACAAGGTTCTCGTGCCCGATTTCGTCACGCAAATAAGATTTCGCATGGGCAATCCTAGTTTCGGTACCAATTAAGTGATTGTTAGATCAAACTACACAATCCTGTTACGGTCGTTAACGTGGCCCATCTGAACTAACCTTGGGCGATGTTCGCCAATCAACAGTGTTGGTTTGTTTGAAGAAGTTTTGAGGAAATTGAAAGGCAAGCAAGATATGTCTGTAATAAAAAAACATGTAGATAGACGCGGTTTTGGATTACCTACGGAAAATATTTATACTTTGAATAATTCATTTACCTATATTTTACTAGTTCGTGGCTTTGCACGCGTTTTTGGGATAAAAAGTAGCCTATGTTATTCTAAAACTGTAAAGTTTCATCAAAATCCGATGAGTAGTTCTTGCGTGAAAGAGTAACAAACATCCATACATCCATCCTCACAAACTTTCACATTTATAATATTAGTAGGAAGTAGGATACAGAAATCGCAGCAATACGCAAGTATGAAAAATTGCTTCATCTGTAAACATCTTGAAGCCAGTTCCAATACATTCACCTGATTTAAAAAAATAATTTCCTTCCAAATGCATACTCGACACACGACAGTCACTTAATAAACATTGCAAGAGCTTGCAACTCCGCAAGCTGATCAAACAACTTGCAGGCGTGTAATACCACATGTTAAGTTCAATACAGAGGCGACAGCTACCGTTCCGCTCGCGAATTAATTACACTACCGTTATGATAGAGTAAATAGAACTTGTTTGGTGCCCTACGGCTGAAGATTTATGTGTCCACGGTGAGATTATCTGGGATATAATGTAGGACTTAATTTTAATGTCATCATCGAGTAGTGTCCTGGAGAAATGGTAGGAAGATCAGATGCTTTTACGGTAGACATCGCATCATTGTAATTTACATAAGATGCTGGTGGTACTGCTGCTTTTTTACCTACTGTAAAAGTTAAGTGCACGTTGATTAAAAGAGTCCCGTATAATGAAAGCTTATTCAATTGTATTGTGTCGTATTGTCGTTTTCCTCTTAATGAGTTATGTTATCCTAGTCACAAAATCACAACAGCTAAACAGGCTTTCAACTTTAACTGACGTTTGAGTATTCCATGATAATTGTGTCTGGTTGATAGTTATTGTTACTATTAATATTATCGCTCAATCTTATTTTTTTAAACTAAATACTATAAAAATCTTATAAAACACTCAAATAATTACGCAGCACCGCTATTCACAAAATAATGTAATAAAAAAATTGATAAGGTTCAAGAAAACTTTAGCAAACAATGTCTATTGAAATATTAACTAATGTGACATATCAAATCCTGTCTGACAAACTGAATATGGGAATTTAGAACATAGCTCAAATTTTATAGGGTATTATGAACAATTTTTTCAGAAATACAATTTTCGACGAAACAAATAGGCATGTCAATTTCAGCAAAATTATCGTTGTAACCACGGTTGTAACTGTTCAATTCACACAGTCATCTTACATTTAATTTTCCTTTATCATTCGGATACACACTATCATACATTTGTTTTTTTTATTACAAACATTAATTACCTACATTTTTTTCTAACTTAAATAGGTAAATTCAAAAGTATTATTTTTCGTTTGGATCACAAGTTTTTTACAAACAAAATCATCATGTAAATCAATTAACTGTCTGTTAACTTAAAACAAAACAAAATACACACTCAATCTACACATTCATCAAAATTGTTCCACTACAGGTTTTAGATCTTGAAAATTGATTGCAATTAATTTTTCAATATTTTGCTTACGCTAATAACTCGACAGGCTTATAGTAAACATGTTGGAAACTTGTATCATCTGCATAAATACAGGTTTATAAAATGATATCTAGTAGCTTCATTATTTTTTTGTTAATCCGGCTGATAACATGGCGATGTGGTTGCAAATGGCAATTATGTCATGAACTGACACCATCTGTTTGTTATAGCAAAAAACTATTTGTCAATACCTAAACGTTTTTTAAAATATATTTCAGCTTTACTAGTTTATTGCGTGTTTAATAGAATGCTTGCTCTCAAAACTCTTTCTTAGAACTCCTATCAGAAGCTATTCGCCGTATTGTTACTTGAAAATTAATTATTCGTTTTCGATGCGTTGTTTTGTATTGCTATTCTACTGTCATGTTATCAAGCACGTACACTTCCTTAATAGTATCTGAACGAACACTTTGTTTCTGCTCAGCGTGATCGTCTTTTTTTATCCGTAAGTTTTTTATTCGGTCGAGCTTTATTGATTTTTTGCTACCAGAATTCCTTCACTTTAATATGCTTCATCTCACTGCATAAAAAGGTGCCGTCTATTGTCTTTTGGTACTCTACATTGCCCCGTGTTCACATGTTTTGTTATAAGAAATGCTTTGTCATCATTCAATGTATAATTTTTGATTGCGCTTCACGTATCAAAGTATATTGGTGACGGTAACATTAGCGTGAGCCATTAAATCTTTCTTATTATAAATTGTACTACCAATTTTCGTTTTACCTACAGCCTTGCATTAAGAAAACTTCAATTTTACTATGTGGTTTACCGTTAGCTAAATAGTGGTATCAATCATAATCTTCACTGGCGAGATTCGCTCGAGTATTTTGATGATTGTTATTAGTAGTTTTGAGTTATGAACATCAGTAGTGAGGTCGATGAGTACCGCTTAATGGAATTTTAAGAGGCAATTTGATTAATTTCGTACGTGCAGAATTTGTGTTATGTCTACGTTAATTGGGTGATTTTGTTTTCTTTAAGCTTTCTCGTTTAAATTCCAGTCCAATTAATCACTTTAATTTTGTAATTTATTCTCACGCATGTGGTAGCGCAAAATTAATTACTATCCGTTATTGAAAATAAAAATCCTTTTAATACGCCTCATTGATTAATTTTTTATCATACATTTAAATTATAAATTGCAAAATAATTTACAGGTTCTCCAACACTAACAAATAGGAATACAGAAATAGTATAAAACATTGAATTTTCAAGGTTTCAAGTGATCATATACGGCGTAAATAATAATGATATAAAGACCAATAAATTGCCATTAATAAGGAAGCAATTTCTTTGCACTTCCACATGAAATATGGGCAGAGGCGGGAGTAGCAATTATTTTTTAAAGACCCCTGCCTGCGTACACCGACTTAAAAAATTGATAAGATATTTGTCTTGTGAAGCTTTAATGTCCATTTTCATACCGTTTACAATCAATAATGATCCATAAAGTGCGAGCACGCAATCTTCTGCGAGCATTTTAGTGGATGGTACTACAAATGGTTTATTGTAAGTACCTACGTATTTCTGTCCATATAAATCGGGAATGGCTGGTGTTTGTTTTGTTGTTCGTGGTGGTAAAATATTGCTGTTTTATTTTCTTGTGGGCATTCTGTACATAGTCCTAGGTAAGCTTAGGTTCTAAGGGAACACATAGTTATGCTGTAACCGCTAACTAGGTATATAAGAACTATTGTAAGATGATCGATCGAATTTATTCCAACTTAGCCGACGAGGCCCGTCGCGACGTCCCCATCATGACCCGAGTCCGCCGCCGAGTATGACTCAGACCCCAAGCCGACCCTTGCTCGAGCCAGCCCGCGTTGAGCCTGTAGATTTAAATTCGTCCCAAAATAATGAACCGATCCAGCTAGTAGTCCCTCCCTCTAGTTGCCCTTCCCCCAGCGACGCCCTAAACCGAGGCCCGTACCCCAGTAGGGGGTGCCCTTAGCGTGTGGTCGCTTAGTTTGTAGTTTTATTTAGTTTTAAGCCTTTTTTTTTTTTTTTTGAGGAAGGCAAATCATCAAATGACCCCTCCCGCTCTGGGCGGAGCGGAAGAGAGTGTCAGACTCTTACTGACTAAAACCCACCCATGTTCCTTCTTTAGCCCTTTTGTCCGGGTCAGCGGTATCCCTTCCGGACAATCCCGCTTTCCCGGCAGGCTTGGGCCCTAATGGGCCCCCTTTCTGATGCTGACATCTCTTTGAGGCGCGCGTGGAACACGTACGCGCCGTTCGGCACGGGCCTGGTCCTGATCGGACGGTGAGCTACCTATTACTCACCGCCCGCAGGCCCGCGCCTACGGTGGCCGGGAGTCGTCACGCGGCTCCCGACGCCCGGAGCGTCTACCGCGGCGGATTTAGTTTTAAGCCTGGCTGGAGGCATTTGTAAGTCCTCACCAGATGACCGGTTAAGCAGTGACGGCTGTTAGAAGCCAACTGCGAGAGTCCCTTCAAAAAAAAAATGATCGATCGAACTACTCACCACATTTATCTTTATTGCAATAATTATTTTTATGTTATTAAATATATAAGAGAAACGGTCAAACGAAAGCCTATTTTACAAATAATAAAAGAAATATATAAGAAATTTTCAAAAATTTAATTATTTGTATATACTACATACAATAATTAAATTTTAGTAGGTAGGTACTCGATTCAACTATCAAATAGGTAAATATTAATTGTTTTCCATTTGAAAAACGTTGCCACACTTTCATTTTCTAAGTAGGTTCTATTCTATTCTATATTCTAAGTAGGTATGTACTTTTAAAACTATAATTTTGTAGCAGGTAGGTACTGTAGCCAATTTTTATTGACAATTATTTCAAGTAGGTTCACATTGAATTAATGACCTATGGTAATGTATGGTCGTAAGATTGAATTGCTGCAACAGAGGTTCTAGACAAGCGCCGAGCTGTTAGTACTCATGCACATTAATGTTTTATGTCAAGAACTTGTTTTATTTATTGTCTCATGTATACTTGTCATTGCTATACAGTCGGACTTATATGCGTATCTCGGATCTCAGTTGGACCGGTAAAAATAAATCAAAAGTAGTCAAGGACCTCTACGACTTTTGATTTATTTAGCGACAAACGCATCAGCTTTGCTGTTTCAATACGGTACCGACTATTTTTTTTTTATTGTGAATCTGTAAACCTATTTGAAAAAAGATAGTTAACACCAAAAAAACCGATGAAACATCTACAAAATTGGCAAAGTTATAAGCGTTTTAAAATGATTTGCTAGACATGTTCGGCATGCATGATAAGTGACGTAACACCACTTATGTCCGCTTCGCGCGACAAAGACGGAGCGATAATCCCTCCAAAAACTTTAAAAGCGTCTATGTTTTCCATTTTGTGATAAATTATTATTAGTTTTTTTTACTTTCTTGTTATTCCTATTCCTTCTTTGGAATAAAATAATTTATTTGTACTTTTTTAATAGTAGCACTACCGTATTTTAAGGATGTCGGTAAAATCACTGGCACAAGTGACATTTAAAGCTTGGTTCAGGCATCCCATCGGCAAACAACTTAGTGGTAGTAATAGGAGATGCAGACAGAACCCTTTTATTAAATAAAATTTTATTTCTTTCATTGTGTTAGCTAGATGCTTGTTCTAATCCTTCTAATTGTTTCGATGTTGCCGGTCTTGTTAGATATCGAGGTATTAAAGATGATCTTCACATCTTATACTACCAAGGCAATACATCAGACACAGAGACCTTATTCATATGCCTTGTTGCACAACTAATCACTAAATAAATTACTCGTCTAAACGCACCATGTCCATGCCTCGGGTACACGATGCCACGGATCACGTACCTATAAAATTTGTCCGAGCCGTCAGTTCGTATTTATGTTTCTAACTGATATAAAGCGCAGCGACTATCGAATTAACTCGTCATCCCGTAGCGACGTTATCGTCGCACGACATCGGTAGCCGACAAGTCGGTTGATCTGTCGTAAGTCGTGTGCGTTTTATTTTACGCGCAGTGTGACGTGCGCCGGCTGTCACCCGGCTGCCTTTGCGTTAATTTGAAACGAATGTCATGTTATTGGGTAGTTTGCGATACTTGATAAGAGTTCTTGAAATTCGGCGGCATTGTAAGTTCTAGGAAATTTTTTATCGAAATTTTTGTAGTCGTAAATCTATTAACATTATGTTTTTAATTTATTATTATGTATTCGAAAGTTAAAGCTTCAAGTGATGTTGATAAAAGCATGAAAAGAGACCGACAGCTATCGGTTATCTTAAAGTCATAGAAGTGACCTGTAGATTAAACATAACAATGTTAAGTTGAAATTCAAAAATAAATCAAACAAGATAATCAAGCAATATTTAAGCTGACTTTATATTAATATGTTTTAAATTAATTTTATAATAAATGCAACATGTCCCCGTCGGCTAAGGTATCGTGTTGGCTGTACATAAAAGATATCACTTAATAACACGCTCCGATCAGCCTACCGACTGCGAATACTATTTTTATTAACGTGGGTGGCGTTGAATACGTTTGTATTAAAAAACTTATCTAGCTCCGGGCACTACGCCTATCTAATTAACAGCGATCGACACAGAAAGCGCCATTAAATTGTCAAACAACAAACTCAGGCAGTACAGTAAATTGATCGGAATCATTCAGATGCCTGATATTCAATGATGTTATCGTTACCACTAATATATAACTCTAAATTAATATTCGGACCCGTAGCACACGAGATACATTTCAATTTCTGGATCTTAATTAACGCTTCTATATACAGACAAAAAAGTAATTAAGAATGCGCAATAATCTCCGTCCTGTCATTAGGCGGCAATAAAACATTGATTTGAAAAGCTCCGCTTTTTTGTTTAATCTACAAAGAAATTTATATGCGTTTTACATTTGGAAATTGGGTAACAATTTCTATTTCGAACGTAGAATGTGACAGTATTTTAAACGATTTCTTTTGTGTGCCGATAAAAACGTCAGTTCCAGAATATGTAGATTGGCTGTAAAGTGTCAAATGGAGTATAACGCATGAACGCAATGATAATCGCAGCGATTCACTTGGAATCGATAGACATAAGTTGAGCTTTTATTATTCTATCCCTTTTGATCGCAGGATACGTTGTCCGTTGTGACCGTTTGGAGTTCGATGCGTGTACGTATTTTATGGGGGCATAAATATCAGTGGATGGCCGTCGAAACGGGCCGACGCAGGCGCAGGCCGCGGGCGAACAAACCGGTCGTAATTTTTATTCGCCGCTCGGTGAACAATTTCGGTAAATTTGTTTGCATGTACCGGGTTTTGTTTGAGCATTAGCAACAGCCGAGTTATGGATGGATACCATCTTAAATAACAATAATTGTGGACGTCCGAATGTATAAAAGCGTCCATGTTTATGGACTTGTATTTTTTTATGACGCAACATTGTTTGAATTATAATATTTATTTCTTTTGGTCGGGACATAAATTTTGGCAAACTAACAAACAGAACATATAATTATTCTATAAGCATAAAGACATCAATATTATTTTTATGGACAGTTACATATTTACAACTTTTTAATTGTTTGCTTAATATACGGGTATGGATGTTTTCTTTTTTAAGTCCATAAATTACGTTATTCATCTTGCGGCAAAAAAACTTGTTTTTAAAGCTAACCTTTTAAATTGATAACGTTTACAATCTAGGCAATATTGAAAAGTTAATAAAATATGAGTTATTTACCTAGCTTAGGAATTTGCTCGCTCTACCTAATAAAAAAAAAACATCCATAACACCAGAATAAAATAAATAATGGATACCTATGGTACTATTAATACTGTACCGTACCATAATTATCGTACCCATCCGGTTCCATCATTAGCCTCCAAAAATATCGTATGGTACCGCTAAATGATACCTACTTCCATACCATCTAAAGGTCTTGTTCACTTCCTGAACATTGCATCGATCCTTTTGATACGCGTAGGTAAATAAAATGATGCATTGTGCTCACAGTCCCACGCATCTTTACGACTAATATAATCAGATAGGGTTAAAGAATTAGCTATCAATCATTGACGATAATGATATTTGACGTGCTTTTATGATTGTACTCTCGATAAATTTATAAATACCACTCGCTTGATTGATACGATGCGATGCCAAATTTGTATGCGAAGTTGAGTAATCCGGGTTTTTTGTGTAGTTGACAATCTGTGTGTATAATAAATATATATGTAATACCTCCTGTGGCTATTCGTTTTTTTGGTAGATTGTTAAAGCATCATTGCTTCGCTCGTTTTTCAAGGTAACTACGTGACGACCTTAATTGTAGATTACATGTAAAAAGCTTTCAAAAAATGAGTTATAAATCTGTGAAATAAGCGTCATTCCGATTCTTAGTAAGTCGATCTGGACAACGGTGGACAATGGTTTAGAACGTGACATCAGATTCAGTAGTATACCTATTTATAAAAGGGTTCTGTTTTTTTGCAATCTATAGAAGCCAAACGCACTTTCGCACGTAGACTTTATTTCATATCTATTATTTAGCTTAGTTTTTGATGTGGTCTCATACATAATTTTTATAAATTTCACAAACATCATCTTTTCCAGTTTTACTTTAATTACTGTCATCTGCTACACTATTTACGTTTTTTCCCAATAATTAAGAGCTCAATAATCCATAAAATAGTACATCCAAGACTTAGCCAAGAGACAAGAAATAGTACACATTAATTATCACTATGGCAACAGGATGCCGAGATGAGGAAAAACCATGGGAAGTGTAGCGATTGAACAACGGCGGCTGAACCATTAAAAACTGCATTTCTTCAGATTTTATGTTGTTAAGTTAATTTTTTACAAGATCCACAATATGTCAGTGGAATAATCACGCTTAAGCAGACAACTGTGTCTTCTACATCAAATAATAATAATATTATTTTCATAGGGGCAATAGGGGATAGGGTTGGTTTGTAAAATAGTGTGAGTCTGATCTAAAATATTTTTTTCAATGTGATTATGATGATAGAAGCTTAGAATGGCCTAAGTTCCAAAAAAATATATTTGACCACAATAACTATAAATATTAACTTTTTCATGGATATTAAAAGAAGAGAGGAGTTGTCTAACCCAGAAGTTTAAAATCAATTTAAAATAATTTGTCGTAAAGTTATTGTAACTTTCTAAAAACTTTTTTCTCGCTTGATTTATGGAGGCTAATGAAGCGATATGCGATTGTTTCACGTCAATGCAGTCAACATTTATGTAGAACATTTATAAATCTGCACAGCCTGTCTCCGATGAAACTCGCTACAATCTACACTAATACAGTAATGCTGAAGAGTTTGTTTGTTTGAACGCAATAATCTCTAGAACTGCCAGTCGGATTCAAAAAAATATTTTTGTATATGATAGCCAAATTCATGAGGAATAGTATAGGCTATTTAAAATCATGCTACGACCCTTAGGAGCCGAGCAACAGGGGTGAAACCGCGAGGCATAGCTGGTGCAATGCACGAGTATAATGTAGTTTCCGATAATGTTGGCCTCAAGTCGATCACAACTTCTTATATTGTTAGTAAATTATTACCCGTTGAGAAGAGTAATCGCGAACTGCGTTGTTAAAAAGAAATAACCATTAACTTCGATGTAATGTGCATGGCCAATCTAAAACAATTAGACGATGATATTTGGAGGAAGAAAGTCATCATTTCTATTGTAAACCAATTGGTGTATTTATGGTTGGTTCATGTTGGCATTTGAAGGCATTCAAGTAAAAACAAAATTATTGCGACGGAGTCTTTATTACCACGTTTGCCCCAAATATTTGACCCAACTCCCGTCGATTTGAATATGCGAGTATAAGTGCATACCTACTTAAGTATCAGACAAAAAACTAAAGACACTACAATAGAGGTAAGCAACATCATAATTATTTATTAGCTTGATGTTCACAACCGGCCCACCCATAGCAGTCAGCTAACCTTGCCGGCTGGCTAATTATTTTACGTGATATGAAGATGAATTTCTTATAATAACACAAGTTTTAATGGATATATTGCGTATACCGCTTGACTTTGGTTTTGTTGACGTTTTGAACATTTTGCAGCGTATAAAAAAACACCACAATACATAATAGAAAAATAATCATTGACAATATTAGCTGTAATGTTTTCTCAGAAAAAAATATCTATGACCTAATGACCCCCTGACACTAGACAGGAAATGATTAATCTATTAATAATATCCTTTCCTTAGCGAAGGTCTTAATATTTTACATCGCATGTCAACGGTCGCACGTGTAACATACACTAATCATACGGTACCGACTATGTGTGTCGCTATTGAGTACGAACGAGGGTAGTCGTGATCTTAGATTTATACGCCCTACTTACTCAAATTACTTGGAGGGGAACACGATTTTAGAATGATGCAACATTGTGTAGTTATATTGTGCGTCTTGTGTGTCTGTGTACGTGTAGGTATCTACTTATGTGTTAAAAAACCCGAAAAAAATGTTTTTTTTCTTCAAAGTCAAAGTCAAAGTATTTATTTCAATTAGACCAATTACAGGTACTTTTGAATTGTCAAGGAGTCTGTCAGTTAGTCATAATGATTAAGCTAGATGCCCGTTCCAAAGCGTAGATTCCTATGGAATATGTAGAAGAACGGGCAAGAAACTCCATGGTTACTCTTTTAAATCAAATCATTAAAATAATCATGGTTACATTGTTTTTGTCGGAAATAACACAAATATGAGAGAACAATGTATAAGTCTAGAATAATAGTAAAAACAACACCAAATATTAGCCATAGCAGTCCAGAGATGACCAGTCCCAACAGACGGCGCCCGTTCACGAACATGACGCATGAATCAGCGCCATTTAGCTCAACCATTTTGAAGGGAACCGAATGACCCAACGCATGCGCCACCATCAGCAAGACATTTTTAGTGGGCATGACATACTCTCAACCGCCAGGCAGCATACAATTAAAATCTTAAGTAGTACCTTAAGTAGTACCCTCTTCGGTAGATATATCACCGAACTAGCTGACCCGTCCCGGCTTCGCTCAGATCTGAATCACTTAAACCTTCCTCATGAATCACTCCGTCCATTGGTGAAAGCCCTATGAAAATCCGTTGAGTAGTTTTTGAGTTTATCGCGTTCAGGCAAACAGACTCGGCGGGGGGACTTTGTTTTATAATATGTAGTGATGTTATTAGTTTTCTTAATTGGCTTCTGTGAAACGGGTCATGACTCATGACTCATGAGGCAAAAAAATATTTGGCCTACAACTGTACTGTGAAACTTCTCCACTTTTGTTCGTCTTCTCTAATTCAGGCAACAAACTTGCTTGTTTAGGTCCAAAATACACGACTATGTCAGGAAGCCTTACAACTTGAAAGTCCGAACACGCCACTTCGCTTGCTTAGTGTTTCAAATTACTAGTTTGTTACTAAACATTCTAATGGTACCTACTGTTTTAGTTTTCATCAAAATCGGCCGCGAGACTCCTTTGAGTAGTTTTCGTCGGCTATCCATACACACTTGGAAAGTCCACCCTGTATACGTAACGTAGCGACAAATTCAAGGTAACGTGTGTATGTATGTCCTATGTGTGACAAGAGTTGGTATCCATATTGTGTTTACTTAGCGGGATTCGTGCGTGATCTTAGATTTTTATGCCCTATTTCCTTCGCCGGAATGCAGTCCCATCGATGTCATTAAGGCATAAAGTTATGGATGTGGTGTTGATGGTGGGACTCTTCGTTTCCTATTTATCTTACAGTTTAATTATAAAACCAACTGTTATACTTATGACGTGTATCTCAAATTCATCTTCGAAGAAATTAATGTTTTGATCGATTTTTGATACTATTTTTTACGTAATATTAGACGATTTTGTCGGTTTCTTTGTATAGCCATTTTCGACAGATGGTCGCAGCTTCCGGGGATATCCTTAGAATTTTCTCATTTAACATTTTCTTTCAGTTTTGAGAATTTAATTATATCCTATAGGTTCTATAAGTTGAGTACCTACTCGTCGAATTGCAGGCGTGAAATTTCTACCTAATACTGCGTGGCGGTTTTATTAATTGAAATTGTTACTTTGTTCCTAAGATAAAGTGTAGCCTATGCAGATTCCCGTTATGGGCTGTGATTAAGATTGTGGCTGATAAATGACTGCAGGCTCGCTATCATAGGTCGAGCTGGTAGGTGTGCGACAGAATATCTGTTACTTTAACTTATGTGCTCAGATTACCGTATCATTTAAATTGTATCTGCCTCATTGATTCTGTGGTATTAAGTTAACGAGTGTATAGTTTTAGGTTTGATTCCCATGTCGGGTAAAGTATTAAAGGCGATTTCAAACAAACCGTGTTAGAAGTCCTGGGTCAAGAATTGTACCCAAAACCTTGTCGCGGAGTGCCTCCCTCCTCTGACCTCTCTGCCTCGGCTAGCTATGAGAGGGAGCCTCTACAGACACAAATCTTGATATTGAATAAATAAAACACTGCAGGATGGTTGGAGAGGTGTATTGCGAGACGTAGGTTGTATTTTTGCACTTTATAACGTTACACAGAGGTATAAAAATAACTGTTACAAAAAGATACTATTTGCTTATAGCTTTGCACACTCGATAAATAGGTAGTAGGTAATAAATAATAACAGTACAGCGGTTCAGCGGTCACCAGTGATGTCGTTGGAGACCAGACGAAGAATGACGAAACAATGCAAAAAAATATGAGATGTTCTAATTTTGAAATTTAAAGTTAAAATCTAAACCGAATTTAGAAGAATGGGATGAATGAAGTGGCCAGCAATGGAAGATTGCCAGCACTAAATGATGAAAGAAGGATGACTCCGTCACAATACCCCGCTCCCCCGGCGTAAAAAAAATCCTTAAAGATTTTTTTTACAAAAAGTTAAAGTAAAATAAACAAGAAATAATTAAAATTAAGAAAATGCCAAGTGAGTGATTAATTTAGTCGGTGCTAATGGTTTTTTTTTTAAAAAATGCGTATATACAATAGATCTAAATTCCAAACGCATACAACTTTCATAAGTAACATGCATTCATCATCTGTTATAGTCTTTATTCAGTTATCTGAAAAAGACACCAGACATAGAGGAACCCTAACATTTGTACTACAGGGCACTCGCGGAATTGATCTATAATAGTGTAGGCTTATTTAAGATCAGTCACCATCCGCTGATATAGGTGATGAATGATGATGAATAGCTTAAGGCTTATTTAAAGAGTCACTAACCCGCTCTACAATCGTATAACTAATAAAATTGCCAACTAGGCTTAACGTACCTAATTAAAGTACGAAGTGTTAGTAGAACACGTAAAGAAGAATAAGATAATAATCTATCCTATAACTAGGAAAGAGTAAGTAGTAAGTACCTATGCATTCATATGCATAAAATAATAGTTTTAATTAATTGACCTAGGCTTATTTTAAGAGTTGACGCCGCTCTTTCCGGTAAGAGAAGTTATGGTAAGTGTATAAGTAAAATTGGTTAGAGAAAAGGCTTGTTTCGAGAGTTTCTATCCGCTCTAAACTGTACATTAATGGGAAAAGGTAAGTTAAGTTTGACTAGTGTATATAGTCATATAAATAATAAGTTTGATTAATGTATATAGTCATTTAAGTAATAAATTAAGTGTACCTAGTACCTAAGTAATGTAGTAAATTAAAAGTAATTATTATGTTAAATCTTTATAATGTTTTCGAAAGTTAATGATAAGTGAGTATTAAATAAAGTAAATCTAAATAATTAAAGGGAAATTATATCTAATTAATAATATGTTAAGTAAATGTTAATAGAACAAAGTTAAGTAGGTAATAGTAATAATGTAGAGTAGGTAGGTAAAGAGTAAGTATTAGGAAATGAGTTAGTTACGTGGTATAGGCTTAATGTCTTTGACATGCCAACGTCCTAACGGTTTCCCTGATAAATCACTAAGATCGTAAATAAGTGGCGAGATTTTTGCCGTAATAACGCATTTAATAAATTTAGGAGCTAACTTAGCCGAAAAGAATTTGTCTGCAGAACTGAGTGGATAATTACGTCTCCAAATGACATCGCCTTCATTAAATTCTAAGTGTTGGTGACGTTTATTATAAGATTTAGCGTTCAATTCATGAGCGCGGAATAATCTTTCTTGCACCTCTGCAAATAACGGACTTAATTGACCTATGTTCTCTGCATATACATCGCGAGGGGCAAAAATTAATTCATCAGTTAAATCTGAGGAATCATAGACTGTACCTGATGTTACTAGCTCGCGACCAAATACTAAGAAAGCTGGTGTGAATTTTGTAGTTTCATTCACAGCAGAGTTAATAGCAAATTGTATTTTATTTAAATGCAAATCCCAAGTACGATGGTCATTATCAACAAACGAAGCAACTGCTGTAATAATAGTTTTGTTATAACGTTCGACAGTGTTAACCTGTGGACAGTAACGTGGAGTGTAATGTATTTTGGGTATGTTGTAAAACTGGAATAATTCATGTAGTTCAGTACTAATGAATTGGGGACCGTTATCTAAAATTATAGTTTCAGGAATGCCATACGTCATAAAGACTAAGTTTTCCAAGATGTGCTTTATAATTTTAGAGGTAGCACGTTTGATGGGAAATATCAAACAATATTTGGAAAAACAACATGTAACTACAAAAATAAACCTATTGAGTTTACGTGTCATGGGTAATGGACCAACAAGATCGATAGAAATACATTGAAAAGGACGGGAACAATGTTTGGGTTTACCCATAAGACCAATTGTATTTTGATTTTGATGTTTATACGCGATACATGTTTCACATTTTGAAATGAACGTTGCTACGTCTTTGTACATGCCTGGCCAAAAGTATTTGTTTTTTAAACGATGGTACGTTTTAAATGTGCCAAAATGTGCTGCAGTTGGAATAGAATGATTTTCTTCAATAATTAGATTTCTGAATTCGAATGGAATTACTTCTTTCCAGCTAAATTCAGAGTTAACGAGAGTATTAGACCGAGTATATTTGTAAAGTCTATTATTTCGTATCATAAAATCAGGTGTTGATGTTGGATTGGTGTTACATTTGTAATATACAGATGTATACCAGTTATCAGAGGTAACTGAAGGGTCGTAATTAATTACATTTATTGGAATACTACGCGATAAAGCATCTGGAACAAGATGATCTTTACCTTGTTTATGTTTAATATCGAAATTAAACATAGATAAGCGTATACTCCAACGAGCAAGTCGACCAGTAGGATTATCTAAATGCAAAAACCATTGTAAAGCGGAATGATCTGTATAGATCGTAAACTTTTGGCCATTGTCTAAATAACATCGCCAATATTCGAGTGCTGTGATAACACTTAGAAGCTCACGTTCAGTGATAGAATAATTTCTTTGAGGACCTGTAAGTGATTTGCTCATATAAGCTATTGGTTTTTCAATACCATCGAAATCTTGAGTGAGCATAGCTCCAAGTCCATAAGCGGATGCGTCGCAATGGACTGAAAAAGGTTTAGCGAAATCAGGACAAGCTAATATAGGAGTAGATATTAAAGCTTGTTTGATTTTATTAAAAGCATTATCAGCTTCAGAGGTCCATTTAAAAGGGGGTGCCTTTTTACTTGTAGAAGTTAATTTAGTTAACGGAGCGGCTAAAGTGCTAAGATTTGGCACAAAACGACGATACCAACTTGCAGTACCTAAGAATTTTTTTACTTCTTTAGCAGATTTAGGGGCTGGTATGTCTAAAATAGCTTTGACTTTATCTGGATCTGTATGGAGACCTTGTTCGTCTATAACATAACCTAAATATTTAAGTTCATTTCTAAAAAATGCACATTTTGGAAAATTTACGGTAATATTAGCTTTGGAAAGTTTTGAGTGTAAAATGTTAAGTAAGCGTACGTGTTCTTCATAGGTTTTCGTAGCTATAACGATATCGTCTAGATATGAGAACATAGAATTATCGCATGCCTCGGAAGAAAGTAAAGTATCTATAAATCTCTGTTGAGTAGCTGGTGCGTTGGTGAGACCGAAAGGCATAACTTTAAATTGATACGTTCCACGACCTGGAACGTGAAAAGCAGTTTTGGGCCTATCTTCTAAACGTAAAGGAATTTCCCAAAAGGCTTTGGCTATATCAATGGAGGATAGATATTTACAATCTTTGAGGTGATCTATAATGTCAGAAATGAACGGCAATTTGTATGCATCTTTAAGAGTTATATCGTTTAATTTACGACTATCAACGCAGAATCGCCAAGTTCCATCTTTTTTAGGTGTAATAATTACAGGATTAAGCCAAGGGCTTTCGCAAGGTTCTATGACGTCAAGTTTTAGCATTTGGTCTACCTCGTTTCTAAGAGCTTTTTGTTTTTCGGGAGATAGACGATAACATCGTTGACGAATTGGGGGGTGATCACCAGTGTCAATATGATGTTCAGTAAGATGTGTTTTACCTAGTGGAAGTACGTCAGTAGATATGTCCTTGAATTTGTTTATGATTGTGTTTGCCAGTAAAGATTGAGTATCTGTAAGTGTATTTAGTGAATGTAGTTGTATGTCGTGAGTGTTGATAATGAACGTGGGAATATCGGAAGACTTGTGCAAATTAACATTGCGAAGTATATCAGGTGCAAGATTAAAAGTTTTCCAAAAATCTATACCTAGTATCAAAGGTTGAGTAATACTGGGTATTACATGAGCTGTAATAATAGCAAACTTGTTTTTAAGTAAGGTAGGAAGTTTGATTGTACCAATGGAATGTATTGCTTGACCATTAGCAACCGTTCCTTTAATAATTTGGTCTCGTTCTAATTCGAAACCGTATTTAATAAGTAACTCATGAGAGTTATTACCTAAAATTGTAATAGCACTGCCACTATCTAGTAAGCCATTTAAAGTCAAATTATTTACTTTTATGTGAAGGTATGGACATTCAAAGTCCGAAGTATTATTAAAGAGGAGCGTAGAATTTTTGTATGCTTTAAAGTATATTTTAATAGTATTAAGCCAATTAGTCCAATCTGAATGATCAAAATTATTAGAATTAATTTTTCTACGTTCCTCTGTAATTAGTTTTTTTGGTTCTGTTTATTACAAGTGGGACAATTAGTAAAGATGACATCTTTCTTGCCACAACGAAAGCAAACTTTATGACTGTAGGGACAATTATCGAGAGCATGTTTGTTATTCCTACAGCGGGGACAATAGAGTTTAAGTGGAGTGTTATTGTCTGTACGTATTGGGTGTATAGGGTAATTGGAAGAAGTAGGTTGATTTGTATTACCAAAAGGGTAGTGTGGAATAGTAGGAATTGTGGAGCTAGAAGAGGTAGAGTGTTTTTGAGGTTTGAAAGTAAGGGTAGGTAATGTAGATGGTGTATTGAAATTGGATATCTCTATACAATTTTCATACCATTTACATGATTCTAGTAATGTGTTAGTTGATTGTAAGTCGTGAGGAGTTAAGCGTGTACTGTATTCCGGTCGAAGATTGCGTCGCAATATATCAATTTTGGCCTTTTCGGATAATGGCTCGTGTAATTTGTTAAATAGCGATTCCATTTCCGAAAAATAAAATATTATACGTTCGTTTGGTTTGTGTCTTCGCGCGTCAATAATTTTCTTTAATTTATAGTCGTAATCGGTAATGCCAAAATCGTTAATAAGAGTAGTTTTGAAAGATTCCCAGTTTGGGATGGACTCCTTACGCGCGCGAAACCATTCCAGCGGGGTATCAACTAAAATATCGTATATGTGATGAAATAATTTGTCATTTGAAATATTTCTAGCAATCGCAAATTCTTCGACTTTCTGGATGAAATCTTTCGGGCAGGTGTCACCCTTGTACTTAAATCGTTTAATTTCTGTGTGTGACTTGTCGGAAATATTGCTGAGTTTTTGAGTGAGGACGTCAAAGTATGAAAGTGTTGAGTTTTGCTGTACCGATTCAGCTGATTGATAAGCTGATGTGGTGTTATTACTGTTTTCTAACTGTAAAAATTTTGCCTGTAATTCCGAAAATTGTTGGGATTGATTTTGGTAGGAATCTAAGTCATCTGCTGAAAGTTCAGTGCTAACATTCATATGACTAAGGCGATTTTTAATGTGAGATAAATAAGTGGAAACTTTGTCTTTGTGGTTTGGGTAACCTAAAATTCGAGCCGCAATAAGGGATAAACATTTTTTGACTTCCTCTATGTCTTGGCTAAACGGATACGGACTAAATAATTGTTGATTATCATCGAAATTTTGTAGTAATAAAGTTAATTGTGCCCGTAAATCATCAGCTGTTTGCGTAGGGATCACATTAGCATTTCTCAATTTCAATTCATAAATAATTTCGGGTTTATTCAGATGTGACACATCCATGACTATTAGATAACTTATGAAATAAAAAGAAGGAAAATGATATGAATAAATAGTTAATTATATTTAATACTTTAATAAAAATAAGATAATGTGTGTAAAGTCTTCAACCACCTAGTACGGGTGCGTCTCGGTTGTCGGTTTCGGGAACCTCGAGGAATACACCCAGTAGGTCGGTGGTCTGCCTGCGCGTATACCTAAGGATATTCTCCTTAGGCACGCTGTGAGTCAGTAACCAATCTCCTTCCGAAGTGACCACGAATGGTTTTAAAAACACTCCAGAATTCGAGAGGTTTGTGATTCGGCCGTAAGCCGATTGGTGGTGTAGTGTAATATGGTAGGTAGATATTTGTAAAAGTGTTTTGTAAGTGTTAATGTATTATGGTATGCATACTTTTTTATAAATAATAGATAATATTAAATAAATTTAAGAAAAAAAGGTGAGTGACGTGATGACTTACTTGTGACAGGCAGTGACAGGAACGAAGGCTGGACCGCTGAACGTTGTTTATAGCAACACAACACAATATTATTACAATATAGATATAAAATAATAATTTATTGAAGTACAGTGATATAATAAAATAATTATGAGAAGGTGGGCCAAAGTGATAAACGGTAGCGAAAAATTGCTTTTTAGAATTTTGAAATAACTATAAAAACAAGTAATTATAAAAAAAAATATTTCACACTTCACAAAAAAAAAATGTTCTTCAACTGTGATTGGTATTCCAAAAATTCTGTATTCCGTTCTGTGTTTCTGATTTGGTTCTATGGTTTGTACAATCTGTGTTTGTATTCTTCGATAGTAATTTGGTTGCTGGATTGCGTAAATGTTCCGTAAGTATATTATAATATCTTCAGTAGGTAGGTAATCTTCAGTAGTTCGAGCACGATTGGGCGCCAGTGTCGCGGAGTGCCTCCCTCCTCTGACCTCTCTGCCTCGGCTAGCTATGAGAGGGAGCCTCTACAGACACAAATCTTGATATTGAATAAATAAAACACTGCAGGATGGTTGGAGAGGTGTATTGCGAGACGTAGGTTGTATTTTTGCACTTTATAACGTTACACAGAGGTATAAAAATAACTGTTACAAAAAGATACTATTTGCTTATAGCTTTGCACACTCGATAAATAGGTAGTAGGTAATAAATAATAACAGTACAGCGGTTCAGCGGTCACCAGTGATGTCGTTGGAGACCAGACGAAGAATGACGAAACAATGCAAAAAAATATGAGATGTTCTAATTTTGAAATTTAAAGTTAAAATCTAAACCGAATTTAGAAGAATGGGATGAATGAAGTGGCCAGCAATGGAAGATTGCCAGCACTAAATGATGAAAGAAGGATGACTCCGTCACAACCTTTTTACTGGCAGTTATTTTACCGATGATTCAAACTACATCATTTTTTATTAAACTAACCAAATACGTGGACGACACAGAAAATTTGGAGCAACGACGCCGATTTCTCCAGCGTGCCACAATTCTAAATTCGTGTGCCTTACACCGAAACCAATCAAATTTCTCCGGTACATATTTCACAACGCATTTGTCAAGAGTAAGCTTTGTAATTACTCATCTTGTTCGGCAGATTGATATTTCAACCGGTAATATTATTAGAAAGTGGATCTTTTCAATATTAACTGACCCACTACTTAATGGAAAACATTCACATGGAACGATACGAATCTATTATAAATATAATATGACAATGGTGTATTAACAATGAAGTAGATGAGACGGCGACCGGTGAACGATAAAGATCGGTACGGTTCATTCATCATTCAGTGTTACCGAACGGTGGGAGTAAAAATATTAGTATGATAAACAAACTCCTTGATAGTATCGATATGTTTCAACTATTAATACTTTGTGGCGTCTGTGGATATAGTTCCCGGTACGATCAAAGTTCGATAACTTAGAAATGGCTTCTGCTAGACCTTATCACGTTACCTGTTACAGCGAACGATTTTGGAAGTTCTAGTCGCTTCGGATCCATGAACCAACCGGGACAACCTCTCCAAATTACTTCACAACACCTGATTTTCCAATATTTCGAGAAATTCTGAAGGAGTAGTGTGGACAACTATAACGCAGCAGCTGTCTTTAATCCATGGCTGCGCCTACGCATCTGCACAATACATAGATCTTTAAATGCGGGCTGACGAAATGTATTTTTTTTTTGCGATTTTAACACATCAACAGAACATAAAATACTAAAAGATCCGAGTCTCAAGTGTTCTATAAAGGATGAAATTTGTTTAAAAGAAGTAAAGAAGCATGAAACACTTCAGAGCGAGGCAACAGTTTTGATAAGGCGAAGCGGAAAGCGATATAAATCCATGTTATCAAATCCATGTTATCAAATCCAACCATACAATTTCAGCAACCATGGTTATTTTACTGAATTAATCAGACTTTTCCTTGTAGGGGTTTTTAGGGTTCCGTACCAAAATGGTAAAAAAGGCACCCTTATGGTGCGACTTCGTCTGTCTGTCTGTCACACCTGCTCATTTCAGCAACTACTAATGCTATCGACTTGAAATTTGGAATAGTAATAAAGAATGCTTGCCCAATTTTATTGCAAATGAAAAAAGTCAAAAAATATTTTTATTTTCATCGCAAGACTTTGCGTTATAGAGTAGAGAGTACCTAGTTCGGTTACATTTCTCTCCAGCCGAAAAAATTAAAATACAGTAAGAAAATAAGTACAATTTTCTACTAACGTTATTCTTATTTGCGTCGTCGCGTCGCATGCCTAGTAGACCATAAATTAATCAGTAAAGGTAAAAAAGTCTTCACGTAAAAATGTACCATAGGAGACCATAAATTAGAGAAGATAGTGAGTGAATTAGTCTGTTTTAGTTCTTAGGTGTTTGGTCATGGTTTACTAGGAACCAACACCTTTATGGGAACACGATTATCGATGGTATTTGTAAATTTAAAATTTGTCCTTGAATCTCTTTTTTAGCTATGTAATTTTAGATTTTAGAAGCTGGCCGATTACTGCAGAGTCAACCGTGACGTATTGATCGAAATATTGAACGGTTTTACGCCATTTTCTGTCTTCTTAACCATTGAGGCTAGGTTGTGGTTTATAGAACTTATTTTGTATACCAAATTACAAATACAGTAAACACTTAAACAAACACTACTTTTTGATAAAGAAATCTTTTCGAGCAGAACTTAATAAATACTCAGAACCGATAGTTGCTTACAGTATTCCAAAATTAATAATGCGCATGCAGATCTTCGCTAATTGTCGTATTCCCGGAAACACCGAATCATTGAATCGTAAGAGCCCTAAAATAATCATGAAGAAAATGCACTTAACCACTCTATATACTTTTTTTTTCCATATACTTTTTTGTTTCCGGGAATACGACAATTAACGAAGATCTGCATGCGCATTATTAATTTGAGAGTACTGTAAATAATATTGCTCAAAGAAAAAAAAAAATCCGATAGAAATTGACACTGTGATAAAAAGCCACAAACAACGTAAACTTGTCAAACGTAATTTAACAAGGAAAATCGTTAACCCTTCGTCCATCCTAAAGCACTAAACTTGTATAGGATAAAAAATGGACATCAAAACCTCCCATTGTGTAATTCTATCGCCGTCGAGATTATCGAAGCTTGCCCTTAAGCAAACTATTCATTAAGGCCAGGTTGATTGATGTGGCCGATTATAATGTTAAGTGCGCCCCAGACGGACGCGCGGTTCCGTTTCTACACCTTATTTGTCTGTATAAACGGGGTAATGTATTAAAGACATTTTTATGGTAGGTACAGTTTGGGAAAGTAAAATAATGTATTAAAACTAACATTAATTGTGTAGTCGAAATTGTTCAGTAACAAAAAATGTTTTTAGTAAGAAAATGAGAAATTACTAACATAATAATTATTTATGATATAATAAATTAAGTACGGTAGGAACATACCTAATATAAAATTTAGCATTTATTGTTGATTTCGTATTATTAGATACATTTTAGGTCATTTTTGCATTTTAATAAGTTCAGTATGACACATTATGAAACATGGAAATTAGGAAATCATAATGTGCATAATGTGTAATAAGGAAATAATAAAAAAAAAACTCATAGTTTACTGATCTGTTATAGCATTTAAAATATTATCGCAACGATTTATCCTGTAAGAGTGAAAGGCTTTATCAAATCCCGGAATATCAAATATCGGAACAAACACATGAACCCTTTTTTGTAGTGTTCTGCTCATGAAATACTAATTAGTAACTATGAAGATTTCAAACGTATCAAAAAAACATAATAATATAGACATTTGATTTGTGCAGGTGAACCACTCAGCTGCTTGTAAATTATAGTCGTTTGATGCGAGTCCTTTGAATTATGTGAAATAGAACTAAGAATTAGATTTTTATTATGTTCCATAATTGCATGATTAGCGGTTAGTGGCCCACATGTGTCGTATTGTCAGTGACATGTCCCTAGTTTGGCTCCTCGATAAGTTTCAAATTCGCTATTTAACTCTATATTCGCTCTTTAATATGATATAAAAGTAAAGCTTACTTATTTCTTCATCATAGCTCCTGAACCTAACCTGAACTCGAAAAAGGAAAATAAAAGATACTTTTTGAGTCTAACATAAAAAAAATTCCACGCAGCATGTGCTTAAGATAATCTGTGAATCAGAAAGAAAATGTCACTTAATGGTATTTCTATATTTTAGTTTAATTCTGTTAGTGTCAACAAATGCATGATGATCGTGATGAATATAAATGCAGTGATAGCCTAACAAGCAGTGATAACTTAGTGGTTTAACCATGTGCCTCCCATGGCGAATGGTTCGAGTTTGATCCCTAGGCACGCACCACTGACTTTTCGAAGTCATGTGCGTATTAGAAATTAATTATCACTTGCTTTAACGGTGAAGGAAAAACATCGTGAGGAAACCGGCATGTCCTAGAACCAAAAATTCGAAGACATTGTGACGTCCACCAACCCGCACTGGGCCCGCGTGGTGGACTACGGCCCACTCCCTCTCACAGAGGAGGCCTGTGTCTCAGCAGTGGGAACATTATAGGCCGATTATGTTTATGCTATAAATGGAGTACTTATACTTTTTAGGGTTTCGTAACCTAAAAGGAAAGAGTAACCCTTACAAGATCACTCCTGTATCGGTTCACCCATCAGAGGTGTTTTCAGTCAGCAACCACACGGCAACGACCCGACGGGACAACATTAACCAAAACTGACATTAAATTTTATATTACCTGTTAGTATAAAATTAGTTTTAATGTTTCCCTAAAGACGTCTTATATTACATGCTTATATATTAATTCCGTTGACGAGAAGCAATAAAGGTAAATCTGGCAACGTTTTTACTTTCGGCGCCACGGAAACGATAACTTTTCAAGTCCTCCTTATGATCCGACATAAATATGATTTCGTGTACCAATGAACGGTGTCCATTGAACGTCCGTCAACAATTTCTGACAAGGACTGGGTTCGGAAAACTGTGTCCGATATATTTTAGTGTGGACATCCATTCCTCTTTGAAAGGAATTTACAGAGTTGATTCGCGGGCGGCGTGGGAGCTGTGTCACTATAAAACATTCTTGTGGGACACAAACTGTACCGCCAGCGAACATGATTGAATTTTATTGTGCGCTTAGCGCTTACTGGGACTATTTACTAATATTTTATGGGCAGGATCAAAACGGTAGCGATACTTTATCGCTTTCCGTAAGAGGATATAAGTTGGTATAGACTTTCGTAGTAAGTATAGTCTATATTTGTGGGTATTATATTGAAAGAGCTGTGATTATATTTTGTTTGTGTTTGTATTGGACGTGTCGTATATCATTGTGATTGTAAGGGAGTTAAATTGTAACCTAATTAAAACTTGCCAATGAATTAGCTTACTGATCCGCTACCACTGTCTGTGTAGGAATAATTACAAACTATATTCCATGTAGAATAAATTTATTGAGAAATAGATAGAAATGTTGTTTTCTCGCCGCGCCGTTGTTTCGTGCACAAGATGACCGCCTCAGATTTTACTATTGACACTTCTTCCAATAAAAGAGACCCCATAAACACAGCCCTTGGGACAAATAAAATGCAGCCCCGTCCATATGATGATACTATAATATGCATAGAGTCCATTTTATTTGTGGTTTAGTACGAAAACTGCAGTAAATAGCAGTAACGGACACCCTACCTTGTATTGACAATTTGGCTGTGCTTCCGATTTTACGTACCCATGAATAATATATCGCGTTTGGAGTACTGGGTAGGATTTATGAAGGGTGGCTAGGGGTTTTAATCTTGTTGAACGACCATAACAAGACGTATGGGCAAATTACTGAATCCGTTATAAGGTAACTGAAGCGATTTAATGGCTACTTGAATTTTGGGAGAACCCTTTTAATATTTTAATTTAATAGATCAAGGCGGGATTAGAAGTCACGATTTATGGGTTTTGTGTTTTCATTTTCTTGATTACATATTGCGTTGAGTACGAGGTGAACATTTGAATGATTAATATGGCTTTACTAAAGGATCCCAATTTAAAACAAAGCCACGCAGTAGAGTATACTCAAATTACTCAATTTATCGTCTGCGAGGGCTTTAGGAACATTTAAAATGCAAACATTTAAAGATTTTTAAAAACAAGTTGTAAATATTTCACATTTTAATATCACCCCACAGTAGCTTTTAATAAAACAATATCATAAAAGTTAAAATGTTTGAGCATATTAAAACTTTTTAACTAAAATATTCGTTGGACCATATTCAAGCTGTAAAATCATTTTAGCACTTCAATATTCATCTCGCAAATGTTAGATTAGGTGATAGACTCTTGACCCTGGAGATTTTAAACCGACACGTTTTAGGATTATTATAATTTTATTGCCAAAATGTACTTAAATATATCTTCTAAGACTTTTTCGCCATCCATATGTTATTTACGATTGAATTTATGACAATAATCTCAGAAAATCGGCTCCTGCTGTTAGTGATTTTATGTTGTAAACGACAAAAGTAGGATTTCTGTTTATAAGAGCACTCTGAAGTGATTTTGGTATTAAAGGTATACTTCGCACAGTGGAGGAATAAAATTGACCATAAAGGTTTGACGTCATTATAATGTTCTTTGTGACGTAAGGCACGGTAGTAGATTCTTGTTCTCGTAAACGTGGTTGCAAGTTTAAGGCCTTATTTTATATATGGTTTTATGGATTGTAAAATTTAGATCTACGTTTATTTCTATAGAATAAGAGCTAAGTACAAGGTATTATTAGCCTTTGTATAATAATAATGCCTATTCATTGTTCAGCTGATCGCCAATATTTCAATTTCTATACAGGCATTTGTATGCGGTTAATGGTAGCTATGTTGTCGGTACCTACCTATTAAAATACTTTACATCGGTATTTGACTATCAGTCTTTATTTATATCACTCTTATTATTCAGTTCTCTTCAGACCTTTAAGAAAACTAATATCTCAGCTATAGAATGTAAGATTTTACGTAGTGAATGTGGCACCAGGTGTTGTAGCGCAACTAAGGAGACTTGTTGAGCAATGAATATGAACCTCTCCCAAGTTGGAAGTACATATTTTCTGATAAAAAAGTTTGGTTGCCTACAATAATTCATAGTGGTAGCAAATAATAATATATTGTTAGTACTTTTTTTCGTGTCAATAAAATAATAATATCGGCCCTGTTAATAAACTGTCCCACTGCTGGGCACAGACCACCTCGCAGTATGACATGTCATATGACGGGGATAGGCCATAGTCCACTATGCTGGCCAAGTGCAGGTTGGCAGACTTCACACACCTTCAAGAACTTTATGGAGAAACCTCAGGTATGCAGGTTTTCTCACGATGTTTTGCATGACCTAGAACAAAAAAAAAATCAAAGACGTAATGCACCAACCCGCACGGGGCCTGCGTGGTGGACTACGGCCAACTCCTTTTCATAGACTCGGAACATTATAGATTGATTGTGCATAAGCTTATGCTTATGCAGTCGGCCTTCACTACCAACTGACTCGGCTTTTTACAATGGTAGGTATGCTTCTGAGATAATATTCTCGTAGAGCTCTTGCCGACACCAGAGATGAAGAAATATGTTGTTATTAGCAAAGTTAAAGACGGTACTGGTCATGCCGTATTAAAGTTAGCTTTTAAAACACCCAAAGTTGAAGACATTCTATTCTTTCACGAGAACAACACTCGAGCGTTCCGTTTTACCCATTTTATAGCTTATCTAAAAATATATTCAAACATAATGAATTAAACTAAGCCATCACGTCTATCAAGATTAACGTCATTCAAGTCTATGAACACGCACAAAAACATATTTTTGTACCTGTTAAAGTATTAGTGACGTTTAGAAATGTGGTTTTGTGTGTCGAATATGCTAAGTTGGTTCGGAGTTTTATTTAGCTTGAAGTGTTTTTTATGTTCATTTTAAGTACCGCGGGATCACAAGATATGGTGAAATTGTGTGAAGCCCCTGGCAAAGAAAGGAACTGAGCTGATAGCAATAAAATAAATTTTATGTTAGTGGCATCTATACTATTATAAAATTGTAAAAAAGCCGTGTCTGTACATTGAAGATATTCCAGAAAAAACAGCCGGGATAGGGGATACTACTGAACGGATTTTGATGTGGTTTTCACAGTTCGATAGCTTAGGATCCAACTTAAAATCTAAGCTACGTTTCATCCCATTCCGCTGAAAAAAACCAGTGATACAGCTTGACCTCTTGGTAGTACTAGCCACCTTGTAAGGTGGCTAGAACTACCAAGAGAACTGACCAGTTTAAATGACCTCCGTAGTGTACTACGGAGGTCATTTAAACTGGTCAGTTCATTGTAGTCCACGCGGACGGAGTCGCGGGCAAAAGTCTAGTACTATTATAAAATTATAAAACAGCCGTGTCTGTACATTGAAGATATTCCAGAAAAAACAGTCGGGATAGGGTACTGGGACGTAACTATACCCGAAAAGATTTTTTTTTGTATTTTTGTCTGTTTATCTGTCTGTCTGTTTGTCTGTTTGTGCGCGTATCACGCGAAAACTACTGAACAGATTTTGATGTGGTTTTCACAGTTATCGAACTGTGAAAACCACATCAAAATCGATTCAGTTCAGCTTATGGTCTAACTTAAAATCTAAGCCACGTTTAATCTGATTCCGCTGAAAAAAACCAGAGATACAGCTTGACCTCTTGGTCAGTTCACTGTAGTCCACGCGGACGGAGTCGCGGGCAAAAGTCTAGTATGAGATATTAATCAAAGAATGGTTGGATAAGGCCTGGAACTATGGTGACGATAAACATAAGTATTTTGTTGTAAGAGCCCCAAAAGTTGCTTATTTCTATTAAATAAGAATTGAGAACTTCCTCCTTGTTTGTTTGTTTGTTGGTCACCTATGCATTCGCTCATCATTTATCTAAATGACTTGAAACTTTGTACAGTAGTAATTGTGCGTATGTCCAAGGTTTCTTACAAAAAAAGGTATTATAACGCATACCGCATACAGTTATGTATTAAATAAGTAAATAAGCTATGCATATGGCCCGTATTGTCACCTCCGAATAAGCTCCAATAAACTTATCTGACTGAGAATTTCATACTTTAGTTGTACTTTTTTTATTTATCTAATGGATCGTTCAATACCTATCCACTGAGAAACAGTACGTGAGTATTATATTAACATAAGCATCATTAGTACATTGTACAGATGGTTTGCATAGCTGGCTAGCGTGGCTTGAATGAAAACAGAATTTATGGCCGTTTTCCTGCCGCTTGAACAGGGAAACAAGTTGATTCTTAAATGAACTGAGGAAACTGCTTGTTTTCGAACAAAATAACTACCATTTAATACTGCACATGACGTTCTACAACGTTTATTAATCAATACGACTTGTATCTTTGACGATGTGTGAAGGATTTGCGTAAATGAATGTTATACTGATGTTGCCAGTTTTGCTAATTAACTGGAGATAGCTAAGATTTTGTAGCCACTAGGTAGACTAATTGAGAATAGACTAACAACAAAAAATTACAATACTGATATCGCGCTAATAAAGCCTTTTTTCCACTAGGCAACATTTGACGCACAATACGTGACGCTCAACATTTGGCAACGGTGCACAACAACGCGCGACGTTGCCAGTTACTAACTACTACGTTACTAAACTAAACGTTAATAAGCAACGTCGCGCGCTGTTGTGCAACGTTGCAGAACATGTGAAGCGTCACGTGTTGCGCATCAAATGTTGCCTAGTGGATACGAGGCTTAAAATATACTCTATGAATCGTGAATGATTGTGAATTCTCGATATTCTATGTTTTGGTATGGCACACACCCGTCGGAGACAGTTCATTGACGGACCACATCATTTAAGGACTAAAAAGGCTTGTTCCACATTCCGCTGCTGGGTATCACAGCTAAAACACGTCTTAATTAAAAAAAGAAAACACACAGGCATCCCAGGACTTTCCATCACGACTGCACATAATTAATTGCCACACCTATTACTCGGGGATGGTATTCGCGTCTCTTTGTGGCGTGTACTAATAGGTCTAATTTGCTTTCTCCTCAAGTCATGACGGCAGCGCCATGATCTCGCCTGGACTCATGACACTCATGACACGGTGATCTTGTGTCGTGCTCGGCTTAATTAGCTCGGAAACCGAGCATCGTGACAATCGGGATCACGTGTGCGAATTTGAATAATATGCCAGTCTTTCGCGGTCCACTTCGAATTCGACGGAAAACGCGGTGGAAAACGCTAATAGGCCCCGTGTTGGTCTCTTTGTATTTTTACTATTTAAGGGAATCTTTAATGGAGGCCAGTGTTGTGTTTTGTTCGGGATGCAGTGAATGCATAATTTGAGTTTGATAAAACAAACAGTTTCATAAAAAATACATGCATCGAATACACAAATCTAACTTTAAAATGAGTTCCATACGGTAGCAAAGTTTGTGATAACCATCGAATGTTATTATTCAATATGTAAAGATATCAGAGACATTATGTCTATACGGCCATTTTGAATCATCGTATAATCGAGAATAAAGCGATCAAACATCAATTTTTCTCTTAACATAACAGCATCGCATGCGCCATTATTCATTAACCTGCTCATCATCGCTGTGGAATTTCAAAACTACAAAACACGTTTACGCGATAGCATCACTAGAGTATACCTGTGTAAATACCAATAAAAGAACATTATAATTACGATAAAATCTCGTAGCGTGGATGTTTGGGCTCTAATATCGGCGTGGTCTGTTAAACAATGTCCACCGACGCGCTGCCCACGCGCAAGTCACGCCCCTAACAGATCTCACATTATTGTTTTTATACTTCGTGTATCGACAATATCTCACCATCGATGTGTATTGAAGAATGCCCAAATTGATAGGCATCGGACACTGCTAGACGTTATATTAGGACGATACGTGATGGATTTTACATTGTATGCGCTTGCAGTGTATGATTATGACCAATCGAGAAACACATTGTTCAAAATAAACAGTGTGGTCTTGAAAATAAAGAATGTGAATGAGGTCAAAGATCGTAGTTACCATTTTCAATTTACTGAACATTTGAGTTTAGATAAGCAAGTGAACGTAAAAATCTCACAGTAGATACTTTTTTTTGTTTCGCGATTCGTGCTCATCGAATCAGAGAAAATGAATACAAACCACCAGTTTCTTAAACTTTGATCGAATACGAACTAGTAAGAAATGTTAAAGGAGATTTACAAAAAGCAGAATTAATATCGGGATCATTTCGTATTCGACTCGTGCGCAAAAAGGAGTTCCAATTATGCGTAAACGCAGCGTCCACTTAAGCCGAACATTGGCGTCGTTCTTTATCGAAGTAAATTGACTGCAAAAATTGCTAACCGACGCAAAAAATTATATTTACAATGTAATGTGAAAAACTGTGGAAAGCGTATTGACGTTTTTACATGTTTGATATTTTTATTTTTAAATTCTCGTCCCTAACGTCAAACAAAAGTTACTCCATATGTCATTGTGTCAAGCCGAGTCAATGCATAATGCATTGTTTCCATTACACTACGAATTTTAACATAATGTCGATGTTAAAGTTTCTTCCATGAATAAAATAAAATTTTTTAGTTGTCAGGCGACTCTGAGTCCGATCTGAGGCACGCAGAAGTGGGACAGCATCAGGACCTTGTTTGTTTCTTAGAGCAATGAGAATAACGTCCATTTTCATACACTTTATATCACGTGCGTTTTGACAAGCTGTGCGTAGTAAGCGAGAGCTTTTTTCGTATTTGTTCGTATCGTGATTCAGTGAGACTGCGTAAATCGGAAACATTCCGGAAAAGTTTATATGCAATCTTCAAATATTTTATCAGCTGTAGATTCTTCTCGCTTCAGATTTTTATCTTTATTTGACTACGTTTTCATTTTTTTTTGTCCATATTAGTGCTTACAGAGTAAACATTAAAGCCGGCCAAGTGTGTCGGACCACGCACACTGTAGGGTTCCGTAGCCTTAGTATTTAAGTTTTCCGACTGCAAATATAAGTTTGTACATCATAATATTAATATGAAAGTCAAAGTTATTGTTGCAGTTGGCTAACTTTAAAATTTAAATAAAAAATGTCTCATATCTCAAAAACTTATTAAAATATCTTATTTAAACCAATTTTCATTGTTTTTTTTTTAATTTCTACTACCTTACATTTTTTCAGTATTTTCCACGACGACATAGTTAAAAAGTTAGAGGGGCAGACACTTTTGACAACTTTAGAAGCAGAAGCACCTGTCACCAAATTTTCTCCTAAATAAAAAGTCTCATAGAAACCGTCATGTTATTTTCAAAGACCTATCAACGATAGGACATGAAAGGGTGCGCGAATTTTTTTTTTTCATACGTCAGTTTCGTTTATGGAGACTCCTCTAAATATTTTGTTTTCCTAATTTTACTACTCTCCGGCAGTTCATAGAAGACTACCTGCGAAGTTTCATCTATAAAGTATCCGAACAAAATGGCTGTGACGTACGGACGGACGTTTTTGCTATTTGACTACGGAACCCTACAAATAGGTAAGGTTGATTTTGTTAGCGACATTCCACTGTCATTGGCAGCTAACTGTATTGAACATTCACTGCTCTGTTTACAAATACAAACCTGCTTCAAAGTACGCTTCTTATACAAATACACTGTGATTTGCTATTCCGTACCGTTGCTTGTTCGTGTCTAATATTTGTATTTGTCGCCCAAGACAAACTGAGCGTGCCTCGTGTCTTGTTCTCGACCATATCCGTGCCATAAAGCGAGTCATATTATTAACGCTAAAGACATAAACTTCATGGCATAATGAGATACACTCAAACCACGCATTTTAATTCAGAATTTTCTGTGGGAGAGTTGGTACACTTTTATTTGGAGCACGCTTAACCCAAAGCTTGTTTATTTAAGTAATAGAAAGGAAAATCGAGTTGGTGGGCAAGTTGAGACCACCAGCGCTGATCTAGACATGCAGCGACATCATAATTATTATGGGGCCGCTTTAGTCTCAACATAACCGGCCAACTTCCCACCGTATAATAAATTGTGGTGTGTCGCTTGATTATACCCTGCTGACGTTTCAATTTGATAGTTTCCCATTGGGTCTTATCACTTTCTAGGATTATTGATCGATTTAGTGGGGCATATCGTTGCGATCTCTGGGCGTCGTATAAATTACTGGCTTGCATCGGCCGGTCGGCTGGTCCGGCCGCGACTATTGTCAAAGGAAGTGCATCGGTTATTGTTCCCGTCGCTTTGCGTTTTATCTGCGCCGCGCAATCGCGATCCGAACGCGCAGAGGACTGCAATTTATCTCGCCTTCTATTTGATCGTATTATTTTACTATTGGAAATTGTCTCGGGAAATTGACGCATCATTATCGACTTTGAAAAATCGCATTTTTATTTTATGATTGGCATGTATTTTGTTCGTAATCGAAGCCATGATTTTCTTTGTTGCTTTTACGCATATCAAGTTATGAATGGGTGGGTTTTGTTGCTGGGTGATTGTTTGTTAAATTAATGTGATGATTCATTGGTTTCATGCAACTTAACTTGGAAATCACCGATATCCTCATTTCGCTGCATTAACGTTTATTGAGATTCCAAGAAGATTAAGCGCATTATCTAAAGAGACGATCTTTGTCCAATGTCCCTAATTATTTTTACTTGCTAGAGGAAGTAAGCATTCATTCTCATGACTTCGATTAAGAGGTGCTCGATAAAATCAGAACTTCGATATCTTATTCATAAATCCATTGCAATCGATTGTATTCATGTCATACTGAGTGACGCTCGATCAGCATAATCGGTTTACAAGCTTCCTGTCCCAATTGTTATTGTAATACTCATTGTACTACCAGTTATTAATGTCCCATACGAGATGCGAACCGTCACGGTTAATTTATTTATCCGACGGTTATGTAAGTAGCGAACCGGAGGCGCTTTTAAAACAACACGAGTGTACAGTATGAAGAAGATGTATTCGCAAGTGGCATAATATATCATTATGAACTTAAAGCAAATTTTAATCTACATGATTGGGATTATCATCATAACCATATCAGACAGATGATGTCGACTGTTGGACAATGTTCTCGCCTATAGATTTCCACAACATTTTTCTCGACATTGGGTTACTGCTGCTCGTGGCTAAATGACAGCCGCGCTGATCGATCGATCGTTAAGCTGCGCTTGCCGCGGTCAGACCTTGGATGGGTGACCATTCTTTACACATCGAGACCCCTCCGCGCCTAGGAGAGCGCATTAAACAGTCGGTCCCGGTTGTCATAAGAATATGTTTGACAATCGTTACGGGTAGTCAGGAGCCCGAAAGTCTGACAACATTCCGCACACCCTCAATCTAACACTGTTAATCGTCACTCAACACTAGCACTAAACTAAAACACTGTATTTATACCATCGATCGCCAGCGCGTACGTTTTTATTATGAGCAATTTGCTCAAGATCAGGCATCAAGCTCGATAGCGCCTTGGCACATCTCCCTTGTTTCTATGATCTGAGGTTTTACCCAACGATCGATTTTAGATTGACTGATCGTGTCAATCGGTGATGTGCAATCGCAGAAATCGAAATCATGCAATAGGTACAGGGAAGAAAATGTAACTTATTATGGAATACTGAGTAAACAGGTCTGGGGCCTATTTGATGTAACTATTCTGCAAGTCTTCACTCCAATTTCCGAATTCTTCAACTGAAGCATGTTTTATGTACACACATTTTGCAGACTGAAAATTGAAATTTGGAACACTTTCGCTCCACACTCTGCAATATTTGAAAAGTGAAGAGTAGAGTGCAGAGTGAAGACTTGCAGAGTAGTTACATCAAATAGGCCCCAGGTCTTACCTCCAAAGTTCTGTTTGCTGCTAATACTTAGTTGCTTACTGTTTTGTATAACGACCGCGACCCGCCCGTTGAAGCTTTCATAGGTTCTAAAGTACAGATTGATATATGATAATCGAAAATAGTTTTTGCACAGTTTGATGCGCGCAGAAACGAACAAACGCCAGTTGTGTCAAACAGACAGACCGCAGGAGCTTTTAAAAATGAAAATGAAGTTAGTTAAAAACGAGTGTTCAGTATGACGATGTTATTTGCAACAATTACAACTGGCACATCATATGAATTTGTAGAAACTTAATCTAAGGGTTGGGTTACTACTACTTTATTTACTTAAACTAGGAACTTAGCCTACAAAACTTGACTCAAACAAAATAATGAAGAATAGTGGTCTCAAGTCGACGATTCTGAGTTTAAGTTCGAGCATTAATTAAGGTTTCCATTAAGAGCCAAGACTGTTTGTAAGATGCTAAGTTTGGTGGTTTGCATGTCTCTAGACGAATGAGTGAGCAAGCACGTCGGCCAGAACACGTGAATTTACTCTGATGATGAACTTAAGATGTTATGTAGAAGACTATTAGGCCGAAGTTTTGTGGTCGTTTACGAGTTAATTATGTGGGTATTTGACCCAGATGAAATGTCAAGCTTGAGCTTTTGTGCTGTTGTTAGGTATATTATAATAATAATAATAGTTCTTTATCAAATTCTTTTTTTTTCAATGAGACCATACACAATGCACTTAGAATTAGGAGACAATTATGAACATTTCAGAATACTTATTATTCGATCTAGTGTTAGGAAATCAGATAAAAAGAAAACATGTTAAATGTTTTACAGTAAGAAATGGTAAGAAATCAAAGAGTGAAGAAAATTTAAAAACACAATTATGTATATTGGCTTTCACAAAAACCTCACAGCCATGTAAATATCTATATGAAAAATATATTTCCGCCCGGACCACACGTGATTTAAATAATTTGGCAATTTATCGATGCCAGATATGATTTGATGTTGACTTGCACCTACTTTAATGGTTACTGATAGCCATAATGTAACCGAACACGAGATTGTAGATATTAGTTTTTATTTGCGGTGGCGATGAAGAATTTTTATAATGATTAATGACGATCGTTATAACTGTTGATTTGTTTTGATCGCAGCTCTTTAGTTTTATTGCACCAGTATTAAACCACGGTTAATTAAAAACTTTTTTCTTAATTTCAACATTTTCGATGCCGTGGGAGGGTCTGGAATCTTCTAATGGTCGTCTAGGGACACCGGCAGTAACAACCCCCATTTCACTTATGATTTATAGCAATTTCCGATCACCTATAGGTTGTAAAACCGATTTATAATCTCGGTGATTTATTGACACAGTAAAACTTTTTACATCTTCAGAATATCGTGTTTGTGATCTTTTTATCGTCGGTCGTCGTGAAAATATTATCACAGATTTTCGAATCGTCGGCAAGTGGCTTGGAATAAACGGCGCGAAGCATGCGATACCCAATTGCAGATTCTGCAGATTGCTGTCATGGGGTCCCATTGAGAGCGCTGTTTAACCTGTGCAAGCTATTATTAACCGTTCATTGCTGGTGGATTTATACCGTCGTCGGCGTCACGGACTGTTCCCGTATGCAATTATCCGTCTCGGGATCTCCCCATTGTTGTCGAAATTTAAAACAAATTTCCTGTGCAAGGGGGGTCGCGTTTTTCTGCCCTGCCAAATTGGATAAGCACTGTAATTACTCGTTTAAGTTCCGAACGCTCGTCGGTTTGTGGGTATTGAGGCTCGGTATGTATACTTTGAACAGGTTTATGAGGCGGAACGCATTCTTCGTCGAGGCGTAGGGAGTCTGAATCTGAATACTAACTACGTCTTAATTCAAGAAATGTACCGTTTACTCCCTGCTGTGGAGCACAATGAGTAAGGATGTCTTTGATAACTAAATCAGATTGACATTTATTTCCAAAAGTGCTTGTGGTATAGTGGCCGGTGGTCTGATTCAAAGCGATAAGTTCACTGAAGAGGTGGAGTTATCGGGAAAATCGCAAAAGCACAGCCAAGTGCGATCCGGCGAGTGACATCATATGACCGATGCGATTGCTTTCATGGTGATTAATTGTTAGGGTATCTTCAGGACTTTAGTTATCATAATCTGCATTGTAGATAGTTCTTGCAACAAAGTTGCTTATTGTTCAATGATATATAAACCATAGATACGTTACCCGCGATCTAAAATGGCAACAAAAAAGTAACTTAATTGCCCACCAGTCATTTAGTCATACACCAACCAGTTTAGAACGTCATTTCTTGCAACATTTTGAGAAAAAAAATACCTACTAAACAAGAGGTAGGTATGCTAAGCATTCGTTTTCTTTCCCTTTTTTGCACATATGCACTGATATGTAGCTATTTAGCTATTTAAAGTATTTGCGCCGTTTTTTAGTACAGTGATGTTGGTGTATGACGTGTCTATATATAATACGTCATTGTTATTGTTACTGTGATTCATGGTTTCATGGCATTTATGGCCTATCGATACATCCTGATACTAATCAAAAATATATGAAGAATTATAATACTTATTCTAGTGCTATTCGCTTGTCAAATATTTTGATTATCTTGAGAACATCTGTAAAACCAAATATCACGATTTAATGTATAGTGTTGGTTATCGCTTAGACACTTTTACAACACCCTTCGTTTACATTTTGACAGATGAGATGTCAGCAGAAAATTGGATTTCACAAAATAAACATGTCTTACTTCTTTGGGCTGCAGCCCCTTCGATATCAAAAACTAAACTGTATTACTGATTCATAAAGTTGATTTTAGGGAAATTTTGACATGAGTGTTGCAGATCTCTTGAGCGATGTTTCCTTTGTAAGTGTTCCGGTCAAAAGATTGGCTTCACGGCTAACAGCTGTTGGCCGAATAAGGCGAGGCGTTTTATTTGCTTAAGGCAGATTGACGTATCACATTCATATGCAAAGCGTTCCCAGATAGCATCTTGATGGCGATTTGATGAGTTTATTAAATTGCAAAGAAATGAATTATAAACAGGATCCGCTGATTGAAAACGAGATCTTTGCGATCTTTATTCGTTAAAATGCGAAACTGATAAAACATACATATTTATAACATTAATTAGTTTGACCTATAAGTCTTAAAATGCTTTTTTGATGATAATTATTTTCATTATATCTTGTGAAAATAGATTTCATAAATAAATGAATAAATAAATAATCATTTATATCAGATTCATCATAATATTGATTACATCCATATTAATTTGTTAGTACAATTGCGAGCTTACAAACTAGTGTTAGTAATAATGAATAATAGGTAATAATTTATTGATGATTATAATTTAATTAAATAATATATAATAATAATAACAATTTTAGATTTGCATGTCGTAGAAAAATACGATACGATATTAAATTATGAGCCTATTTTATAAATACGTTATCTATACTGCTGTTCCCCGTCGGATCAATTAAACGAACTCTTTCAGCGCAATTTGTCTTAGGGTGCATTACGGCAAATCGTGTTATGGGATTTCAATAAGTTTATATAGAAAACGTAAAGTAGTAGCCACGAAAAAAAACGTCTGATAAGCTGAAGAGTTTGACTGTTCTTTAAAAAAATCGGTTTAAGGATAAACCTTGTAGATGAATGTAAAAAAAAAAATTGAAAATCTCTAAAAACGTGCAAAAAAGCCCTGCCTTACTTTCATAACTTTGAAATGAAAATTTTATGAATTTGACACAATAAAGAACAGAGAACCCGCAATTTTTTTCTGTTTTACATAATAATGTTTCCGTTTAGTGTAAAAAAATCGCAATTCTTTTGACTTTTTTTCCCGAAATATCAATAAAAATTATAATTCAGAAAAATTCAGCAAGTTTGCGATTTTTTTACACAAAACAGAAGTATTGATATGGAAAAAAAAAACCATCAGCTACTACTCTGTTCTTTGTAGCCTATAATTAAGTTAATTTCATCAAGTGTTTGTTCTTATTTACGCTAAAGTTATGGTTCTACGGCAGTGCTTTTTCCACTTTTTCAATTTTTTTTTAATTAATCTATAATGTTTATTCTCAACACGATTTCATTAGCCACTAGTGAAACTCTTTAGCTAGTCAGATCTTTTTTTTCGTAGCTACTACTTTACCTTTTCTATATAAAGTTATGGTTTTCCCGTAAGCCTTTTACATGGTGCTGACCCTTAAGTATTAATTTATTACATATACATAACATATCCTTTACGTTATAGGAGCTAATAATATATACCTATGCAACGTATAGGTATTATGATGTAGGTACTTAGTAGATCCTTCCTAAATACATAAATTGATATCCTAAATTATATTATTACATTTCCTACTCTCTATTATTTATATAAAATCTCTAAAATCAACTTCTCTGTCTCTTGGTGTACGTTACCACTGACGGAAAATACTTTTTATCTATTTAATATACCTATTTGCGTAAAACTTTTGGTTTTCTGGTGATTGCAGGCTGTAGGTAACAATATCTAACCGATTCTGTTGTTTACGAATTAAACTAATTTAGTCTTTTTATATCTTTTTCTAATAAAAAAAAAACATGAGAGAAGGATAGCAAATATTTAATCCTGTCAAATTAGTCCACTTGAATAGTTTTTATGTCAATTTAGTCGTAATCGCAAAAGGTCACGACTATTTTCCCATAAATGACAAGGGCGTAGACTAAATTGAAAGTTCTAAATATTTTCTGTCCTTTTTCAATGATATTTATCTCTATCGCTCAAAGGTTTGCTGGTAGAAAACTCAATGTTGAGTTAAGCTCGCCTTTGTACATATCATGTCATTACAAAACTGTGTATAATCATTATATGTGTACATTAAAGAATAAAGAATATTTGTAAGAAAGAGATATAGTGTGATTAAAATTTGTTTAGTGCGATGTTCAACAGAATCAGCACTATTGTTTATTCAAGGCACCAACAAATATTTTATGAAAAATACTTTTCAGTAAGCACAATCAAGGCTTCATATCTCACCGGCCTGCCCGACGTAGATTGCCAACATGACGTATGACGGGCTGGAAGTCAACCTTCACTTGCCAATGACGTGGAATCGACGTCTGACTGGCCACGTCACTCGGAGCTGACGAGCGTCGGACAGTCGGACAATGCGGCTATGACGTCACTGTACACGAAATTCAGACAGTTGAGTCGAATGTAAAATATTGATGTTTTGATCATTCGCCCTGAGAGTTCAGTGATCTGGGTTTCAAAATGTTAATTATTCTGCTACGTCAATTTAAATAAAAAAGGCATATTTCCAGCATCAAAGTAATTGATTAGTTTGCTTTCTATAAGATGCTGTGTTAATAAAAGAGTCAACTTTGGAATACCCGATATTTTATGCTTTAACCCTGCAGTGGTCGCGCGGACTACATATGTAGCCCATGGTTGTTTAATATGAAATTTCTCGTAAACTATTGAAGTATGTTAGCTGGAACTTCATGTATTTCAAGTATAGTAACGCCCGCCCCCGTTCACTTGCGCTCGCGCATTGGTGACGTGTGGTTTTGTCTGGAGAAGATGTTAAACCTGGGCGGTCTACATACGTACTCCGCGCGACTAATTACGTGAGTAAAGTGAATATTGAGAAGTTTTTGTTATAGCTGTTTTGAAAAAGACTGGTAACGATTTATGTTTGTTTATTATTTTTATTTAATTTGAGATGAGATATTTCGTCATATTTTAATAAATAAATAATAATACGATTGAATTTCATTTCAAAAACGACAAAATAAATTGGTCTACATATGTAGTCCGCGCGACCACTCGCGTGATTTTTTAGGGCGCAACCACTGCAGGGTTAATCTATCATAATCTGGAAAATTATAATTAACTCCATTACTGCGCAGTTAGCTGAGTAAAGATGCAGCATCGTTACGAGCTTTGCTAACCACACCAGGGAAAAGAAATTAAAGACAAATAAAAAATAAATAAAATATTTTTATTATGTGAATTCGTATCAAAAAATACTCTCATCACTAAGTAAAAGCCCTTTTACGAGTGTTAGTTTTCAAAACAAATTATTAATTTAACAGCGTATACGACCCTATGAGATTAAAGTTTCATTTTATGTGCTGGTTGTTAAGTTTCCTAACGTATCTTGTATCTTTTTACGAAGTTACTGATACTTTTCGGGCAGTGAAGGCCGACCTTAGCTTATTTTTTTTCATCAAAGTTACAAAGTCGTAAAACTAAAAATCGTACCCATCATTATCGGCTATAAACATCGATAAATAGCTGAAGTGTTATATCGTCCGTGAGCCTATTTATTTGGGTATATCAAATATCCATAAAAAGAGAATGCAATTTGAATTTGGATTAGATATCTCTATACAACGTGGTTTTTACTTCGGCTATAAAAACTGCAACTCGTTGAGTTCGCTGCTTCTATAGTTTGGTTTAATTGGTTCCACAAATATCGACATGTAGGCTGTAAATTATATTTTTACGACCGAAAAATGAATGAGCATTTTCTTTAAAAGTAGTTTGTGGGGTGGAGCTTCTAATTTGATGACACCATTTAATGTCACCCATTTTCGAAGAGCATGACGTCATATATCCTGGTACACCAATCACTAATAGAGAGATGGCCATCTGTATTGGTGGCACTGCCACGCAATTTGTCTCGACCAACGCCATAAATTGATTGCGCGCGCAGCGTGGCGTCTATCTGATCAACTTGGTATTTATAAATGATTTTGATAATACGAGCCTCACCTACATCGACGAACGAGTCAAACATGATAATAATAATAGTAAAGCATCGTAACGTATTGTGTAGTGAGTTACTTCTGTGCATCCGTGTGGAACATCCATTAAGAAAGCTGCACGTTCGAGTCACTGTATCATTATGTATAACCATAGAGAAAATTTGTAATCGTGAAAGTGTGGCCTATTGGACGTATCATTTTTAATATCAAGAGTTTAAATCGGGACTTTTCAAGTATTGGCTGAGTTAAAATTTTTGGATAAAATATTATTAATATGTGACCCAAATGATCGCTGGAACCACCTAGAGCTGACAGTCTTTGAGTGGAGACCAAAAGTCGGTAGCTGTAGCATGGGACGCTTTCACGATGAACTGATGCAGGTGGCCGCGGTAGACTGGATGCGGAAACTGGAGAATCGGGTGTTGTGGCACAACTTTGGAGAGGCTCAGAAGTAGACTTATTTTTATACAACGATGGTGGCCTCAGATCATAGAAACAAGGAGATGTGCCAAGGCGCTATCGAGCTTGATGCCTGATCTTGAGCAAATTGCTCATATTAAAAACGTACGCGCTGGCGACGAACCGAACACGATCGATGGAATAAATACAGTGTTTTAGTTTAGTGCTAGAGTTGAGTGATGATTAACAGTGTTAGATTGAGGGTGTGCGGAATGTTCAATGCGTGGGAGATTTTGTTATTCACACAAGGAGCGCTTAATTATGCACGTAATTGTGTCGAAAAATGTACTAAAAGTGGCATCAGTTGTTCCCGTACTAATTTGCTATGATGGCATATCTCCTTGTTTCTATGATCTGAGATGGTGGCAAACATGCGTACGGCCCGACTGCCAGTAAGCGAATACCGTAGCCTTTGAAACGCCTAGTAAATCCTCATTTGCAACCCGCATGTGATACTCGGTGCTGACCGAGTATCACATGCGGGCTGCAAATGAGGATTTACTATGCCGACAGCTTAGAGGACAAGCACGTCCCCCGCAGTTAACGCACCGCATCCTCAGAGGATTTGGCAAACTAACTCACAAATTATCATTGCCTTAGGCATTTTTTTACGAAAGCCAGGCGTAAGGAGATGTTCTTTGCCGAACCTAAGACGATCATACCAAATCCTGATTATACCATCTCCTAAGATAGTTCTAGGCAACATTAAGTCACCGAGCTTTTAGCTAACGATATTAGATGTATGTTAGAGGAACCAATAGTGCAATACCTCAAGACCATTCATTGTAGCAGTCAATAAGCAGGATCTACGTTCAGTAGTGGACATTTCCCGGTAGACATAGTACGCAATATATTACCTGCAAACGTAGCGTATGCACGTATTTCCCTGAGTGGTACATAACTCTTCCTGCCGGTATTTCACTGGTATATTAGCTTGGACTTCACTAAACATAGGTGTAATATATTTTAGTTATGTCGCAATTATTGTGACTATGTAGATTCAATAATTATGCGAGACTAGCATTTTGCCCGCGAGTTCGTCCGTGTGACCTAGGAACTGTGCATTTTTTTGGAATAAAAAGTATCATTTAGCACTTAAGGATAATGTAGCTTTCTATTATTGAAATAAATTTCAGAATTGGGTCAGTAATTCCAGAGATTACCGCATATTTACAAACTTAAAAACTTTAACTCTTTATAATATTAATATAGATTTTTTAAATATATTTTAGCCTAACAATTTTGTAATGTAAAATCTGTCGAGCATATTTATTTTTTAGCGAATACAGCGAAATTAAATTGTCAGATATAATTCGATCAGGCTGCTATCCGATGCAATTCGGTTAAATATTCTGAATTGTATGAAAATCTTATTAAACGTATAGATCGTTTAATTGATTTTGCTATAAGGATTGTGTTCTTTAGTATTCAATTTCGATTTCGATAAGGTAAATTGATTTTTAAGTCTTCAAGGCTGAGTGGTCTACGACTCGCTCAAAGTACATTACCATATTTAATTACAAACAAAATCATCTGTAAACGGAAAGTTTTAATCAGTACATAAGTACTTTCTCAAATCGTATGTAGATTATAAATATTCATAGAAGATCAATACTATTTAAAACTTATTGGAAAAGGAATATTAGGATCGATTTTTGAATTTCTTATGTCGAGTAAACGGTTGGATTAAAACCGAATGTCGATAAATCGTTTGGTACCGATTCAGGTTGTTTCAGTACCGTTTGTGGCTCTATAGCAGTAACGCATTGGATTTAATGATCGCAATAGTGCACGTGTGTGCTTTAAACGTTTCTATTTTTAACTTTCCGCCAGAAAAAGTGGTCTCTGAATTGTACACAAAATAACAACTAACCTCGTTTGTGGGCCGTGCCGCAGAAATACGCGAATAATGGCAGGAATGAATTTAGATGAAATTTTATTTCAAAAAGAGTCTAAGCTTGAGCGATATTTATATAAGACACACATAAAGGCCCGTATTACAGAACGATGCTCGAGCACAGATCTCTGCTTGAGCATACATTTAAAGCCATTTGATTGGTTGACATCTATGCTCAAGCAGAGATCTGTGCTCGAGTATCGTACTGTAATACGAGCCGTAGTTTCTGTTACAAACTTAAAAAACTCAGTTCGTATACCACAAATAGTCCTGAGTGACCAGTAAAATGATGACGGTTGTGTCATATTTTTATTCGGATCCTTAATTGCCGTTCCCAATAACCTATCGGCTCTTTCCCCTACCCTAGAGATAGGTTTCTCTAATAGAATAATTGTCAAAAATCTATCTCTAGGTAGGGTAAAGAGCCAATAGATTGGTTATTGAGAACGGCCATAAACCGATCTCAACGACGAGAATTGCAGTTTTTCTGACGCAGTTGCATAAGCGGTTAGAAATCGTGCCACAACACTAATGAAGCGACTAAACAGAACATCTAACCTGAATATATTGAAACTCATCTATTTTCACAACGCTTTAATTAAATAAGTTCTTAGTCAATTAGACAGAAACAATAAGATATTATCTGCCCCTGCGTTTTGGAAAATTTCATTAGTTGTTTACCACACTCTAAAACGTAATTGCATTACATTAAAATTCTTGTCACCCTTTCGTTGAGGGCTGTTCGATTCAATTAAACTTGCTTATTTGTGTTAGAGAACAGTAGAGCGGTTATTCGTGTACAAATAAAAGGGTACCAGTATTGGTACGAAAGGGTATCGGCCAATTGGTGTTGTCTGGGTTTTATTCGTGTTTACGTCTATGATCTTATCTGTCGGGTATACGGGCGCTCCGCCCTTTTATTAAACTGGCACGTTAAAGGACTGACAGTGAAAACTGTCGACTTGTCTGGTGGTATATTATGGGGCGTTTATTTCGGTTACGAGTGATATATTTTCAATTGCTGTTTCGCCCTCACTGCAATATGGGCGAAATGTGGTTTCCGACAGTTTTGCCGTATTCTATTGTAATAAACTGTAACACATGTCGAGTAGCACGCATTGCAGACGTTTTAGAAATACATAAAGTATTCAATAATAATAAAAAAAACATAAATATGATTTTTCAAACTTCTAGGAAGTAGGAGAGTGATCGAACAATTTATTTTTCAACTTTTGCAAACTGAAAAAAATAGAGTGTGTATATTTATTAATTTTACCTTAATCTTACCTACCTACCTACTACCTACCTATTTTACCTTAAGAAATTACCTTATTCATGTATGATAAAGTTTATCACGTTCGTCAACTCAACAGTTTTCTCTGTTCCATTAGCACGAGAGAGTGTGTGTTTAATGAAAACAGGACAAGAATCTGAATTTAATGTGTTTCTCGTGGTCGTCTCAATATCGTTACTCGATAAGTTTATTAAATTGCCCGGAATGGGTGAAATTCCATAGCCCCGATTTTTGGGACAAAATAATAGGGGAATATGGGTTTAACGATATTGTTGGACGTGTCTATTCACGTTACTGTCCTGTTTTACATTGAAATGCAATTCTGTAACGTAATAAATGAACTTTGCTTTCAAACTTTGTATATTATTTTATATGGTGGCTTCGGGACGAGAGAAAAACATTAACTAACAGCTTATCCGTTAAGCTACGCTAACTGAGAAAACTGAGTTTGCAGTCTGTATTTAATCTGTAATAAATAGATGTTGCTCGTGACTTTGTCTGGCTGAAAATTGAAGAAAAGTAGCCTATGTATTTTTCCAGGTCTCAGGCTACCTCTTTGTAAAATTTCATCTAAATCCGTCGTCCGGCCGTTTCAGCATTTTCACGCAGGCAACAGCTGGTGATAGAATAAATTAATTTATTATAGGTGTGGTGCATTTTTTTTGGCTTTTATAAAATAGTAGTAGCAGTAATTGACCTTATTGCGAAAGAGCTTGTCCGGGGAAGTATGTACTTACTACCAACTTACCTATTTCTGCCACTAAGCAGCATTGCTGTGTTTCGGTTTGAATGGTGCGGAATGGTGTGGGCGCCAGTGTAATTACAGGCACATATCAAACATTTTAACTTCTCTCAACGCACCTGCGATGCCTCTTACATTACAGATGGTTGTCACCACTTCAGGTGCGCCGCCTTCTTGTTGGGCACTCAAAAACAAAAAAAATGTATTATATTATGTAATAGGTAGCTCAGATCGCGCATGTATATTTTCAGCCCAATAGACAGTTGACAATACACAATAGAGAATAGTGCAATAGACGACGAGCATCAACTGACGAACCAATCGCGTGCAGCCTCGGTGCCCTTCGCCTTTTTCATTCCACCAAAGAGACCGAAAAATCAACTAATGCGCAGGTGAAGTTTGTGCTCAAGACTCGTGCCGGCAATTATACCAACTATAAAATATTTCTAATAACAATTTTAAGAACTTTCTAATGGGCTATGTCCTAAGTTCATAGTAGGTACTTAATATAAAATTCTCAATTTATTTATTACGTACAACTTTGCAGTCTATGCTTCCCTAGCACCCTAAAAAAAATGGTCACAACAAAATTTAGCCTATAAAATAATTCAGAGACCGCAACCAGGTTGTAAAATTTTGTTGCAAGAAACCCCTTTGTGGTTTAAGCCAATGTCCCCATGGTTCTGTGCAGTAAAAGTTGATTAAACAAAAGATCCCCCGGTTAATTTTTTCTACTTGGACGGGATATCCTCAATAAAAACGAGTGTATCATGTTTTAAAGAAAAATACACAATACAGTTTCAGTAAAACTTTACGATTTGCAATGAAAAATAAAATCTATGACATATTGTTGGTTTCTTGTGAGATATATCTGTTCCTCACAGGCAAAGGATAGTCACTTTTTGCGAAATCGAAATTTTTATGTCATTGGAATCGCAAGAAACAGCTCTACATTATGGTATAATTTGGTACTTATCGCATTTGTGCACATTTTGCGCGTTCTGTAAAAAATCGATTTTGGCACTTAATGTTGTTTGCTTCTGAGGTAACCTACAGATATTAGTTTGTCTGGCAAATTAGCGTTAGGGAGTTTTCCCAAATGAAATGTATATTATTTTTATTATATTCAACAAGCAGTTAATTTACTGTACAGGCAATAATGAGCGGCCGTAGGGTGTACGGAAGAAGGTTTTGCTTTAAAAGATTCTGTGCAATATTAATTAATAGATAGGAAAAGAATGAGTGGATTAGGCAAATGAAAAAAGTGCAAAAATATTTTTATTTTCATTGCAAAAGGGGCCGGAATGGGGGTCCGAAATTTTAAAGTGGGGTTACTAGGTCAACTGACATATCATATGAAAGAGCTTGATCTGCACATTTCAAAATATATTTTTATTTTATTTTATGTCTCACAGTTTTCGAAATATAAATAAAAAATACCATTCCCCCCCCCCTTATCTCAGAAGTTTGCGGGGCGAAAAATCTGAAATAATTACAGTTGATAGAAACTGACCCAAATATGGCACCAAAAATAAAATGATGTACCTAACTAGTACATTTTTTTCAAAATCATCAAAATTCCTTCACAAACAAACTTAGTTATGCGGTCCGGATTTTTTCACTTTTATACATCCAAAAATGATACGGAACCCTCGGTGCGCGAGTACGACTCGGACTTGGCCGATTTTTTATTTTACAATTGAACTCTATTAAATTGTAAATTATAAACAATTCAATCTAATTTTTATTTAGAAAACAAAGGGTAAACAGGTAGTTGAAACATCGCAGCGTTTTCCAGTCGTGAGGTCATCGACCTCCGAACCGTAATGGCTGGCCACGTCACTCCGCTGTCGCTGCCCGTCACTGCAAGAAGAGTTAATTTTCCTTTGCATTTAATTTACTTTAAAAAAAGCGAATTAAGCAATCTGTGGGTTCCGTAAGTGTCTTCGAATTAAGTGGGACTGTTAAAGGGTTTCTTCTTTGATGTAGGTAGACTTTAAAAATATATTTTCTTATATGGATCTTGGGATATGAGGATACCTTTGTTTGTCAACATTTACCATACACAATATACACATAGGATCCCATTGATGACTGAACATTATAATTACGCGACGCGAGTAATTTTTAATGGTGTCAGATTTTTGTAAACGATGACTAAACGTTATTTAACTTTTAACTAAAGTTAATTCCCAGTACTATTCATTGGCATAGAAATGACAAGGATAGTTGTATATTGAATCAGTAGGTAGTTAAAAGTTACAAGTTTTCATAAGTAAATTGGCAGCAAAATTCTATAATACAAATAATGGACCACGTCTTCTCATATAGTATTAACGAATTCACACTTGTTAGTCCACATTAGGATCATCTCTCGCTTTACCATTGCACAGTCAAATCACGTCCACAAACAAGCCGACACTCATATCCCCCAGGCGGGAAACATACTCAACCCTATCTCAGAACTAGTTCTATTTACCAGTAGAACTAGTTGGATTCAGATCATCCAATTTGTTCTATTGTAGAACTAGTTGGACTTATCCCATCCTACGTATGATTACAGTTTCTGTGTCTTTATGTTACTTGACCGAAACCATATTGTGTTTTGTTTCTGTACATTATTCGATTTAGCTGGTTTGTATTTTTCGATTTCGGCTAGTGTACATTGTTATTAGGTTGGCCGTATTCGGTTACAAATCTTACTAATATTATAAACGTGAAAGTTTGTGAAGATGTATAGATGTATGGATGTTTATTACTCTTTCACGCAAAAACTACTGAACGGATGTTCATGAAACTTTACAGTAATATAGCTTATACATTAGAATAACACATAGTTTACCTTTTATCCCGAAAAACGGGGGCGAAGCTGCGGGCGGAAGCTAGTTAAATATGAACAAACAAATTCAGTTAATTAATGCAATAAAATCGAATGCGGTCGACGCATTCGGCCATCGGTCTAATCTAAACGAGCCACCATCAAATAAATTCTATCATATTCAACAGGCATCCTACATAAATAATCACTTAATCAAAAGAAATCACGCCACAAAACAGTCTGATACAAAAATATCAAGGGACCCTAAACCCAAAAGCTCATACGCGCATCAAATGTTGTTTATCTTTAATTAGTTGAAAATTGCTGATTCACGTCGCTGCGATAACGTCCACCCACGGGTTCGGAGTTCTGTTCCGGGCTATGTCTATCAAAACATTGGTGACGGCATCAATGAGAAGTGTTTTACATAATTATTGTTGCAACGAATTATGTTGACTGTTTGTTTGTTCAAAGGGGAGAAATTGGGTATTTGTCCTTGATGACTGTCCAATTTGCATAAGATGTTATTAAAATTTGGGTACATGTTAAAATTAAGAAAATAAACAGGGTAGATTAAAACTGACTGTTGCATCAGTCCGAAATTGAGCTTATTCGTATCACTTAGTCGTTTCGCTTACCACCCCTCTTCTTTTTATTTATTAGATGCATAGTGCCTTTCTGATTCATGCGCTGATTTTTGTAGTATCTGCTTCTTTTGTGCCGGTACAAACAGTTTCGTAAAGGGTCCGGAATCACTTTCGTATCGTCAGTGGTGGATCTATTGATGTATTAGAAGATTATACATATTCGATTAGGTATTGATTAATCAATTAATCTCGACGGTTTAGCACGTTACCATTAGCCCAAATAACAACCTATCTATTCACGTCCCAATCTGTTGAGACTCGCCCGGATTGGCTCTATAGATTGCGCGTCAAATTGGGTCGTTCGTAGGTAACAAGTTCCATTTTTTATAATGAGTGAACCCACGGGAATAATATAAGCTACAAATTAAGCGACATCTCAAATGAACAGTAAGAAGTTTAACATAACGTTTCGTTGAGCGAATCACATTGATATGTAAATATGCGCGGGAGACTGTACGCAAGGCGCTTACGATGACTGCATTGTTAGTACGATGTTTCGAAGTCACGAGTGCATATTGTCGGCGGTTTCTGATCAATGAAACTGCAGTACTTATTAGTAACTCTTACTGTTTCCGTTAGTGTAATCTTTTGAAGAGTATCGGGCGGTTACAGCTGAGTATAGTGAGTATGACTGCGAATAATATTACTATAGTGGTCTCCATGAAAGTACAGACCACCTAGACGTTTTTCCGTGGGGTCTATTCATAGTGGTATATATGATGTAGGTACTTATATATATATAATCTCAGTACCGTATACTCCAGTTCTATAATGGACAAAGACTTGTCGGAAAAACAATTTATTATTTTGTCACTGAACAGGAAATATTGCCCATCATCAATCTGAGGCCTCGTCTATTGCACTGTGCGGCAATAGGGATGTTCAATATATTTTTTTATTGTGAATCTGTAAACTATTTGAAAAAAACCGGCCAAGTGCGAGTCGTACTCGCGCACCGAGGGTTCCGTATCATTTTTGGACGTATAAAGTGAAAAAAACCGGATCGCATAACTAAGTTTGTTTGTGAAGGAATTTTGATGATTTTGAAAAAACTGTACTAGTTAGGAACATCGTTTTATTTTTGGTGCCATATTTGGGTCAATTCCTATCAACCCTAATTATTTCAGATTTTCCTCTCCGCAAACTTCGGAGATAAGGGGGGGGGGAATGGAATTTTTTCAGACATTTTTCATCATGTCGAAAACTGTGAAACATAAAATAAAATAAAATTTGAATTGTGCAGATCAAGCCCTTTCATATGATATATCACTTGACCTAGTAACCCCACTTTGAAATTTTGGACCCCCACTCCGGCCCCTTTTGCAATGAAAAAAAAAAAAAGAAATTGACTTTTTTCATTTGCAATATAGTTGGACAAGCATTCTTTATAACTGTTCTAAATTTCAAGTCGATAGCATTAGTAGTTGCTGAAATAAACAGGTGTGACAGACAGACAGACAGACGCAGTCGCACCATTTCCTTCTTTACCATTTTGGTACCGAACCCTAAAAAATAATTAACTAGAAAGATAATTAACACCAAAAAAACCGATGAAACATCTACAAAATTGGCAAAGTTATAAGCGTTTTAAAATGATTTGCTAGACACGGACGGCATGCATGATGATAAGTGACGTTACACCACCTACGTCCGCTTCGCGCGACAAAGACGGAGCGATACTCCCTCCAAAAACTTTAAAAGCGTCTAAGTTTTCCATTTTCTTTTTTTTTTTTTTTTGTTATTCTTATTCCTTCTTTGGAATAAAATAATTTATTTGTACTTTTTTAATAGTAATCCACTACCGTATTCAGACTTCTAACTTAGTCCTAAGTTATTAGTACGTACTCGTACGTCACGTTGTTTCCGATTTGTGCATTACCTACACCCTTTGCTACGGCATAGTGTAATGTGCTGAAAGTACCTAAATTCTGTGCCACGTACAGAATTCTGTACGTAGCACATAATACAAACATCTATAAAAAAATAATATTATTGTTTGCGTAGTATTTCTGTACGTAGAATCTATTCTGTGGTATATCGAGACGGTTAGCTCTCATCAGTAATGTATAATATATGAATGTGTTGAAGTTGGGAAATTGTTTGATGATCTTAACAGACCCTCGTTAGTTCAAGATTTAATTTCATAACCTCTCAGAATGACGTAAAACAATTAAATCAATTTTAAAATGAATATCATAAAAAAATACAGAGTGAATTTATCAGAAGGGTATGGTGAAAAGGACGACGGTAGAACCAAGCGAGATGGATAGGTACTCCATAAGCTTAATTTCATATTAATATTAAACTACTTAATACACTGCATAAAGCCAAGTGTACAAGGTCCAAAAAATCAATAAAGCCAATCCTGCCCCCGTTCCTGCAGGGTTGAATAACCGGCATGAATTTTTAAAGCATTTCGTGTAGTGCAAACTGCGTCGCTATGAGGCAGATGAAGTCCGCATCTCCCGCTTGAGAATATTAAAATTCTTCGTGGAGACCCGTCCTAAGGCACAATGCACATTGTCAACGCATATAAACCTACACTGTTGCCTTTACTTGCCATTGTACTGCACCCCTTGCACTTTCTTTGCTGTTTTCACGGCGTATTCTACTATTTTATTATTCATAACAACCGCCTTATGCGCAACTCCTATAATTTTAATAATTGAAGACATCCGTGACGTTAAGATGTTGGAGCGACTTGGAACAAGTCATGCTTGAAACTCTTTTATTTATAAGTTCATGTGTTGCCTGTGTACTCATATTGAAAATATACATAAATGTACGTGTGTATTGTGGTGCCCGGAGGCAGTAACTCCCTTTTTAGGAACTATTGAAGATAATCCTATCTTTGGCAGTCTAGGCAGTAGGTACCAGGTAGTGCGAATGTGGAATAAGTCATCGAGTAGAGGGCCGCACGTGACATTCTAAAAGTTTTGCCTACTCCCAAATCAGAACGGCGTGAAATTATATAGGTAAGCATGCCACGATATTGAATGAATCGAATCGAAATTGAAACTTTCGCTTTTGCAAATGCGAGTATTTTCTCGTACCGAGTAATATTTTTACGGCACGACTAGAGCATTAAAATGTATAAGTTACGATTAAACTGTTATTTTAATCCAGTCGTGCGCGAAATGATTCGAGTAACTCTACGCCAAAGCTTTCGCGCCGCATATTATTGAAATAAAGAAAAACCCATTTCTTTGGTATGGGATAGCATTATGCGTTGATATGACTGCTTGTTTATGGCTTATTGTTCTCACTCGATATTATACTTAGCACAGCATTAAACATTTTATTGAGTAATGTTCGCCCTGATAGAATTCAACACAAAGGTCAAGTGTATGTTAATATATTTTAAAGATACTCCGTGGGCGGCACGATTTATTATACTTTGATACACATTAAACTATGCAAATAAATTTTAAAATATACAAACATAGGTGTGAATATAAAATGTTGTGACGGTTTTGCACAAAAACGGAATAGTGAATCGGAACGGCTGTATTTTTTTCTAACTCTTATTCGTTTTAATTTCATTTCGCTATTTATATTGTAAACATTTTGTGAATCGATATTTTTATCTTAAATTGTTTAATTAAAATGTATAAAATGAATATAATTAATAGCATGCCATCATAAGTTTTAGCAGATATCTATTTTTGTTTTGTCTATGGGCCATACATTTTATTTTCTTTCCTTGAAATGAATACCAGTGCAAATAAACTGTAGCGTTTAGTGCCGACTGCCGACGGAACTATTATTTACGCGTTTGCGTTTGTCGCGTGATTTTTCTGTAAAAGGACGAGAAACAAAATCACTCTCTCGAATGTTTCTCGCAAACACTTTTACTTCGATACCGTTATAATTAACGAGATCCTTGTTCTTCTTATGTTCTTGCTCTATCTGCATCTTAACGCGCATAATGAGCAGATAATTTCTAACACTTTAACGCGTTAATTTACTAACGACAATTACTATTGACATTAATATTAAACGATAACTCTACGAAATAGAATAATGTAGTTATTAAATATTTAAGAGATTCTCAAAAATCGAATGTCGCGATAATTAAACAAAAACAAAAACTTTTAAAAACAGTACAATAATGTACTTATTCGAGTAAGGTCATGTCATGTGTAAAATAGACACTGATATTCATCAATTTAAGATGCATTATCACTTACAAAGGCTAATTGAGCAGTTTTTGCGAGAAAGTCTGTAGCATGTCTAGCTTATAACATCGACGCCCAGAAGCTTCTGCCTTAATAAAAACCGGCCAAGTGCGAGTCGTACTCGCGCACCGAGGGTTCCGTATAATTTTTGGACGTATAAAATGAAAAAAATCGGCACGCATAACTAAGTTTGTTTGTGAAGGAATTTTGATGATTTTGAAAAAAACTGTACTAGTCAGGAACATCGTTTTATTTTTGGTGCCATATTTGAGTCAATTCCTATCAACTCTAATTATTTCAGATTTTTCGCCCCGCAACCTTCGGAGATAAGGGGGGGAATGGTAATTTTTCGGACATTTTTCATCGTATGTCGAAAATTGTGAGACATAAAATAAAATAAAAATATATTTTGAAATGTGCAGATCAAGACATGTGCAGACCCTTTTATATGATATGTCAGTTGACCTAGTAACCCCACTTTAAAATTTCGGACCCCCACTCCGGCCCCTTTTGCAATGAAAATAAAAATATTTCTGGACTTTTTTCACTTGCAATAAAGTTGAACAAGCATGTTTTATAACTGTTCCAAATGTCAAGTCGATAGCATAAGTCGTTGCTGAAATAAGCAAGTGTGACAGACAGACAGACAGACGAAGTCGCACCATGAGGGTTCCTTTTTTACCATTTTGGTACGGAACCCTAAAAAGTTTGTCGGTTAATGTGGAGCCGAACGCTACCAAATGTGATCAAATATTACAGCCGTAAATATTAGTACAGTCATGCGTCTATTGATAATAACAAAATGCAAACAAAAACTTACGTAGGTACATAGACCTACTACACTGCATCAACACTACAAATTATTACTAATTAGGTGTTATGAAACCAAATAGATATTTTTAAGAATCATTTATCTTGTTTAATTTAGTGTAATATATTTATTTTTTTATGGCAGAACTAGTTTGTTGGCAAAAAAATATCCTATAAGATCTAAAAAGCGACAAGAATTTGGATAGATAACGATCTATTGATTTAGATAAGCGATTTTTAAATTAATGCGAAGTCAAATTAAATATTGTTATTTGTCAGAGGCTTTTTATATTAAATGTGTTTGAATTTAGAATTTATTTCATCGTGATGTGGATTTTATTGATTAATTATGCAATTTTGGAGGATTGGAAGTAGGTACTTAACTACCTAGTTTTCTGGTACCACAAAGCCAAAGGACGTCGGCAGTTTTAGGCTTGATATGGTACAGTAATAAAAGCTTAACCAAAAATAAAAATATATTTTAATTGTTCTTTGCCTAATTTATCTTAGAGATTAAGAATTGGAATCAAAAATCGAAATAAATAAGAAATAAAATGATTATGCCATTGACATTTTGAAAATACCACTAAAACAAAAACGGGTGCATGCTGGCTGGCGCGTGCTTCCACAGAATATCATGGTGACAGCAACTAAAACCTTTGAATTGAGAACTCATTAGTCGGGCTGTACTTCACTGGATCATTCACACCATACTTAACCTCACTGTCAGAAATAAGAATATTTCTCTTTAACCCAATTACGTACAAAAACAAATAAAAAATGAATTGAAATACTCTTGAAATACTCGATCACACCAAACTAATTTCATATCTGTACCGACTTACACAATCTGAGGCCCAGCGTTCTATGGGCGTCTGCCAGTGCCCTTTTGAAAACATGATGAATCATTATAAATCAATAAAGGCTTTGCCTCGGTTTGCATAAAAACTGCCATGCAATTTATTTTTAATAAGTATTTAAATTAATTAATTATTTTATTAAGTGTATAACTTTAACGTTTTTGCATTTATTTATTTTTATAAACTCTGTGCAAACGTCGCTGACTGTACCAATAGTGCTTTTACTGATAAATTATATTTATTTTGTAAATAGGTTAAAAATAATACAAATATAAAACTAATTTATTAATATGACTGGTAGATACTGTCATAAGTATTAACAATGACTTAGACTTAGGCTTATTATCTAATAGAAAATGTAATCAAGTCTTTAAAGGTCGTTTAGTTATTTATTAAATCACCTAAGATTCTAGTTCAACCTGAAATATTTAATAGAGATGACATTTAAAAAGCCTTTTTAAATAAAACGCTTAATTGTAATCGCATTATTTATGGATGCTATCGAAAACCAGACCAATTAACAATAAAGACCTTTTATGCTTGAGAGATTTAGCTTCTGTGAAAAAGGACTATGCTTATTAATTTACTAAAAGCTATTCAGATATGAAACGAAAGGTCTAGACATGATTTAAAATACAATAATTTATCGATTGGAATAGCATCTGAATTTCCAATGGCGTTACGTAATAAGCGCCGAAATTCGCGTGACCAAAAATGGAGTAGAGCCATAACATTTTTCTTAGATAAGTGAATATAATAAAAGTTCAAAGTAAACAGGCCCAGTCGAGCGGCATATAAAATGCAAAGTAATGGAGCCGCGAAGTAGGGTATCGCCACTTACAGGTCTAGAAGTTTTCCTTTATCCGTTACACTTTTATTCCATTTTCGCAGGGAAACGCTGAAGTTTTTTCTCTTAAAGAAAAAAAGTTAATGCTATTGTGCCGTATTCATAATTAGACCACACGCGATCGCGTAAGGAGCCAGAAGAATTTAAATTCCTGACGTTCGGGGAAAAAATTCATGCCATCCTCGTTGTTAATACTTTCTACGTTTCGTTTTTACAAAAAATATCTTTGAACTGTACGCTATGCGCTGGATTTTGTTCGTGGAAAAGTTTGGGTTTGTGCTGGGCACGCGAGACAAACTATAGCAATTTACGACGTGTTACATTAAACTCACGTTCCTAAATTCATCTACTTGGGTGGCCCAGTTTGATAACCATTAGCTTTTTGTAAGTGTTTAATGGCCGATCTTAAACGAGAGTAATAGGTGCGTTCTTTCTTTGTTTTAGCAGTTGTGGAACACGACGCAAGCCGCGGTAAAACGTGTTACAATTTAAGTGGTCTGATAACGGACAGTCCCATTGTGAACAATGGTTACCCGCTTTTTGATTGTACTGTCGAGACAAGAAATAGTTTTTATTTACACTATTGTTTTTTTGTTGGTTTGGAAGTGTATTGCGATTATTGTTCTTGTTGTCAATGTCAATGGTAACATTTATGTTTTATCGCTTGAATTACCATACATAAGTAGGTATGTTCATTGTTTTCAGTACCTAGATGTAAATGCTTTTTTTTTATTAGTACAGTCAAAGTCAATACTTAGTGGAATAACAATGTGTTAGGTTTTTGCGATTACTTAGTAGTCATTTAATACAGGAGTCAAATAAATTGTCAGGCTTTTAAATATGAAAATATTATTATACTTTTACGTTTGGAGTGCAGCATTAATATTAATTAGCTGCACTTTCTTCATAAAACTATTAATACGAATTTTCCATAAACAATGATAACTTCTATTTATCACCGATATAGGCAATAAACTTTCTAAAGAGTATACAATATACGGTAGAGTCACAGTTTCAAGAGACATAGCTTGCCACCGCTCAACAAATAGTTGACAAAACCGAAAAACAATAGAAACAACTTTAAAACTTAAAATAACAACGACAGAGAGCAAAGAATGCAGTGGAGGTGCGTTACGCGTCATTCCTGTCTAGAAGTGTCCCGAATGTCTGCAATTCAACCCGTGTATGTCTGGAAATGCATTCTTTGGTTTCAACATAGTTTCGACGACACATCGGTTTTAAAACGGCTCCCCGTGACAGATGCTGTTGTACGTGACTCCGTTGTAAAACAACCGTGGTACGTAGTGGAATATAAAAATAGATCGAAGTGTTTTTGAGAGGTACGGTTTTGTGGCCCGAAGTGCACTTACATTACCATATAGAGCTTTATTCGTTTACAGTGTGGTTGTTTTTAGTATTGTTGTGTTACCTAGTAGGATTTGGAGGAAATATAGACGTATTATTTAAAAAAAACTGCTAAAATGGGTACTAAATAACAATTATCTTAGAAAATATAAATTAGAGATACTGTGCCTACAGTACCTTCGAAAATCTAGGAAAAAATCATAACGAACTTTGTTAGCTCGAAACATATTCTACACGTGATGTACTATGTATCTTTAATTGTTTTAATAAAAAACGATTTTAAATACATAATTATGTTGCTTCTGTCTGTAGTGCCGTAAAACGTTTCAGAAATTATTTAATGAATATTCTATACAACTTCTGTATACTGTTGAATTAAATCTAGATTAATTTCCATCAGCATACTGAACTTACTAGTATCGTATTGAGTCCAATGGTCTTACACTGATTCGCTTCTGGACTTCTGGTTTCACTGAAAGACTTCTCGAAAGTGTAATATATCGGAACCGGACTACGTTTAAAGAGACGTATATGTAAATCTCAAATCATAGAAACAAAGGAGATGTACCAGACGCTATTGAGCTTGTCGATTTTACATGACCAGTGTGATCATATTGCTAATGGACCAAACGTGATTGATTATTTATATACTGTGTTATAATTTAGTCTGAGTGACGAGTGATGAATAATGAATGTATGTATGTATCTTTATTTATCAACGTTTCACAACATTCATATAACTAAACAAAGCCCCACAAAACTGCTTTCACAGTTTGTTTGTGGGAACAGATCCTTCAATATTATAATTTAAGGTGTAGGTACATAGGTATAGTGCGAACACTTAAAGTTAACGACGCACTCTGCTTTAAAAGTGGCGACAGAGGTTCCCGTACTAATTTGCTATAACATATCTCCTTGTTTCTGTGATCTGAGGTGTAAATAGTACCTAAGTACTATCACTACCAGTATCTAATCCTGCCATTAGTATTGACTATGAATAGACAACCCCATCACGTCCCGTGGGTATCATAAAAGGGGGCAAAGGGATTATTGAGAGGGATTATTTACTAATAACATATATGCTGTATTCCGTTGGATCACCGTTTCGTTGCAAGGTGTAGTTATATGGCAATATCCTTTAGTGTTGCATGTAATATTTGTTTATATACATATATTTTAACGACAAGCTTCTGCTGGTGACTTCGTCTGCGATTTTGGATATGAAATTACCAGTTTTTTTATATAAACTTCACAACCCCTGTTTTCAGTTTTCATATCCCAAAAATGATTAGGCGAAAAGTTTTAATCAGAATTTAAGTAAGTGTCAGGTTAAAAGATAGAATTTTAAATAATTTCACATACCTATTCACACGTCATTTCACTCCTTATGGGTTGATTTATAAAAGATCTTTTTCATACCCTTTAAGGAACATAATATCTTAAAACATAGATGTTTTTGACCAATCCTTAGACATTTAGGCTGTTCATTATGAGTCAGTTAGTCATAGATATATCTTTTTCAGCCAGACATTACATTACCGTTTATTAGGCTAAAATACCTTTTCCATTAGTATAAACTTTATTCAATTAAAATCTTTCTTTTTGAACTAGTGCGCGTTTAAATTTAAAAGTTTTCTGGGGCAGAGATTAATCATGTTAGACCTAGTTATAACTGCTTAATTCAACGTAGTTTAAAGTTTCAACAGACATTTATAAGCTGACATTTTTCTTGATTATTCTGAATTTTGTATTCAGGATTCCATTACTTGGTGTTTAAATCTGATAAGTTTGATTTACCGTCTGAAAAATATTTACAGCTAAAACTGATTAGTAGGGATGAGCCGAATATTCGGTATTAATATTCGGCAGTTTCACCGAATTTTCGTTTCGTTAAAAAGCATACTCGCCCCATCTCTACTGATTAATAATCTTATGAATATTAGAGGCACACACGTCAGAGAATAAAATATAGTAGAGTGACTCGTGAGATTTCTATTGACATATATTAGATTTCTGTATCATCAATTGCAACACTATAATAAACCACTTTATGTACTGATTCACATAAAACAGCACTCGAATAACAGACGAGAGGTATCTCAGATACATTAGAATTATCCCTAACAATGACAAACGCTTCGCCGACTATAAAGAACCTCTTATCGGAATAGAAGGCAGTTCCGCTATAATCTACATAGCTTAAAACATTCCAGCTAAGTTTACTGCCTGATTCCAACTAAACTACTACCTCTTTGTAAGTAGTTTTATGGGAACACAAAAATTATGTTGCTTTGTTGTCCCGCAGTTGAAAGTACGACGAATTGAGAACCTCCTCCTTTTTTGAAGTCGATGAAAAATATGGTAAGTTTGTAAGGTTAAACTAATGGAATTATAAGCTAGTACATACCTACAGTAACAATCAGTAATCTACAAGTTAAGCATTTAATTGTTTTATACTTATTTTGTTTAAAATAATAATAACTGCATCGATTTCTGAAGTCAAAGCTTAAATTTATAAAAATATCGACTAATCTAAAACCAGATTTCATTATTTGTTTTACGTAAATAAAAAAAACAAACTCAAATTAATACAACCGCTATCATTACTACGATCAAACCGCTAAAACAACAAAACTCCCCGGCAAAAAAAAAAACAAAAAACGACATTAAAAACAAAACAATGCGAAGCTTAAGTTCCCGATGTTAACCGAAGCGCTCTCGTTAAATTTAAATTGTTTCGCGAATAAAAACCGCAATAAAATAGTTCTATTTGACAGCGGTACACGCAACTTCACTTACCTCGACTTACTTGCGCAGGAGTGGCGTGTCCGACCAACCGGGGTATTCGACGCTCCAAATATGTAACCTCTAATGTATTTATTGCCTTTTGTGATTAGTTTTAGAGAACATACATGGGTAAATAAACCATGTTGACAAAATACAAAGGGTTTAGGGATTAATTTATTATCCGAGGAATCTGGCGGATTCTTCGCAGAAAAATTTAGAGTGGTCTTTATTTTCTGACGCTATGCGAAGATCGCGGACTAATGCGAACACGCATTAGCTGGCAATTAAGGAAAGATGAATAAAAAGTAATATGTGTTATAAATTAATATGAATGTGATAGGTAATTATGTATTATTTAAAACATTTTATGTACCTATTATAAAGATATTAAATTAAAAGAACAATGAAAGCTACTCAATTTCGTTTTTAACATCTTAATGATAAATTCTGGGTATTTTTTTAAACATCTAAAAATTACATTTTCTTTAAACCCATGGATGTTTAGCTGTGGTTAGGTGCTTATTTGTTGCAAATATGTCTCATAGTTACGCCCTGGAAGGAATACGTTACCTTGTATAAAGAGAATATGAATCGCTTTGACACCCTCCGACATACCTACATAGAAAATCGATTCTATCCCCGCTAGTATACACATATCATTACTTGTACACATTTGTCGACACATAGTAATGGGATCGCTCAACAAATATACGGAAGAGCGTCCCCTAACCCAGTTTTTTGTTCAATACAGAAATAACTCTGTAAAAAGAGCAATCAATCACGTAAGAGTATTTCCCTGTCCCTGAGTCATACAACTGTGTATCAACCGATGCAACTTCCCGAATCCTTAAAGATTTTATGGTAGTACTTTGTTACACCGTTGCGTATTATAAAATATACAGGGTGGCAGGTTAGACAGTGGAAATATTTAAAAGGGTCATTGTACTCATCATTATGAACAACTTTTACTATGGGACCAACCCTGAAATCGCAAAAAAAAAATCAGCTGTTCCATACATTTTGTTGTGTTATGTGAACATAAATGTATGGAACAGCAGATTTTTTTTTCGCGATTTCAGGGTTGTTCCCATAGTGGAGAAGTAACAAACACACACGCACAAACTTTCGCATTTATAATATTAGTAGGATTGACTCTTTGAATGTAAATTCATAAAATAATTGAAAGTAAAAGTACCTATATTTCTTGTGCAACTTTCACCGTAATTTTTACAACTACATCTTCTTCAACGTTTGCGAGTTTGTAAGCTTTCATAAAGTATAGTAATTTATTCAGTGTATTACGGCTCTGAGGAGCTTCAAGCAGCACCTTAGAGAAGTTGTGAACGTTAGTTACCTCACAACTTGTTGATACGAGAAAGTTTGCAAGAACAGACTACCAGTCTACTACAAGTCATGAGCTGGTGAATGACCTATTTAATTATTTATCGTAAAACTGGGAACTTTCAAGTCATGCGCTAGCAGTCCGCGCGATCTAAGTTGGCTGCGCTGAAGTTGGCTCATCGAAACATTAGCGCATGTATAATGATATAATCGTTAAGAAAATAGTTGAAAGTGGGCAATAAACTTGGTTGTTTCACAAAAATGTACTTTTCAGTTCTTTTTTAGGGTTCCGTACCTCAAAAGGAAAAACGGAACCCTTATAGGATCACTTTGTTGTCCGCCGTCAGTCACCGGACCGTAAGTGGAGCCATTTGCTCATAGATGGCGCCATTGGAAGTATGCAGTAGCGCCATCTATGATCATATTTCGGAACCTTTAGGGCGCGAGGCAGACTCGCACTTGTCCGGTTTTTTTATTTATGTAGTAAGCGATAGTTAGCAATATAAATACGCAGCCATTAGTGACTATAACTTCTGGCAGCCAAGTAAGATGGATTAAAATGGTGTCAAATTATGACAACTTTTTCCCTTTACTTCCCATCATAATCATTATTAATTTGATGTTCTACATATTTTTTTTAAATCGTGTTATTAATCAACGTCAAAAATAGGAGGAGGAGGTCCTCAATTTGTCGGAATCTTCTCTTTTTTTTAACATCCTTACGCTACGCTACGGTGTGAACATCACTTGTACACTCGTATATCCAGGCAATGCTCACAAATCCGGATCCGAGAAGCATTTGGCAGAGTGCTGCTAGCTTGCGACGGAACGCGACTCCCCGCTGTCAAACGCCATTTTGTCCCTTTCGATACAGCGCTTTGCACTCCCTGATCCAACCGGCGAGTAGATTAACTGAAAGAATAAATCTCATTAGCTTTTGAGAGCAAAGTTGAATTGCGGAGAGGATTAAAAAAAAAGAGCAGTGTTTAATTACGCTTGAATAAATCGAAGTATGTTACTTGACTGATTTTTTGCGGGTTAGGATGTAAGTGACTCTTTCAGGGAGTCTCATTAAATACATTTTATAATATTAACATACAGATTATGTATAAAAAAAACCAGAAGTGCGAGTATGCCTCGCGCCCTAGGGGTTCCGAAATATGATCATAGATGGCGCTACTGCACACTTCCAATGGCGCCATTTATGAGCAGATGGCTCCACTTATGGTCCGGTGACTGACGGCGGACAACAAAGTGATCCTATAAGGGTTCCGTTTTTCCTTTTGAGGTACGGAACCCTAAAAACTGACAATAAGCGTTTTACGTGCTTATAAGATTTTTTAAAATTAGTACATATATTTTGCATGGTTTGTTTTTTCATGTTCTAAATACACAAACTTAACAAATCGATACATATTACGCCATCTATTGAGATTTATATGAACAAAAATGTTCCATAATGTTAAAATCTACAAACGCAGAAAGCATCTTTGAAAATAAATCTAACTTTAAATCCGCTTAACCATTGAAAGCTAAAAAGATTAAGACTAGATAGTTTACAAGAATTATTAGCACATAAAAATAATCTTTACGCTTGGCACCAGAATATATTTTCATTTTAACATTCGAGATATGTGATCTAATCCATGGATACCAAACAAAGAATTCTGGTCATTAAACAAATCTCCACATGTAGGTGCTATAAATAAGACAAATTCTACTAGGTATTTAGATCAAACGGAAAGGATAGGAAGGAATCGTTTACAAATTGATATAAATCGTTCGATCTCGATCCATCTTATTTAGGTCCATCGAGCGTACGTGGGTAATAGACGAATGACATCTATCTTTATCCGACACCGAATAAATATTTAAATTAGATGTCTTCGAAAAACATTTTAGGATCTCTAAGTTAGAAAAACACGACCAGTAGCTGGCTATTAATTTGAATTTAAAAGTGTTCTTAAAAATAAATGTGGTCCCATTTAAATTGGTGGCCGTTGGAGCCCACATAATGTGACTAATGTCTATTTTATCGCAATAGGTGTTAATTAATATTCTAATTATATTATTTTTCGTTTAGTTTAGGTTGGTTTGGATCGTTTTAGTTATGTAATGTCCCCTAAATTGCCGAGTCTTATCTTTACATATAGCGTTAGATGTAAACATAATATAATAAAATTAAAGTATATTTTTTAAATTGCGGTCTTTATTGTAAATATTAGGTTGTGGTCGTAAACCTTCGATTGTTGTATTTTAAAATATTTATCATGCTTACATCTAAAGTTGATTGTAGTGAAGCTTTAAAACTTAAAATCATGCATGTCTGTAAAAAACTTTATATTTTAAAGCTACTTTTCAAATTTCAAATATTATACAATAAATATAGAATGTTGAGATATAGCCAGAGAAAATACAATCACGGCGACATTTGGTAAGTTCCCTAACATTTATCATTATTTTCATTACCTATAACAATTATGAATCACTGCACATAAACAAGATTCAATGATTTAGGTCAATCTGTCAACCCATTCATCAGACGAGCAGCATTAATCAAAATGAACAAATAGCCACATTGTAAGCACTTCATCGGTAGGTAATTCAATAACCTTGTGCAACGATATTGATGGTACCAAAGGATAAATGATTTGAATCAAGATTTCAACGGATTATCGAGATAAAGTCGATTGAGATATTATGCGCTACTTAGATTTATTTTTTATTTTGAAAGTTTTATAAATTAGCTTAAGTGTGGTTGTATCTATGTAACAGTCGGCAACAGATATGTTTGTAAATACGTAGGTTAGGTATTTTATAATTCCGATTTTTGTAATAGTACAAGTTTTTAATACGTTTAAAGCATTGAAGTCGCTTATTAACATAAAATAATGGTAGCAGTTCTTTAATTTGTTTATTACCCTATTAGCATTAAAATTTAACCCGTCGTTTTATCATAAATATTTCAACATTATCGATCTTAATGATATGTCGAAATACTTGCCCCAATTAATTAATTATCGAATCACAGATAGTTAATTTATGATAAAATGATCAGACTCACTCACATGTCACGCACGTGAGATCAGGCCTACGGAACGTGCACCAAATAAGTCACACAACCTTATCGATTAACAACATCAATAAAATATTCACTATAATTAATTTCGCGTATAAACTTGATCGTAAATGATTTAAATTATTGCATTTTTATCTTGTTTAACTGGCGCTGTCATTGGGTTTTAATTAGTTGGTCTTTAAAGTCGGTTTAACGGCCAGTGTTACTGTAGCATGTAATTATTTTCGTTATTTATTTTCATGCTTGTTTCATTTTCATGTAAGTCCGTGCGATGGGGCTAATTGGCCCACAATGTGGGTATGTAAAGGACTGCATTTTGTGGTAGGCAGTTTTACAGTAGTGGTTTTATAACTAGGGAAGTACTGTGGGGTCTTGGCTTGACAAATGCCACCCTGTGTGTATGTTTCTGTTAGTGTCGTAAAGGCAAAGTATGGACCTGTATCCAAGTATTGCGAAATTCAGATTATACTTGGATGAAGAACAAAAAACAAAAATCAATCAGGTTTTGCAGCAAATGCTAAAGAAAGAGCAAGTGTTCAATAAGTATTTTTAATAAAAACATAGAAATCCAAAAGTGCACGCCGCATTATTAGTTATATAGATTCAAACCGGCCACTTGGCCGGTTTATTTTTTAATAGAAAGAATTTTTTTATTTACTAACGACAATACTATTGACATTAATATTAAATTATAACTCTACGAATTACAATAATGTAGTTATTAAATATTTAAGAGATTCTCAAAAATCGAATGTCGCGATTATTAAACAAAAACAAAAAACAAACACTTAAAAACAGTACAATAATGTACCTATTCGAGTAAGGTGTAAATAAAATAGACACTGATATTGCATCAATTTAAGATGCATTATCACTTACAAAGGCTAATTGAGCAGTTTTTGAAAGGAAGTCTGTAGCAAGTACCTAGCAAGTCTAGCTTATAACATCGACGCCTAGAAGCTTCTGCCTTAATAAAAACCGGCCAAGTTGGACTCGTACTCGCGCACCGAGGGTTCCGTATCAGTTTTGGACGTATAAAGTGAAAAAAACCGGACCGCAAAACTAAGTTTGTTTGTGAAAGAAATTTGATGATTTTGAAAAAACTGTACTAGTTAGGAACATCGTTTTATTTTTGGTGCCATATTTGGGTCAACTCCTTTTAACTCTAATTATTTCAGATTTTTCGCTTCGCAAACTTCGGAGATAAGGGGGGGGGGATGGTATTTTTTTGGACATTTTTCATCATATGTCGAAAACTGTGAGACATAAAATAAAATGAAAATTCATTTTGAAATGTGCAGATCAAGCCCTTTTATATGATATGCCACTTGACCTAGTAACCCCACTTTAAAATTTCGGACCCTCACTTCGGCCCCTTTTGCAATGAAAATACCTGTAATTCCTCTGTGGAAAATACAAATATTTTTGGACTCTTTTTATTTGCAATAAAGTTGAACAAGCATTCATTATAACTGTTCCAAATTTCAAGTCAATAGCATAGGTAGTTGCTGAAATAAGCAGGTGTGACAGACAGACAGACAGACGAAGTTAATAGTTCAACTAAATCCATTGTTAGTTTAACTTGAATAGTTTTAAATACGCCATGACCAAAAAAAATACCGGCGACGATATATGAAAAATACCAAGTGAGCTTTTAAATGTCCATGATTGTGCTTAAAATAATTTATTTTTATTCGCTCTTATAATTCAAGTTTTATTAACAGTCGTACCTATAAAGTCTCAAACAATTTGCGAAGGATTTTTATCGTCCAGAAGTAACTCTTATTAAAGAAGGCCTCTAGTTGGTTTCAATAAAAATATTTTTTGTACTGCAAGTCACGTGGCTTGATACGGGTTTCGTTTAATAAAAATATAGCAATTTGGATAACCTGAGACTTCTAATTTGAAAGGCAATAAAGGCTAATAACAACCAATTTGAATTTACCAAAATCGAGGGTTTATAACTGATCGAGAAGCGAAAAGTTCCATCAGCTGTACTTTCCTTAAGATGTTCACAGAACTGCATATTTAACGTTCATAGCACTATATCTCGAGTATTTGGGATGGACGAGGTCATTGCTTTCATTTTAACAAAGCTGAATAACTGGGTCCGTTTGTAAAGAAAAGACTGAACCGAAAATGAAACAGTTGCTTAGAACAGAGCTGTCCAAAGCACATGCGGCCCGCGACGTATTTTTGATCTACCACAAATACGAAAATTTTTGTTATACCTATTGATATTACATTATTTTATCATAAGGCATTATTCATTCAAATAATTAAAACTATTGTTTCTGCGGCCCTCCAATCTATTTAGTGATTCATATTGGCCCCAAATCGTATCTGGTTTGGACAGCCCTGGCTTAGAACTACAAGAAAAGTACCTAAAATATATTATTACATTTTTAAGTTCGTGCACATCAGTGGCGAAGGGTCCCTACAATACGATTCCTACCGGCTTCCTTTTGAAAAATAGCTCAGGCAGTATTGCCTACTTTTATTAATTAGCTTTTCGTGGCCAGGTCAGCATTTGTAGCCATTTGTGCACATTTGACATCTACGCCACAATAATCTATATCCTCAATCTTACCAGCTTTCAAATAAGCTGTCGACCAGCGACATCTGTGAGAATATCTAAAATATTCACATGTAGACGCACCTTAACCCTCCCGAGCATAAAAAAATTATACAGCTTAATATTCCATATAAAATATTCATACAAGCAAAGTTCTCTCTCTTAATCTTTTAAATATACATGTTCACGTTATCAGAACGTTTCTCAACCCGTCGTTCAAGTGTTGAAACAACGCGTAATTAAATATTTGTGTTACTTTATTTAACTCGAACATAATATACGGTTGAAGTGTACTTCTTAATATGGGGATTATCTTCGGTATTTGTCAGTGAATGAACTTACAACTGCCTTTGTGTGAGTTAATTTAAATGTAAAATGTTGCGTTATATTTATATCTGTGTGATTTATTGCAGTGAACGTGTTAGAATAACTTATGCGAGGTCTTTAAAAGTGTGTTGTAAATAATAGAAATATTCTTTTGGCTGTCATTCATAAAAAGATGTCGGTATGCATATTTTTAGTAGTTTTTGAACTTATTTGAAGATGACTCAATTAAAATACCTATTAAAAATTAAAATGTTATATGTACATACTTAATTTTCTAGCGGTAATACATACGGCACTGTTATAATTTGCAATTTTGAATAATTTTAATTTCCGCATAGTAACTTACTAATGTTTAATAATTACTATTTTATTGAGACGTTAATTCATTTATCATTTAGTTCTGCTAAAAGTTTATCATTCAGCTAAGTAATAAGTGATGAACTTATTTTCATATTGCCACTAAGAATTTCGCTGCAATCCGTTAATAAAATGGCCGCGATATCGAGATTATAATATCGATGCTAAAGAATTTCCTTTGAACCGTTTACCATACATTGTTCGGTTCGGCCGCCATCCGTACGGAAAATGGTTAAGTAAATAAGCAATTTAACGAATCAGATTTTAAGTGGCGAGTCGGCATCGTGAAGTAATCTCTGGTCTGATCAAATTAACTTATGCTCCTTACGGTTTATTTGAGGGTAATGAGAACTAATAAGTAACTAGGAGCCCTGTTTGTAGAGTTGGCATATAAATTAACATTCCACAAAGATTAATACTATGCAATTTGTTTGAAATTTTTAAACTTTTTGTGCTTTAATTGTCTCCGTCCTGTTTCCTTTGATTTTTTTTGTTGGCATTTTTGGTTATTTATTGACTGTTAATTAATTTAAATTGCCAAAAGATTTATTTGTGTGCTATACATTATTTATTAATGCCAAACGGATATTCCAGTTCCATGTTATAAAATAATTAGATACCTAATGCCTGCGGGTATTACCAATAAAATTCAACTCGATCTAGTAGTTAACAGTGGCATAGCCGTAATCTTAATGTCTGGTATGAACAATTTAATTTATCCACAATAATTTTTACCTAATGCTAGCTAGATATTGTGAATGATAGCAAAACCAATAAAATATATTTGTACAGTCCACACGTTCAGAAACGTTTTGTCATTAAAACAACGCAGATTTAAGTTATAATGAGAGTAACGTAATTTTAACCAAGTTAACGGCTGGTTTCGCCACCTCCGGATAAATTCCGTTTAACCTATTTGACTGATATAATTTCATACTTGCATTAGTTTATACTAATGCTAATCCGCAGACTGTGGGACTGGCCCTTAAGCTTGTCACAACTTTATTCCGTGTTTATTAATAAGGTGGCGATGGCGAGAGTTCAAAAGATAAATATGACAGTTTTGTTAATTGCATGCATTTTCCTACAGTTTCATTTTCAGCGACGAAATATACATGACATTTTGTAAGCTCGGTACATTAATTTTGACTCATCACCTAAATATTTTGGCAGCAAGTATAACACCTCATCATACACTTCAGTGCAAATTAAACATACACTTATAAAAAATTCACGCTAGCTTCCACCGCGCACCAAGTTTGCCACCTTGCGTACGCGTTAAACTTTACCCGCTGTCAGTAGCTACGTAACGCGTGATTAAATTTTAAATTGCGCGGCCACACAGGTCGGTTTAAAACGCCTATCGCTACGTCACGAGCTTCAGGCTTCCCCCTGAATAATCCACTGTGTGCTTTAAAAATATTCTGAAATTTAGTGATGTCTGGGAACTGGAGAGTCGATGTGGTGACGAATAATATTTTTTTTCATTCACCTGCCAAATTGCACTCTTGCATAGATTAGTTTGCCTGGTTTAATAATTATTATTTTGTGAGAATGTAAAAAAAAATACGGCATTTACTATAGTTCGGTTTGGAAACGTAGAACAAAATAATAACAATTATGTTTTTATTAAAATGTTAAATAATTATGTAATTGTTTTTTCAAGTAGGTATAATTTTGAAATAGAACGAGAAAAAGTTGATAGGTACTTTTGTTAAAATAAGTTTTAAATTCCAAAGAATTTCACGTATCTATCGACTCTTCCCATCACTGTTTTTGATGCTGGTCTCGTGTTTGAACCTGCAAAATGGAGAAAAGATTCATTATTATTTCCTGTAGCATGCGAATTTTTCACCCGCATATTGCTTTTAGTTTCTATTCGTAAATCGAAATGAAACAAAAATGGATTTGAGAAATTGATTGAAGGGAATAGTTATTTCAATTGTAGTGGCTCAGTTGATAGGAAATTGCATTATTACCTAAGTACATACATTCCGGCAAAGATTAAAGAACTCTTCAAGAGATGTGTTGTGCAATATAAGTGCTACATTCACAATGATAAACATACATCGTTTAATTGTATAATTTAAATAGATACCAATTTACTTATAAGCTCTTTATGTCGAGCAATTATCGAATCCCTATAACAAATTGACATCAATTAGAAACCAACTATTGCGGTTGCTATACGCAGTAATTATGCAAATTAGTACTTTGATTGCACGCGAAACCAATTTCACACGTACCTATAGGTACCGGTATTGTGATAAATGTCACAATTAATTATCGAGACAATCCGTTTATCTCATCGTTTAGTTAGACGGAAACCGTCTGGGTTGGCGTTGTTCGAAGTATTTTCAATTTATATTGGTTTTAGTTTTGGAAGCTAAAACTGGCTCTACTAGTTAGTGACCAGTTTTCTATACGATTGAGTGACTAAAGTTTGTGTGTTAAATTGTCCATGAATATGTATAGATTTTTACGTTTATTTCAATATAATTGAGTTAGACTAACTAATATGAGGCAAACTATAAATGAAACACGCAACTTTTTGTCGATCATCTATTGAATATAATTTGCATTGAAGAAACTTATCAAAATTGTAATTGGTAACCAGTTGTTCCATTAGACGGACAGGATGCAAGACGAGTATCGCGATGTTATGAAAATAGAACAAGTTATACGATCACTCGACGTAAAGGGAGACAACGCGAATATTGAGGATAATGCTGGCAGGATACTTTGTTGTATAAAAATACTGTGACGCTGAAAAGGGACCAATGATTCCATATCAGCGGTCAGAGATTATAAATAAAAATGCTACCTATTAGTAATACTGCGTACATTAACCGTAGGGGAGTAAGGCGCGCCACCCACGTGCGACAGTCGGCAGTCGACTGCGATTTGTCAGTTGTCGTCGTCGCAGGCACGCGTCTCTGACTAATTGGCGTTATAAATCGACACACGCGGCGTGTAATCAACGCTCCGATGCAAGTGTTGAATGGTCAGCGGTGCGACTTTATGACGTTGCTTATTGTTGATTTTGTAGCAGTTGGCATGTCCCTGTTTTATGTTTGTTGTGTGGTAATGATGGAAAATGTTGGAACACTAACAATCTGGTCAAAGGAAAGCATAAGACAAAACAAAAAAATGAATAACAGTAAAAATGATACATAATCATCACATAACGTTTTGGAATAAGTCACATCAATCACTAATTCAATAAATTCACAAAAGATAGTAGTAAGGCGATTCGCACACCGCATCGCATCGTAGCGTAGCGCGGGGGTGCGTGATCTTCCGTTGTTTGCAAGTTTCTGTATTTGTATAGAAATCACGCATAGTGCAACACACTGGAAACTCATTCACGCGCGGGGCTTTTGTTTCGTTGCCACGCAGGCGTGGACTTAGGCGAATCACGCACGGCGGTGTGTGATTCGCCTAAGTCCACGGCCGTTCATCGGATAGACACATAAGACATAATTCCTATCCGATTTGATAAATCGTGAGATTTTTCAAAAAAAAATCGATTAGTCGAAAAATCCGATTAGTATCAGAAAATGAGGAAGCTGAAACTGTACCTGTAATATCAGAAATACATTAGATGCAGCTCCCACCTGCGTAATGTAACATCACACTGCGACCATCAATTTGACTGGCAACCGGAGCAATTACGGCATTACCCCTATCGTTCGCTCCGGCAATCTACTAGGGTGGTCGATTATTTGTACTGCATATTTACCAGCCGTTGAAGATGATGCATCGTTCTAGCATTTTTCAATTACAGACCAAACAATTGCTAGTATCAACTACAGAGTCTTTTCTATCTGTTCTAGATAATTTATTGGTATTAAGAATAGCAATGTTGTCTTAGAAATAATAGACTGCTACCTGTTGCCTTAAGGTAAATAAGGTAGTCACTTTACTTTAGTTGAGTTTCTACTGTTTGTAGATAACAGTATACCTCCATGAACATTATAGACGATTTTGTAACGTTGAAGTTTAGCTGAAGCCTGTATTAATAAATCATATCAAAGTTGAATGTTATAAGTAGGTATAAGCTTTGTCATGCTAATCTCTCTATCTTGAAATGATAATTTGATAAGGCCATTAGGCAATAAACGTAAAGTAGGTACTAAATGTAAGAAGACAAGATGAATATTTCATTTCGATAGTAACTTGAGTGAAATCACTCAAAAGAGCGACCTTAAAAGCAATTCTTAAATATTTAATTCTGTAGCAAAGATTCTAAATAAAAAAAGAAATACCATTATAACTTAACTTTGATGAAATTCAATCCATCGCCAATGACCTACACCTTGGAACAAAACGGTATTGAAATATCAGGCTGGCGATACACGAAGCGATCGCAAAAATGGACGCTTTCAACTAATTGTGTCGCGTTAGGAACACACGGTGTTAATGTACGGAATACGTGTACAAATGAGTCCTGATTGCCGATGTTTTTACATCCATGTTAATACTCTACATTAAGTGACTAATAATTGAAAATGAAAATCCGATACGGGAATGAACGTGCAATTCGTGTGTGTCATGTTGTAATGATAGAGAAATGGAGATATTTGGTGTAGGGTTGTTTATCGAAGGATAGTTGTATGAGTGAGTGTAGTGTAGGTACGATTTTTGAGTGAAATGGATTATTGTGAAGTGGACTAATAATGTTGAGACGTTTTGATACACATATAATATCGTTTTCTGTTCTATAATTGTGTCCGTTACATTTTTTAGGAAAAAAAATACGAAGAGATTCCCTGTTTTAAAACATGTTGGTTTATGGACGTCCATAATCTATCCCAAATAAATAGGAATCGGCAGGGCGATGATGATGATAAAATAATTATGATATTCAATTCTTTAACTAACAAACAGATAAAATCACAAAAGATTCTATAAAGCAATAAAACATCGCACACAGCAATTGAGTAACATACAACTGAATTCGTTTGATTTCAAATTTCAATAGTATTGCTAGCGCATTGTCGAATACGAAACTGCTCAGCGAAATCAATCCTTCAGCATCTATTGAATCTTACGCTGTATGGGTATTCCTTTAGGCGGGTCACAAAGGATTTTGCCAATAGCCACACAAGGCTGTGTATTCATAAATGTCAGTCACAAACAGATTATTGCAGGCGCTCAAGCGGAGGAACGCTGAGCGATGATCGACCGGGACAAAGGCATGCGAAATTAGTATTTGTCGTTCATTAATAAGCGTATATTGCAACATGCAATAAGGCTTTGGGCAAAGATTATGACGCGAAGGGTGCACTTTCCCGAGGGTTAGGAGATATTTTAAATTAACTGCAGAGCTAATATTTGATTCATTAATTAAGATGTTATTTTTATATCAAGTTCTGTATTTTTTATATCAACTTCAAATTCAATGTAGTTAGTTATATTGCAAATTCTTGATTTTCGGTAATAACGATTAATTATTTAGCAGATGTCTTAGTAAATTGTTATAGAGTGTAGGTACAGTTACTTTGCGGTTGGGCTAAACAGTGTATTTAAAGCCATAAATGCTTCATGCTAGGTACTAAAGGAAATGAATTTATTTGTACAAATGTTGTTATGCTTATGTTGTATTGCTTATGCTTTCGTTCTATTTTTTGTAAGTAATAGGTACGTAATTAAGTTCATACGTAGGTGATAGTAGAACTTTATTTAAAATCTTTTGATAAAAACCTTCCTTAATTGAACCTAATACCAATAAACTTTTCCTCCGTAACCTTCAATATTGATTATTTTGCTTCAAACAAATCGAAAATTTTAATGAATATAACAGAATTTCATAATCTATGACAAAATCCTGACGTGCGTGAGTAATTCAATCAAGTTGCTATTACCTAACGTGAGGTAGAGTCGTCTCTAAAAGGGGCCGCGCCGCAATACTCGACACTAGATGCTAGATCGTATCTGCGAAACTTAATGTTTTCAGGAGAGCAACCATGAAATTCACTGTTAAATGAGAAAACCTTCAAATCAGACTTTATTGACTTATGTATTTCCTCAGTGGATAGAGATAAGAGTCAGTGGCTTCAAAGGAGAAACAAAACCTGAAAAGCTTAGTGCCAAAAAGTGATTTTAGTCGGATGAGTCGGATCACAATAATATTATAAAAGTAAGTAAGAAGAGAACACAACTATTTTATGAAGAAGGGATGATCTTCCTATCTCTCCTAATAGGTACCAATACAAAAGACCCGATCAGAAACAAATGAAATGCAAACAAACTAATGGAAGTACAATACAAACAGAAATAAATCCCAAAGCAGTTCAGTTTCCCCAGAGCTAACGAATGTCCTTGCAGGAGGTTTTCTTGTAAATAAGAAAGAGTGAGGTAATGCAATCGGATGGTGGCGCACTACGGTTTGCCCGCGGGCCCGTCCGTGCGTAACCCGCCACTTCGGTGCCAGCTGGATGTTCTACTGTCCCTCTCACACGTTACAACTGGGAATAGAGGGAAGTATTCGGTTTGATAGCGATGGGATCGGAAAGATATCGCGGGTTAAGTTTGAGTATTTGACATTGTGCCATTGTGCTTGCTGCTAAAGGGATATTCTGCTAACCGTCTGGAACAAAAGGGGGTGGGATATTCTCTTTGCGGTTTCGAGGGTTGAGTTTGGGATATTCTCATCTTCGATGATACTTCTATTGGAAACTGGTTTGCGTATTCTGTTGTGCTCTTATTACTTGTCAATTTGTACGGCCGTACCACAAAAAAATAAACATCTGTTCAACACACGTTCAACACGAATGCTACCAAAAATAATAGGCAATTGTTTTAGCACTAACTTGTCTAAAACAAGTGTGTATTATTTTTGGTAGCATTCGCGTTTAACGTGTGTCTATCTTTTTTGTGGTAAGGCCGGTAATGTTTTATTTCTTAAGAATATTTTTTTTTTGTGTTAACATTGTTGCAAATACAATATTCTGCTTATAATAAAGAGTTGATTATGACTAGATAATATTTTTTGTGTGTTTTTTGCTAATTTAGCGACGTTTTTGATTACAGCTTTTATGAACTGCTTTGTACAAGAATGATTGCGTATCAATTACTAGCTTATTAATTCGGTAGATTGGATTTGTAATTATAGTTCATTAAATTCAATAATTGCAGATATTACCGTCTTTGGCCTCGATAGGTCATTTTAAAATAATGCTTATTAATTTGAAGGATAATTGATTTAATTTGAGAGACTTTTTATGACGCAGAAATACATAGAAATGTTTTTGATATTTTGGTGATTCAAGTATTACCTACACCTTTTTAAAATATGTTGTAATCTTTTATACTTTATAGATATCAGCAACTAGGTACTCAGAAAATGGAGATAATTATGCTAATTATTTATAACTATAACACTTTTTCATATAGGTAGATACAATTTTAGTTTTTTCATAGATTTTCCAACCATATAAATATTACAAACCATATACCTACTGAAATATTACACTGGCCAGTACACAGTAGGTCACTACAGTACCTACGTACCTACACATAATAATTCTTTTAAGATTTCTACTGTCGGCGCTCAGAATAGTCCCGCGATAACAGTGGTTTCTAGAAGGGGTTATGAGAGGTTTTTACATCGTGAAAAGTTGCATAAATTTGGAGACAAGCAAAGTGGGTTCGCGTGTTCCTAGCACGTGACTTCATTCCAGCACTCCTCGGTGAAAATAAAACCGTTAATGTGTCACGTAGGTTTTGTTGGTGCCTTTGTCCTAATTCTCAACTTTAAGCCAAAGTTCTAGAATGTTGATAGTACTGTTGTTGAGCTGATCTACGCGTTATTTTGGACTTGTATCATGTTGCAAAGTGTCCAGCAGTAGTCCTTAGACTTCTATTCAGAAGCATGTAATTTAGGTCGTCAGAGCTTCTGAAGATGCGCTGTGATGACAGCGGGGGACCTACTTGTTCTCTAGGCTATCGGCAAAATACTGAATTTTTATACGCTTGTACACTCGACAACATTGACGGTCGACCACTTTTCACCCTTATGTAAGAACATATTACTAAGAAGTAATAAGGGTGAAAAGTGGTCGACCGTCAATGTTGTCGAGTGTAGGTACAAGCGTTTCATAGGCTACGGTAAGTGCTTACTATTAGGCGGGCTTACCATCGTCGTATAAAAAACATGAATGTCAGCATTAGTATGGGTAGAGCAAGTACACCCAAACTGTCATATGTTTTTTATACGACGATGGTAAGCCCGCCTAATAGTAAGCACTTACCGTAGCCTATATGTGTCAATTTAAATGAGATAATCCAGGATGATAGGATTATCTCTTTTAAATTGGGTGTACTTTCAACTGGATGATAGGCACCTTATACCTGTACAGTACATGTCTTTAAACCTCAGATCATAGAAACAAGGAGATGTGCCAAGGCGCTATCGACCTTGATGCCTGATCTTGAGCAAATTGCTCATATTAAAAACGTACGCGCTGGCGACGAACCGAACACGATCGATGGTATAAATACAGTGTTTTAGTTTAGTGCTAGTGTTGAGTGACGATTAACAGTGTTAGATTGACGGTGTGCGGAATGTTCAATGCGTGGGAGATCTTTTTATTCACAAGGAGCGCTTAATTATGCGCGTAAATGTGTCGAAAAATGTACTAAAAGTGGCATCAGTTGTTCCCGTACTAATTTGCTATGATGGCATATCTCCTTGTTTCTGTGATCTGAGCTTTAAACATTGTAATAGAGCTTAGTATTAGTATTTAGTAGAGATTGCTACCATACCTATTTCTACCGTTAAGCAGTATTGCTGTGTTCTGGTTTGAAGGGTAGGTATGGGTTCTGGTGTAATTACAGGCACAAGATATTTTAACTTTGTCTCTAGGGTGGTAGACGCACCTGCGATGCCTGTGGTATTGCAATTGTCTACAGGCGGCGATGACCAAAGTTACTGTCAAAACGAAGAATAGACAAAGTGACAGATTCTAGAAAGATTTCTATCGTTTTATGCATACAATGAAGAGAAGAAATTTTCTATTCTTCAGTAGACAAAACTCTGATAAGCCAAGCACGGGTCGTGGCGTGCTCGGGCAGAAGAGATAATGAGTTGGGAAGAAAGAACTTTGTCTATTCTTTGGTAGAATAAAAATAGAATTTATTGGTCATGCTAAGCATTGCTAAGCATGCAGGTGGGTCGACTGCTTATTAGCCATTTAACCACATAAAAAAAAACATGTTTTCACCTCCATGGATTTTTTTATGATGTTTGGAAAACTCCTCTGTTGTCCCAAAACAAACCTTTTCTGATACTACTTCTTGTAACTATGCTATATACACGTAAATAATGCTTACAGTTCACATGTTTGCTGACAGATAGGTACAATTGAGCTAGCACTGTCTTGACCAGTTGCTCATAATTCGTAGAATCAGCGTGAACAACTGAACACACTTCAAAGTTAAAAATCAACATTTAACTTCGATTCTTGACGCCTTGTAGTTTATTGATCAGTCAAATGAAAATAATTATCATTTAAGTAAACGAACGGGTATATTTGCTTTTCTACAAAAAATAAGTGCGAAAGTCAGATTTTTTTTCTGATATTTTGTTGGTTATCACTAACGAGGCAGCCTATAATAGTCAGAATATTATATTCTATAGATAGAGGGATGTGTGGTGTTACGCGAATGGATAGAATATAAAATGAGTATGTGAGAGGAAGTCTGAAAGTAGATAGCGACTGAGAAGTATGGGTATGTGATGCGGGGCAATGAGAAAAATCTCGCAAGAAAGATTTTGAGTTTGAATATGGATGGCTATAAGACTAAAAAAAGACCGAGAAAACGATGGATTGATTGTATGAAAGATGACATGGCCAGAAAGAGAGTGAGTGCTGAGATGACGACTGATGGAGGTGTAGAGAAGAAAAGACATGTCATGCTGCGCCGACAGCAAATATAGACTGGGATAAAGGCAGGAAGACGATGCTATTCTATTTTAAGATTCAAGGATCTTTACCTATTGTAAAATAAGAAGCTATAAATACTTGTGCAGGCAGAGCTGCGGGCGCAGCTAGTTATCAAACAAATAGCCCAAACACGGCATAGAGCTGTCGTATTTATAATACTTGTGCTACAAAGCTGGGTGTTTGGCTTCGTTTTATTTCTTTGTTCGGGTGTTTGAAAAGTGATAGAACGTGAAATATTGGCGCTTTCGTCGTTTATATTATGTTAAGCTTACAATTTGTTGCTGTATAACGTACGTTTTGAGTGAGAAATGTGTTTATAGCATTAAGGTGTGGTCTAGAAGTGAGAGAAGCTATTGATTCTGCTCATAAAACGATGTATGTCTCCTTTCGGAGTTTATTTCATTTTGAAATGTAGCAACATAATGTGCTTGCTAAAAGTGAGAAAAGGGTCGGCACTACCGGGGTCGATGAAACAATATTTCCTAACTGTCCCGTTAACGGGGCGGGAAGACCAGGGTAGATGGGAGTTAGTCTGCAGAAATCTGAAGTTGTAAAGGTTAAATTATCTGTCCTTGAATTGAAAGTCTTATTCTGTTAGATATACCTGAATACTTAGCTATAAGATTTTTTTTAATTGGTTAATTTGCTCCTTTTTAGGGTTCCGTAGTAAAACTAGGAACCCTTATAGTTTCGTCATGTCTGTCTGTCTGTCTGTCCGTCCGTATGTCATAGCCATTTATTTCCGAAACTATAAGAACTATACTGTTGATAAGTAAGTAAGTAAGTAGATGTTTTCTGTGATCCGCATTAAGATTTTCACACAAAAATAAAAAAAAAACAATAATTTTTTGGGGTTCCCCATACTTAGAACTGAAACTCAACATTTTTTTTTCATCTAACCCATACGTGTGGGGTATCTATGGATAGGTCTTTAAAAATAATATTGAAATTTCTAGTATAATTTTTTTCTAAACTGAATAGTTTGTGCGAGAGACTCTTCCAAAGTGGTAAAATGTGTGTCCCTGTAACTTCTAAAATAAGAGAATGATAAAACTAAAAAAAATATATGATGTACATTACCATGTATACTTCCACCGAAAATTAGTTTGAACGAGATCTAGTAAGTAGTTTTTTCAAAATCATCAAAATTCCTTCAAAAACAAAGTTTGTTAAGCGGTCCGGTTTTTTTCACTTTATAGGTACGTCCAAAACTGATACGGAACCCTCGGTGCGCGAGTACGACTCGCACTTGGCCGGTTTTATTTCGTGTTAGCGTATTGTATTTAGGTTGTTTTAAACAATCATAGTTCAGTTTTTCATTTATTAGGTAGGTATATCCAACCACAACAATACAAATAAAAGAAAAATCGAATGATGGTCAATAATGTATTATTTTATCGAAAACAAAATGTTATTATTCTTATTTTTTATTAATATTGTCAGTTATCATAAATACAAAGCTACATAATAAGCCATACTCCTCCAAATTATTATTCAGTAAACATTTCAAATGTCCCCCAAAAATCGTAAGAAATTGGTAGACCTACATAATCCCTAATTTGCATAAACGCTCACCCAATAACAACCTTCTCGAAAAAATAAAAAAGCTGATAACAATAATCCCTTCACACTCGACATTTCCCGATCCAAGTAGGAAATGCCGGTCACACAAAAAAAATGTAAATGCGCACGTTATCTTAAGACAGGGGCCGCTCATCAGAGAGAAAATATTTACTAAACACAAAATCACGGGCACCGTAGACGACATTCATCGCGATAAAGAAGAGATAAAGTCTAATTAACTAAAATTACATTAAGGCTTATTAAGGTGTTATTAAACTTAGAAAAAGGTGTTGGGACAATGTCTTGATATCGCTCGTCGAATCTCTAAAATTGACTTAGTATAGGTATTCATAGTTCAACGGCATTAATTATATAAAAGCTTTAATTAATAGATTAGGTATTAAAGCAAGTGTCATACAGAAAGCGGGGCAGAGCGATTGAATGAAAATCGTCCCTATGAAATCGCGGGATTTTTGTCTGGAACTTGCAAATGTGTATTAAGTATAATTATGTCTTTCAAAAATAGTCTTATTTTATAAAGGTGTTACTATTGAGTAGTTAACTCAGATCATAGAAACAAGGCTAAGGTGCTATTGAGCTTGAAGCTTTGAGATGAAATTATCAATTTGAAGTTGCCGACCGACGGACCGAACGCGATCTCTGCTAAACAACTGAAGGCTAAAGAGGAAGAAGGATCATAGTCAGTGTTTTTCATAAGAAGAGGTAACAATGCCATCTAGAAGACTGACTGGTGTTCTATGACATAGTGAAAATAGAAACGCAAAAGAAAGATCACTATCTTCAGAAAGTTAAAATGAAAAAACCTTGGTTCTTTAAAGAAAAGATCATTGTCAACAACATTCTTAAAAAAAGTTTGTAGTGTAAAAATAGGTCAAAATTCATGACTATAATCTTTTTTAACGAAGTTTTTTTGGTTTTTCTCTAAACTATCTCCCATTGACTATGACTCTTCTTCCCCCTTACCTACCCTTCAACTGCCTTTGACCAACGGTCGCTTTCTGTACAACACTCGCTCAAGTAAGAGAAAGATGTTTCGATTCTATCGATGTCAAACCGATTAATGAATGTCGTCAGAGGCTGCTCGGCTACTCGTCTTTCACCTTACTTTGCTCGCCTCAACTTTAATAGAGACTAACGAGAAATACTTCGCTGGCTGGAAGCAGTTTTAAATTTTTATAATGATACTAGCTTTCGCCCGCGGCTTCGCCCGCGTGGACGTCGGAAATTAGCCCACAGGAATGTACCTACTGCAGGTACGGTACTTATTTTACCTGCATGGGATGCATTTTCACAAACGCTGTAATATTTTGATTATTTGAAATGAAGAGCCCAAATACCAATTTTCATGACTTCAAAACTAACGGAACCCCTATTTAAACTTTCACCCCCCATTCCACCCTTTAGGGGTAGTATTTTCTAGAACCCTTAAATAGATGTTTCATGAATTGAAACGAAGGTCCCAATTACCAATTTTCATGACTCTAACTTCAAAACTAACGGAACCCTTATTAAAGGTTCACCCCCTATTTCTACCTTTTAGGGGTTGAATTTTCGAAAACCCTGAAATACGTATTTATTTATTTAAAAAAAGAAGTCTAAGTCTATACCAATTTTCATTGATTTTACTTTAAAAATACTTGCATACAAACTTTCATCCCCTATTTCCCCCCCTTAGGGATGGAATTTCCAAAAATCCTTTCTTATCGGATGCCTACATCATATAAAGAATACGTCCTCCTAGTTTCATGTTTCTACGACCAGCGGTTTAGGCTGTGCGTTGATCCATCAGTCAGTCAGTCAGTCAGTCAGGACAAAGCATTTTATTAATATAGATAATACTATTTCCAGCCAGCAGGATACGAATAGCCAGAATATTATGTCCTGGCTATTCATAACTTGCTGGCTGGAAACAGTATTAAACAATTATAATGATTTAATATTATTTCTAGTCATGAATAGCCAGAATATGTCTTGATACCATATTGTATTGCCTAGTTGTTTCGAATCTGAGTGTTTGTATCTCTGTATGTTGTTTGTATCTCTGTATGTGAATTTGTTTGTAAACGCATTCACGAACAGTCGTGTAAAAAGGAGAAATTTCTAAAAATTAAGCTTGTTGGACCAAGGTGCTTATTATTTATGAAAGGCTGTGTTTATTGAAACCCCTTAGCATTGACACAGTTTTAAGTAGGTGCTGTATCGGTCAAGGTTGTTCTTTCAATGGAGACTCTTTCACACGTATGTTTGCATGTTCATAATGTTTGGGTCCTAAATTGTTTTTACAAAAATGTTATAGAGAACATGGAAAAGCGCAGTTTTTAGTAAAGGTCAGTTATGCCTTAGATTTATTGGCTTTAAAGATTGCATAATCCTTGTTACATACCTACAAGCAAATCGAGATCTCGATATATTCGCGAATTCAAATTTTAAATTAATACGTATTAGAATTACTATTCAGATAATACCTACACTCTACAGCTTGAATTGCAATTTATCGTTAAACCAACTCATTATTATAGCGATATCATCGATGCAATTACCTAAATCGAATGATAGTATCAGTTGTCAATTGGTATAGAATCGCATATCGATGCTCGGTACAGTAATTGACTAATTTGATGGGAATACGGATTATTTCGCCCGAAAATTAACCTCATCAATTAAATAATAATACTCATTGGGGAATATCCCTCTAGAATTCTAGATAGACGTGATTTGGTTTTAGATGTAAATATTGTGATCAAACCGTCGACTTTCTTAGAAGTCCTATCCAGAAATCCAGACTAAGTTGAAAGACGTGGAAAAAACGCGCTTAGTGCTTACATTGTTAGTAGTAGGCTAGTATGACATATTGCATGCAAGTTATACGTATTATGCTCGTGTATTAATTTTTGATCGCTAGCGGCACAAGTTATCGTGCTGTGGCTAAAGACTAGCCAATGACAAGGCTGCTAGTGGGGCGATTACCCATTATCACTGAAAATCTTAAAAATTGGTACCTTAACAAACTTGATGAATTCGATCAATCGACCTTCAAAGGTCTACAAATAGTGATCGTACTTACTCACGACATTTCCATCGTTGAAGACCGTTATTTCCCTACAATAGAAAGTACACGAAGTACACATCACTTTACAAATAAATCAAAACGTCATCGCTCAACAAACGAGTGGGGCTTTCAACGCAATTACCTGCAGTGACGGACTACACACAAACTGCGAAGCAAAGAGCCCACTTTATAACGCGCAAACTGCGAAGCACTGGCAAATAGTTGAGTGTTATTATTGAGTTGCTCGTTACTTTTGAATTTGTTTTGTTAGATGTTCAGAAAGAGTTAAAGTAACTACAGATTTATTGGATTTCTTAAATAGATTTGTTGACCAATTCTAATCCCAAAATATTACATAGAGGACAACTTAGACAAAATACTGAATTTGGAATTTTAACCGGTTTAGCTAGCGTACTTGTACTGCCACTGTAAAATGTTGACGAACGAAAGTATAAAAACTTTTATTTGTATCATCATAATCGACATTGGTATACCAATACTCCCAAAAATAAAACTTTTTAATTTTTACTAATAATATATAGGGTGCTATAAAAATATCTGCCACGGCTTTAATGGGAGGTAGTATTGTGTTTATAGATTACAATAGTGAAGAACTTTCGTACCCCGGAACAGTTAATTCAATTTGAGAAAATAAAGAAGTTAAATTAACATTGACTCTACTCTGCATAACGTGGTTCACAAATTACGCGCGATGTGTCGCTTCTTCAATGAAAACAACTGCTATCTCTTTCCAACTGTTCTGTGAATGAAAACTGATATCAGCTGACTAGTTCGTCACTTTTTTCACACACTCACTTTTTTGTATGCAAAAAAATATGACAAATAATCAATAATTTATCTTTACTATTGTAATCTATAAACACAATACTGTCTCCCATGGCAGCCGTGGCAGATATTTTTATAGCACCTTATATACCACCAATACAAGTATACCAATACCACTGCTATTGAACATTTTGTTGTAAAAGACGCCGCCGACCAAGGCGATCGTATAGAGTAAAGAGTAAAGACCCTATCTGCCAATTGTCTAACACAAACTAGAGCTCCACGGAATCATTGGCCACAAACCCTTTATTTACAACGACACTCAACTACCACAAGCTAGTCTGAAATCGGAATTGACATTCAAAATATTAGCAGTCACGCGTAACACATTCTAATTCGATACTACGATCGCCTGCAAGCCATTCAATGACGGAATAACCATCCAGCAAAGGAGGTAAGGGGCAATTTGCAAACGTCTCGAACGTGTGTGAGGGAGTAGGCATGTAATCATGTAGACAACACTGCCTAGCATTATTTTGAATGGGTTTTGGAAAACCGTCAGCTGGCAGTCTGTCAATTCCGTACCGATGCAGTTGTAGAAAGTGGGAAAGATTATTGTAGGTCATTTGTATCATTTTGTATGTTGATTTCGGTTTGTACTAGACGTCTCTCTTTGTAGATGTCGAAAAAAGCTAAGTTTGGGATTGCTTAAGGATCATGGATGTCAGGTACCAAAGAATTGATCAATTTGGTTATTTGTTGCAAAATAAATTTTGACCTTGGAGTTCACCCTGTGAAATAAAAAAAACTGTCACTGTCAGTCAAGAATCAGTCATATCAAGCAGAGATATATAAGATATAAGAATCTCATTTTAGACTCACCCCCAGCGTATAACTTTTTCATCTAAGAAAATCTGTTTATACTGTATAATACGTATAATATATAAGATATTCTTATAGAAGTATTTTAGCTATTATGAACCTATATTGTGGTCCAAGTTGCAAGAAAGTTGCAACACAATACTTTCCATAACTCCTGAACTTATCCGTTTTCTAACAGTCTTAATTAAATTCAAGCAAATTAGTTGGTACACAAACTCAGTTACAGAGATCACGGTGCAAATCCGAGCTCACGTACCGACGACTCTTTCAACAAAGCGAAACAATTCCCAGGAACAAACTAACGAAGCCAGTTAGCATAACAATATTCGTGTCTCGCTCGTATACATACGTATATACCGGATTGTTCTTAAATAACTACGTGGCTTTTATGTAAATAACCCCTTCCTGCCTCGGGGTGTGTGCTGATATTAAAAAGCTTTTGTTGAGTTCTTAACCGTCCGGCTATCTTGTCTCCCGGCGTAACGGTTCCGTCAGCCTTTTAATGTTGATGTGAATTTTACTACAATTTTTGGCAAATAGAATGAAGAATCCATTTTCAAGACATTATTATTTTTAAATTTCAATGCAATATTAAGCAAAGAAATTTCTAGTCTATAAAAATGCACAGACTTGCACTAGAATTTGTATATTCAAAGCAAAACCTTAGAATCGTATAAAGACGTTAGTAAAGAACTAATATAAACATTCAAACCTTTAGTTTACTGAGCTGATATTGTTTGCAAGAGACTCTATTACGTGCTAGAAAGAAATTTATTGTCAACACCATTAAAATCTTTGACATCGAGCTTCATAAAATTGAAACTTTATACTACATTACAATATTAAAGGATATTGAGATATTAAACAAACAAAGCAAGAAAACAACATGACGGAGCTTAATTTACATTTTGTATATTTAGTAGACAGACTCCGTCATTTACTCAATGACTCGAGGAGACAATATTGACAAAAGACTTTTGCTCAGTAATGCAGAAAATATGCAAAACGAGATGCGGCGGTCTACCAATTTCGTCCTTGTGTGGTCCGCTACTGGAACAAATATTTCCATATTGAATATGGGAAGAGGTTGAAAATTAAAATTTCGTTAATGCGAAGGAAGAAATCATTTTAAACAAGACGTTTTTACTTGTTGATTTTATTATTATAGTTCTCATTGAGCAGGATTTAACTTTAGCCATTAGCATCGCTCTGTCGGTAGTGAAAGCAAACAATTTACAGGATTTGTTTGCCGACGCAAATTTTAAAATTAACATCGTGAAATACAACAAACGTGCCTTGCATTCGGACCACCATAGTCGAGTCGCTTAACGCCAGCGCATGCGTACTGCGAAAACTATTCATTACAAACAGGCAACATGCGAGAGTACCTGCGCACGGATGTACTTGAAATTTAGATCAAAATATGACGACCATATAAATGTGATTCTTTTTATAGATTTGTTTGCCAAGTGCAGAGTGTTTTACCAAGTTTGAAAAAAAAAATCATGTCAATTTGTAGCTGCATCGTCCTCAAAGTATTTAAAAAATTGTGGTGTGACAGATTGTCTATTTTGTATAATACTGATTCAAAATGACAAAAAGGTGCATAAATAATGCTTCTTCTAAATTGCATCACATTGTCATATGCATTACCTAAATGCAAGTTTTACCATACCATACCATATTTCTAGGATTCTGTTATAGCTAGAAGCACCACATTTTGCAATTTAAAGCCTTTCATAGTAATTGCTACTATAGTCGACTTTATACGTGTTTCCGGTGAAAATTTTTTGCAAAATCTCAAAAATAAGTAAAAATGCGGGCAATGATGGCCGGTTGCACGTTATAAAATTTAAAAGGTTCATAACTAAGTATATAATTATTATTTCTTTGATTTAGTTTTCAACCACGTTTTATTCTCATAGAATTCTTCCAGCACACATTTCCCAAGCACTTTTTGCTGCTTCATTATTATCATCAAATATAATAACGTACTTTATTCTACGTTTATTCAAGTTATTCGTGTTGATATCATCTCCGTCTAAGTTGGAATCTTAATGTTCAGCATATTAACTTTAGAGTCACGTTCTTCAGACATTTCTGCGTCTATTTTAATTTAAGTATTATGAGTGAAATATTTTGTCTCAAACTTTACTAAGATTTAAGATCTTCAAATAACAATTAATGGTGAGTTACGAAACTTAGTTTCGTAATTGTGTTCGTGCATTAGCTGTATACTAACGACTTTTGGAAAACTTATGTACGTAAATTAGTTATCTAATGAAAATTTCTTGGGACATTCTTTGGGTGAGTGGACTATTATTACCTTCATTTTGTACAAATACGATTTTAAATATTAAAGTGTTTTTAAAATTGAAGTTGTTTTTCGTACCTTGTCCTCATAATACAAAGTTTTAAACGCTAATGACTTTTTCTGATGCAGAGAGAATAATAGCTTCTCTATTTGCAAATGATTAACATTTGCTCGACAAAAAATAAATATCCCAAAAAAATAGTGAATCAATATACGGGCAAAGCAAAATCAATAACGTTTAACTGTATTTAAAATTACACCCATTACAATTTTCTCATATTATTTGATAGTATAATTATGGAATAATGATTCATCTGACGTCGGCATCATTACACAAAGTTGTTTAATTTCAGGAAGTGTTTGATTCCGTGTTGTTAATACAGCTTCAAGTTTTAGAGTAATTTTGTTTGGAGGTAGGTATACTTTTACGAACGATGTACGTTTACTTTGGTTACTCGAAGATAATTACTTTAATGAAGGCAATCTTTGGATTTGGTTGATATAATCATTGCTATAAAATGTATACTTTGTAATGATTTTGGGTTTTTAGGGTTACGTATCGGTAGTAGGATTCAATTTTTTTGCTGATTTAAGGAATAAAATTGTTTTAATTCACAGAACATTATCAACATATAATTTTCTTGAATGTAGCAAGGTATCATATCCACATTTGTTGACAAAAGGTTTATGAAGTTAAAATATAATATACATAGTAATTCATGTTCAGAAAAATATCGCATGTTATTTACAAACTGCAAACTTTGCAACTAAACATTGTAACACGTTTAACTGGAAAACGATTAGTAGCACGAAAAGTCTGAAAGCTTTTCTAGCTAATTTTACTAGCTAAAGCTATGAATAGAACTCAGAGCTTATCGGTATTACCTATACTAACCTATACTACGTTAAAGCAGTTTTATCGCTTATTTATAGTTATTATAGCTTATTTATAGTTATTTTCTTGGAGCTTGTATAGAGGGAATGAAAACTTGAAAGATTGCTAAAGTATTTTATTTTAAGTGAATACAAGACCAATACAATGACTGTAGGTACTTCATAAATATCTAAAGGCGCGCGTCTGGAGTGCGTGGTACGAGACAACTGAGGTTTGACGCGCAATGCAACTGAAATCAATAATTAAAAGATGTGCGTCAGCGTTTTTCTATAAAAGCAATATTCCACAGTTTTATGTAGAAACGAATATATCACTTATATCTCGTACACCTAAACTAGCTTTTGCCCGCGACTTTGTCCGCGTGAAATCCTCTTTATTCCCTATCCCGCGGGTATTTTGAATTATCCAGTCTTATGTCTACATCATAATAGGGACCTCAACAAAATTTCAGCTGTCTAGGTCCAAAAGTTTGGCTGGGCATTGATGCATTAGTCAGTGAGTGACTCGGGACTTTTCTTTTATTTATGTGACAGTTTGTGATCATGTTTCAAAGTTTGTTTCTCAATTATGCATAAACGGCTGACCAGATTTGGATGATATTTAGCACACAGCCTAGGCCTAAGCCGTATCCTGAATTAACACATAAGATACTTACTATTCAGGTATATTCTTCTATGTGGTTCAATATGTTTTTCTAGGAGTAGACTGCGGTCACCAGCTACTCATCTTATTGTTATATAATCCAGTAGACACACTTATTCCCTTGATATGACAGATGCATTGTATGTCTTACAATGTATTCTCAGTTCCCATCACCATAGTATAGCTTCAAAAGATTAGATTGTTGATGTCTAACGCTCAATTTTCCGAGGCGAGCCGCTTAGCAGTTGAGCGCAGTAATCCTCCATTACTGGACCCGTCACAGTACACCGCCTCACTGTATAGTATACGGAAGCTCAATTTAATTACACTCGACCGTTATAACGACGTACTAGTGGTCAGACTCTCATCGTCTATATCGTATTAATCATTGACTCGCTTGATTTATGTGATAATTCTATGGGATACTATCGATCCTCGGTGTTATTAAGATGCTACTTTCGCGACTCAATATAGCATCTACAACTTTGCAAGGCTTTGATAACGGAATGAGTTATTGTGTGAGATTCATAGGTGCGATATAAAGTCTGTGTTTATTTGTTATCTTGATAACGTGCCGATGGATGTATCTATTATGATTTGACTGCTAATTTGATGTGGCCCGTAAATGCATTCCTCGCACTGACAATCAACGGTTAAAATCTAACCGTTAGATGGCTTGATAAATTGAAGTGTAATGGAATGCTATTAGCTACGTTATTGGATCCATCAGGATATTGACATTAAATGTATACCACTGCAAAATTGCTAAATATTAATTACTTAGTGAACAGCCCGCTTAGCATGACCAATTCTATCTCTATTCTTCCAAAGAATAAAAAAAGTTCTTTCTATTCAAATCGTTATCACGGCCCGAGCACGCGGCGACCCGTGCTTGGTTTACCAGAATTTTGTCTACTGAAGAATAGAAACATTTCCTCTCTTCATTGTATGTGTAAAACGATAGAAATATTTCTACAATCTGTCACTTTCTCTATTCTTCTGTACACAAAACCCGTTTCTATCGTGGTCATTCTAGGCCGGCAGTAGGTACCTACTTACATTTACGAATAGCGATAATGAAAGATATATCTTTAAGCTATGGAGGTTACTTACGCTTTGACAATGGTGAAGTTACGAATGTTAATTTTACCCATTAACGGTTGGTAAGTTATATGAACCAGGAAAAGCTATGTTTCCATGAAAACAAATTTTCAATTAAACATCTCCAAGACTGTATACTAAATTCACTTTAAATACTTATCAACATGCGTGTGCCGTACAATTTCCCATTTCCGCTGAGCTCCAGATCAATTAACAATAAAGCATTTAGTGGCAATAGTGGGTTTTACTCGGATCCAATTAAAATTAACCGTCGCACTACGTTCTAAAGGGGAACGTTATTTACTGCGTACCAATGAAGAATTATCACCACGACTGAAATGTGACGCGATGCCTCTTATTAACCCTTATTCTATTAAATGTGAAGACAAATAGTGCTGGAGGACGATATATTGGGGACTATCGATGTATTTATTTGATAGATTTATGTTTACTTCGTGCTGTTTACGGACTATTGATGTAATTGCCTGAATTTTATAGGGCTACTTGTATGCCAGGCTTCTAGTTCCTTCATGATATTGGAGCTAGCTAATGACTCGAAAGGGTTTGCTTAGGAAAGGATGTTCAACAGTCGGTTCCACGATTTTTTATGATGCTGAAAATTAATGAATTAGGAAATGGGTACCTTAACTGTTTTCTGCCAAAAAAAATATTTTATGGACCATTCATAATTAAAAGAAGAACACCTTTTTTTGGATCCCCTAGTAATCCAAAATGTTACATTAAGAAGAAAAAACAATTCTATCAAAGCCAAAAGTAAACAACACATTTTTTACTGACGTGATTAGTTTCAGGAAGATCTGACTAAAGCGCCAATACAAGGGAACCAAGGGAAGACAGAAATAGAGAAAAGATATGAAGAAAAAGGTCATAGATTCCAAACAATGTTTTAGTCGCAGAGCCAATATACAGTTATCCCAGGTTAAAGCTATGGTCAGTGTTGTAACTATTGATGTTTTGGTTTTAAAGTAAGATTTTAAATTAAACCGTAACGTTATTTATTATCAAGACTATTAAACAAACAAACCTAAAAAAATATTGCACTGGAATGAATTTAATGGCGATCCTAATAAAAATCTCTGCTTTATTATGTTTTACAGCGTTTTTTATTGATGCGAATTGTTTTAGCCACTGGTATATCAGCCAGCCGTAAGTGATAAAATAAAAAGGGCATTGACCAAATTAATAATATAACCTAAGTATACCGAAGTTTTGAATGTTTGTTTGTAAGTAAATTATAATTTATCAGGTTGTATGGGTTATTTTTTCAATATTATTCCAGTGTCTAAGCGCAACTGCTATGTGTGGAGTCCTATGTTCGCTCGCCCCTACTACGTGGGATTTATGACATGACGTGTAGATAGTTTACAGACACTCTACCTTTCCCTTTGGAAATAGACAGACACACTTTTATGTTATACTTTTGCAAAAGTTACTTTCTTTCACCAGCCAAAGTGGCCTATGTGCATTAAAAAACGCTATGTGCATAAAGCATCTACTTATTTTATTTACTATCTCTGCTCTTTGCTTGAGTTTTTAATGATAAGGTATTTAAGGTATCTAAGGTATTTATTATTATGGTGTTTCAAAATAATATAAATGATATGAAGCAAATCCGCCCGTCAAAACTAGTTAATGCCAAAACATTACGTTGCGTTGTAAATGAATTTCGATATAAATGGGAGTGCAATCGAAAATTTTAAATGTCGGCTATAACAATTTATTGTTAATTAAAATGTTTTTAAACTTTATTGTTTGGATAAAGTTTTATGATGTGAAATTATTATTAAACCTTTTGTTATACTACTGTGAGATTTTTATGAACTGAATCATAAAATTATACAAGCACTGTGGCCAAAGGGAGCGGACCTTCTCATGCTAACTAATCAATTAAAAGAATTGATCCCTTTATTTGAGTCGAAAGATTTCATTCATTTATGTACCTTCCTTCTGATAAAGTGGTATGTCGCGCTACCACAGGGTTAAACCACATGGTGCCTATTTGCCATCCTTAGCATATACGGCAGGGGTGGATCTCCCGTGAAACTCATTGGTGCATCTCCTGCCGTACTACGATTGTACGAGTAACTCACACTGTGGAAAAATAATATACCAGCCGGCCTAGCATGACCACGATAGAAACGGTTTTTGTCTAAATAGAAATAGACAAAGTGACATTGTAGAAACATTTCTACCGTTTCATTCATAAAACGTATAAATGTTTCTACAATCTGTCACTTTGTTTATTTCTATGTAGACAAAACCCGTTTCTATCGTGGTCATGCTAGGCTGGCAGCGTGTAACATTTCATAGATAAAATAAAAGAAATCGGGAAAAAAAAAACCCTCTATACGAATTGACCCGATCAGCTGATGCCATTTGTATGGAGAGTAAAAAAAAACCGGCCAAGTGCGAGTCCTACTCGCGCACCGAGGTTTTCGTATAAATTTTGGACGTATAAAGTGAAAAAAACCGGACCGCATAAGTTTGTTTGTCAAGGAATTTTGATGATTTTGAAAAAACTGTAATAGTTAGGAACATCATTTTATTTTTGTTGCAATATTTGGGTCAATTCCTATCGACTCTAATTATTTCAGATTTTTCGCTCCGCAAACTTCGGAGATAAGGGGGGGGGAATAGTATATTTTCAGACATTTTTCATCATAAGTCGAAAACTGTGAGACCTAAAATAAAATGAAAAGATATTTTGAAATGTGCAAATCAAGTCCTTTCATATGATATATCACTTGACCTAGTAACCCCACTTTGAAATTTCGGACCCCCACTCCGGCCCCTTTTGCAATGACAATAAAAATATTTTTTTACTTTTTTCATTTGCAATAAAGTTGGATAAGCATTTTTTATAACTGTTCCAAATTTCAAGTCAATAGCTTTAGTAGTTGCTGAAATAAGCAGGTGTGACAGACAGACAGACAGACAGACAGACGAAGTCGCACCATAAGGGTTCCTTTTTTACCATTTTGGTACGGAAACCTAAAAATGAGCATTTATTTTGTTTGACCAATCAATTATTGCCGAGTCAAAAAAACCCTCTCAACTATGACTACGAATTTCTGATACACTTTGTATAGATAATAACAAATTCTTTACTCTCGGACCTTACACTAAAGTAGTTAGAAAATTCTGTATACCTAATAAAAATCCACCTAAAATGTAAATGGTCTTAATCTCAGATTATAGAAACAAGGGAGATGTGCCAAGGCGCTATCGAGCTTGATGCCTGAACTTGAGCAAATTGCTCATATTAAAAACGTACGCGCTGGCGACGAACCGAACACGATCGATGGTATAAATACAGGTTTTTAGTTTAGTGTTAGTGTTGAGTGACGATTAACAGTGTTAGATTGAGGGTGTGCGGAATGTTTAATGCGTGGGAGATCTTTTTATTCACAAGGAGCGCTTAATTATGCGCGTAATTGTGTCGAAAAATGTACTAAAAGTGGCATCAGTTGTTCCCGTACTAATTTGCTATCATGGCATATCTCCTTGTTTCTATGATCTGAGGTCTTAATGCTTCTAGTTGGCACCTGCATATTTTGTACCTACCTAGTTTCTAACAGGGTTAGTATCCACCTTATTAATTAATGTTCATATGATGCCGTTAGAAGAAAAATTTCGTTTTTAGGAGATGCTGCCGCCTAGTAGATATATAAAGCCTGAATCATGCCCAATGTCTGATCAAGAAGTCTAGGTAACAATTGCAGTAATTTAGTAGCTAATTTAAAGCACTTCTCAGGCTTCTTAAAAAAAGGACAAATATTTTTAATTATGGTACTGATTATCATTGGGAAGTTACGATGTCGGCGCGAACAAAGGTCCAAGCAGAGATTGGTATTTATATAAAACCATAATTAACATATTATTTCATTAATGAATCGCATACCGACATACAATGAGCTAAGTCGAACAACACGACTCGATCAAGATGCACCAGATTATTAATACAAATTGAAAAAAATGCAATCTTCATGAGTTTTGAACACCTGTCCTCATAATTATTTATGGAGATTATTATCGTGCGTTATAATTCACTAAGTTTCAATTGAGCGCTATAAGCTCAGCCAAGCTATTATTGATGTTGATTTAATAACTTCACGCTACTTTCGATCTTATCACCTGTACTGTAAAGTCCAAAACAATTTTCTGTAGCTGAATGATTTGAAAACTAAAGTAATTGAAATCTGTAAGTCATGCTAAAATTCATTATAGAAGCCTTAAAGATCTAATAAGTTTGGCCGATCGCAAAAAAAAAGATATAATCGTAATTTCATTTTTGGAATTACACGCAAACTATAAAAGATGTTAATAAGAATCGTGAATACGTTAGAATATCTAGGTATCGATTAGAAACATCCGTTTTATCATCTGCGTTATTAATTAGTAATTATGTAGGTTTGTACATAATTTAATCAGCCACGTAGTTATCGCGAGCGTACAAATAGAGCGTTATGTGTCCTGGGTGGTCTAAGTGGCATGTAGAGCAGTGTTTCATAGGGATTGCTGGCTGTATCTAGCTTATAATTGATGGCGAACTTTAGTGATGGTAAATTGCGAAGAATACTTCTAAAATAACGGTGAACAGTAACGGTTACAGGTCGTAAGTTGTGTGTTTGAAATTTCGGCAGGCGCACACTTTGTGAAATTTCTTTAATCACCAATACTCGTAAAACAGTGAAGGAAAATATCGTGAGGAAACCGGCATGTCCAAGAACAAAACAAAAAATCGAGGACATGTGTCGTCCTCATCCACCAACCTGCACTGGGCCCGCGTGGAGGTCTATGGCCCACTCCCTCTCACAGACAGGAGGCCTATATCCCAGCAGTGGGAAAATTATAGGCTGATTATGCTTACTTATACTTGTGAAATAGTAGTTAAGAACTACATTTATTAGGGGTTTTCTGTCTTCTTGTTGGTAAATAAGTAAAAAGCACAAAGTAAGACGCAACTGTATGTTTGTTACATACATAATACTACGCCTATATTCCTCGAAGGAGCAGGCAGAGGGGTACCCACATTTCTCCTGCTATGTTAAGTGTATAAAATTCTCACGTACCTAATAGGGGACGTGCCTAGTGCCATTAACCAAGCATACTACTGATAATTTTCTAAAGGAAAAACTAACATTTTGCCTGATCGGGAAATCGAAACACGAGTTGGTAATTAAATGTTAGGTACCTAATTGTAAAAGTTTAGTTTGGTTATTCTATTCTATTTAAATCTGTTGTAGTATCTTACTGAGGGCAAAAGCTTCCCTTGATTTCCATTAGGTGTGGCTTTGTTGTGTATGTGCAGTGATAGCCTAGTGGATTAACCATGTGCCTCCCACAGCGAATGGTTCGAGTTCGATCCCGAGGCACGCACCGCTGACTTTTTGAAGTCATGTGCGTATTAGAAATTAATTATCACTTGCTTTAACGGTGAAGGAAAACATTGTGAGGAAACTGGCATGTCCTAGAACCAAGAAGACTCGAAGATATGTGACGTCCACCAACCCGCACTGGGCCCGCGTGGTGGACTACGGCCCACTCCCTCTCACAGAGAGGAGGCCTGTGTCCCAGCAGTGGGAACATTATAGGCCGATTATGCTTATGCTATGTGGCTTTGTTATTATTTTTTATTTATTCAGCATTAATTACCAGCTAAATATAAATAGTTTATGACACAAGATAAAAACAAACCACTCTGGTTCTGAGTGCAATTAAATTTCAATAAACGCACCCGACAACCTAAAAGCATTTTGCCGCCTCACTAAATTAAACTCGTGTCTAGATTTACATTTTAATTAATACAAATAACATCTCTACTACTATAGATGGGAAAAAAATCCCTTCTGGGCGTATAACTCGTGACTAGTGTTCTTTTAATATCGATAGCCTTATCGATAAAGAAATGGTTACATCGAAAACGGCGATTTAATCTATGGTCGTTATTGTAGATTTCCATTTTGAAGCCTGATTCAATCGATAGAGTTTCTGACAATACTGAAAAAAAGACAACATAAATAATTAATTTATCGATTATAATAAGTCAATGTTTTAGTAAATTCAATACTTCGGTTGTAGAAATCGAAAGCTGCACAAACGATTGTATCGATATTAAAGGAGCACCACTCACTGCAGATATTACTCGGCCTCCTTGGAGGATCATTACTGTCTGTATGTTTGTTTTGCAAGCCTTCGGAAACTGACGATTAAGGGGAACGTAAGATAACAGATGTAGACGCTCAACTGCGACATGCAACCACATTATACTTATTAGCTGAATGGCTCGATAAAGAATTAATGTAGGAAATATTCAACGAGTAATTGTTGCCTTTGTAAACGGTATTTTTGTATAATCTTTCACCGTATAATTTTGTGCTTAAGGACCAGGTGGTTTTCCTTGTCGTTATGTGAATACTTTAGGCAATACTTTAATTGGCACAAAAGCTACAAACCTGTGCTAAATATACATATTTATAACAAGCTTTTGTCACGACTCTGTTCGCGTCGACGAGGTTAGTTATGTCCCAGTCCCACCTTATCCCGACTATTCTGGAATATCATTGTAAAAACCGCCAAACAGTGGAATACGCTACCAGAGTGGGACTCCGATAATTACATTATAATTGCGGGAGTGGGTGGGTCCCCGATAATACAAATCTGGGTGTCTTCAAGTCGCGAGTGCATCGGTTTCTTCCAGGCAAGCATGCTCCATCGTAGACCGCATCATCGCTTAACATCAGGTGAGATGGCGGTAAACGCAAGCCTATATCTAAAAAAAAATTCTGCAATGTACCTACTGACACGGGTTTTTACAGTTTTATAATAGTAGGTAGGTACTAGACTTTTGCCCGCGACTCCGTGCACGTGGACTACAATAAGCTGTATCTCTGGTTCGTCCTACCGGAATTAGATGAAACGTGGCTTAGAGGCTTAGATTTTAAGTTGGACCCCAAGCTATCGAACTGTGAAAACCACATCAATATCCGTTCAGTACTTTTTGCGTGATGCGCGCACAAACAGACAAAAATAAAAAATTCGAGCGTGGTTACGTTCCAGTACCCTGTCCCGACAATTTTTTGTGGAATATCTTCAATGTAGAGACACGGCTTTTTTAAATAGTTTAGATTAGTACGAAGGTCTGGTTGGCTAGATAGTTGTAGAATGGTGAGTGAAATGATCAAGCAGTATTCTAAAATAAAGTACAAATGATACTATCCCTGCCAGTAAACAATGGGATTGAAAACGGCGTCGCCTCTATTTAAGTTTCCTCGCACCTGTGGGTGTCAGTATAGACAGCAACAGTGTGCTATCGAAAGTTGAATAGAAATGACGACCTTTTATAATCCTATTCTTTATCTGCGTAGGTTATCATCATTAAATTAAAGATAATTTTAGTAATCAAGGTGAAGGTATAACAGGTGGTGTACCTACTAATAAATAGGTTCACTAAAATTTTAAATCTTTTATGCAAATGATTTTGCAAGTACACACATCAAAAGTATCTAGGGATCAACATATATTTTTGCAATAACTTTTCTCCTGATTGATATTAATTAAAATTTTCTTTAAGGATTCATCAAATAAAGTGTTTTCGTTTGTCACAGTAACGATAAACCAAAAGTCACCTTTGCATTAATAAAGAAATTTTCCATTTTCCTAATAAAGGGATTTTTGACATTTGAACCACTAACATTAAAGTTCGAAAAAAAGACTGAAATAACAGTTTTCTTTAAAATTTTATTGGGTAACTTAAACAATTAATAATCCGTGTTTCTACCGCGAACACTAACAACACAAGAACATCGGTTTGGCATACTCAAAATGAGTTCATCCAAATCACGCTGTGGAATGGCCGCCCATGTTCGTTGCAACAACAAAAAAAGGTCTTCTTGCGACTGGATACCCTCCATATTCGGCAGAGCTCTTCTCTGTAGCATATCCCATGCATGCTCAATCGGGTTCAAGTCTGGCGACTGAGCAGGCCAGGGCAGGACATTGATGTTAGCTGCGGCGAGAGTCTGTCTTACAACTCTTGCGGTGTGCGGTCGTGCATTATCATGCATTAACTGAAATAAGGGACCGATTTGCACTTGTAGAGGAACGATGACGTCTGATACAATCGTCTCAGCATAAATTTGAGCGTTGAGGTTGCCTCTGATCCAAATCAACTCAGTTCTTCCGCCGATCCAAATACCCGCCCATACCATGATGGTTCCACCACTATAAGGATGGACTTCCTGGCAGGATTTTAATCGCTGTTGGCGTCCAGGGGTTCTCCAGTATCGTATACGTCTTGTATCCGGTCTCATACCAAAACGAGACTCATCAGAAAAGCACACGAAACGCCATTGTTCTTCTGCCCAATTTCTGTGTTCAAGAGCCCATTGATATCGAATCCTACGATTGTGCATTGCTATAGGTGGTACCCGTAGCGGTCTTCGGGAATGAAGGTTCACTTCATGCAAGCGGTTTCTGACTGTTTGGTCGCTAATTAAGTTCCCTGAAGAGTGATGAAGCCTCACGGCTAACATCATGGCGGTTATTGTTGGAGCTCTTCGAGTTAAGATTTGAATGTATCGGTCTTGTCTCCGTGTGGTGCAGCGATACCGTCCTCCATGGCGCTCAGCCACGGTACCAGTGCTTCGGTAACGTGTCCAAAGTCGACTGATAACACTCTGACTTGTATTCAGAGCTAAAGCTACAGTACGTTGCCGGGAACCAGCTTCTATCATTCCCACGGCTCTGAGCATTTCTTCCCTGCTTAAATGACGTCGCCGCTCCATAATAACGTTGGTTTTAATCAGTAGTAGGGAAACAGTAGCACTAATAATGTCTTCAATGCGTTGTATGTTTTTATAGGGAAAATATTGACAGCTTATTTTCATCTTTTACTCGAATTTGATTGAGAGTTCCTGATTCAAATTATGAAATGCACCAAAAAGGATCCATATAAATTTATAAAATCATACATTTATTACAAAGCCACATCTCAATCTCAAGAAATCCGCATAAAAATGCTTGATCCCTAGACACTTTTGATGTGTGTATGTATTGTACTTTACAAATGTACAGTTATTTAATAAATCATTATCTGTGATAATTACTACATTCATTGTATTCTTTTGTACTTTTTGTTGGTTTTGAAAATTTTATTGGTATTATTGTGTCAATGAACCCTTTCTATTGGCGCACAAAAGTTTAGGGCTGCCACATTTGTTGACTAGAATGCATATTAATAATTAGATGTTTTTTTTTTCTATTCTTGTGAATTGAAATTGGACCCTGGCTGTGGTGACTACAAAATTTGCGTAGTATTTAATCGAGCAGAAAATTAATGGAATCGTGGTTACTTAAGAAAGAAAGACATAATAAATATGTGCACAAAATAACAATAAATACGCAAACAGAAGGGGCAAACAATACGCCTTGAGTAAAAGGTCATGCTGGTATTGGTTATAGTGATAACGAATGCCAAGATGATATTTTTTAAGAGTAAATTATGATGTAATTAGTGAACTACAACATAATTATCTCTTAAAAAAAATATTCTTAAATTAACCCAAACGAAATTCACAGTGTCCTTATAAGCAATGTTTTCCATGGACCACCTTGCAGATGACAACTCGAACGCACACAATCGTTCTCCATTTGGTCTTCAATTTAAAAACTAATTACACACAGCCTTAAAATTCCAGAAACATTTAAAATAATAAAGCAGTTTGCACACGCAACCCTGCATGAAATCACTAACAAGAAACCACAATTAAGATTACAACAAATTCGTTAAGCGACCATTCATCAGAGTTGATTGGCAGTTCGTTCATGATACGAGATGTTGCTACTGGCGAAATTGCATTACTACTCAATTACTGTAGTTACGCGCCTTTTGTTAAGAAAATAATCAATGTATGAGGTGCTTCTGAACGTGTCATTGTATGTTGTAATCGAGGTCGGAGATTGAGTGAGCTCGTGAACTTTGTGTACTTTCGGTCGCATTGTTGATGTGCGGCCGGTGTAATGGGCATATCTTGATTGTGGATTGGTTGTTAGTTGGATGTCGGAATTTCTATGGATTAATTGGGCTTTGTTGAAGGGTTAACGGAATAAAATATTGTTCGTTTGGAATTTTAGATAGAACTTTATCATCAGCTTAGCCTGTAGATACACATACTTTGGTGTGCGTAGTCTTCTTTTAAATAGACTAGTCCTTTGACCACGACTTGTCCACGTGACCCAAAGGAGCTGTAAATGTTTCGGGGATAAAAAGTAGCCTATCAGTTTCCTATCAGTGAAAGAATTTTCAGAACCGGATCAGTAGTTCCAGAGATTAACCTCATACCTACATACAAACTAACCAAACTCTACCTCTTTATAATATTAGTAGGCAGATATTTCCGACTTTGCGACCACATTTGAGAGTGAAAAAACAACCCAAAAGTCCAAACCTAAAGTCAAAAGACATACTATCTATATGCCAAAAAAGTTTTATCTGAACTAATTCCGTCTAGGTATTGCAAGTAGCGGCAAGTAGTGAAATTTTCTCATGGACATAAATCAAAGCATCGTTTAAATAAAATGATATATTGGTGGCAACATTGTCACAAGTAATTTAGCCAAACTAGCCAAGATTGCTGTACTAAAAAATACTGGACCCCATTATATTGGACAATTAATAATCACATGAATCAATAGTATAGTAAAATTTATGGGCGTTCTTGTTACCACAAGAAATCACTTTGTTATTATAGCCAGGGGCTCTGTGAAATTCCTCCTTAGATGTCCGTTTATGGTTAGGCATGGAGAAGGGAAGACAAACATTTCATATAATAAACTCTTGATAGCATATTATTTTTATTAACTGTTGAAGATGTACACAGAACGTGTGGAATTTTGTAGTTTGTTGTAATACTGAATTTATTTTGTGAGAATAAATTTCGGGCGCGTTACAAAAAAGATTTAATTTCAGTTTAATGCGATAGTGTAAACGCTGGAAAAAAATCCCAACTTTATAAAAAGCGAGCATTTATTTTGTGCTTACATTCTAATAACAGAAAGCTTGATTTATAACAGATTTTTTTATCTAAATAAATTAACTTTTTAATTCATGCCTTTATCTAAGGGTAAATATAGGCAGGCAAAAAATATCACGTACTACATTACTTCAAATCATACAAAGTATACAAAAATATCAAACAAACATTGCCCTCAAACAAAAAAAGGTCAACCAACCAAAATATTTGTCCCATTCATTGTAATTTTTAGCGTATTCCAGTAGCGATATGAAGATTTGGCCCTCCCTACCCGACCGTTGTTGTATAAATAGGCTTTTATCCTCTTTATATCGAACACTATCATAAAAGTGTCACAGGGCTGCCGCAAACGAGAATTTACTGCAGCATCGTGCAAATGAACCGCCGATGAAATAAATCGACATCGGATCCGATAGTTGACAAGATAACGCTGATAATTCACGATCTGTACTTGTTTAATTTTCTTTTCATTGTTTGGATTGTCATAAATATTTGATACAAGCGTATGTAAATCGTAGCTGTATGTACTCGTGTGTGTGGTAAATCTTTTGCAATCGTGTATGGAGATTTTATGGCGAATATTTTCTGTTTTGAATTGTAACATGACGTGTATGCTTTGGTTCGTGCTGTGTGGTCTTAGCTACAAATAGACCGTATCACTTCCCGAAGGTTGAGTCTGTACCGAGTCAGAAATTATTTTCTTTTGAATCAATGCACAATATTTTCGCGTTGATGTTAATACTTTTAGGTCAAAAGGTTTTGAAATGATCACATTATTAAGCAATTCAGACTTCAGTAGATCTCGATTTGGAAAATAAAGATTTGTTAAAATTTTTTGCTGCTAATCTTGCTAGAATGAAAAAGAAAGAAATAAAAGGTACCTAATAAGATGGGGATTGGACAAGTCGATAAGTCTTCCACATTCGGGCCAGTCAAAATGGCGGTGGTTACAGCAAAATATTTTTCTGCTGTACCCGCCGCCTTCTTGACTGGCCCTATACATCGGCTCTATGTAAAAATACAAATTAAAGGAGGTGTATATTCGGGACTTCGGGGGTAGTTGAATAATAAACACCAAATAATTTTTCTCTCATATATAATATTAATTATAAATAGTTATAGTTATTACATTAATATATTTATGCTACTTATATGTAGTTAATTAACTCTACCTGCCAGACAAGTGTTTTTAACTCCTTCACATAATCACATCACTTATTTTATTACTGCACTATGGAGGCAATCAACCGCACTATCACAGACATGAGCAGCCTGTTCAACCAAAGGATGTCGGAGTTTGAGCTGCAGTTGCACAAAGCTCCAGGCTCCACCACTAACATCACAGGTTTAGCAACGGAGTTTGCAGCTTTTCGGACGTTTATTGTTCAGGCACTCAGCACTCTCCAGCAGCAGGTTGAGATGTTAGCACAAAGCTTGGACAACATGGAGATGCGTGGACGGCGTAAGATCTTGCTGTTGCACGGTGTGTCAGAGGTAAAAGAAGAGGAGACTGCACAGGTGGTGGTCCAGGTCATTAAGGAACGCTTCAGCCTGGACTTGACAGCAGCTGACATCAAGCGGTGCCACAGGATGGGGCGTACTACTTCACACAAGCCCCGAACTATCCTCTTCAAACTAAATGTTATGGATACCCGGAACAATATCTGGTTCGACAAAACGAAGTTGAAGGGTTCAGGTATCACTGTTTCGGAATTTCTGACTAAAGCCAGGCACAACGTCTTCATGGCGGCGCGGGAGAGATTCGGTGTGACCCAATGCTGGACCAGGGAAGGCACTGTATTCGTCCTCGATGGAGATGGCTCGCGGCATCGTGTCACATCTTTTGCGGATCTCAACAAAATCGGGCCGCAGCCGGATCCAGTCATCGCCCAGCCGGAGCAGGTTACAGATCAGCCGGTTGTGGTGGTGAAGGGCGCCGCTGCCAAGACCAAGCGTGCTGCAGCCAAGAAGTGATAAGCCTTCATATTGTATTTATCGTTGGTAGTTCGGGTAATTCTCGGTATTTACTGTTATTGTATGTCCTAACCATTCACTTCACCCTCTTCCTGCTATATTTATTTTCAATTTTAGTAGGTAAGTCTATCACTTTTTTGTTTGTTCAGATTTTTTTTTTCTTACTGTCATTGTTATTTGTCATGTCACTCTAATGTCATGCAGCTTGTCACCTCATAACGTTTCGTTCCACTACTGTTGCATTGACAAACAATAGCATGAATCCCGAGAGTATTGCTCTGTTCCACGATCGTAATAATTTTATAAATATGTTCTTTAAAAAAACTGTTACACGGTCTCAAGTAGCTTGAAATTTCTATTTTATTTTTAATTTATTGCCCGAACTACGTTAACTCCAATGTTTAAATTATTTTATATTAATGTTACTTTTTCTATTCAGCACAACTGGCAGGTGGATAGACAAATATTTTTTTTTTTGGTTTTTTGTATTTATTGCTATTATTATTATTATTTTTTTATTTTTTTTTCTAATAAGTATCTATGTACAGCCCTGGCTGTACCAGTGACACTGATACATTTCATTCTTTTAGTAGCGAGTGCAGCGATGATGATAGCTTTGTAAGTGTCCCGTCATTAGCTGACACTCTTGTCTCACAATTTTCTGATGTACCTAGGAACTTTAATGTAGTCCACATAAATGCCCAGAGTATTCCGGCTCATTTCCCCGATATGCTGGCAAGCTTCGACTGTAAGAACATCCACGCAATTCTTGTTTCTGAATCATGGTTAAAACCTTGTCTCACTTCATCTTCCTATTCTTTGCCGGGCTTTCAACTTATAAGGAATGATCGTGCGGTTGGCGGTGGTGGCGGGGTGGCCATATATCTACGCAATCATATTCCTTTTTCTATTGTTAGTATGTCCACACAGCCGCCTCCGTCGAATGCCGGTGAACATCTTTTCCTTGAAGTTGAACTGCACCATTCCAAAGTTCTTCTCGGGGTGTACTACTGTCCTTCTCTTCGCATCAATTTCTTTTCCTCATTTGAACATATCTTGGAAGCTTTAATCCCTTCTTACAGTCACAGTATCGTCATGGGCGATTTTAACACTTGTCTCCTTAAAAATGATTCCCGCTCCTCTTCTCTTCGTCGTATTATTAAATCTACAAATCTTTCCATCCTAGATCTTGGTGCCACTCACCATTTTCCAAATTCTGTTCCTTCACTTCTTGACCTTATATTTGTCTCATCTCCCCATCATGTCGCTAAACACGGTCAATGTTCAGCTGACGCCTTTTCTTACCATGACTTAATTTTCACTTCTTACAAAATTCGGCCACCTAAGGCAAAGTCCAAAATACTTCTGCTTCGCAATTTTGGCGGTATGAATACCGAACGTCTTTGTGAAGATGCTAGCAGCATTGACTGGACATCTCTGGTTGAGTCTTTGTCGGTTGACGAGCAAGTCTCAATTTTTACCTTTAACTTGATCCAGCTCTATGATCGGCATGCACCTGTTCGGGCCGTAAAAGTGAAACACCTTCCATCGCCATGGCTTACTGATGAAATTAAAACTTTATTGTCCAAAAAAGCAGCTGCGAAAACAAAATACAAGTTAAAGCCCAACAATTACAACAGGGAAAAATATGTCTCGATCAGAAATCACTGTAACAAGGTGTGTAGGAATGCACAACGCCAACATATCCATAAATCTGTACAAAATGGTGATCCAGCTAAAGTCTGGAAATTTCTTAAATCAATAGGTGTCGGAAAATCGTCTCATGAAGCGGTTCCTAAAGACTTAGACCTCAGTTTACTAAATAACCATTTCTCTAGTTCGCCCGTATTGGATAGGGCCATCAAAGCTAATACTTTGAATTATCTTTCCAACCTTCCGATACCTGATTATTCCCCTTTTGTCATTACTCAATTTACCGCATGTGATGTTAAAAGGAGCATTGTATCAATAACATCCAACGCCGTTGGATGTGACTGTATCAGCCGTAAGATGATCATTCCCATCCTTGATGAAATTCTTCCTGTCATCCTTTTCATCCTCAATTTCTCGGTGTCTTGTAGTGTTTTTCCGCTCGCGTGGAAAGATGCCCAAGTTATTCCTTTACCCAAAAAATCAAATCCTGCATCCTTTTCTGATTATCGTCCTATATCCATACTACCCTTCCTATCCAAAGTCCTTGAAAACCTGATCCACCATCAACTCAGCACGTTCCTATCCAAAAATAATCTGTTAAACCCGTTCCAATCTGGTTTTCGACCTGGACACAGTACTACCACAGCTCTCGTCAACATTACGGATGATATTAGGTCAGGCATGGAAATCGGTAACTTAACGGTACTTGCACTGCTAGATTTTAGCAATGCTTTTAATACTGTTGATTACGATATTTTGCTTGGCATACTGCGCTCTTTTAACATATCTCCATCGGTAATTGACTGGTTTCGTAGTTACCTGTTTGGTCGCCGGCAACGTATCTGTATTGAAGATTCCTTCTCTTCTTGGTGCTACACATCTGCCGGCGTGCCTCAGGGTGGCGTTTTATCCCCTTTACTTTTCGCACTTTTCATTAATTCTATTTCTCAACGAATTTCTTCTTCCTACCACCTATATGCAGATGATCTTCAAATTTATACCCAAGCTCCTTTTGGAAAGTTGTCTGATGCCATTGAGACTATTAATATAGATCTGGCTCGAATAGGTGTCTGGAGCATGGAGTTTGGGCTTAAGATCAACCCCACAAAGACTCAGGTGACTGTCGTTGGCAGCTCACGAATGGTCTCCAGGATTGACTGGTCGTCACTTCCTCAAGTTGCTTTCAACAATAATATTATTCCTATATCTGACCATGTTAAGAACTTGGGGATTTATATCGACCGCACTCTCTCTTGGACTATACAGCTGCAGGAAGTCAGTCGTAAAGTGTTTGCTTCTGCAGGTTCCATAAGACGTCTTCGTAATTTCCTACCCACTACCACTAAAATTGCGCTAGCACAGTCTATCCTACTCCCTATTCTTGACTATGCTGATGTCAGCTATCTTGATCTCACCCAGGACCAATTTGACAAGCTTGAGCGACTACAAAATCTTTGTATCAGATTCATATTTGGCTTGCGCAAATATGATCATGTTTCTGAATTTCGTTCTATGCTCAAATGGCTTCCCATCCGCCTTCGCCGGAATGCCCATATTCTTTCTTTGCTATATAATATTCTCTACAATCCTTCCACCCCTTTTTATCTTAAAGAACGTTTCGAGTTCCTTTGTGACACACATTCTAAGTCCTTGAGGTCATCAGAAAATCTAAAATTAAAAATTCGTTTGCATTCCACCACATTTCTTGATAAATCCTTCACTATAGAAGCGGCTCGACTGTGGAATGCATTACCTCTTAACGTGAGACGTGCCCAATCTATTGCTGTTTTTAAAAAAATGGTAAAAGAGCATTACCTGTCACTTTAATCTTGCTACTTTCTTCTACTTTCTCATTTGTATTGAATATTTATTAGTTTACAATTGATCAAGTTATTAATTTATTTTATATTGTTATTAAGTATTTATAATTATTCGTGTCAAAGTAATTTTAGGTAGGTACCTATGTACACCTAGACTGCCCACTATCTTCTCCTATCATTCAGTCCATCCAAAGGTTGTCTGGAAGAGATCGCCTTGTGCGATAAGACCGCCCATTGTACATTATTATTTTTAAGCCTTGTTCTACATTGTTACTAGTGGTGTACAATAAAGAGTATATAAATAAATAAAAATAAATAAATATATTATTCCGCAAAAAACGCTTCGCTAACAATGGAGTAGTAGCAATTGGACCACACACGTCACCACTACATTGTTTCACCCCTATATAAACCGAGTATATAAACAGCTGTAATTTGAACAGCCATTTACGATGTTATTGCTGAGCCGCTCGACATGGGCTGCTTTTATTCAGTATATATAATATTAAATACTACAAATATTTATTATATACTCTTCCGACAATTATATGAACTCGTATAATTACAGTACTGCGGCTCTGGATTGCAGTCTGTAACATTTTGTAATGAAGTTTTAAAAATTGAGCGAAATTAAATATTGTAAAAATATCGTAAAAGTTCGCTTATTATCTATGCATTATGAATCGTAAATGTGGCATGCAATGGTTGATGATGTACATAAGGCAACTTAACTGAGACTGAGTACATAATTATGATGAGATCATAATTATAATTATGATAAAAAAGAACGAAAAGTGTAATGATAGAGACAGCAAACTACTTAGCTATATAATGCTTATAGTGGGTTGTTTAGAGATTGGTAAAGGAAAATCTTCAAAAAATCTAATTATTTTGTAATGTACAATTTTAAATATACAGATACTTCATGCTATACGCTTAAGTAATATACAAAAACTTCTGAATTGAAAAAAAAATCAAGCTCTTACTTGAGACGTGGTGATCGCCAAAAGGTAGAGCGCGCACCACCTATTAGATAACCTCGAATTTTGCACTGCATTGCATTGTACAGTATTTTTTTTTTCTAATATCTTTACAGGGACAGTATGATCACTTAAAATCAGCGCTGCGTTGTGGTCCACGCCAGCACAGCATTATGCTGAGTAGTCACCTCTTGTCGCAGTTGACTTTACATCTATTGCTTCTAATTTGTTACCATAATTATGTGCCTCTATAACAAATAAATTATTTTTGTTTCTTTCTTCTTTCTGGATATGTCATGCCGTGATAAAATGATTGGCCAGTTTGTAAGGTAGCGGTGTCATTTCATTCCGCACGCAAAATACGTGCTTAGTCGCGGAGTTGCGGTAAATAGCCCGCTATACTATGGTATAGCGGGCTATTTACCGCAACTCCACTTTGGTATGCCAAAGTAGTGGGTTTTACACTGGTCAGGATGCACTAGATCTGGTTAATTATCGTGTATCGTAGAGTATGTTTTTAGGCAAATAACACACGGAGCGGCGCGGTGCCGCCTGCCGTTGCGGTGCGCGGTAGACCGGATCAAAATCTTGTATCAAGTAGGTGGTCCGTCGAGTTTTGACACACGACACCGCAAGTTCGGGCGGGCCACGGCTCCGTGACGTACAAAATTTGGTTTGGTTTGGTGATAGCCTAGTGGTTTAATGTGCTTCCCACGGCGAAAGGTTCGAGTTCGATCACCGCCGTCTTTTCGAAGTCATGTGCGTATTAGAAATTAATAGCACTTGCTTTAGCGGTGAAGGAAAACATCGTGAGGAAACCTGCATGCCTGGGAGTTGTCCATAAAATTCTTGAAGGCATGTCAAGTCTGCCAACCCGCACTTGGCCGGCGTGATGGACTATGGCCTATCCCCTCTCATTCTGTGAGGAGGCCCGTGCCCAGCAATGGGACAGTTTATTTACACTCCTTTTCGGTAATCTGTTTTATGTCCTTTTAAGTAGAACCACATATAGTAGCTCATGTGTTAACTTTTAATCATGCCCTTACCTCCATATTGTCGTTAAAGAGCTCAAGGGCATTCCGCATAGCTATTACATTTAATTTGCATTCGCAGTACCAACTAATTACTATGTTTTTATCATGCGTTACATTTGTATAAATGGTTCAGTTACATGTGCACTTTACTGCAACTTTTAAGCCTGTTTGTTACTTCTTTTCTTTTTGTGGTATGCGAATATATAAATCAGTAATTATTATACAGATATTTATTATTTTTAAATGAGTTTTATGTAAAGGTTGCTCCAAACATTGCGAGGCATGCGCCGCGCACGGCGCATTATTATTTTGATAACAAATAAAAGTAGGTAAATCGTGATTAATTTATTTTTCCATCGAAAATACCTACCTGCTATTCATAATAAAAATATTTTACTTGAATCTAGTAAACTCGGCAAAAAAAATATTATTTCATGCCAAACGGAAGAATACAAGCGTTTTGGGCCTCGAAGGCTTGGGGTCTTGCATACCCTTGTTAATTTAATTTGAACATGCCATCTGTCGGTCGAGCGTCTGAAGGGCCTATCCAATTACAAGTGCCATACAGCGTGGCCACTATATCTTGGTAGACGGCGAATTATGGAACTAAATTTAAATGTTCCGAGTTTGACATATTGTCGACGTTTCCCCTTGCAAGCAACGCCGCCGCGGAGTGTCAAAATAAATTGGACACCCTGTGTGTAAAATGCCTTTGCATAACCCTTTGGAAATGCACTTGGGATATCAAAGGCCAAAGTTTAAATCTTCCGATGGAACTTCCATCTGATGAGCATTCTTTAACTTCGAATGTTTTGGGTGAGATTTGATTCTGTGGTCCAGTTTACTCTTAAAAACAATAAAATTGCTGTTTGTAGACAATTTTTGGGTGTGTGCCCAAACGTCTGAGTGTTCCACATTTGTTACTAAGTGGAATGTCTCTCTTTTTATTCGAGCGTAAAATTGGTGTAAGCTTTTAAACGCACAAGACTTCCAATAGCAAAGCCCATACTTGAACTCATTGTCAAAATAAGCCTTTATTTCGTTGTAAAAGGGTTATTTAGCTACTCATTCATTTGAGGTGAACGAATAAAGTGAGACATACCTTTTTCACTCAATAAAAGTTTCACAGCTCTATAAAAGAAATAAAAATGTCAATACAGACATTTTATAGCGGCAAAAAGACGGCAAAAACTTTGCAAGTGATATTATTATGCCAATCAATAATTCCGAGTACCACCTTAGTGATTCCTAGACACAATTATTCTTTAAAACCCGTATATTAGCACAAAATAATCAGCGACCACCTTAAAACCAACATTGAAAAATCAATTTTTCTTTGTCGAGACATAGTAATTGCGACTCCATCTTACTGACACAAATTGCGGGCAATTGCACCTGGCCGATTGGAGGCATCGCGGGCTATTTACATTGCACACTAAAGAAATAAAAAATAAAAATAAAGTCGTCCGCTATCCTCCACATTGCGTTGAGTTATTTAAAATCGCCTGAGAAATTAATCTTGGTTGGAGCTTACAGCTTGTTTTGTGGGTGATGGTTGCATTTTGATTTTGCTTTGTGAATTGCGCAGTAGTTTTACTAGTTCTATCAAATAAATCTTATTACAATAATTTAAAACTTTTCTTCATCTCTCATTTTAGGATTTAATGTATTTAAAGCAATCAGAAGGCTATCTCGTAATTAATTTAGCACTATGCCTGACAGTTCGCTGAACTTAGATTAGATCAACTTTTGTTTTTGATTTCATTGCACATTTGTCCTTGTTTGTTAGAAGAATACACTTTATAATATTGATAACACTGAGACTAGGAATTATATTTATAAAATTTGATTTAAGAAAATTGCCTTTCTGATATTGAGTTCCTATCGTTGTCTGTTCCCTTATCTTTAACCTCTTCACATGATAGGTAAGTTGCGAGTTTCTAATAGCAAGTGACTGAATATGAAACTCTTGTGTTCCTCAGTCACTATTAATACTTTATCAGCACTTACGGAAAAGATAGAGTGGCTAATTCTTCTCCGGATACAAAACATGTTGTCCTCAGTTAAACGATTATACATGTCGTATATTTACAAACACCGGGTGGTTAACATAAAGCATTCATTTACATGTAGTTATAATGCATATTAAAACAATTCCACATTCTTAAAACCCGTGAATACGAAATCATAATATTAATAATTTTACGGTAAAAACTTATCATTTCAGTCATAAAATCTTTTGACAACAAAATAATTTTATTATGACAAGAAAATAAATAGAAATCTCGTGTTAGAAACAGTAAATATTTACATTGACATAAAAATTTGACCGTCGCGTCGTCGTTTACATGTCGTGAGAAAGTAAATTCGTTTATCTCATTACTAAAATATAATACACAATAAAAATTTATGTTATTATCTAACCGTTTCATTAATAAAAAGACCCCGCTGTTGGGCACTTTATGATAATATGCGGGACATAATATTGTGAACGACACGTTTCGTATGTGTTACGAAGTAATTAGCATACTCACTGAAATAAATTTAACTTCCTGGAGTTTTGAAAGTAAAAGAAAAGTATGCAAATAAACAGATAAATTACCTATCATAAGCCGTTCCCAATAACCGATCCATCCACGGAATATAATAAATTCTTCTATTCTGTGGATTCATCGCCTCTTTTCCTTATACTAGGATCGATTTTTGACATTGCTTTTTTAAAGCTTATGACACAAATCCATCTCTAGTAGGCTTTGTGTATTTAGCATTTGGACTGATTCCTCACAAATATAATAAAACTAGCTTCCGTCCGCGGCTTCGCCCACGTTTTTGGGGTAAAAAGTAGCCTATTATTCTGATGTTTAAGCTCTATTACTGTAAAGTTTCATCAAAATCCGTTTAGTAGGTTTTGCGTGAAAGAGTAACAAACATCCATACATCCATACATCTTTACATCCTCACAAACTTTCACGTTTATAATATTAGTAGGTATGATATACCTACTACATATTTTGAAACTTTACTGTCGGAGGGCTTATAAAAACGTATAAAAATGTGTATAAATTGGAACTCGATACAGAGTTTATGAGGGAATCTAAATAATATCTAGAAAAAACAATGCTTTTATTTTTACGCCCTACTGAATCTTCACTAACTTCGGGCATAATGTTAGCGAAGTAAAGATATTATATGAATTTACGGCTTTTTTAAGAAACAACGTTATTTAAAAAACGTTCAAGATATCAAGATAACCATACGTTACGATATGCCATTAACGATTTTTAAGGCGTGATTTAAAAAATAAGTACATAGTGTGCCCATAACGTTTAAAACACCATAAAAAATTTAACTGCCCTTCAGGTGGTGTTAAAAAATGTCTAAACTCCATATTCTTGTGAATTTTTACTACCTTACTTATAAGCGAAAAGTAAGTTTGAGAGTAAATAAAAACTTATGACAAACGGTAAAGTCTTTCTACTCAAGTAAAAGCTTCGCTACGTTTAGCGTAACATTTTATTCAACAACGTCGTAAAAAGTAAGTTGGGAACTTTAATTCTCCCAGTAACTTTCAGGTAAACTAAAGGTATAAAGTAAATGAAAAGAGAACTCAATGTGAAATGGAGTTGTTATATTACTCTTATTAATTGTGGATGCAAATAGGCAAATAACTTACACAATAGCAAGCGAATTCGTCTTTCCATTAAGAGGGCTCTCGCATTCGGCACCTCTCTCGCTCGCACAGAACAATATATTTTAAGAATGTTAAATGAAAAGATGCATTTTTGAAAAATGTAATCTACAAAATGATATTAATTATAATTTTATAAACTCAAATTTAATTATTAAAAACACATGAGTTAAACAAACCTCAAAAACAGATCAGAATTGTTTTTTAAGTTTGTTTATTAGATATCACAGTAGAAATGTGTTTTAATTATTTATCTGTAAAATTGATTATTATTTTGTAGTTCACTATCAGATTACATTTTTCAAAAATGCATCTTTTCATTCAACATTCTTAAAAATGGTTCTGTGCGAGCGAGAGAGGAGACAAAATTCCGAGAGCGCCCTTAAGCCCGTGATACACACGCCTGTAGCTTGCGCAAAAGCATGCCAGATACTGGTAAATCATAGCTACAGCTCGTATGCAAGTAGGTACTTATCATGCTAGGAGATCACCGTTTGATTTTTCCCCATGTGGGGAGGGTTTCAACTGACGCTTTACGAAGCATTTCTAGACACTGGCGTGCCAGCTACAAGCATGTTTTAAGGTAGATTGCCAGTAACCGGCATACTGGTTTGTGTGTGCCTAGTATGCTACCTACATGCATGTGTACAGCCTTCATGCAATTAGTAATGTTAACGCAAGTTGCAACTAGAAACTTGCGTTCTGGACACATTAGCTATTATAATAATTAGCACGTGTTTGCAGATGGTATGGATGTCATGCACGGAGAGCAATATGCACAGACGGAGTTAATATAAAAAAAAAAACCGGACAAGTGCGAGTATGACTCGCGCTCTGAGGGTTACGTACAAACTTAATTATGTATTTAGAGATATATTAAATAAAATATTTCAGCGCCATCCCTGAGCAAGTTGTTGCTTTAGGTAGGTACATACTTTTTTGGTGGCACCATCTATGAGCAGAGCAGAGGCCCTAGACAAGTGGCTTTTCTGTTAGCGTTCACGCCAAACGATAAACACAAAATGTATGGCAATGACATTACCTGTGGAAAAGTCACGTGACTCACAAATGTCATTTCCTTACATTATATCTGATTTTATCCGTAGCGTATGACGTTAACGCTAACAGAAAAGTAACTTGTCTAGGGCCTCAGATGGCTCCACTCGTTAAGGGTTTTGCCTCGGACAGACGGACACCAAATAAGTAATCCTATAACATTCAAATCTATATAAACAAGGAATGTATATTGAAGGATTCCGCTTTTTAATTTAAAAGCATGGAACCCTTAAAAATACGTATGCAACTTAATAATTCAATTTACCCGCACAGTTAAAAAAATAAAGCTCAATTAATAAAATTGTAGCACAAACATACTTCACCCCAACATTCTTGATACACCGCAATCATCAATGCAATTTTGTCGACGACCTATTTGTTTTAATGCCAGCAAATAATTAACCACACTACAATTTCAACTTAATACTTTTATATTCGCAACATGGCATTAAATTCGTTCCCGTTTAATAATTATCTCAATTTTATATTATTATCAATAACCGTGAAGGACTGCGAAATAATTTTGTTTTGTGGGTAGTAGTATGACATTTTATAAACGGTAGCGTAATGGTAACTAACCACGACGCCTGCCGACGTTCGAGTGATAAATAAGTCTCTTGATAATTATTAATTTTATTTCTTTAATGATATTAAGATAGCAGTTAATTAAAATCATCGTCTTTTTTACAGTTTTTGTACAAAATAAGAGCATTGAAATGATAAAAAATACAAATAAGATTAATAATCCGTAATTTAAGCTTTATCAATTAGTATTGAATTAAAAAAAAAACACTAAGAAATGCAGAAGAATTTAGAAAATAAAACATTATTTTTATGATTAAATTAGTACACGTTAAATAATAAACAAAAAACTTAATTCCTTTAATACAATACAGAAAAACCTGAATAAAGCTCTGCAATGCCAATAAACCTTCATCTACCCCGTACAATTACAAGAAATTCCCTATTAAATTTTACCCTATGTAGAATTACTTTTATAATGTAAAGTCAAACTACAATGATTGCTCTCAAGTCACCAGCACCTAGTTTGATGTCGGGCCATCATCGAGACCACAAAACATTATCTTCAAACCGCAGCCTCTCCGACATCTTGTTACCGGCGACAATTTGCTCATTTTTTTTGTCATCAACATTTTTTTTTGTCGGTAGTGTTGTTACTAAGTAGGTATACTCGCATGATTTTATACGGGAGTCAATTCTAAACCTGCCCGTCCACTTGGTTGGCATCGCAGCATCGGATGTTTGAGGATTTCTTGCCTTGCCTTGTATTCCTAGAGGTTTGCGTCATTTTGATCATGATGAGTTTCTAAAAACCTGGTCTAGCAATTAATTAGTAAATCTGCTGTCAAATCTCATGTCAGCTATGGTTAATGGTTTACCGAAATAACTTTGGCCAATCATATCACTTGACATGAGATTTGACAACAGATTATATTGAACAGAGTTTTAGAAACTGAGAGTTTGTATAACTTAAAGTGTTAATTTTGAATCAGCTTCGGTTCCCTTCAAAATGGTTGAGCTAAATGGCGTTGATTCATGCGTCATGTTCGTGAACGGGCGCCGTCTGTTGGGACTGGTCATCTCTGGACTGCTATGGCTAATATTTGGAGCTGTTTTTACTATTATTCTAGACTCATACATTGTTCTCTCATATTTGTGTTATTTCCGACAAAAACAATGTAACCATGATTATTTGTAATGATTTGATTTAAAAGAGTAACCATGGAGTTTCTTGCCCGTTCTTCTCCATAGGAATCTACGCTTTGGAACGGGCATCTAGCTTCATCATTATTACTAACTGACAGACTCCTTGACAATTCAAAAGTACCTGTAATTGGTCTAATTGAAATAAATGCTTTGACTTTGACTTTGACTTTGGCTTGTCGATGCCTGGCGCATCTATCTGGCTCATTATTGATATTATGTACTATACTTTGCCCCCCGCAACTTCATTCGCGTGACGCACCGGAACTGAAAGAATTTTCAGAATCGGATCAGTAGTTTCGTTACCTCCTACTCACATACATACCTACAAATTTTACCTCTTAGTAATATTATAGTAGAAGAAGACAGTAGAAATACTAAGACACCTACATAAACCATCACTATATCCGATAAATCACCAATTCTACGCAATCGAATCACACTTCCACCAAAATCAGATACAGGTGACAGATTTCCGCTACATTTTCCCTCTAAATAAAATAGGAACAGAATAACCGTATACAAATGTAATCAGTACGAACATATTCGTTGGCTTCGTTCGAATGGTCGCGTATTCACGCGTATTCCCGCTACGCTGTCAACGTATTACACTCACGATATTCATAAGCAGAATCATCAAAGGACTCACGATGCGTTGCTTTTGTGGAATCGAGAAGATTGGATAAGAAATGCATCCTCTTGTACCCCTAAAGTCCCTCAGCAAAATGGTTCTAGATTTTGTTTCTAATTAATAATCTATTTACTGTTTTTACAGATTCTTTATGCAATAGCTACCTATATGCATTTTTCTACGGGAATTATATGATTATTTATTTGAGACACTCGCGCATTTTTACTTATTGTTCCTATTAGTAGGTAGGTACCTACTTAAGTAATTGTTATTGTAAAAAAAAATACATTTTATTATAACACATTCTACTGTGTCCGCGATTGTGCCTAACTTTAAGCCATTATTGTCTTCTTTATAATTATCTTCATTGTGGAAAGTAAATAAATAAATATGAACATACATACTATAGAATCGTGGCTGTGTCCAGGTTTCCACAAAAGCAGATCTCTTCTAAATGTAGTAAATTAGTAATTTTTATTATCACAGATTTTATTTCTATATAACTACTTAATTTATTAAAACAAAAATATTGCTTCTCAAACCTCAACTCATCTAAATATTACAAGCATTAGAACATTATCAAACCTTTTCATTATTAACTCAGTTCAAGATTTTTACTATCCACAGCTCTACAAATCCAAGTAAGACGAACACCCGATGCGTTAGCTGGCTGTGAAATATTGCCACTGGAATCGTCGCGACAGTCTGTCCGCCGCCTTATTTATAACGTGCGAACGTTCCGTTTGATAGAACGAATTAAAATAGCGGAATACTTCGTTCTAAGGAGTGGTGACGTATGGACATATCGACTTATCTGTCAGATGCGATTAATTTTTAGACGTATAAATTCAGAGGTAACTTTATAGAGCGCGCGATATTTTATCCTAGTTAGCTTATTAATGGGGCACTCACGGAAAGACGTTTTCGTTAAGACGCCATTAGGGCGATGGTTTTAGACGTCACATTGTGGTTAATTATAAAAGAAGGATGGTTTCAGAGATCAGAAGATGGGAAGAATCTTTAGAGGTAACGTTTAGGAATTATTTTATTGCGAGTGAGTCCTAAATATTATGAGTTTTTAATGATTAATATTATACTTTATGATTTATTCTACTTTAAAGTAGGTTAACTGTTTAACATGTTACGCAACGTGAAATAATTCGTTTGAGGAAATGGGCTAAGTAGTTTTTTGCCTGGGGTTGGCGCCAACTCGCACAGTGGTTGATTTTATGTATGGTCTGTGAATAAAAATGTGAATAAACATATTGTTCATCAGCTGTAGAAAAATTTATAAGAGTTTAGGTATGAAAATAAAGAATATGAATTATTAAGTCTTACATTGCAATAAAGTACCTACTAAGTGAGAGTATGATGTACGTCACAGGGTCTCAATCAGAGCATAATTTCTTAACTCTATTGACACTTTTTGGTATAATACAAAATCGAGAGAGAATAGAAACAATATTGCTGTAACAATAACCTTCTATTTCCTGTTTAAACCAATTGTACATTCACAAACAGGGCCCACTACAGCGAAATATCAATACACCTTAGAATATGAAATGACTAAGTACTCAGAAATGAAACAATCGTGCTTCAGAACGGAATACTTGCCATTAAATATTAGACATCCCGAAGAGCTACTAGAATTAAGTTAATTAATCAATCAATCGAGGAGGGAGCATTGTTCCACGTTTTTGTTCCAGATCACAAAGGACCTTAACACAATGCTCCCTGTGTTCTAACAAAGGCGATGAACTTTCACCTTATCCTCATCTCACTCCTCTTGTATGCACTTTCTTTAAGAAAATTTAGTACGTGTAATAAAAAGTTTTCGCATAACCATCCAAAACAAATGAGGGTGGAGAAAGTAAAATGTGTGTAAAAGTGAAAAGTGCGGCGCCGGCGCCACGATTTGGAACAAAACGTGGTAGAACTTTACAGTTGCTAAGGTACGGTTTATTAGCTGAAGAAAATATACCTAACGAAGTGCAAATTATATGACGAAAATTTTCATGCGCTCTTCTATGACTTTAGCTTTTCGCAGATTATTAACAACACCCGTGATATTTGAACTTGTTCAACTTTTTAAATACAGTTTGTGACTTGGGAAACTTGGTTACAGTGGGAGGACTTTAGGTTTTTAGAGGCTTTAAGATTAAAATCTCATAAACTTAGGTAGGTACTTGAACACTCAACCGCAAGTTAAATCTCAAGTAGTCGAAGGCGTTTAAATTTCAAATTAGCTATTATATTTAGTTGACCAAAATAACAAAATCAATAATATCAGGTGACATAAGACTTGCGTAGAGGTCAAAATAAAGCATGTTCGGTCCTACGATTTGTACGACTCGGCGCTCGGTTCAGTTAAATAAATGATTGATTCGCAAATAAATTTTCATTGCAAGCCTTACTTTTCAAGTGATAGGTAGTTGACAGTTCGAGGTCATCGACGTTCCTATTCTTTGATCGCATTGTACTGTTGCTTTTATTCTAATGTCATATTATTATAAATTATGACTTGCAAAAGTGTATTTAATGATTTACATACAGTACCTACCTACCTACCTATCATTTCATAATTAACGACATACCTAGTTTTTTTTGAGCCCCGTGGAAATACTTAATGTTTGACGGTCATAATTACATATAAAACTAACCAATTTACTATTATTAATAGGCTAGAAATTATTTAAAAAAGGAAAACCGAATGATGTAATCTAGAAATGATAAAGAACAAACTATATTAGTTTTTTTTTTTATTTATTCGATGATAGGCTTGCGCTTGACCGCCATCTCGCCTGATGTTAAGCGATGATGCGGTTTTTTTTTTAAAGTTTCACTATTATACACTTCAACTTATGGGGGGCCTAATTTTCTAACAAAAAAAATCTCCTTTCTTTGATAGTATTTATTTGACTTAGATATAAATATTGTACATTTTAAAACTTAATTAACTTAGATAGAAATTAAATGGTTCTAAGAATGATGTGAGTCTGCGACTAAACATTCTACTGATCAACTCGTAGGAACTCTATAAAATAAAATATTCAAGGTAAGTATAAAAAATAAATTAAATAGCTATCAAAAATAGTCATTAATACAAAATACCGTTCGAATCTGCATACGTTTTAATGCATAAATTAAAATGTCCTGATCCCTTTTTACAGAACATTAAAAATGCAATGAGAACGCAAATTTTACATCAAAGTACAGCGTTATTATTTCTATTGCTTATTTACATCAATAAAATTTTATTCCTCCTGTACAAATACAGTAAACGAACCGTAAAGGCGGCCGTTAACATTTCTGCTTGCCCTTAGTTTACATTTACATACCACACTTCTCATACATTGAATATCGTTTTTACAGAAACATACAATTACGCAAATTGTATTATACTACAGCTGTCAACTTTGAATGGACGTTAGCTTATTCCTTTGGGAAAATGAAACTCATTATTTATACCAATAATATTATTTAAATCCCATCTGTTTATAATTAGAAGACTTTTTTCCGCGGACACAACTATAAAATATTATTTTAAGTTACTACACTATTTTTTATTCATCTTATTTATGTACCTATGTATATTTTATTTTACATTTTAAAATATTATTTTCTATAAAAATATAAAAAATATCGGCATCAAGAGCAGGGTCCAAGCAGTGGCGTGCCTAGAAGGCAAGCCCGAGGGTATTTGACTTAATTTTTCATGAATGTACAATAAATAACACTTACATTCATGAAAAATTAAGTCAACTACCCTCGGGCTTGCCCTCAAGGCACGCCACTGGGTCCAAGCTACAGGCGGTCAGGGTCCCAGAAAAAGGAACCTCCCAACAATACGGGCCCTACAAGAGTACTGCTTTCTATACCAAGCCCTATATTCTACACTTTATTATTAGTAGATATCTAGAGATATCGTGTCTTAAAGTCACGAGTGAATCGCATCATCGCTTAAAATCAGGCGAGATGGCGGTCAAACGCAAGCCTATTATCAAATAAAAAAAAATCTATACTTAACAATAAAAAAATATGCGTACCAGACAGTAAGATAATCAATATACCCAATTCATTAACCATGGGAATATGCATTGGTAGTTTCACCACTTAGCACGTTTTCACGCTTGTTTCAACTTGTAACACTAATGCTAGTGTGTACGTATGTATTAATGTCGTTAGGAGTCACGAAACGGTAGTGTATATAAATTGCATTTGTTTCATAAATAAGTGGTTGGTAGCCCATGGCCTACATACATTGTACATTAAATCACGCATATCTTTCAGGCTAAGTGGGGTTGCAATTAGCGCCGAAGCATTATTTCTCTAATGTAAAGTTAACATAGTGTTACCTTATGCATGTGGTAGCTATGTAAGAAGTAATGTAAAATAAAACTTAATCTATGTAAAAGTTGCGTTGTTTTCAGATTATAAAAAAACAAGCAAGTTGCCCATCAAAGTGGCTTTGTGTGCAAACAATAGGTATATTGTTTTCGGAGTGAGTAGGTAGGTATGAGATGAAATAAGATCGTTAATAGGCTAGAAGTGTTGTTGACATAGTTCAGGTTGTCACAGCTAATGGTTGCAGTGGTAATAATAACAGTAAATATTTTCATGAATATGAAATAATCGCAATAAATAGGAATACATTAAAATCTTCAGGTATTTTAAAGAAGCGAATGTCCGATAAGTTTCTAAACAAAAACAAACGATACAAGATGTTTCCTGTATTTTCCTACGATAAATCGTAGTACTTGCACCAAGTGAGTGAACTCCTGCAAAATGGTCTGTCACAATTAATTACCTCATCCAACATGCATGACAATCTAATAGTGGTGATCTAGCTGCGACCCGCTTTCCGCTTTCTCTAGCACGAAGTTCTGAGTGAGGCCGTCGTGAGGCCATAAGAAAAGCGCTTTAGTAGCCGATCTTAGGTAGAAATCAATCCCCATCACTTTGCAAGAATTGTTTTACTTGCCACGTGCCAAATGCGAAGCATAGCCACTGCACCGATATTTTTCTCCTTAGGTGAAGTGGGATATTTTCCAATCATTTATGGCTTATCTATTTTCGGCGTGTTGGTGTTAGCTAGGCGCCCTAAATAGTTCATATTTGGCAAAAAGATAAAATCCTGTCAGCTGGTTGGCTGTTGGAATGTCCAGGGAGCGCTTCGAGATCATTAACATTATTATCATTCAAGTTGTCTTTTATTAATATAAATTAAATGGTTTTTAATTTAGTAATCTCTAATTGATGGCGATATTAAGCAGTCATTAAAAAAATCAGCACTGTGGTGCTGCTCCGTGCCTATGTCACAGCATTATGCTGAGCAATAGCCGTTTTGCGCGGATGGGACACATTTATTTAATTTTTATATTTAATAAAGGCAAATAAAAATAAACTTTTTTTTTCTTCTATATTAAAAAAAACTTAGGGCAAATCAACATATTCAATACAGGAAAAAATTAAAGAAAGCTCTATTCCCGGAGAGACACTGTGCCTACACGCCGATAAAAATACATATTCTGAATAAACCTGTGTCGATGTTGATTAAAGAATTATTGTGTAACAGACTATCATTTGCTTTTATCATTGCACGTGTCAGAAAATTATATTGGCGGGTTACATTGTTATAGATATATGTTAGAGATTATTTGTGATTTATCAAGTATTTATGAATATGTGCAGGTAGGTATCCAACAAAAAAGGGTTTTTATTATAAAATAACACAATTTAGGCAAGACTAGACTTTTATTTTTGTGACTCGAAAAACTAGTTGCTCATTCCAAAAGAAATTACCGATGGAGAAGAATGAGCAAGAAACTCCATGGTTTATTTTATACATATTGTTTTCATCATGATATACACAAATTAAATTTAGTCATAACCATTGTAAAACATGTAGGTAGAAAAACAAGAATATAATATAACTAGATCATTTAGACAATCATTTTCATTTAAATTAGCAATTATAAAATGAGGATACACAAAGCATAGCAATATAGCAACACAGATATAAAGATATTAAATTAACATAATTTTAGAGAATAATAACACTGTACTTAACTCAAGTGGCACCTCGTAGACACTACTTCACAAAAACGATGATTAGAATAAAAAGGTCCTCAACTAGCCGATCACCTGGCTTTTATACCCTACCCACCATAATAATGGTGTCAAACATTATGCCGCCCTTTTGAACCAATCATATATTTTTACCGAATAACATTTAATATTGATAAACTTAATGAAATCTAATTTGTTAGAACTGTTTTAAAACATTAAAGGATAATTAATGTATTTTTAAATCAATATATCTGTTATCTTTAAGTAAATTTGATAAAACATAACATCAACTGAGTTTGCTATATTTATCATTTGAAACAAATAATGATATCAAAATAGGATATTAAATCTGAGAAATATTTAACTGCAATTATTGATCAATTAATACAATTAAACTTAATGACACAGTAAAATAAGTTTTTATATTTTATTTTGGCAAAATCACAATGTAGGTTTCGTTCGGAAATGAAATCTTTCTTTTAAAAATGCTTATATTTATAAAATAATTAATGAAATACAAGATTAAAATTCTCTGAATCCGATACACGCATGCTATTTCAGTTAACTAAGCAAAAAATTGTTTGAAATGGTGATAATACACTTTATTTGACTTTAGTTGTTATCTGCAAATGTGATAAAAATGTGTAAAACAATTTAACAATAAACCGTTAAATAAATTTATTCTCCACTTTTAACGTACAAATCTGTTTTAAATCTGCAATTTTAACCATTTCAATTATACCATCCGCATGTCTGCAACGTGTACGGGTTCGATCGCTCACTTCGCCGCCTCAATGCGAGGTCGTGAGTTGAACTTAATTGGACCCCGGCCGGGTGACACGGAAAGGAGATGCATCGCTCGGCTGTATGGAACGCATAAATTTTGACTTGAGAATTGGACCCCGTGGCATTTTGTTTTATAAATTCGCAACTGTATATCATCGCGAATGGTTTATTAAAATAAATCATAAGTTTTATATGGTTATTAATTTGGACAGTGTTCGGTACTGATTCAAAATAAACTAAAGGGCTAGTCAGTATGGCCGGGACTTGCGACTGCGCTGTTTATAAACGAGTTTAAAATATTAATTTTTAGGTACTTATAGTGCATTTTGCATACAATGACATATCCACGGCCAAGGTCTTTTTAACATGAGAAGCAATATCAGTCAATAGCAACTCAGTGGACATGTTTGGCAATACAATAAGACATGCAAAGTAGAACAATCTTTCACCAAAGCCTTAGTTAAATGTAGACACAATCCCCCTTACTTATAAACGATGATTAAGTTAAACAGCTCTTATGTCAAATTTTGTCATCTCTATTCATTGTCATACAAATGATAAGGATAGTTGTATATTTAATCAGTGGTTAAAGTTATAAGTAATGGGGAATAGCTATACACTTAAGTATGTCAGAAGAATTTACGGTGCAGAAAATTAGAAAAATTGAAGATTTATCATAGCATCACTCATTAAATAACCCCTCGTCTGTCAAGCCTGCTAAAAGCTACAAGTTCTACTAAAAACGCAGTACTTTTTCCAACGATAGCATTAGCTTACATGATTTTTTTTGATATACAATAATTTTAGCAAAGAGGCGAGGCCCTCCTGATGGTAAACAGTTACTACCAAAGCCTGTGAAACGTTTGCATTACCGAGTACCCTTTAAAATAAGGATTCGCGCGCGACCCTTTAAAATAAGGATTCGCCGTGCCGACAACTTAGGGGACAAGTAGGTCCACACAGGTCAAGCTGTCAACACACACAGAAGATTCAGATTGTACATATTTTCTCTTTCATACGTATAGGTACAATTTTATTTATCAAAACACAGGTAGTGACATAACAAAAATAAGCGACGGTTAACCTTTCATAAAAAGTGCACAATAAGTCGAAAAAGTCACAATAGACGGATAGTGCCTAGTAAACGAGAAAGAACGTGAGCTGTTGACACATTTGAAGATAATGTGCACATACCCCTCTGACAGGAGCTAGGGGCAAGTCACAAGCGGTAAGCGATTCTTGTGTTTGGTTAGATTTATTTTAACTACCTACTCTTGTTTATTATTAAATAAAATACTATTCGATTTTAATTAAAAATGTTGTAACATTTTTACATTAGGGCCTCTAGCAGATGACGTTCTTTTGAAGGAATTGCCCGAACTATCTGTGAAATAAGTTTCACAAATTGCTCGAGCGGCGCTTCGTGCTCAATCGCGTAAAAAAATGTCGTCTGGTAGAGGCCTTACACATTTGAATATTTTTTTGATCGACATGAATAAAAAGTGGCATATGAATAGTTATGTAAGATAGCAAACGCTTATCACAAAAACCACATCAATTACGTACGCTATGATGCAGTGCAGTATACCGTACCAAAGTGACGATTTGTAATGAAACGTTTTGTCATATTTTTAAGATATGCTGATTAGTGTTATTCGCTTAGTTAATATCTTTCATCATCTTCATTTCTAAATGATTTAATATAATATTTATTGAGTTCTCTTAATCGCTTCCTCTCTTAAATCAAGCCCATTCCACCGGACTCATGAATACGAAGCGCGCGGCGGCGCCGGGTAACGAGTGTGCATTTACATTTCATCTGCTACAAATGATTCGGTACATTGCACAGGTTGTATGAAGCCGCGGCCACAATACTTGACACTGTTACCACCTGTAAACATGGAAATTGGAGTACCAAATCTTTCATGTCGCGTAGACGGAAATGTACTGGACAGATTGTAGATAAGCTCAGGGATCTTTGCGTTATTGGGAATATTTTTAGATAGATATGTTAGGTATGGGAATTTCACTATTTTAGTCTCTCTTACAAGAGGAAGATTATGCTCATACATGATTACATTATTTTTAGGTAAGAATGTTGTACATTGCAGTGCTGAAAATTTTTCGCTGTCGCCAATTTGAGTTTGCGTAATTTCCTCAGAGATCCATCAGCTATCAGCAGAGTGCACCATGGCTGTAACAAAAATATAATTATATATTTTGGTAAGCTGAATGCAGGAAATTGGATACGTCTAAGATAGCAGATATATCAACATCAACAGTTTATTATAATCAACCTTTAGGTAGGTACAGTGTTTTTAGGGTTCCATACCTCAAAAGGAAAAAAAATAACTGAATACTTTGTTATCCGTCTGGCAAGACAGGTCACGACCCTTTTTCTCAAGAATGGGTCAATATCAGATGAAATTAATATTAAATACTAAAGTTTACAGTTCCTTAATAAAGGTGTAAAAAATTCAAGCTTCTAAATCAACGCAATCAAAAGATACTTATGGTCATTTCAGTCACATATTTTGATACTCGCAAACGCGGTAATCAAAAGCTATTTAATTTAAGCTAATTCCCAGTGAACTAGAATCATGTTTGACAAAAAGCAAGGTCTTATTTAAATAAAAGAAAAAGTCTAAACATTGTTAATTTGTACCTACTCATTTCACATAAAAAAATGTTTTTCAGCCGGTTCTATGTGAATTAACTTCAGCAAAGTACTTCATTGTATCTACCAAGCCTACAGGTTTTCCTAGGGCTCTAGTCAGAACCTTACGTTGACCAATAGGTAATCAATACAGGCATATTTATTAGACATCAAGTACGACAGTAATATTCTCACTTGATGTAAACTAGGTCATGTCTAGATAGAAATATTGAGGAAATCAACGAAGGTGTTAAGTAAGTAACTCACGGAAATTACCACTAAGTCATTTATTTGCACTGACAGTTCTACACATAGATTTTGTTATGTTAAATTTATGCTTTACCGACGTTAATTATTTATATTTAGGGCATAACAGTACTCTATATTGAGATTATTAGACTTGGCGTTGGATTTGTTATTGCAATATGATTTCAGAAGTGCCTAGTTTGATATTGCTTATTATTCTCCTCCCATATTTGCTTAGCTACCTTATTATATGTATGACACCCACTGGAAGAAAGCAGATGGTTTATGATCATAACCTCAAATAGGGAACTATTAAGTTATGGTCATGAACCATGTCATGTCATGCTCATATTATCATGCTCAATGGGCGAACATTAAAGAAGAAAATACACAAAAATAACCACAGAGTATGGTGGATTCCAACGAGAACTTTGTGCAAGGCCAAAGGAAATTTATATCATTTAACAAAATCATTAATAACTGGCATATTAAAGCACAGAAAAAAAACTGTTAGCTGCCTCATAATAAATGATTATTTACAACATTTTTTTATAGATACCACCCCCTTAAAATTGAATATTGGGTAATACAACAACAATGCTCCATTAGAATGAACAGCAAACTAAATGCCATGTTTATTGTTAAAGTTTATTTCATGAAGCTTTAATATCACGTTTGACCTCTTTAATATACATGCCAGAGGTTGAAATCACTAAAACATTATAGTAATAACAGTCGAAACAGTAACGCTAATATTATATTTTACTATGGTCATAAACTATTAAACATGAATAAAGCTATTGTTAAAGTCAACAATATTAAATGAATATGAAGAGTTATTATATTAATGTACATATGTGCAACAATAGTCGATCGCCAAAAATCTGATGCAAATGATTGTACCTTAGGCGTCTCTTGCACGAAAGAACAATAATGATGGAGAAGTCTAACATCAATCTTACGTCAATTATTCTAGCATTGCATCCAATTTCTACGTGTGATGAAACCAAGCTTTACTGATCTCATTGCTTTGTACACGAAATAAATTTTAACTACTTTATGTAAGCCAGTTTACGGGAAATGCGCCCAATTACCATTAACATTAACACAGGTTGTTCCACTTTAAGAGACAAACTTTTTGGTTTTAACTTTTCCTGTAGATTCTGTCTCCGCTATCCGCTTTGTGTCACGTCATTTTATGATTTTTCGCAAGTTATGTCAAATTTCTAAATAAAAGAATTTAGTCAATCTGAACATCGCCTTACGTAGAACAATACAGTGACACACATGAACACACTGGCCGCGAATCTATCGGATATAAAACAAAGAAAAGACACTAAATGGGAACTGCATAAAGATATCCGTGTCGGTAACAAAGTGAGAGCGAGACTACTCTTAAATAAAATAAGGCAGTTATGTAAATGAGTCGCTCGGTCCGTCCCCAAGGTGCACTGGTTACAAAAAAGCTTTTGTTTCTGCATTAGAGTGGGAACATAGTAATAAGGAAACGCGGAAATCTCAAGTAAAAATATTTACTTAGACATCGATACTAGAACACAGCAGCTTTTGTTCATTCTCTAGATAGAAAAGAAAATTTTATAATACTACTTCGTAATAAAACTAGGAAAATAATCTTTTGCTGAACTTTTAACGGGTCATAAAAGTTACTCACGTTACCGTTAAACAATAAAATAACTTCAACTGTCAGAAGAAAAGATTTTTATAGGTATAGCTTCTTGGAACTTGGTTAATAAAGATTGCTCCATTATTTATGTAATATTGAAAAAAAAAATACCCAGAAAATGGATTCATTAGGTATCAAAATATTTTCAATATTTCTATCTGAGTGAAGTTTACCAAAACATACTGTCTTTTATTTCATTAGGTATTCAATTTTTTATTTATCCTAAAAATTTCAATTTGGCCTTTAAGAATTCGCGTCTACTCGTACAGCCCGCAACCGAATCTAAGTGTGGAGTTACACAATCCGAGGCGCAGTGCCCGCGAACCTGATTACAATGCACGCTCCCCCGCCCTATGACAGACAGTCTAATCACGGTGTGTCAAGGGACTTATTACTTTCCGCCTGCGCGGACACTGTTAACGCCAGACTACCATATTTAAATGTTATAATTACCGGCTAGCGAATTGATATGATGTGACTTTTGTACTTGTTGCTTGGGAAGCGTTTGGAGCAAGTGCAAATGCGAATGTAAAAAATTATGATGTTTTTGAAGACTTGTAATTTGTAATGACTGTACATGTACACGGTGTAGTTAACATAAAGGAAGTTGTAACCCTGGTGTTAGTTAATTCCCCATTCAAGAACAGCACTCGATTCCGTATTATTTTATTTATACTAGAGCGAAGTGCCCAATAAAGGAACTAAAGAAAACCCACTTTTGGATATAGAAGAAGAAACTAACGAGGAAAAACACAGTGGGATCGCAGCAATCGAACAAGGAACACATTAATCCATTGCGGAGGTAATGCAATTACATTGAATAGTTAACGAGTTAATTGTTAATGTTTATGTTAGTCTTAGTACACTGATCGTAAACTAGGCAAACGACTTCGTTCACTATTGTAGGTACTCTTAGAGAAATTACTTTGATGGTACTGAGTTGTAAAAACGTAGTAAATAAGCAATAGTGTTATCTAGATACTTTGATTAGAATCAATGATAGTGAAAGCTTTCTGCGATAGGTTTTATTAGTAAATGTTTATTGCTTGATTGTGCTACAAAGTTTTAGTATTTTGGGAAATTAATCTACCATTTTTTAAGGTGAAGTTATAAAAGCTATTTAGGAATTACGATTTATAATTTGTATTTCTTCAAAGCATAGACCAATTAGATTATGTCAAACAATCCTAATAGTGTCAGCAACCACTAACGCAAGCAAGGCAATGTAATCGAATCCCAAATGAGTGCTAGAACCGCACATGTAATCAAATGCCAGTAACGAACTAATTCGAATCGATTTCACACAAATTAACATGCACTTTAAGAAGGTACATCTGGGTATAGAGAGCTGGTGGTGGAAACAGGATGATACCTTTTGATTCTCTGGAATAGGCGGAATACATGGGATTTTTCTAAAACGTAAAGAACAAAATGACAAGGGGATAAGGGCAGAAGGATGATGACGATAAAGTAAAGAATAAAAATGACAATGATGAAATCCTAATTGGGATGGATCAACCATGGCATAGTTTAGGTCATCCTATTTTAGATTGGTATCATTATTTAGAACTAGATAGAACTTGAAACTTTAAGGACCAGTTGGGCAACAAACTCAACTAGCATTCTTTGGAAAAAAATAAATTGTATCTGATAACTTCTCTACTATCATACCTTATAATATTTTGGAGACTAGAGAATACAAAAAAAAATTGCGTGTAGTTTCACACATAAAATCACTAGTAAGTGATTTCGTACTAATTAAGATTGCAAATACAATATTGAAGATCAAAAATCTCCCACAGACGAATCAGACAGACAGAACAGATCATTTATTTTTCACGTACACGAGCTTCCTAACCGTGGCTGTGGAGAACACAACAAGCTCATTTCACGGAGGTACGAGATAGAGAGCTAATCCTAGTTAATTAGAGGGTAGTATAGCTAGACATTGGATGTAGTCGGACCTTGTCGGACATCCTGTGAGAGAATATTAGAGCGGGGACAACGGCGTGCTTTGTCTGGCGGTAAATAGTTATTTGGGTGTATTAGGGATATGGTCTAAGTTCTGATTGTTTCATTTTCATGTGTTGTTTTGATTATACTTTACTACGAGTAGAAAATTGGTTATAGTGATAGCTAGATTTACAGTTTAGTGTTTTAAAAGCTGAAAATTATAACCTTCATTAACTAGTCTGTTTTGTATCAAAGCCGGTGCCTATACGAGTGGTAATATTATATACAGGGTGTAAGGTTAAACGAGGATCATATTGAAGGAGGGTATTCAGTATTCGATATTAGTTTGATTAACTTTGGGACCAACCCTGAAATCACGAAAAAAAAATACCAGTTCTATGGAAAAATATCCGTATTATTATCACGACTAAATTGTGATAGAACAGCTGATCGTGGTCTCTTAGTTAATCGAACTAGTATCTAATGCTGAATACCTTCCTTTTTAGTAGGTACATCACTCATTTAACTTTACATCGTGTACAAAATATACTATAGATCCGCCACCGATTTGCTGACAGATTAATCTTTTCACCATAGAAACCAAGAAACGAGAATAATTTCAAAATTTTACGGAGATACTCAAAAAACTTGGTAAATTCTCATCTTGGTAAAGCACAGATCTCTGCTTGAGCATAGATTTAAAGCCATTTGATTGGTTGAAATCTATGCTCAAGCAGAGATCGGTGCTCGAGTATCGTTTTGGAATACGGGCCTTAGTGCATTTACGATATTAAGTTGCTGTTTAAGATTTAACAAGTCATCCAAAAAAATATACCTAGTGAAAAATCCAAAGCCACGTAAAATTAGAGCAATACGAAAATCACGAGCTAACACAAGCTTTGCGCCTGTAATCTGGATTCCCAATGGCTTTGGGTCTTTGTCCGGGGGGCCTGTCAAATTAACGGACACATTTTCTGGACCGGACGCCAGTAGCGTGCCCTTATATCCGAACTGAATTACACGGATAATACGGGTTTTCGAATGTCTGAATTATTTGCCCTGTAATGTGAGTTTGGTAAGATGCTGATCGATTTTATTTAGGTAAATGTATGATTTGCTAGTAGGTATTGATAGCGTGTATGAATTTAAAAATTTAGGTCTTAGGTAGGTATTGCACAGATGTCAAATCCAGTATTTTCTGTTGCTTAGATATAATACTAATAGAAAAGTACCTGTACATACCCAAAATAAATATAAAAGGAAATTATTCAGCAGCTTTCCCGCACACGAAAACATACAACCGATTTTAGCAATTAAGTAATCTCATTACGTTGTACTAAATTAAATCGTCAACATAATGATAAAATATATCATAACTTTTTACTTAGAGCATTGTCAATTAGCGAGACGGTATTGCATTCTTGGGTCGTGTAGTCGCCGGTTCGATTCCCGACAAAACACTGTTGTTGGTAATGCAGTTGAATTGATAAATATTAATGACGTAGTGGCTGTTTCTTACAAGGATTTGGCGCATCGTGATTTGTTAAAAAAAGGCTTTGAATTTTATAGATTTTCTTGTTTAGTAAGATGAAAATAAGAATAAGACTTGTTTTTTTTTCAGAGGATGCTGTTTTAGTGAGTTACCTATAGGTAACTCACACAATAACAATGTCTTGAATTACTGTGATCTGATCACAGTAATTCAAGACATTGTTATTTTACCTTTAATTATTTATTTTAGGTATATATAAATTAATTACTTTTATCTCTAATTATTTATCACATTTAAGTAGGCATCTACATACCTACCTAAGTAAATAAACAATACAAGCGGCAATTTTACATTTCATCAAGGATATATTTTTACAGTTGTCTTAAAAATTATGAGAATTAAAATAAAGTTACACTATAAAGGTATCAGTCAATTAATCTTTAAACGATTGAAATGTCATGGTTACCATAAAAAACTTCAAAGATGAAGATGAAGGAGATAGGGAGCCAATAAGATGCCTGATCGATACGTTTTTACAACCTAAATGTTGTTTGTATAAGATGGAATGTCAGATTAAAAGGCGAGTGTCAAAAATAAACGTTAATGCCGATGGATAAATTCTGGGGTATTAAAAATCTAGGATTACTCATATACGTTAAATAATAATAGAATAGACAAAAAGTCTACTAATACTACAAAATCTAGCCTATCACTAGATAATACCAAATGAAAGAATAATTATAGTTTAAGAGTTTATCTACAAATTTTTGTAGGTACCTATGTTGGGTAAAAACAACAGCAACTTTAGTTGACTTCTTTACTTTACTTCAAAATTATTTACAAACTTACGTACAGCAATTGCACAAGAAATACCTAATTTTACCAAAATCACTAACATTATTTTGTAGATAAATGATTTTTATTTTATAACTTTGTCTTATTATTCAAAATGTAACTGTGAAGAAACTTATGCGCATGTTCTGCTAGCGCCATCTTGTAGCAACAATTTACAACATGGTTGACTGTGGTAGGTAAAAGATGGCAGCATGTGCCTTACTCATATTTTAATGTATCTATTGTTTTTTTTTACTGTGGCATAAATAATTTTCATTTCAATTGATATTCTAGATATTTTGACGTCACTCTGAAGAGTTTAGTGTTGAGCAGTGGTCTGCGATAGCCTAATTTTTTTGCAACTGAGGGAGGTATTGTTATTTTACTTAATATTTTCTTCGTTTTAATAAATTTTAATCGTAATAAAGAATACTATAACTTTTCTTAGCTATTTACTTATGGCCGGTTTCACCACTTTTGAAAAGGTTTAGTTTAACTTAATTGACAGATAAATTCATACAAATTCTGTCACACTTTTCAAATTATCAGGTGGCCAGTGGCAATCCAAAGAATGTAGAAATGAAAGGTTATTTCAAGTAAAATCTATTTAAAAATTTAAGAATAAAATTATCTTAAACTTTTGTATATTAGATTTATTGTAATTTTTATTTTACTCAAAATCACATTTTAAGATAGGTACCTACTTAAGACCTGCCTGATACAATAATTTAGATACACAAACATGACAAAAAAAATAAAACGTCCATACTTTTAAAACAGCATGGTGATCTTACTCGATGTCAACAAAATTAGATCATAGCTACATAATGTAGCTTAGTGTAAGTGTAAAGGAACCCTAACTATGCTATAAGTCTCAATTAGAGGGAACCGTTACATACCTACATATTAAAGCCACTACGAGTACTATAATGAAGTAAGCATTAGATAATCTGTAGTGGTTAGTAATTAGAATTTGCAGCGAGGGATGTGTAGGGATGATTCATTTTCTGAACGTTCCATTTCCTTTCTTTATAGTTTGGTCAATGGATGTCTTTTGGCTAGTAGGTACCTACGATGACTGAAGTTCTTTTGCCACCCCCACTGATTAATAGCAGGTTTTGTTTCTGTCACTTTCTCATAAAAACTAAACATTTATTTGCTGAAGAGTGCCATCAGCTCATAACTCTGCACAGAAATCTAAATAATAAGTATTAGTTTTAGAGCTATCCATTTTCTTTCAAATTGATGGTCACCTAAATTCTCACCAAATAATTAAGAAACTATATAATAGAATAGTGCTGCATCAGTGGATTCTGTTTTTTTTTTTAAATTATGTACTTATTTTTTATTCTGAAAATCCCCGGATATGATCTGCCTTGGCTAACCCAGAAGTTTTTAAACAGACTTCGGACTGTTTCACCGAAACAAGGAGAATTTGCTCAGGTGGGTTTTCATGGAGATTTCTACCCTGCAAATGTGGTGTTGTTCCACCAAAAGATGGGACTCACAACATCATGCCTTGCATGCCAGGGTACGCAGGACATTTCATTAGTATCATCCATTAATCCATTAGACTAGAACTAATGGACGCTACTGAAAATGCAATGCAGCTAAGTTCTGGGCTGACACAAATTAGATTGCCATCGACACGCTAAGAAGAAGATAATTCTTATGCTGCTTTCAAATAATTCGCCTATCTGATAATAAGAGACGACAATGATAATAAGAGACGAAGATAAAAAGATACCCATCTTTAAGAATAACACGATATTCTGCAGCCAAGTCCAAAACAGATAAAGATCAAAATAATTCAATCAACTTCCTTTACTTTACCTCTATAAATTCTACATTAGAAACGTTAATATACAAGCTAACATTAATCCTTAAGCTCAGTACCTACTATGAATCATCATTTCAAGTTAACAAGAAAAGTCCCATCCAAAAACTATTTCGTAATAAGACATTCCCTGGCCGCAAATTGCTAAGCCTAGCACACATAATAGGTAGTAAATCACTATTTACTGTCCTAGCTTACTTATCAAGTTGTTGCGTTAGGTAGGTATACCTAACTACCTCCCGTGGGCCTGTACTAGGCCCAACGTTCAGTGTATTTAGGTAGTAATAAACGCTGTTTAACTTATTTATGTACTTACGATTTTATGAGCTGATCCTCGCTTGTTAGTGGTTTACGATGGAAATTATATTCTCTTATAAATCATTGGAATTTGTTGTTTTAAAATGTTTTGGTTTTGTTTTGTTGTTTCGTGGTTGTTATAGTTTACTTACTTCTTTTTTATTTAATCACTAGTGCTTAATATAAATAATTTAAACAATAGGTACCTAGAGTCTGGTGTATACTACCGACACCTACATTTCGCTAGTTATGTTTAAATCTCATGTAGAAATGTAGACCTGGGCCAAATATTGCCGTTGACCGAGCCCAGGGCCCCAATTCTGTTATTGCAATTGTGTAAGAATAGTGTCATAATGACACCATAACGGTCAAAAGCTAAGCGGTCATTGGCTTAGAGTAAGACTATCTCTTTCGTCATTGGTCAAAACGATGTCATTGAGAGACCATTCTGACACGATTATGACAATTGCATTAGCAGACTTGGGGCCCAGGTCTACACTTCGGGCCTGCTCCCGACGATTTCGCTATGAAAAACCTCAATAATAGATACTTACTTTATTTTTTGTGCTTAGAGGAGTTTTTTAAAATTAGAACAATTATTTTTCATGATCTAAATTTTACTTAAACTTCAATAACAAATCGATACATATAACGCCATCTATTGAGATTTATTTGAACAAATGTTGCATTTTTCTTGATGAGACCCTGTGTCTAAACTAAGTCAATGATATTGCTCAGATTTTAATTTTGTATAGCTTCTGAGATTTTGCGAAATAGAAGCTAAAAGTGAAAATAATCCTAACGAAAATTTTATTTTATTAATATATGTTATCCTTGCATACCTAGTTTAGTATCAACACCAACATAAAACACAAAAATTAGAATAATGTGTACCAACTATAAATTAATCATGCTAACAAAACTACTGAGCAGTTCGAAGCTGATCATTTAAATTAACCAATCAGCTTCCATGACTTCAACATCACTCACTTGCCATAATGGGACATTCCTAATTTAAACCACCAGACGTTTATGGCCCTAAAAAGAGGGACATTAAAATAACTGTCAAACAGAAGAAACTTTTAATATAACGAACTATTATAAATCGGGCAATTAACCATTTTAAAACCCTCTAACATGGACTTATGTCCCGTTTCCTTGGCTTTTAAATAAGACGCTTGTGAAAGGAATTAAAAAGTGCCTAGAAGCATTTTAAGAGCCACGATGGGTGTCGTTAGAATTAATTATCCTTAACTAAGCGAGCGTTCGTACTTAACCACGTTAGGTAGGTAAAAGTGTAGATATAGAGATAAACATTTAACACTGTTTATTTGTGTTTTTTGTATCCGGTTTATAAGCCTTATTCCATTCGAAGAGGGGGCCCACTAGGGCCCAAGCCTGCCGGGAAAGCGGGATTGTCCGAAAGGGATACCGCTGACCCGGACAAAAGGGCTAAGGAAGGAACACGGGTGGGTTTTAGTCAGTAAGAGTCTGACACTCCCTTCCGCTCCGCCCAGAGCGGGAGGGGTCATTTGATGATTTCCCACCCTCAAAAAAAAAAAAAAGCCTTATTCCATTGACGTGGACAAGATGCAAAGCTGCTTTTGCCATAAAATCAACTACGGCATTAAATGGCCTTTCAATTGATCCTTTGATCCCTTCAAATCCTTGGTCCAGATCAAACATCAACAATTTAACTACAGCAATCACTATTTCATCATTTAACAAAACTCTAATCTCTAGATCTCAGCCTAATATATCTCCTAATAAGATATCAGCTAATTTTATTATCACAGCATCGATCTTTTATGCCAATGGTGACATAAACTTCTCAAAATTGTGTGAAACTCATAAAATATGAAGCGCGGGCGGAACACGTAATAAGTCAGTAGATTAGCATCAGTAATAAAATTTGAGACAGTAAAATTGTATCGGTTCCTATGATTTTATTTGTTTCGCTTGTGTGGATTTATGTGGATATACTTCAAGCTTGTAAATACCAACAATGTTTGTGTCGGTGTTAGGTTGTAATGTAGTTGATATGAAAAACGAGAATTTATTATGTTCGTTCTTCAGAATATTTTATTATTTTGTAAATCTGCCTGTTTTCTAAAGGTATATTAAAACCATCTTTCTACTTTAGCAAGGGTATTCTAAAGGTAACTAAAACTTTTATATGATTTACATATAAGCGACTGTTCAACTAAGCTTTCAACTGACATACTGAAAGGTTACAAAGAGACGGCAGTCAATTCATAAAACTTGATCTTGAATGCTTAAGAAAGCTTTCGCTCAAATTCGTTGAACAAAGTTAGCACTGGAAATTAGCCTAAAGGAAAATCTTTAAACGCTATAAAATAAAATTTATCTATCTGTCTGTTGTCGTCACCTCGACACTCAAACGTAACTTTATCTTCCAAAATAAAAGCATTACAAATCGTTAGGTAACCTTTCATGTTAGAGCAATGAAAATATTTTATATATTATGGTCCATAAAATTATTATTGTTTTGCTATTACTCGGTGAAAATGCGCCGTGAATCATTTCTATTGTTCGGTTTCGTAATAACTAGATGTAAACGCTGAAAGGTAATACAAATACTCGTAAATGTTTATTGTGTTGCCTTTTTAGTGGCTTTCCATAATTTTTCTGATTTCCATAACGTTTGGCTAGAAATACAATATTAATTTGTTGATATCAATGTTTGGTATTATCAGACAACGTTTAGATATTTTGCCAAATAAGATAAATAAAGCTGACGAACAAAGAGGCAGCTACTCTGCGACAGGGTTATAATAGAAAATACTTTTTTTACAATGATCACGTACAAGTCCATTTACTAGTTTAGGACACTTTCCAAGTCTGAAGTCTTTTAATTTGCCCTCGATGTCACACTTTGCGCAGAAATATTCAAAAAATGAACTTACAAAGATATCAGTCGAATTACACAAAAGTATGCATTTCAAAAACGTCTAAAAATATATTCTCAAAGAATCTATTTTAATCACCAGACAATTTCCGAGCTATTCCGTAAAATTACCTCTTCTCGACCTTTAATTATTTAAAATCCCCGATATCGGAGACTATTATATTCAAACGGGATCTTGAATAACGAGCTCCGTGCAGATAGGATTACTAGTTTCAATCAAGTTAATCCTAAAAGGTTTTGCTCTGTGATTATTGGGACCGGATGACCATCATGCATGCTGGAGTTTGAAAATGATTTTGTAATTTCATTAAAGCTGTTCATTGTTGAAGAAAAGAGCAATCAAAAGTCTTTGGTCCACTGCGACAGGTGAGCACTTTTGCATACATTTCTAGCGCAAAATTGGCAACAGTATGGTTTCTTTCAGAGACTCTCTGGGACACACACCACAATTTTGTGACTTTTGCGCTAGAAATGTATGCAAAAGTCAAAAATGCGGAAAAATCGCTAAATTGGCAACAGTGCAGGTGAGAGACGAGCAGCCATCATCATTAGATTATTATTAGTAGATTAATTAATTTACTAAATAGAGAACTTGAAGTCGAACTTAACTTTAGAGTTACTTGAGACTAGTTTCAAGCCATTTGATTGGTTGAAACTAGTCTCAACTAACGCTCGAATCTTGAGTTAGGCTCTGTAGTACGACCCTTGATCTCTTAAATCTTATCTTCTATTAGAAATTAAAATTTTCGTGTTTAGTGAGCAGAATAATGATAAAGATCTGTAGATGTCGCGTCATTCGTTAACACTTATGTAACAGAAATACAGGGACTGCATCGACGCAGCTGTATTTAACCGCAACACTTCAGCAATTATTCCGAGACGACACAATTGGAACTGACAAATTAATAGAGAGGTTCGACACATCCCGTCGCTAACTACTAATCGCCTCCTCAACTGCGAAATGGTGTGAAATTTTGAACGCATCTGAACGCTCCAAGGATTATTGGTGATAATGCGGTCTGTTTGAGTGAAGTTACTGCATGAGATGTGTCTGATGATAATTAAATCGACCAGAACGACATTTTTCGGGCATTATTAAGTATGGAGTTCGTTAAAAGGAATGAGATCATAACATTTTAAGTTCATCTCAGTCCGGACTAGATGGACGAATGTCTTTGTTTTTTCAAGGCACCCTGAACCACACAGTTGTTTATTCTGTACTCTAGATCCTGGAACGTATATTGACCACTTTGTAGCCATTTAAATTTGCTAAGCTAATTCTAAGAAATATTGGTTCAATAGCTTCGTATTGGTCTTCCGTAACTTTTGCATTGAAACCTGTTCTCTCCCTTATAATCTGACTTCACGATATCGTGATAATTTTGAAATTTTCCGTAGGTACAATTGCTGCACGTATGTGCTCATTAACTAAAATGGTACCTCAGAATTATGCAATTTTTAAGGCTCCTACGATCACGATATTGCACGATATTATAAAAACAATACTTTGATTCCAATCAATTGCAAGACATTCATGAATTAACTTAATATGCGCCATCAAATCAATACAGTACGGACAGATTCTTTATATAATAAAATTAATTTCGATCCCAAATTTTCTTAAATAACTAAGCCACCGTATTTAGTGCTTGACCAATATTCTATTCAAGTATCAATATTATAGTAGGTGTTTCACCCTAATACAAAAACATACTCAAACAGTATTACTGGTCCTTTCAGACGCAAAGGAGAATAAAGCTTTATTAAGTTATTTACCAGTAATAAGATAATAGAGTAAGCCTCATCGATTATTCCAAATAAGTGTCAGGGGACTAAAGATGGAGATTTACGGTCGTCCCCCTAACTTTGCACAGATTTTTGGCCAAATCTATTTCCAATTGATATTTGATTTGGTCTCATGATTGCGTTATGGAAGAGGGTGGCCACTGGCCGTGTTCAATTTAATTTCTTTTTATTTTTTATAATAAGGGATTTGCTTGTTCTTCTGGGCTCCAGGTTTCTGGGTTCCAAGCTTTGAATAAATTGTTTGCTTTATGCTATTTATGCATTTTCTCCTTATTCGTTTCCATAATAAAATCTTTTAATCGTCAAAGTTAATAATTGTGTTGTAAATTTCATTTGTTCGGAATAATTCTGTCCTATGGTTTAACATTAAGGAAGTATGATTTATGACAATCATATTTCTTGTGAGATAGTCTTCTTGTCTCCGAAGATAGATCTGGCTCACATAAGCCCTGATATAATACTTCACAACCCCGTCGTCGTCGTCACAACAAATCGTCACGAACCCCAATACCAAGGAGAACCTTTGTCAAGATGACCTGCTTTGGCATTTGCAAATCACACTGAAGATTATTCACTATCTGAACAAAAAAACAGCCGGTAGTTTATTCAGATATTTGCTTTACTAGGACCAACAAATATTCCGTGTAATATGTTCCAGATAGCAAACCAAATAGCTCCCTATCTTCTATTAACCATGAATCTTCTCATGTAACATCGTTTATCCCATAACTACACATAGAAGCTATAGCCGCTTATTAATACGGGTCATGTGGCGTCAAGTGCCAAGTTGGAATGTCTCCAAGTGGGCTCTCCATTGAATTTGGCAAGATTTCTGATAGTACCAGATGTCACACACATACACCTGCAAAAGTTTCTAGCTGTTCCCTGAATGTTGACTCTGGAGAAAATTTTATTTGTGCGATTAGTTTGTTTTAGATAAATGATCGATGGTTTGAAGCCGTTGATTGTTCGTTTATCCATCGTCATAGCGATTTCTTTCTCTCTCTATTTTTCCTGGTAAAATAGTCTGGTTTATTCAAAACCTTTGGGATTTTTTCATCTGTTAGGTACTAATTTTGGTTGTAGAAATTAGACGGAAACTATTGTTTGCATTAATTTATAATACGTGCCCAGTTTTGCTGTCACCGCCTTAATAATGTCCCAGATGTCTCTGATCTTACAAAACAGAGGTAGGTAGCATTTGTTTCACCAAGGAAAGTAAACTGTCATACAAAAAAAAAAAACATTTCATAAAACCGTATCAAGCTAAAACTTTTTCTCCTTTTATTTTTAACGAAAAAAAATCCCCTTTAGTATATGTAACTACATAAATATTTACTCCTTAAGTAAAGTTTGCCATCTCATGTCGTAAAGAACATTATATAATTTGCATAAGAAGTTTGAATGGGCAGGGCTGAAAGCCTCCAGTCGCGTCTGGCATGTGAATTGCTTTTTTATATACGTTAATATTGACTCTCTTACTTACGGCTACCCAGCTTACATGCAGACCTCTGACGTTAGCGCTCCTATTCTTTATTAAGTATTTTGCGTTCCAAAGTATCTACTCGTAATGTTGTTTGATTAGGTTTCATTGTTTCATTCTCTTATTTTTTGTGGCGTTAAATTTATTTTAATGTTTTGTGTGTCCAAAAAAAAATTACTTTGGGATAAGTGGAAAGTGTTTTTAGGGTTCCGTACCTCAAAAGGAAGGCCGTCAGTCACCGGACCATAAGTGGAGCCATCTGCTCATAGATGACACCATTGGAAGTATGCAGTAGAGCCATCTATGATCATATTTCGGAACCCTTAGGGCGCGAGGCATACTCGCACTTGTCCGGTTTTTTTATGATAATTTTGATTATACTATTCTGTATACTTATGTATTATTTATTTATGTAGATAAATAAGTTCCTAGTTTGCGTAATTATGTAGTTTCTATTTTTCTTCGAAAAGTAACAAACTCCATTAGGTACATTATTTATGCACTTCAATCTGAAGATTTGTATTCTACAAGCGTCGATCTCACAATGGTAGTAATATTTATGTTTATGGAGAGGACAGTAAAGTTTACCCCTTGAACGGGTCGGAACCAAATAATCAAATGGCGAATAATATCAGGGAGTTATTTTTCAAGTTTATGACGTCATCTAGTGGCGCCGCAGCTGCAATTTAACGCGTCATTCAACTGGCGATTCATGATCACGAACTGTTTGGCGATGTTCAATGAGGCTTTAGAATTTTGAACTGCAATGACTAAGAAATAGTTAACACAAATACTGATTCTGTAGATTCTGACTTCTCAATAAAAAAGTTTAATTGATGTTATCTGAACTAGACACAAAAAATCAACAAGTATTTATTACGTTATTGTTATTAAGTAATTTTAGTAAATTAAGTAATTTAGTATAACTGGCTTATCTGATTTCCACTTTAGGTATCAGAAAATAACGTTAACCGAATACGCTAAACAATAGAGCAGAATAACAAAATTATAATCTCAATCCAAAATTAATTATAGAATAATTGAGCGGAGACGAATCCTGTTCGGACAGATTTAAGATAAGAATTCAATTTATACTTTCCGACTACCCTCTATACCCGCTTCTGTTTTAAATCAAAAGCACCCCAAAAGAGTATTTGATTTCAAATACCCTACTGATCAGTATCAAACAAGCCCGCCCGCAGATATTATTGAGGGAAGTGATAAAAATCTATCAAAACATATAAATTATTATATTATATGGGAACTGATCAAATAGTGATTTACGATAAAAAGGGTTTTTGCAGGTTCCAAAGTTGGACTTATTTGCGTGGGAGATGTGTATTTTTCACCCGACAACGGCATTTTGGCGAATGATTCCAGAAAGGTGAGCCAGTAAACAAAATTATTTAAGTATTTTAGTGACACAGTGAATATGAAGTAAAACAAAAGGCGAGCTTATTATTTTTTATCATTATCGTTATGGTTATTAAATGTCACTGGTCAAACCAATTAAACAAGTATTTTTGGAAGTTTCCTTAATTAATCAGCCCAAGCGGCTCATTTGTGCTCAGCGTGTCTATTCTGGGCGAACGTTCGAGTGAGAATCTCACCGTGACATTCTCCCTCGAACGTTCGCAAACAAATTGGCAGTTCTCGCGGTGATATCACGCGGCGTGTCGGTATAGAATAAAGATGCAGTTGGTGTACACTTACGGGACATTACTGACCAGTAAATCACTCTATTCAACATACTTACCCAAACACCTAGATTTCCTTAACAAATTCAAACGGCACTAACATAAATTAACACAAAAACGTTCCCTCTAAGCGATCTGATATCACCATTGTTTCGGCCAGACTGCTTAGCATACCAGACGTATTTAACAGCCCATGAATATTAGCATTCTAGGAGTACTCCTTGGCTTTGTCAAGAAAGTCCTATTTAGTGACAAAATTACGAAATATACTCCATTATGTTAATAGATAGATTCAAACAAAATCCACTACAAAGAAAATAATAATTTTGGTTTCGGAAGTCGGTGGCTTTGGTTTTTGTTTGCTTTTTTTTGCCACCGACTTCCGAAACCAAAATTATTATTTTCTTTGTAGTGGATTTTTGAAGTCGGTTATTTTTTGTTAAAAAAGTTTTTTATTTTTCCCTTTTTAGTTCTTTATCCCGTGTTAGATTACTTTCACGAATTCGTTCAACAGTAAATCTTCTACGGAGTGTGTACATTTATGCATATAACTTTGTACATAGGAATGATTACATAATGTATTATATACTAAAACCTTCCTGAAAGTATGTAGATTACGTTAGTGAAAACCCCATCAAAATCGAATCAGTAGTTTTTGAGAAAATCGCGCACATACAAACATACATACATACATACATACTTACATACTTACATACTTACATACTTACATACTTACATACTTACATACTTACATACTTACATACTTACATACTTACATACTTACATACTTACATACATACTTACATACTTACATACATACATACATACATACGGGACGAATACAGAACCTCCTTTTTTGAAGTCGGTTAATGAAGTCGGTTAAAAATGACGAACTACGGTCAGTGGTTCATTTGAAATGGTTACAGTATCAATAAACCTAATTATAGTTTTGCTAACATTGTTAGCATTAACAATTTATAATTTGATGCATAAATATTACTATGCTATTATTCATTATTTTAGCCCCAGGGTGTTAAAAATTATGCTGCAAGCTGCAATCTGCATAATGTGGAACTATTTCGTGCAAACATTCTGTGAATTGTGCAAGTTGGATTGGCCATACAAACTCCCACACTGGTCTTAACTGACAGTTACTTTCAAAACAATTACGCTTCCACTTCTTGGAATGTGACACACTGCTATGAAGTAAGACGAATTATTTGTGAGCATCACTTTGTCGGTAGATACCATAGTACATACCTAAAAACTAAAAATAAGTAGCAGCAGTTTAACATGGTATTGCTTAGTCCAGTCTGGTGGAATAAAATGCTAAATACTTCAAACCTATGTTAGTTCAGTTTAACCATTGACCTATAATGTCTGGACAAACACTTCCGGACATTAAACATGTCACACTCAAGTGTTGTGCGGGCACAACACTTGCCTCACATTCACTTTGACGTTTGATGCGGTGAGCAACAGACAAGTACCCGCGTGTGGGGCATAATTTTTGTTCGGAACTGCTTGTCTAGGGACATATAGGTCAATGAGTTTAACAGTATATTTAACAGACAAACGATATGCTTGACAATGAGGACTACGAATTTTGACAGTACTCAAGAAATCTACACTAAGTTAATTAGGCACATTTAAAAAAAAATGCAAAAACCGGGAACTCTTGTTTTTGCTTGTGTGTAAAAATAATAGCACTTACTTCGAGACAAATCATGTTCCAACAACCTGTTTTGATTTATCACAGCATGCTTGCTGAATAATAAGTCCCTGAGTCACATATGCGGTAAAACACGTTCGGTCTATCAAGACAGACATCATCACGATTCAGTAATTTGCATATAATGACTACTTAAAAAGCAACTAACATGAATTGTATGGCTGTAAACTGAATGTGTATCGTGCAAGTTGTCAACGCTCAATCTTTGATTACTTTATTGCCCTGGGGATGAGGCGAGAATTATAAACTTCATGAATAATTCGTAATCGGATTCCGTAATGTGTAGGTGGTCTTTAATACGAGAATAATTGCAGTCGTTTAAGGACTAAACTGCTCTGATAATTGAGATGAGAATAATAAAATTGAAGCAGATGCTATTGGAAATCGAATTGTATTAGAAACTGGAATGAAAATAGTTATTTCCATACACAAGCGTAGGTACTTTAATGCTAGTTCATTATTATCTGTTGTTTTTTGATTCAATACTTCTTTATTTTCCTTTGTATTTTTTTGTGTATGTAATGGCAATAGTCCATTTTGATTTCAAGAAATCAGTCTTCGCCGTCTAAACACACTATCAGTACTTACTTATACACCACATTCGCAATTTGTTAAACAAAAAGGTAACAGCAACTCGTTAACATATGCATGCTGTTGATACCGTAAGTACACAACTCATTTCCTTTCCTCGATCCGTTCCGATGTAAAGCAAAATGTACGGCGCCGGTCTATTTCGGTGTTCTGCATTCTCTTGCAGTACTTGGTACTAAGAATTTGGACTATTTTGTACGACGGTACCATCTATTGTTTTAATACGAGGCCCGTTGTTTCCTTGAAGTTTGTTGTGAAAAATTGTGTCATTTATAAACGACTGCGTTTATACTTTGGAACTTTTTATGACGCTAATAATTTTAGAGCGCAATATGCTTACGCCTTCAATATTTTTGTTTCTTGGAAAATGATGAGTTCGGTCAATTTCGAAAATTGTAAACTTTTATGATTGATTTTCGGCTTTTCATCCCAAAATTATAAGATGAATCATCTATTACCTTCTATTAATTATTACGAGTAACTTAACATTTATTCCTTCATTAATATTAACAACGTGTTTTTGTTTTTCTGAATACTAGATTCTATTACACCGATTCCCAACAACCGTAAAACAAACGACCGTGCCAACATTGTTGAAATCGAGTCCACTTGACGCTGATCTAAAATGCCCTTTAAACTACAGCCTGCCATTTTCAGCACACACTTCACTCAATATAGGTTCACAATGTAATCCGCTGGAAGCGAGACCTTTTGATCCTGTCATAGGCTTCAAAGACACGAATGCACTGCATTGTAGAGGAATTCAACTGTTTAGTACAGTTGCGCTTGTAAGCCGGGATTAACCCGACGTGTCATGTAGCCACTAGACGCTGGTAACTAATTGGAGTGGTTCGACTAATGTACAAGTGGACCGTACTTGTATGTATCTCTATGTTATAGTCAAAGCCTGAATCTTAGGCGGTTTCTGTATTGCCTAGTCTTTCTTCAGGTCTGATGAGGCTTTGCCTTGCGTGTTAGTCTTTCCTTGATTGACTGCTGGAGTTGACTGATTTGTTTAAATATTTTTTATAGTAAGTCAAAGAGCAAAACTTATAATTTATGTCGACTTCTTTTCAATCGCTTTAAGATAGATATTAACTGGCAATTTAAAATTCGACGTGCTACTGCTAAAATATATCACGCCTAGGACGGACTGGAAATACGTTAGTCTTTTACAAGGCATACTTAATTTTATCTCTGGGTTTGGTTAAATGCATTTGCGAATCCTAGAATAGGCTAGTCATTTTGCAAAGTGACAAAACATGGGGCCTTAGTCTAGCCTAGTCTTACATCTACCTACATACCGCTGTCCGCTACCCGGGCAGTTGTGTGATTTTTTTCTACCTTTCATTTCAGATTTTGATGGAACTTTCTGGAACTATTCCACTGTCAGATCTGTCTGTCTATTTGCTGGACTGCTAATTTATTTGTAAGGCGGTAGCTAACCGAAAAATAATTGACTTGTTGCAGACATGCCCAGACATCTGTATTCGGTTTTCGAGATGTAGCATCGGTTTATAGACAAAAATTGTGTGACGGGTCACAATCATGTCATGCTCTTATATGAGAGGAAATCGTTTTTTTATTGTTTTGGGTTAGACCTAATATTTCCTATGGTTTTCAGTAAAATACAAGAAAACAAGCAATTGACGCCTACTACCTCTATAAAATGTTATCTTCCTCCACATTCATTCACTATTTCCTTTCCTCTACTTTATACCAAAACATGACGATACCCACCCAAAACTACAAGCCCACTCATTATAACACATTCACAACTCACCGAAAAGGAAAAAAAAGTCCAAACAAAAATGTCGCCGGTCGCGTCACTCATTCGATAGCAAGCGTCGGCGAATGTCGCGTGTGCCGACGATTTACAGCAGCAATTAGTTATGTACCCGACGTACGACAAACGATGCAGGCTGACAAATGGTCGGCCAGGGTGCCACGACTACCCGCAGACAATGGACGCACTCGATTCGGTCAATCATTCTGTGGTGAATAAAATTATGAGTCAAGCTAAAGACTTGAATGTATTACCAGACTTTGTTTTGATTTAGGTCGAAGTTCCTGCTGTGATTTCTAGACTAGCACTTTAAAATCCAGACAGCTTGGATTGTAAAGTGTATGGAAATCGAAAATGTATGTTTGTACCGTTGGATGTAGTAGGTACGTAGTTGCAGTTATGAATAGATTAACATCACTTTCTTTAGTGTCATTCATTTTTCTGTAATGTCTACTTGTTATTAACTCATCAATAACTCAAAAAATCATAATGTACTTACTGATTATGATAATAGCAATACCTAATCATAACTGAAGAGGTCAATGTATGTTGTTTAACGTTTAGAACACAAATGCATAAGTTTATCAGTCATGGCGTGTCTTTTAACGTAGGCATATAATTGATGGAAAATTAAACTTGGTCATTAATCATTACAACATTATTTAAATACATAACAAATCGCCTCTCAGCTATAGGTACTGAGATGAAATATAGAAAATCGTCGAGGTGTCATGTGCATTGACAAATGAGATCTATTAGTGGTGAAATAGACACATTTTGCAATATATTGGCAGCGGCTGGCGCGAATGCCGAATGATATCAATCGTTCATTCCGATCATTTATTATTAACAGCGTTTTGTCTGCGATTCCATTTGAATTGATAATCTATGCTGACTTTTGAGAGATAGATTATAAAGGATATTAATAGTATGATAGGTTCATGAGTAATCGCTATAGATCTAGTGGTCGAAGATTTGATTTCAGTAGTGTCAGTAATATTTAGGGGCTATTTCACCAACTTATCATTATCATCAACATTATATCAACCTATCCTATCATTATTATATTAAGCTAGTGTGATCACTAAACTATTCAATAGCAAAAAACTGCGTTTCACCACCTGTCAATAGTGTTAATGACAACATTATTGAAGTAAAAGTGAATTTACTAAACGTTACTTTTAACTTATCTTTAGCTTATTGAACAGATATTGATATTGATAGGTTGGTGAAATAGCCCCTCATCTCTGAATCCTTTTGATTGCCATACATCTTTACGATTTTGATGTTTTGTCGCTCATCTATATACTATCACATTTATTATCTCGCCATACCGCTATTTTTGTTTTGAATTAACTAATTAGTTGTCCAAACAAGAAATAATAACTTAATTAACTTATTATTTATTGTATGGACAACTAATTAGTTAGATTTTTTAGAAAAATAGTGATGCGATCAATTCTGCATACCTACCTACCCAAAAATGAAGAGAGAAGGGAAAACAATGCAGGACCTGCTCTATGTATTTCTGTGTTTGAATTTCCCTGATGGGATTAATATAGACAAAATCGCTTATGGCTTAAGCGAGAAATCAGTGAATATCGGAACTTCCTCCTTTTTTTATGAAGTTGTTTATAAACTGATGACCTACTCCTGTAACCAATAAGTAAAACAATTACGAACATTCAAACACGTTCTCCAACTTACGTATGAGAATTTTATATGGATCATATTCATCGTTCGAGTTATTGGCAATCAACGCCGATGGCTGCTCATAATGTAACGTCCAATGCTTGTGCAAGCAAAAACGCTAAATACTTTGCGAATAAAGAGTTGAAATTAATGTTGGAGTTTATTGAATAAGCACAATTCTTAACTCAGTATAAAAATGTAGTGGAACTAGATTGTATAATCAATTAAAAAGATGTTGATATAAACGTAGATGAATATATTAAATTTCGTCAGATTAATAGCTGTAAGAACATAAAGTACCTACTAAGACCTAGGTATTTATTTTGTGGATAGAGATAAGAAATCCAGAGTCAATGGGTTCAGAAGAGAAACGGAAGCCCTGTGAATTTCGGTGGCTTATTATAAATACGTAAGTTTGTGTGTATATTTGTTACCCCTTAGTTCTTCACGCTGAAACGGCTAGACGGATTTGGATGAAATTTGGAAAGAGGTAGCCTGGGACCTGAAAAAGTACATAGGCTTTTTATTAATTTTCACGCAGACGAAGCCGCGGACAATTTTATACGCCATGTTATAGAAATACAGTCTTTATTTAGGAGATCGAGAACTATTACTCACAATGAATGTAAAATTATAACTAGTTATTATCATTTGGAACAGCATCACTTACAGGAAACAAAATTCCAACAAAAACCAGATTTACAACTTCTCATAGCAATAGGAATATCTCCACACAACAGAGTATGAACAACATCTCACTAGTCTACTAAAATGTTTGACACGAATTGTTTCGAAGCGGCTGACGAGGTGATAAATGAAAAGTATTCGCACTCGGTTGACATACTTTGGAGGTTCTGAGGCGTTTACTGTCGCGCCCGCTGATCTGATAATGGATTATGGGGAAGATTTTTCCTGTTGTCTTTGGATTTTCAAGGATACATAACTTTTTGTACAAAGTGTAAGGTTAAGCCACAGATGTATTTAATGTAATTCAGTATTTGATACTAGTTCGATTAACTATGGAAGCAACCTTGAAATCATGAAAAAAAAATCAAATGTTCACACAAAAATTCAGACTCATCTGTTTATGACTTCACAAAATGTATGGAGCATCAGTTTATTTTTTCGTCATTTTAAAGTTGGTCAAAATACTGATTACCTACCCTAAAAAGAAGGCTCATACAGAAGAAGAAGTGAAACGGTAAAGTCAACCTTTTTTTAATATTCTTAATTTTACGAATTTAAGTGTTTTATTTATGAATAGGCTTGCGTTTGATCGCCATCTTGCCTGATGTTAAGCGATGATGTCTACGATGAAACTGATTCACTCGCGACTTGAAGACACGCAGATTGTAAATATCGGGGAAAACCCACTCTGGCAGCGCATAATATCTGCTATATCCGGAAACAGCATCTAAAAAGCTATAATTTTGTCAAACACGAAAACGCCAAACATTTACGTGGCAACATTACTCATATTGATCAGTGGTTAGTAATAATTCAGAGTCCACTAATTAAAATGATGATTTTAGTTATTTCTCTCTCATAATAATGACAAAATCTAATAATTAACAAACACAAATCCATATAATAACCTGAAATCTAATAATTATTTAATGATAATGATATTCTATGTAATGTTTTACCCACAGAGTAAATAAACAATAGAGATACCTATATTTATCCTTTACATTGAATCAGAACAGATTGACGCCACTGGCACATCAGATACTAGAAATCATATAGCTTTTACGCACAGATTTTACGCTTGTACAAAAGCTTACGTAGGTACAAAGTAAAACCTTTCCTGGAATAAAGAATCTATGGATATCTCTATTTGTTTGAACGCTATGTTCCACTACAACGTAATAGCAATAACTGCTTATTGATGGAAAATTAAACACATTGTTATTATTTTGTACTCAAAATCACAGCAGAATCCAATTCATGAAATATGTTGCGTTATTTGCAATGAATATTCAAACAAGCCTCATTATTGGCGTTTGAACTAGAAAATTATAATTTTAACTAGATTTGATAGTGCATAGTATCACATAAACTGCAATAATTATAATGCAATGGAATTATGGCGCGATGATATTTTTACCCGACTGCGCCAGAAGGAGGGTTATGTTTTTCGAGTGTATGTATGTATATTTCTTTGGCACGCTCTGTAGCCTAAACGGCTTGATGGATTGTAGCTTGAGAGGTGTCGTTAGATTTGTCTTAATTGTGAGAGTGACACTGGATATATTAAAGAGTGGGGTATCAAAATGAAGGGCTCGAAAAGACGATTACGGAAACTGTAATACGTCTGTAATAAATCTGTAATAATTGCCACCTGCCACTGCAGACTGCTTGAAAAGTGCTCTTGTTTTGAACTTTTTAGTTGCTTTTTTTGGCAGTCGGGTTTTTTTAATTTACTATTTTTTAGGCCCGTATTACAGAACGATACTCGAGCACAGATCTCTGTTTGAGCATAGATTGAAAGAAGTTTCAACCAATCAAATGGCTTTAAATCGATGCTCAAGCAGAGATCTGTGCTCGAGCGTCGTTCTGTAATACGAGCCTTAGATTATTAGTACCTACTGAAAGTTGACTTTCTCTTGACTTGATCCTGGAAAATAAGATAATTTTGTGTATTATAGGCGTTGTCTAAGAATTATTTGCTTAGAGCAAGAATACAGTAATTATTAAATTACAATTACTCCGTTTTTTTGGAGGAATTATTAAGTATACTGGGAAGTGTTCTTTAGAAATTCAGGCAAGCCTATGCGAAATCCTTATAATTAGACGTTAACTTCTGGGCTTTTATATGTGGAACATTATTACAATTATAATAGCGCATGCAGTTTCACCTTATTGTGCAGACAGTTGATCTTAAGCCCTAAAATAATATTCAAAGAAACGCAGCTTTCTAGAGATTATTTCGTCAAGGCGTTTAGCAGACGGCGCCAGGCGTCACCAAGTGAAATATCGCTTAATTAACGTTTACAAGCTTATTTATTTTGCGTTTATAAATAACCTTATTATTTTCAGATTAAAGTTCAATTTAGAGTGTCTGAGTTGTAAAAATATTGTTCGTTACGTGATATGCACGTGTTTAGAGCAAAGCGTAGTAAATCAAATGGACCATGGCGAATGAACGCGCAATCAACATTCTCTGTAGTCTGACCCTTTCCTTGCTCATTTAGAAATGTTGCATTCTATAAATCTTTTGCTTGTAAACTGTAAGTCTCTTCTAGTTCTATGGAAACAAATCTAGCCTAACGTCGGCGTCGTCGCTAGAAATTGATGACAGGTTCAGTTAGAAATAATCGGATAGTTGTTAACATATTTTTCGTTCGTACAAAATATTCTTAGCTTTTTTTAGAATTCACTAAATAAAGACTTGTAAAAACATAAGTTTCTTTTTCAAGATACTTACTCTCGTCCTTAATTTTTCATTTAAGTGGCATACTGACAATATCCTCTTGGTCATAACATTTCTGTGGTGCGAAAAGGATTAAAAGCAATAATAGGTACGTGAAAATAGCTAAAATAATCCTCGCTTTATCATACCTAATTATATGCTTAGACTAAAATAATGCACTGCATAATCTAACCCATAAAAGGGTTACGAAAAATCTCGTGAGAACGTGCACGCTTCGCAGGCAACCGTTAATTCAAATTAAACCGCTTTGCTCCGACTAAAATTTTACTAGCACCGCCCTTTATTAAATGAAAGCGAAATTCCGCCCATCGGCCCGTTCCGGTACGTTGCGAGGCATTTCATATGCGCATTTAATGCAATCATCTAAGCTAGTGATCCGGAACCGTATATATTTATGCGGACAGACTCATTTGACGCTTTACAAATGATGGTCACCAATAATATGTTTTAGGCAACTGTTCGTGGTGACTTAAAAAAAAACCGGGCAAGAGCGTGTCGGGCCACGCACAATATAGAGTTCCGTAGCAAGAAATATTTCAGTTTTCTGACCGTAAATAGTTTTAAACTTTTTAATGTTATTATGAAATACAAAGTTATTTTTGACGCATCTTCTTCAAACTAATTCTAGGCTAAGTTCACATGACCGCCTTAGCCTTAATCGAAAGTGTTTATATACTAGTTAAATTTTTTACCTAAATTGTTTGATAAAGCGGTTGCAAAATAATTAATGAGAGGTAGGATCGTTAATGACTTTCGGAGCTCATATTTCACTATGAATAAATTATTATGAAGAAACATGTGACCGTTAGATGAGACGCGTCATTCTGCAAGAAGATATTCACTGTAACGGCTCAAATACACCAAATCCGTCATCGTACGAACTTTGCTCGTACGATGACGGACGAACTCGGACAATTGAATCAAACACTTGTAAATTGTAGAGAGCGCGTACACCAACACGACCGATTTCGTCGGATTTTGTCGGCCGATGGCGGACGTGTTGGTGTACGCGCTCTCTATGATTTACAAGTGTTTGATTCAATCGTCCGAGTTCGGCCGTCGTCGTACGAGCAAAGTTCGTACGATGACGGATTTGGTGTATTTGAGCCGTTAGCCACAACCACAAGTCACTTTCATGAATTTTGTTTTGTAGTTAAGCATCCAATCAGTAAGCTTGATGATTTTATAATACAGTCCTGGACAATTAATGCAAGACCTTTCTTTCAAAGTAAACCTACATTATTTGTTAATAACATACAACTACACAACCCATGCTAAAAATAAATCAAAAGATTCGATCAGATTTCTGTATGCGATAATTTGCATCAGTTATTCCGGCAAAATAACGTTGTTAGATAATTTACATACGTTACCAAAATATTATTCCAATGCAAGCAGTCTGTGCCTTAAAATATGGGCATACGACATGATGTTCTATCTGCATTGGAATCCCAATATTTTCTAAGCAAATACTCCCAATTTCCCGAACTAATTCGTATGGTAATGACGAGTGCGAGTTGAATAGAAACAATAATTGAAAGAGCTTTATTTTATGTGAGTATCCAAAATGGTTGTATTAGGGAGAAAACACGCACTGTAGTACAAATGTATTATCTTATTTGTGAATTGAGCCTTTCATGTTATTATAAAGGAAGGAACAAAACGGCTGATATGTTCTTGTAATAAACAAGTAGGGATGATGTTATGAATATGAATCCTTCCTACAATTTCGCGTCGTGAGTGGATTGGATCCTTTGAGGATGTATTGTTCCTTTTCTTGACATGTTAAGTACTTGGAGATCTGAGCAGTAAGAAAATGGAGCGATATATTACTGTTTTGAAGTTTGTATAGAAATTAGAATTTTATTATGTTTTGAGAAAATATTATGACGTGTTATAGTGCAGTTATGATGGGCGACGACCGGTCTTGCACTGCTCATTCAATGGAATTTATAACAACATTTCAAAGATTAATAAAATATTTGTGTATTTGTTTATGATAAACGTTAGCACTAAAACTACATTAAACATTTGGTACTTTTGTTGAGCAAATCTTAACTAGCTAATATTATAAGTTTTGATGAAAACAAATGACATCCATTTTTATGGAAAGTTTTGTTATTTATCAACAGACAAAAGAAACTCAACAATTGAAGTAAGTATTATTCAAAAACATTTTGAAATACAACTTGAAGATACAAGTCAAGTACACGATGTTAAGTCATATAAGTAAGAAACAAGTGAACGATAATGTGAAAGGCTTGAAACAAAGTAAATAACACATGGAGGGCTTCAGGGAATGTTCCCAATAGAGACATGAACCCTACCATTGTTCACGGGATTGTAATTAAATAGAAAACAATACTTTTAATTTAGAGATTAGCCATTAATTGTGTAAGTGATAAAATATCGTGATGAAAACTGCAAAATCTAAGTATGTAGTGAGTGAATTCCCGTTCTAAATTATACAGCACTTCGCAAGTAGTTAATTTCTGCGAAAAAAATCTTCTCTTTTTACTTTAATATTATCCAATTTCATTCATTAATATAAGAATCGCCATCTATAGATCCTGACATACTTTCATATCTATTATTGTTAGTACGAACTTACAATTTAACTTATGCGATGTTTCAAAACAAACAACATCATCATAACTCGTAATATTGTAACCACCTCTCGTAAAATTACGCAGTTACCAGCAACACTTAGTAAAGGCTCTGAAAAGAGCAACTTAAGGCCTTTGACGACAAACTGCACTCCGGGCTACAATCGATAGACAATGGATTGTTTGGCTTTTGTTCGCAAATCGTAAAGCGCTCTAGACTATCTTAGAAGTTCTTTGAAAGCGTTTCTTACACTGAAATGTATTGTGAAGTTTTGTTTTACGTCTTCATGACAGCACTGACTTTGTAGTTCGTCGTTCAAGTAATTTTCTTTTTAGTTACGGTCCCAGTTTGTTGTATGAATCCTATCGTTGTGAACTATCTTTGTTTGTTATAGCAAAATACGTTTTCTTAGTGAACTCCTTACAAAGTTAGTGAAATAGAACGTTTTTGTATCTACTTCAGGAATTTTAGAGGATATCAATAATTACCGGAGGTGGCCAATCAGAAATTGAAAGGAAATTTGTATATTTGGTTCATTGTGAATATTGAAAAAGAACCTACTTTTAGTTGTAATATTTTTTGATCAAATAAACTTGTACTATATAATATCGTCAAGGTCTTTTAAAAAATAATTATTTGCATATTAATTTATTTTCTCAAAATTTGTTTACAGGCAATTGAGGCAATTATAAAACACAAATCGATCCCCCAACCGCAGCCACCATCCGAAATTCGCAATGCCAATAACAAGGCAGTGGAGTATACCACAGACAATGACGTCAGTCTATCCCCTGCCAATGAGACATCTCTCAGGAGGAATAAAATAGCCTCATTTGTGACACCAATGCAATCCGTTTAATTCGTTACGCGGCAACCCCCCGACGATAAAGATCGAAGCGTTTGGGATTAAAAGAAAATTAAACGTTCAGGGAGTGATGTCAAACCCGGTGTCAATACGGTAAATTTTGCAACGACAAACACTGTAGTAGCTCAGTCTCTATGGGTATAGATTTTAGAGCTATTTTATACGAAATAGGGTGTAAATATAAGTTGGCAAGATATCACCACAGACAGTGGAACTGATTCTAGCCCCTCAAGAATTTATTCCACGTTTGGGGCGTTCCTTTGGTAACGGCTGCTGATTGTGTGGCTTAATTAAACTGCATTATACTCGCTCTGTGCAATTTTGCAAGACCAGAACACTCTTACAATCGAGTTCTGCTTACGAAATTGAGTGCAGTTTTCTTTATATTTTCTGAATTGAGTCCCATTTAGGGATCTGCATTGTAAATTTTGTTTATATTGTATATTTTTCTTTATTGTTATTATGGAACATATCCAGTTCGGTTGAGCTTGTTCCATTTAAAAGGCCTTCATTTATTTTAAAATAATTGGGTGCACCTGCTCAATACACGGACTAAAAGCAACATTGTTATTTATATTATTACTGCACTTTTTAGCGTTCAAAAATAAAAATAACTGAATACGGGTTCTGTACGAGTTAATTTTGCTGTAATACTCACTGTGGGATATTGTCTTACATAATGATGTACATTTTAGTGATATAAGAAAAATGTTCTCTCAGTTAGGACTGTTCTCGGTGTACATAATTTAACTAGCAGTAAATTATTATGTTTATAGTTTTAAACTCTCATATACAAAATGTTTTGAAAAGTGACTTACATTCAATATTCATGTAGGTAACGTTTAAAAAATTTGAAAAATAAAACGATGGTGACGGCACGCGAGCACTTCAGTATTATTGTACATACATAAACATATGGATTGCTCTACAAATATTTGGATGGCGTATAGTGTGAAATGGTCACGTATTTCTATTTGCTGTGACGTAAGATATTGTGTTAAAGTTTTTGGGAATTGGTTAATACTTATTTTTGCTTTGGGTGCATGTTGAACGCCTCTTTGCTACTTTTCGAATCTTCATTAATTTCATTTCTGTTTTATGCTTTTAGCTTCTATCATCAGCGAGTGTGTTTTCTATTTATGTCTTTTTATGTTTCTGTCTTATTGATACGATCTAATACAAGCATAGCTGTGTTAAAAATATAATCTAGTCGCCAGGTGAAGTGAGGCTTACTGCCTGGGGTGCGCAAGACATTTTGCGACCTACAGACATTTTGCGAATAAGCATTTTGCAGAGGATACTTTAATACACTCCTATTTAGTAGATAAAAGTCTACTACATTGAATGCTGATAAATCATTATAAACAGACTGAGGTACCAAACTCATATTATACCTAGTCTAGGTATACACAAGCAAAACTGTATAACGAGTGACGTCAAGAAAATAGATCGTTCTTTTGAAGGTTTTCTTCCTAGTTTTCGACATTATATCTTCAAATCATGATTGACATTACCCTCTTCAGCGCTTAGTACAAACTGCCGAACAAAAATTCTCATAAAGGCAGCATGAGTGTGCAACTATGTGATATTGATATAACCTTTGCTAAACTATGATTGATAGTGTGAAGCTGAATAGAGCTTTATCGGGTAGTACAAGCTTATGACCGATTTGTTACGATATTAGAAAATTTATTGAACGCCTGCAAGAGGTCTTTATTGTGGTTGTGCGGGTGAACGCGTGTTAGAGGTTTAAATGTGACTCGAGTATTTTGGGTGTTAGGAGATATGCGCACATTCTTATAGTTTTGCAAAGAACCTTAAGTTTTTTACAAGATTGTAATTTTTTTGACAGCAATGTAATGATCGGGACGCTATATGAATGCTTGACGATTACAAGCCAGCACAATATTTTTTAATTTAAAATAGAATTTAATTGTTGACAATATTTTTATTTAAATTTATTTCGCTAAAGGATTTGGCGTCAGTTTCTGGAGCTTAAAATCACAATTCTTTACTTATTACCAAAAGATTTTCCTTATTTAAAATCATTATAACAAACAGAACAGGATGCTCTTATTACTTCAAACAATATTTGCACGAAATGAGAACGTCCAAGTGTCAATGAATCAGGAGCAAGGGCTGTCGAAGAAGCCGCAGTGGTTGACATAAGGTTGTGATGATAACTCATTAAGAACCCACGTTGGGCCGACACGCCCGCAAATATTTAATTTACACTCGGAGTATGAGCGAAGTTAGGGTCTCCCCACATTTATCGACGCGGAATCGGCTAACGCCGGTCAAAAAAGCCTTTATGTCTACGAAATAAGGGTGTTACTAATACCATTCGCATCGGCTCGGCTCCGACGACGTCGGCCGACGGCGAAACGAGCCGTTTGCCTATTAGCTGATCGCAATGTGGTGTGGTGATACGCACTCGACTTAAGCCGGTTCCGCGTCGATAAATGTGGGGAGACCCTTATTCGGTTCAGAGACAGAGTGAATGGTATGGTTACATGTAATTATGTTTTGAGCTCTTAAGCAATATCTTTTGTTGTCATTTACGTCTTAACTCATAGTGTGTGTTTGCATATTTGTATCAGTAATTTTTGCATCTCTCAAGTTCCCAACATTAGAAAATATACAATTTGTAATATTTTTCCCTTTGCCAAGAAAAAACTGATGCAATAAAAAACATGGTGAGCATGACATTGTGTAAAAGATAAACTAAGTTGTTGAAAGATATTTAGTACGGGAAAAGCAGTTTGAAGATACCGTGAACATGATAAAAACAAGATTTATTTATCGTTTGTTAAAACCTCATAAGCACATTTACTATGAAATTAAAACTGTGTCAAACGTTAAAACAACGGTACATGATGTATCTGACCACATTAATGTACCCCGTTTATATTAAGCACCTACTGTTTAGTGCAACGCCGACAAATTTGGACAATAAATTACCACAGGGAACAATTAAGATAACCCATTTCATACAGAACTAGACGCCATGAATCACTTAAAATATTCATAAAGCACTACCGAATGTGGGTCGTGGTAATCTTATTCTTATCTTACGGATACCTTTTATACCTCGTATGGTAAATATTTTCTTCGTAGTGAAACGGTAAGATGATAAGACTAATCTTAATGATGCAGTAATATGCCAACAAAATTATGGTAGATTTTTAAAATGTCTTTATCGGCAACAAAACACTTATTTTCCTGCTTTATAGGTTATTTGCCGTTTTATTGTGGGAAATAATTTTGTTTTATCGCTGGATCTGGATAGTTGCGCAGCTCAAATTGTGTTTTGTTAAGTTTGAAGTATGTTTTAAGTCGGTAATTCATATAGTTAATGTTTTAGTTTCGTTGTTTACTGTTAGTTGTTTTGTTCTATTCAGTAATTGTTATAGACTTAAAGTATGTTTTAAAACAATAAACAAAATATAATTATTGACATTTTCATTGTGCTCATATTAAAAGAAAAATACAGAGCAGGAACAAAAATGTGTAAGTAGGTATAGATTCTTAGTTTTAAACTTAATATTACATGTTAATCATGCGACGCTAAACATTTTTCTTTTACACAAAACACTAAAGACTAAATGAGTAGACATCTGTTTCGCTTTATCTTCTCATCTGGATCTTAAGTCAATGAAACAGTAGGTATAACTTTATGAGTTTTATGACATACCCATAAAACAAAGAAATATACTATACTCTTATGTGAGTCAAATGAGAATTTAAGTATTTCCTTTTGATGCTTACCTAGTCATCGAAACACGAGATTACATGGTAAACCACTAAAAACGAGCCAACGAAGTGCAAAAAACGTGGGTTTTTGTTGTTAAGATAATAAATATATCGAAAAGTCAATAAAACAGTGCTGATAGCAATAAACATTGTCACATCACCGTGAACACGGGAGTCGTAAAATTTGATACTCTTATTGTAGCCAACACCGCAACGCCTTTTTAACACTGACTCATATGCGGTTTCCGATAATCGCAGGTCAAATATTTGATCTTGGTAAAGAATTGCTACAGTAATTCTTCGAAAGCTTATTAGAAATTGGATAATTTATGGAGGTGATTTTTTATATTTGTCTGTGACTTCGTTACTGTGTCACCTTTGTAATCTTTCGTGGGGATTTAAGTATTACAATAAATGATAGCCTTTGTTGAATCATATGTCATATTGAACGTTTTGTCGTCGATATTAGCCTCAATATTTTACTTCAAAGTTTAACTTTTCCTTAGTTTTTGAATAATTGCGTTTATTGTCACTATTTCGACTACCTACTTATAACCATTTGTATTACCTACATACATAATGATAGGTATAAGAGTTTTTTTGCGCTAACGATTTGGAAATGTACAGTCTGATATTTCTAATTAATAGGCTGAAGTAAAGCATGGATTTTGTGATTGATTATACCTCACGGGTAAAAACATGCTCGAAACTCCAAAGGCGCGAACTCAGCTACTTTGGCATTCAGTTGACCAAACTGATAAATAATCGCAGCAACATAATCAGTTGATACATCATTAATTAGATTATATCTCTCGTTCGCAGAACCATAAAAACACACACTAAACCACTATTTATCACCTATAAAAATATCATCTACTTACGTACTGCGACCACAAAAATGTATCAAAGAATTAGTCACGCCTCTTAATTCACTATCTGCTCCAGGACCGGTATTTGCTTGCCATTGTATTTGCCTAAATTTTTTACGTTATTCATTTGGTACGCTACGGTTTTCTGCGAATATATTTTTTTGTTTTGATTATCCGTTTAGATTTGTTTTGGCTTTTAGTTGCGGTTGTATTGTGAGTCGTGTGTGGTTGTTTGAACTGTAGAAGGGTAACCTTTTTTTTATTTGCATGTTTGTATGTATATACATATTATTTAACCGAGTGCCTTAGAAGGAGGGTAATGTTTTTTCGAGTGTATGTACGTATGCTACGAATAACCATAGGTATTTATTTATAATATGTATGTGTATTTCTTTGACACGCTCTGTAGCTTAAATGACTTGATGGATTTCAACATATTAGGTATCGTTAGATTCGCCTTCATTGTGAGAGTGACATTTTTAAATATAATGCTAAAAGATAAACGAAATTCCTAGAAAAAACAAAAACCCCTACGTTTTTGTTTTTTCTAGAAATTTTGTTTATCTTTTCTATTCATGGGACGATGAGACTTGGCTTAAATGTCTATTTAAATGTACTGGATAACCTTTGTAGTGGTCGGTGAGGCTTGCGTATATCAAATGGCAGGTTCGTACCTACTTCTTAGTATCTGCCTGCGGGGCTTCCATAAAAAATCCTAGTTTTTTGTAATAGATAATATTGTCACAGAATGTTTCAAGTGGAGTTAAATTCTGAACGATCCAAAAACACTCAGTTTCACAATCACCTAAACTATTTTCTGTTTATATTTTAATAGAACCACAGACCGACATACTATCGGGCTATTACTGACCAATTTCACCTGATCAGCGAGTTAAAACTGAATGTAATTACGAGCCAATCAAATTCCATAACAAACCTACTTTGATCGTCCGTCGTTATCCCTATACACGAATTATTTATTACTACCGTTAAATGGATGAGCCTAGGCGTGTCCCGCGATGCTGTTCTCAAGCTTTAGTGTTTTATTTTCAAAGCCTAAGATTAGATTTAAATATAATAATTTTATTTAAGGAGGCTAAGACTGGGTTGAAAGTTTTGAAATTAGCAAAATAACCTCCAGTTTTTAGAAGCGTACTTGACAATAAACTTTTTGATGTGTTGTTATTATTTTAGTCGACCAATCAACAACAGCTAGTTAAAATTGACATAAGAGTTACTGTTTGGATTTTTGATCACGCAAAAGGCGAGATATAAGGTTAGAGTCTTGAGCACAAACTTCACCTGAGCATTAGTTGATTTTTCGGTCTCTTTGGCGGAATGAAGAAAGCGGGGGGCGCCGAGGCTGTACGCGATTGGTTCGTCAGTCGATGCTCGTCGTCTATTACACATTACACTACTATTTGTATTGTCAACTGTCTATTGGGCCGAAAATATACAAGCGCGATTTATGCTCACGATTCACCTATACCAATAGTTTATTTTTTACTAAAGCAATAATATTCAAAATAAATAATAGTCCTCATCGGTATAACAGCTATTGATAGACAGACGTACCTTAATATTTCACAAACAGTAATCCCTAGATAACCAAGAGCGACCACAAGCCAATTACCAATCCTTTTTTGGTTCAACACACCTAATATTGTTACACTTTATTACGCTAGTGTGTATGATTTATTCCACTTTCATGTCCAATAAATTTAAAAACAAAACGTTAACCAGTATGTAATTAAGGTTTCAATGTGGATTTATTGTGTTTGTTTGATAATAAATATTAGATGTTTGTTACGTGAGTGTGTATTAAATAAAGAATATAGATGGCTAACGGCTGTTCTTAATCTTTCGTTTATTTCAGGCTTCCTTAGAAAGAAAGGAGTTTGATGTTTAAATTATTATCTATGTGTCACATTATTCCTTGCAGAAAGTTAACGTTACAAGTGACCAAAACATAAAAAGACACCTATGTAGCCCTAACATTCATCTAATTCAAAGAGTAACTTTGTCGTGACTTTTTTAAATCTTTTAAAGTCTATACTCTATACAAATAATTATATTAATTATAATTATAAGCAAACATTTTTGCCCTGGCCTGGGTAGCGCATCCGCCGCCCTATGTCAGTTTATTCATTAAAGTATAAACTTGTCTTGAAGAACTTAACCTGTTTAAAGTTGAAAGTCTTTCTTTCTATGTCAAGTTATTTTGCAGATGTTTTTCTTTATCTTCTGAAAATGAGTACAACTAGAAATGTGTTCATAGCTGTTTAGATCAAAAGATAAAAAAAAACTTAATTTAAGAAACGAAAACAATTTTATAAAACTCGTGTTTTTATTTTCGTACAGGTCATGTGCCGCCATCTATCGCTTGAGTGCTGTACCACGGGCACCCACAACAAACCATGGAGTGGGCTCACAACATGTATAGTAAATGTTGCTCATACAGGAATGCGCCCACGAGCTACCAGCCTACCACTCTTATTGGAGTAAGCTTCTGGCTTTAAAACGGTAAAAGTAGTTTCGACGGAAAGTATTGTTTCATTTGAGTTATACTAGGTATAGTGTAGATCATACCCCTATCATGTGTTTTTTTGACGTATAGTTTCGTCAATGTAAGCATATTTTGTATTTAAAATACAGCAGTCTTGGAACATTTTGATAAAATGTTATACAATTTGCACATTTAAAAAAATACACAGAAATTAATTAAGTATTTAATTTATATAAATATTGTGTAACAAACGTGTATTTTCAATTCAAAATATGCTTACGTTAACTACACTATACGTCAAAAAAACTCACACAATATCTCACACAAACTTACACAATATTTATATAAATTAAATACTTAATTAATTTCTCAGTATTTTTTAAAATGTGCAAATTGTATAAAATTTTATCAAAATGTTCCAGGACTGTTGTATTTTAAATTCAAAATATGCTTACGTTAACGAAACTATACGTCAAAAAAACTCATGATAGGGGTACTGTTTGTTACTCACGACTGTAATAAATGACTTGATATTTAAATACATTATTGCATTTTGGATCATTTGATAAAAGAATATAAGAAGAACTAGATATTTCATATTTAGAGTCAGCTTTTTGAACACCAATTTTATTTGATTGCAGATAAAAGTTTGAAATGCCTAAAACCAATACAGCATTTCTCAGAACAGTTGATCAGGGTACATCAATAGAAACCAATAGGTAAACTAAACCAAGTTTGAAACTTTGAACATAATTAGAAGTTAGAAGCAAATGTAATAAAATGATTGCTTTGTACATAATTTCTTCGACTTTTCGTATTGGATTAATAGAAATCGTTAAATCTCATTATTAGCACAATCATACGAACTACTTAAAACAAAACACTGTCAGGCTATAAGAGATGAAGACAACCTTTTACAGCCCAAAGACATAATAATAATGTACTTATCTACACTAAAATCTCAAAATGATAGTAGGTACCTACTCTAATTCATAAAGCAAATGGAAATCCAGTTACTCACTTCATGAACACCAAATTAATATCAGCAGGAACGTCGCAAGAACGTGAGGAGTGTGCAAAGTTACTATTAAATTAACTTAAATAGCACCGAAGTGACCCAAAGAATAATTTACAGGGTCTCTTTGCTAATGAAGAATAGTACCCTCCCGACGACTATTTGTACTAAACTTGAACCATTAAGATATTATAACCTTGATAACTGTTTATAATGCCCCCAATGTTAAGGAGTTTGGAGGAAAATAAAAAGTACGTAATGGAGATGTGTTGCTGCTTTTAGGTGCTTTTTTTGGAAGATTTAATGGCTTTTGGCGTAAAATAATATGTGAAAAGTAAAATTTGGTGGAGTGAGGAATGGAGATTTTTAACGAATGAGCCATAGGGACTTGGTTCTGAAACTATGTTGTTTTGCTAAAGGGAATTCTGTTTTGTTGGAGTAACATCTCAGATCATAGAAACAAGGGAGATGTGCCAAGGCGCTATTGAGCTTGACGCTTTAATATGGTCACATTGACAGTATATAAAACGTATACGCTGGCGACGAACCGAACACGATCGATGATATAAATAGTTTAGTTTTAGTTTAGTGCTAGTGTTGAGTGACGATTAACAGTGTTAGATTGAGGGTGTGTGGAATTTTGAATTTGTGGGAGATCTTTTTATTCACAAGCTGCGCTTGTAATTGTGTCGAAAAATGTTCTAAAAGTGGCGACAGTTTTTCCCGTACTAATTTGCTATGAGATATCTCCTTGTTTCTATGATCTGAGGGAGGAACACCAAACTTTGTTCCTCCTTACTGATGACAATAACAAAGTGATAGAGATTTGTGCTACGTAAAAATGGCCATATCGATTATTTCCATCGGTCTCGCTACAAATAATAAAATATGAATAGGTACTACTTGGCTCTAAAAGCCAGAAATAGATACCATTCTGTATGAAACAAAATCCTATATGCTAGTGATATTATGCTAGTATCATAAAATATAAATATCATTCATAATGGACAAAAGTTTTATATTAATAGGCTAGCGTTACGAGAGACGAGAGTATAAATATAATTAATTCAACCCATTAAAATCAATGGCCATTAAAAATAATGAAGTGTCATCAGTTACCGAACAGAATAACTCATCGGTGACGTATTGAAATCCGTATTAACAATTAATAACGATCAATTTCGAACAGCAATAACTCATTAGAACAAAGCGTTTCCATGCTCGATTAAAATGTCGAAACAAATAAAGCTGTTATTATCATACAAACATCGTAAATTTTAGTTTTTATCTGTTTCAGTTACTTCGTCATCAATAAATCAGTTGAGTTATCTATCGACGATAGAAAATAATTAGAAGTTTCTTAATTATTCTGCTTTTTGTCGTCCGACTTTTAAGATAAAGCACGTATCGAATATTTGAATGTTTTACTATCGGCGATTATGGGGTAATTATTTAAATTACTCGTCTAACTGTAAAGATTATTAAATGGTTTATTAGATTTATTTTGAAGTAGCTTGATGAGTTAATTAAGCCGTTTAAGTTCTCAATGCGATACTTGATTGATTATAATATTATTGAGACTTGAAAATTTGTTCTTGAACTATTAATAAATCTTCATCAAAATAATTTTTAAAACGGATAATCACTCCACCTACTTTGTAATGTTCTCTAGGAGATAATCAATACATTGGGGAATAGGAAAGAATGATATGCCAGCCTTTACTGTGTACAGGCACAAATCGCCCTATTGGTCAACTTGTTTAGACGAAGAACAGGCAATAAAATCGTAGCACACCAAAATTTTTAAGATAGGTTTCGTCTTGATAGTTTAATTTTGACCAATTCTTCTTAGGCCGCTACCGCACCGGAACGCGCGACGTGACGCGACGCGACGGCGGCGGCGGTATGTCGGTGGCCGCACTGCAGAAAATCGCCGGCGCCGCCGCCGTCGCGTCGCGCTGCGTCGCGCGTACCGGTGCGGCCGCGGCCTTACTCTCTCGTCAAAGAACAAACAGTGGGGTACCTAGGTACTATACCTCTCAGTCATTAACCTTTCGGCCGACTCTCCTTGACCCTCTCATAATAAACGGAGGAATTACGAGTGGATTAGGTTTAAATCAGGTTGCCCATTGGCGCAGGAACAGCACTTCTCATAGAAGGGTTTCCGTAAACCTTTGCAATAAGTTTCAGTAATACCACAGATTCCACGGAAGTAATACCGAATTAATAGACACACTTAAGAGAGAGAGTACTCGAAAATCCTTGCAACTATTAATTTAATATATCCCTTGATCGAATCTCAAGGTTTACAATTACGGAAGACCCGAAAAGGATCCGCACTAGGGTTGCCAGATATGGGATTATCATTTCTGGACATTTCTGGGGTTACTTACGAACGGAGTTGGAGTTGGAGTCCAAGTTCCAACTGCAATTTGTGGGACGGATGATAGAAAATTATATTAAAATTACTAAATATTTGATATTTTGAAAGGGAAAAGAAAATGTAATGTATTTTTCACTTCAGTAGCTCAAATATGTAGGTTTTGCTGCCTGAAATTAGTGAGCAAAATACGATTTTGCTCACTGAGAGAGACAAAGTAACTTTATAATATTGTTTTTCAGAAAGCCGCGAATACCTACCTTATTCAGCCTTGGGTTAATCATACAATTTGAAACATTCACACTCTATCTCTTTCCCGCCATTAGAAAGAGAGAGAGACAAAGACCAGCCCTTTCGAAGTTCCGATTTTGAATTCGACCTCAAAGACAAACACATTCGGAATTTCGTACTAACTAAAGAAATTTTGCAAAATGATAATTATGTCTTTTAATGTAATTTATTGAATTTTTAACTTATTGTTGTATTTAAACGAAAATAAGTATTTAATGCAAATAAAACTGATATTTAACCTGTAAATATTTATTTCTAGTTTTAATAATGTTACTTAATATATTTTGAATAATAAAATATCGTAGAAGCTATTTCCGAACACGCCTTAATTTAAATAATAGAGCGGGAATAAAATTTCGTGGCGGGCGTAATAACTTAAAAAAATATGTTCCATTTTATTGAATTGGTACCTCTACCTACAATGTTATTTATTTTGATTCACATTAAATCTATTCCTGTATATTATTTTATCTCCTAAAGTGTTCTCGCTGCTGAAGTGAAAAGTTATGTGTGTTACACGAGAGCAAAGTTTTTTGCATCTCGTGCCTTTGAATCCCTCGCCACACTCAGGATTTAAAATCAGCACTCGCAGCAAAAAACGACTTTGCTCTCTTGTTGCACAAATAACTATTACCTAACAATACCATAGTTAACAAACCTAAAACAAAAATTGAGCGACTCCTTAAGGCTTATAAAAATGTATGGAGAAAAACTAGTATTCGGAAATTTTGAGACAGCAAAGTGTAATTACTGGACACGGGACCTGACGCAAAATTCCTGGACTTTCCCGGATTTCCCGGCCATCTGGTGAGCCTAATCCACACGTTCCCAATAGCATAGCATTCTGGGATGGTATGTAACAAGAAGCTTAAAGTTCTAATTTACGCCATCCCATTGAGTCCACTCGTCTCCCCGATGTCCACTCGTCTCCCCAATGTCCACTTGTTCATTCTCAAATTGTTCCGAGTTTGATATCAAAGGAGCACTTCTGTAAAGTAGTCATCCGATGTGAGATTTGGGTGTAATGCGCAAAATCCTTCTCGGATACACTTATGAAGTTATGGGCTCTCTCATATTAGTTACAAGGTTTTGCGAAATATATCTACTTACAAATAATATGATCTATTTTTAAAAGGTGCATTTTTCAATTTATAGTTAGTGTCCTTATATACAGATTGAGCCGTGGGAAGGGTTGTGTGTATGAAAACAGATGGAAAATATCAACAATGTTAATCCAGAAATTAAGCTCAATCCTACGTAGTTTCTTAATCTCGTTTCGGTTAGTTATGACTTCTATTTCTATATCAGCGGCAAATGACGGCTACATTTTAAATTTTAACATTCCTCGTCATTGTGTTAATCAATTACGTAATTTTAATAAATTAACCCCCAGATAATATGAACTATCGCCTAATATCTCACACATTACTGATCCTAAAACCATCTCTACCAATTAAACTCATATGTACTTTTAATTACAAAAGCAAATGTTGAACAAATAGGTCGCCAGTTCAAACAGCCCTGCCATTAGCCCCCAATCACGAATAGGGTAATCGTGTTAATTAATGCTGTCCGTCATTTTGCTGCCACGTATTTTCCTGGAGCACCGCACTGTTGTGTGTAGATTATTGGTCGGTGTTTGGTACAGCTACCCTTTGTTCTAATTCAGGAAACTGTAAAATAAAATTAATAAAAAGTTTACGGTTAAAAACGTCTTAATAAATTGTCATATTATTATGTATGGCATATGTGCTCGTGTTGAAAGATATGATAATATAGTTGAGCAGTCTTCTACAAGCAGTTATCCTTTTACTTCATCATCATCTTTAAATGAAAACGTCGCCTTTAATAAACTATTCATTATATTAATTTCATGTTGTCATGATTTAAGTCAACTCATACATTCAAAGTATTTTTCTAACTACAATATAAAATTAAAATTTAAAGAAAGAGAACATTTCAAAGAACTTGAGATAAACGAGAAACTTATTACTGACAAAAGTCAACTGAGGGGAAACGGATGTTTGAAGTACTTGACGATGAACTAGTTGCCTTGTTCAGTTCTGTTGCGATCTTTTGAGATAAATATATTAAAGGGTTAGTTGAAGAAGTACCACTAGAGGTTGTTAAAGTTGTTGGTTGTTTTGTCTTTTGAGATGCGCATTTGACATCATTAGATAAGAGAGATTTTTTGCTATGATACCAAACATAGCTACTAACTATGTGCAAAGAGTTTATGATGGCAAAAAGTTTAAAAGTTAATATAATCTTGGGTTCTTTTTTCAGAATTATCAACATCAGACCGATATAACTAAGTAGATGTGACTCGGCAAAATTGCATGAAGGATTCAATTGACTTGAAGATGTGCAATCATTGGTATTTGAAACACATGAGGATGTGCAATCATCGGAACCTATTCGGTATTAATTTGTGTACGAGTATTCAAAGCAAGCACTTACAGAAAAAGCTATAAATTATATATTAACGATGCAACAGAGAATCAAGAAGTCATAATAATCGTAAGTTATAACGTAAACATAATACTAAAATCGATAACACCAATAAGTCACCAGCAAAACTTTTTATGTTCATTTTATTACCGATCAAAGGTCATTACTGTAGAAAATTATGAGCAATATTATCATTGTTACAATTATTAGTTTGCTGTTTTAATTACATGAGTCGTAAACGACATTGCACTAATAGAACAATCTATAACAAACGAACGTGAAGTACGCTAAATGCAAGCGTAGAATTTAATTGAATCTCTCCAATTTTAATATATTTTCAGTAACTTATTATAAAGTGTACTTTGTATTACTTTTTACCTACAGTATCTAGTGACAGGTTTCAAATTACCAGTTTCTTGCAATGACATATTTTAAACCGAAATTAACTGCATCATTATTTATTTACGTCATGCGTGAAGATGGATCAACATCTTTGGCCTTCAGATCCAAAAGATGTTGATCCATCTTCACGCATGACGTAAATAAATTTTTTTTTTTATAAAACAAGTCAATAATTTGAATCTCACCATAAGTCATGCTGTTATAACTAAGTTTAGTATGGTCCTGCTATTTTTTGTATTTCAAATAGAATTTAGATTCGATTGCAACTTTGGGTCACCAGCTGATAGGTACGTCATTGAGCAGCTGAGACAGAAGCAATAAACAGTTTGCTTTTCTACAGATACATCAAATGCATAGCTAATAAAATAAAAAAAATAATGCCATTGTTTTTTATTTGCGCTTAGCTCCAACATAGATGCCACAGCGCAAAAATTCCGTAACAAATTTATTTTTCATTTGCGCAAACTGTAAACTTGGTCCTTTGAGATTTTTTGTGTAGCGCAGCGTCGACTGAGCGCATTATTATAACAAACAAAAGAAACACCTATAATAATAACTCTTTACGACCGACCTCTCACGTTACAAATTCAATTTTGTTCTTTAGTTGCGACATGCTCTCCCGAGCGTCATATAAACTTTAACGCATACTTTTCAAATAAACCGCTAACTTTCATGTTTGCATCAACGCTTAAAGGAAATTGAAACGATTTATTCAACCACGGTTATTTCAAGAGAAGTATTTTTGAACATGAGGCACTTTTCTTGCGTTGTTGTGTTAGAATTTCTTATTGCCTCTAACCTAGGCTAGTAATAATGGAAATAAAATTTGAAGGCCTGCCGAACACTTTGTAATCTACTGCAAGTAATATTGTATATTGGATCTAAACGATGTTCGCACGTGATAAGTATTGATGCGATTTATTTACCTACTGTCGAAAGTTTTTGCAAATTCGGCATAGGTACAATGTCTGCTACAAAAAAATGTATTGTGCTAGGTTAACCGCTAGTCACCATTTACATAGAATGTCTTTACGATTTAATTTTAATATTATTTACTTGCTGTACCTATTTTTGTTCAAGTAAAATGAATATGTCACACGACTGTTACATTTCACAATAACGTACTAAGTTTGAGAGGGTAACGCTAAAATAATCTCAGGTTGCAGTTGGTTTGTGTTTACTTTTCCTTACCTACTAGAATTTGTATATACGGAGTTCTTACAGGCTGAAAGTGTTAGACTGAAACTGCTCTGATCTTTGAAACAATTTATAATAATAGTGTAGAGCGATTTAAACTTTTCAATATTTTTATGTATTTTAAACATGTCAAAGCTAATTTAGATAGCAATGAGTGGGTACAACATTCTACATAAGACGCCAGAATAGCACCAAAGTTTTAAACGCTTTATAATATTTTCTTCCATGACTTCACAAAGACCATTATTTCAAACTTATTCCTCCAAAGACCAAACAAAGGTAAAACGATCACATAAAATATTTACAGATTAGGCGTGGAAATGGCAAATGAATCCCAGGACTTTGTTAGGCACATATCCTGTTCTCAGTCGCCGGATAAGTTATCACGCTTTAAATAAATACAAACAAGACTAACGAAGTGCCGAAGGAAAGTTAAAAGCGTCTGGTAAGGAAGGAGTTTGTTCCCTACTACTGGTTTCGTGTTCATGTTTGACGGTTGTTTGTAGTGAATCGATTTCCTAGTTCTAATTCGATTCTATGAGTGGGAATTGAGTTGTGAAGAATGTTTTGTTTGAATAGTCAGTTTTTATTTTGATATTTGAAGGGTGCGTTAGATTCGCGCATCACTCAGGTGCAGATGTTTGTTTTGTTCGATTTTATATCGATTTTAAAATATTTCGGGGCATTTGTTTTTTGTTTGTAAAGGTCTGACGTAGGTTTCATCCTTGTTCCAGTTTAACTTTAGCCAGTTGATAAACTTGCTATAAATGTTGACTTCGGTGAAGTACTTGCTTATTATGCTTTAAATATTATGATATTTTAATCCTTACTATTTTCATCTAATTTTCTTTTTTAATCAATGAACGATATTTATAGATTACTAGCAAACCCGGCGAACTCCGTTTCGCCACTAGATGGCTTTTTTTTTTTTTCCCGCTTTACTGTTGATATTTTCCTGAATTTTCTTTGCTATAAACCTCACGGAGCCCGAGACCTTTCCAACGAATGCAAAACCGTTGAAATCGGTTCGTGCGTTCTGGAGTTATAGCGTCAGGAAGGAAAACCCGACTTATTTTTATATAGTAGATTTATGACACTATAAATAGAATTTGTATTTTTTTAAAGTGGTCCCATAGTAGGGGCATAGAATTTATTAATGTTAACGAACCTCTCGCCACTCCATTAAATCATATCTGACCGAGCGGCTAAAAATGTTACTTCTGGCGACAAATGGCTATTTTTGGAGCGAGATTCATTTTCTTGTGACTTTGACTCTGGGTATAAAAAGGTGGTCTGTTTTTTTTTTAGTTGTCACAGGAAATGATTATTTTGACACTGTTTAATTGAATTATGACGTCGATTTTTTGTTGTTTTGATTCGACTTGGCTTGTGAATTCAATTAAATTGTTAGTTCAAGGTAAATTTGAAATCCGACAGTAAGATTATTAATACCATTCCCCCTCTAAAAAGCTTATTTTATTCACTGAAAACAGTGAATAAAAAGCACTTTTACTCACTGTTTTGATGTTTGAAAATGGAACACACCAATGTATCCGACCACAGATTTAAAGAACCTATGCTAGATGCGGCACGTTATTAGATTGTATGAAAACCGAACGTGTCATCTTTTTTATACCTACGATAACTTCACCCCAGCCATTTAGTGATGTGCTCAGAGTAAACAGAATTGTTTCAATCACTAAGCGTCACTGAGCTAACAGACTTTTTTTAGTACGTCACAGTCGAACATGCAGGGCACGCTTGGTCGTGGCTTGCCGTATCTAGTGTAAGTGTAATCTGTGTATTCGACCTATATTGATGTGTTCTAAATTCAATTTGATTGGTCGACATTTTCGACAAGGAGTTTAGCATTAGAATAAAAACTGTTTTGTGTTCTTTGCTGTCCTTAGTAAATTGGCGCTATTTTGAATACTGTAAGTTGTACGAACACAAAGTTTAGTGTTACTTTAATCTTTAATTTTGTGTTTGTTTAGTGTTGTTCTAATCGATTAAAAATGCATTCTAGTGATGAAGATGTGTTAACACCTGAGTTTGTGAAAGAGAGGGCGGCCGATATAGTGGAAAGGTGGAAAGCTTGCTACCCAAAAAATCACGGCTGGTTTACATCAAAGCCAATTTAACTTTACTTTTTCTTCATTATATGTATATTTTCACTTAAATCTTTCTTTTTCTCGTAGTCATGGTATAAAGTATAGTATGCAACTCTTGAATAAAACGGATTTATATCGAGGGCCATGAATCGCTCGCGTCGCTCAGGATTCTAACACTTGAATCAGTCGCTACGCTCGTGATTCAATGATCATGAATCACTCCCTTTTTTTTTTTTTTTTTTTTTTTGGGGATGGGAAATCATCAAATGACCCCTCCCGCTCTGGGCGGAGCGGAAGGGAGTGTCAGACTCTTACTGACTAAAACCCACCCATGTTCCTTCGTTGCCCGTTACATTCCAGGGCTGCGGTGTCTCTTTCGAACAGTCCCGCAGCCCTGGCAGGCTTCGGCCCTTGCGGGCCCCTACGCTGTTGCTGACTCTCTTTGAGGCGCGCGTGGAACACGAACGCGCCGTCGACACGGCCTGTCGTCATGAGACGGACGGACGGCGAGCATACCCAACTCACCGTCCACAGGCCCGCGCCTACGGTGGCCGGGGGCCATCAAGTGACCCCCGACGCCCGGGGCGTCCACCGCCGCGGCGGCTGGGACGTGAGGCTCTCTCCCTCTCACGCCCCGCCACCTCCTTCGCTAGCATGACTGCTTCGCAGAAGGAGGCGACGGCTTCCCATTCCCTCTCGCCCCGGACCATGGCTTGAACCAGGGCCGGGCGCGAGAGGTCGCCGCCGCCGATCGCCGTTACGAGGACACGGCGGTGCTCCGCCCAAGCGGGGCACACCTCTACAGTGTGCTCCGCCGTGTCCTCCGGTCGATCCACGCAGTGGTGGCACCCGGGCGTTTCCTCCCGCCCGATTCGATGCAGGAACCTCCCGAAACACCCATGTCCGGTGAGGACCTGCGTCAGGCGGAAGGTGAGGGCGCCGTGGCGCCTCTCTAGCCACTCCTCAAAGAGGGGCACTATCGCCACTATTGTGGCGTGCCCTGCACGGGGCTGCGACAGTCGCTCTCTCCATGTCGCCATGAGATCGCGCCGGAGGTCTGTCCGCTGAGCGACGATTTGCCGCGGCAGCGGAGTTTCCCCCCGGCGTAGTACCTCCGCGCGCCAGTCCCGCAGGCGCGCGAGGACTATCGCCTCCAGATCCCATGGCGGCAATCCGGCAAGGAGGCTCGCCGCCTCGCCGGAGATCGTGCGGTATCCACGGACCAGCCTCACGGCTACCACCTTTTGGGGCGCGTTAAGATAGTGGGCGGCTCGCCGCCCCAGAGAACGCGCCCACACCGGGGCCCCGTAAAGGGCCATGGACCGCACGACCCCCGCGTAGAGCCTCCGGCAGGAGGCGTTTGGCCCCCTCAGGTTGGGCAAGAGCCGTTTGAAGGCAGCCCCTGCCCGTTCCAATTTGGGAGCCAAACGTCGAAAGTGCTCAACGAAGTTCCACCGGCTGTCGAGGACGAGTCCTAGGTACTTCAATGTCGACTCGACGCCGATGGAGACCCCTCCCGCCATCAGCCGGGATCCCGGCGGTGGCGCATTCCGAGGCCCATGAAAGCACATGGCCTCGGACTTGTGCAATGCCACCTCGAGACCCAGCTGCCGGATCCTCTCCGCGACTATCGCAACCCCGCGCGTCATCAATTCGACCGCCGCCTCGTGCGACCCCCCTTGTGCCAGTACCAGCGTGTCGTCAGCGTAGCAAACTACGCTGACGCCGGTAGGGAGGTCGGCACGCAGCACCCAGTCGTAACCGATGTTCCACAGGGCCGGCCCCAGGACCGATCCCTGCGGAACACCGCACGACATCTCTCGCCGGTTCCATTCTCCGCTGCGACCGGGGTAGATTACTGCCCTGTCCGACAGGTAATCCCCGACCACTCGACGAAGGTAGGTCGGCACCCGGTGATACCGGAGTGCCTCCCTTATGCAGCTCCAGGGCATGGAGTTGAAGGCGTTGGCGATGTCGAGAGACACCGCCAAAACAACCCCACCCCTAGACACCGCATCCCCCGCCGTGAGGGCTCTCACGCGCATGATGGCGTCCACCGTAGAGCGCCCCTTGCGGAAACCAAACTGGTGTTCCGCAAGATCCGGCCCCGTCCCCGCAAGGTGCCCGGCGAGGCGGTTTGCAATTACTCTTTCAAAGAGCTTGCCCACCTCGTCGAGCAGCACCACGGGCCGGTATGCGGACGGAGAGTCCGCAGGGCGCCCCGGCTTCTGAATGAGGACCAGCTTCCCCGTCTTCCAACGAAGCGGGAACTGGCCTCTCTCCAAGCATGCGCTTAGGAGCCCCTCTAGTCGGGGCCCGAGAGCCTCAGAGGCCAGGAACCAGGCTTTGCCAGGCAAGCCGTCGGGTCCCGGGGCGGTATTTTTGGCTTTCAGCCTGCCTACCGCCACTCTCAGGTCTACCCCAGTCACTTCCGGAACGTCGTCATCGTCGGTGTGGTCCGCTTCCGGCACCGCAAGCGGCGGAGCCATAGGCGGGGGAGGATGCTCCCCTCGCGAAGGGAACAGAGCGCTCACCACCTCCTCCACCAGCTGAGGCCGGAGACTCTGCGTCAGCGGGGGGGCCCAGGTACGGAGTTTGCCCCGCACCATCCTGTAAGGGCGCCCCCACGGATCTCTATCGAGAGTCTCCAGCATCTCCTTGCGGGCCAAGTCCTTGGCCCGCCGGACAGCCTCCTGGAGGGCGGTCTTCGCCGCTCTGTACCCCTCGTACAGCTCCACCTCGATGGCTGCCGCATCCGGAGGGCGGATGCGGAGCCTGCGATGCCTGGCGTACCGGGGCCGCGCGGCGACGCACGCCCCGCGCAGAGACGTCAGCTCACGCGACCACCAGTACACCTGACGCCGGGCGCTTCCTGGCCGAACTCGGGGCATTGCCACGTCGCATATCTCGGACATGGCCTCCTGGAACCAACCCGCCTCGTTGTTGATATCGGCAGGCCTGACCGGTGATGTCACCCAGGCCTGCACGATCGAGGCTTCCAGGAGAAGCTCCCGGTCCAGCTGCTTCAGCGCCCATCGCGGACCACTCGGGGCCTGTAGGACCGGCGCGCTTGAGGTCTGGGTGGAGACGTCGAACCGGATGTACCGGTGGTCGGAATAGGTCTCCACCTCCTCCATGACGCGCCAGTTAACGACACGCGGCGACAGAGCGGGGCTAGCGAACGAAATGTCCACCACCGACTCGCCCCGCATCCGCACACACGTGGGGACAGAACCCCGGTTTAGGACGACCAGGCCTGCCTCCAGAGCCCAGTCCTCCACCATCCTACCCCGCACGTTCGTGTAACGGGAACCCCAAGCCAAGTTCTTGGCATTGAAGTCCCCGAGCACAAGTACGGGAAGGGAATGGCTTCCGATGACGACACTCAACTCCGCGAGGGAGTTGTGGAACTCGGCGAGAGTTCGGTTCGGGGAGAAGTAGACTCCCACTACGACGACTTCCCCGAACCGTGCTGCTACGCACCCCTGACCCTTCCTGACACTCTCAAGGGTCGGGGTGCCGGCGGCGGCCGACGCAATTAGGGCCACTGAGCCGCTAAGGTCCTCCACCCAGTCATCCCTGGGCAGGACAAAGTACGGCTCAGCGACCACGGCGATGTTAATCGACCACTGCGCCATGCTCTGGAGCAACAGATCCTGAGCGCAGGCGCAGTGGAGCAACATGAATCACTCCCTACGGTCGTGATTCAATCGTTAGAATCCTTCACTAGCTCGTGATTCATCTATGGCCCTCGCTTTAAATCCGTCCTTTATTCACTAATTGCATAATATACTATTGTTTATCCTGTATTATTCAGTTTTGATTATATTATTCAACACGATGAAAAAACAAGCAATCGTGTTGTTAATATTCCTAAAGCTACTTATAATTTTTTAATAAGCTTAATGTCTAAAAATCAATTAAGGTCCAAGCAAAATTAATTATTCAACGCAAAATAATAATATTCACTATAGAACATTACATATTTTGTAATAGATACTTACGAGAGACTAAAGTAAACCCGGTAAGTAATAATTATTACCTACTATGAATATATTTATCAAAATTAGCATTTATGATTTAAGCATCGAATGCTTTTATAATAAACCCATTAAATCTTAATGAGCAAACGTCTAAATATAACCTAAAATTTTTGTCATCAACCCAATCTGCTCGCGTTTGAACAGGCACCCACCCATACCCATTAGCGTTAGTTGTCGTGTATTAATGACGATTTCTGACTACCCAATGTTTACAGTGATTTAATTAACATTTCTTCGCGATGATAAACGGTGACATTTTGTTTTATGACGTCATCTTTGGTAGGTATTTGGTCCTTTGGTACAATGCAGTTCTTTTTAAAATTTACTAGGAACAATGGTGTTTGAGGTATTAAATAATCGTATTATGTTTTGGCAAAATTGAAAAAACAAAAAACTAAAATAATATTATGATGCTTATTTTTCCCATACAATTAACTATGTTATTAAAATAACAACCTTTTTATTTCATGATAGTGCAGTAGGTAAAACAAGATGCGTAGGAGTTTGATATGATTTTACTCGTAAAATAAAATGAAGCGCCTACATTTTAGGTATGTGGCATTTATTAGACCAACGAGCTTTTAGTATACATTATCAACCAATAAAATCACAGTTACTTTTCTTGATGAAATGTGATAGATAACTAATAAACCGCTTTTACATCTACTGACCTTTGCCCGCAATAAATGGGTTTAATTTGTTTCTGAACGTCATCGTATTCTTATAAGATTAAAGCTATTATTTCCAAGTGTTAATAGCTTAGTGTTGTTTTTCTTGGATACGACAGGTGAAAAAAAAACCTAAAATTACAAGATAATCTTGACACAAAACTGCGTACCTAACAGTGTTCAGACTCTGTAATGCAGTAGCTAATGTACCTACTACGTGGCTATGTGTGTAATGTATATGGTTACTTACCATACACTCGACGAAGCTCATTGCTCATTGAAGTAATGTATGCCTAATTGAATATGGCTTGAATTTCATATTTAACGAGAGTGACAGGACCAACAAGACTTGACTTCGCACGCTGATTGTGGCAAAGAATCTTGGGTCAACTCATTTGACTCCTACTTATCTACTTTCTCTTTTACACCAATTTGATTCAGATATTTCTGTCGCGCATGGCCATTTGTTTCAATAGTAATGTGATTGCAAAGTTGTGGCTTACGTAAGCATTCGTATGCAAATCTTGCATTAAATTACTCGCTTTATGAGTTGAAATGTACTAAAGGTTTGTAACTTTTAAATAAGAGTCTCGAATTTAATGATTAAACAATAATGACCGTTTGTTGGTCGCATGACTGGTAGATGGTCCATCTAATGCTGTGTAGTAACTTCTGCATTATTACAACTGCAATACTTTGCCTGCAACATATTTTGTATTGCGCCTAGAGACAAAGATGAAAAAATGATTTTGTGATTTCACCCGCACAAAACACCCATTACTGGTGATGGTAATACTTCCTCGTATACATTCTTCCACAAAAAGCTCTGATAGCGTTTCAAATACAAGCAAAATTATTTATTCTGTAAAAGAAGAGCATAACGAAATTTTATATAGCTTGTGAAAATTCTAATTTTACGATGAGTAAACTACTCTACGAGCATCATATTTTTACAACATCCATAAGCGAAACCTTGTACAAAATCCATTTATTTACACTCACAAGTATTTATTTTCACAAGTTCTTCGTAGAATTAATACAAGAGATGGAATTTTCCACTCAAGCGCTTCTAAACCTATCACATACGATCTTTGAAGTGTTATATCAACGTTTTCTATTGTTATAGCCTTGCCTTGGCATCATAACGTTACAATTCAGTTTATTTGCCCACATTGAAACGGAACCATCTTGTCTAAACATACTCAATTTATCTGATTCGCTATTATTATACTCGTTAGCAGTAAGTACACAAAAGTTCTAAATTGGTGGTGTTTGATTACAAAATCTTCTGTCGTTTAATAGCACCCTACTGAAATATTTTGCTTGGCCATGACATAGTTACGTCTAATATTGGATATAACTAGTTCTGCTATTAAATTTTATGCTGTTGAAGTTGAAGCAAATACTTTACGGTATAGCGATTCTTGCCTTTTTTTATTTAGGCTTGGGCTAAATGGGCTACACTATAACGTCTTGTGGATGACGTAAGAAGGCGAATAAGGGATTACGTAAGGAATTTACATAAGAGATTCACGCAAGTGAATGCACGTGGCCTACACTCAGCACTAGATGAATACGAGTTGAAGAAGAAAAATAACAAAAAGAAAAAAGAAGAAGCAAGAGAGACACAGAGAGAGAAGTGAATTAATAACAAAATCCTTTTAAGTTTTATAGCTACACTCTTCAAATTCAGACCTTCTAACAGTCGGTTGCAGAAAAGGTTTTAAAAAACGGTAGTCGCTAATGTCGACTAGTGTATGACTAGTTTTTAATTCAATTAAAAACTAGTCATACATACTAATCTTCTGTCAGAACAGTTCCGTCAGTGTACTGACGGAACTGTTCTGACAGAAGTTCCGTAGATATCACAAGGGAAAACGAATATAAAGATAAGTATTTACGTTCATGCATATGGATGAACTGCAAGACAAACAGTTGTAACCGTTGCTTATCTTCTCGAATAACTAGCAAAAGTTGTTTAAGGAAAACAGATACAGGAGTTTTAAGTACTGTTCAAAATACTACGCCGAGTCGCTTGAAACTTAGTGCATTTATTGTTTCTCTAGATGCTGTTGATAATATTGTGACACATACTTAAGAAAATAATGTCGATGATGAAATCAATCGTAATAAGAATCAATTGACTTTCATTTTGTGTAATTTATTGGAGTTGATTGGAGAGTAAGATAAAACTTTATTATTCAATAGATACTATTAGTGATTATTACGTAATTATTTTGATAATGTCTGCTTGTATCGTTACTGGAATACTAATTCATAATAAACAGGTGATTTTAATTTATTTTCGCAATATAATTTGTTTTGTACTACATTTAGATTATTGTGCAGCATTAGGTGTGACACGGATATAGGCAGAACAACAATAGATAAATATTCATTAAGAAAATTGCGCACAACTGCATTATTAATTGAGAACTATATCTGCATACGTTGCGTATTTATATCTAAGGGATAGACAATAGTAGATATTGTAGATAGGCAATGCACACATGAGTCTACATTATCATAAAACAGATCTTAACTTATTCGTCGTCTGCATAAAATTTCATTAAGCCATTGACCTTAACATTCTACATTATGGAACGAGTACTCAATTTGGGCAACGTTTCGCTTATCAACATGATGGTAGATATAAAACAAAGATGATATCTGATTATTACCTAACATTTTACTGCTTAATTAATGTTTACTGACGTATAAAGAGGCGGCAATCTGGACAATCATAGATGCAGTGGATATGACGTAACGCCTAAACCGGTACATCGTAAAGCTAATCATAAGAGCTATTTTAATCGTCTCATTTATAAGTAATAAAACCAACTATAAAATTTCAATGCGACGTCTCACGCACGGCTTTTGAATCAATGAGCTTTATCTGTAACAATTGAATCCACCGCTTAAAACGGAACCATGTATAATCGGTCATATTGGTGTTACAAAAGATTAAGCCTGGGCTCATCCGTTTCAAATGTATGCATAGAAATGCATCGTGAATGGTTTTCGTCGTCTTTAAATATAATTTGTTATTTTAATGGTCGTGTTTATAATTATGGGAATGAAGGAAGCAGGAATGTGTTAGGTGCTCATGTTTAAGGTCATAACATGAATTTATAATAGTTTATGAACTCTGTAGGTAATTGATTCTCAGGGACACTTTTTTACCTCCATCAAAATAATTTCAAATACATTTTGTTTAGGTACCTACTCATTTGTTTTTGGGTAACTACAGACCAAACCACGTTCACTTTTATTTGCTGCATCAAAACGTAATTTAAAAATTTTGATTCAAATTTCTCAGAAGCTGCCAGCAAAATAATTATTTAAATAAAATTCTCATTAAAATTACATATTATTTTTTTCAAATACACGTTGTGTGCGTGAAAGGCGCGTGGCTGGCGACCGCAGCCCGCGACCTTCTCTCGTTTGGTGGTAACCACAAAATTATGCGCTTGAGCGCCTTGTAATGAGACCTACAGTGACAATGATGTTGGGAAAATTCAATTCGGCATATTGATTCCCATTTTAGGGTTCCGTACCAAAATGGTAAAAAAGGAACCCTTATGGTGCGACTTCGTCTATCTGTCTGTCTCTCTGTCTGTCTGTCACACCTGCTTATTTCAGCAACTATTTATGCTATCGACTTGAAATTTGAAACAGTTATAAAAGATGCTTGTTCAATTTTATCGCAAGTGAAAAAAGTCCAAAAATATTTTTATTTTCATTGCAAAAGGGGCCGGAGTGGGGGTCCGACATTTTAAAGTGGGGTTACTAGGTCAAGTGACATATCATATGAAAGGGCTTGATCTGCACATTTCAAAATATATTTTTATTTTATTTTATGTCTCACAGTTTTCGACATACGATGAAAAATGTCCAAAAAATTACCATTCCCCCCCCCTTATCTCCGAAGTTTGCGGGGCGAAAAATCTGATATAATTAGAGTTGATAGGAATTGACCTAAATATGGCACCAAAAATAAAACGATGTTCCTAACTAGTACAGTTTTTTCAAAATCATCAAAATTCCTTCACAAACAAACTTAGTTATGTTTTGATGATTGTTTTGATGATGTGTGTAGATTGTTTCACTTTATACGTCCAAAAATGATTCGGAAACCTCGGTGCGCGAGTACGACTCGCACTTGGCCGGTTTTTTTGTTTTATCTTTGTGTATTCTTTGATATTACTTGATGCTGTTATAAAAAAGAGATAATATTTATTTGCCAGCATCGACTGCACCAGCCGCTTGCTGACATTTGTTTCTGTTACAGATGTAGATAGAATGTCGATTCGCGGGTAGGTGTTAAAATCGTATAGACACAAGCTCTTAATTTAAATTTAATTTTAAATATATTTAGATAAAATTTCGGTACATTGTTATCAATAATAAGTGCAATAACTCTCAAACATACAATATTTACATTAGTACAGCATCTTATGTAACATAAGAACAAAAACCAGTACCACCTACCAGCTGTTCACTTGCACTATTTTTCACTAATTGATTTTGGCACATAAACATAATGTCGCAACTAGATGACATCCAATCTGCTCAGAAGAACTTGGAGGAATGCTTCATCAAGAAGATGGATCAGCTTGAGGCGCAGATACAATGTGCTGGTCCTGCTAAAGATACGGTTGCTAAGATTGCTGAAGAGTTCCGCACATTTAGAGAGCTCATTTTCAGCATGCTGGGTCTGCTTCGGAAGCAAATCTACGAGTGCTCTAAAGCGCTTGATGGAATTGAGACACGGAGTCGGCGGAAAGCTCTCATCGTTACTGGCATTGCTGAAGCAGAAAAAGAAGATTGTAGGGCTGTCATCTTGGACACACTCAACAACAAGTTGGCCCTGAATGACATCACAGCATCCTTGATAAAAGTGTGCCATAGACTCGGGGCGCTGAACAAGGATCCAACTAGGAATAGGCCCATTCTGGTGAGATTCTCCAGTCTTGACCACAAACTTGCCGTCTGGAAGGCAAAGTCTGCATTAAAGGGCTCTTCGATCACCGTCAAGGAGTTCTTGACTAGGGCCAGGCAGGCTGTCTTCAGTGGGGCACGGTCGCACTTCGGCATGCGAGCATGCTGGACTCAAGATGGGGTTATAGTTATAAAATGCCCCGATGGAAGCCGGCATAAGATCTCCTCCTTGGATGAACTCAACCCCTTGACTTCAAAGTATCCAAGCATAAAGAAGGGTGAGTCTTCGACCGATACTGAGGGCAAGACCGAGAGTGGAGCGCGTAGGAAATAAGTAATAGAACCTGCTATTGTTATACTGAGACACTTCATTCACTCCCTTTCCTTCTATTACACTATGTATCGTTATTTGGAGCGGTGGAGCTCGGGACGTCATTTTATGAGTAAGTGTTGTTTTCCTGATAACTTGCGAATCTATATCTTCCATTCTACCCCCGTACGATTTTTATTTCTCTTATCACTATGATGTTTGTAAGTTTTAACCATAGTTTGTGATATTTAAACTGTTTGTCTTGTCAATGTCAAATCACAAAAACAATAAAATAAAAATGACGTTCCTGGTGACTCCGTTCCACGACACTAATTTAGCGTTACGTTAGTCGCGTTTCGTTCAGAGTTGGGCTGCTTGTGCACTACAGACGTTTTCAATTCGTATTCGGTTTTTACGGATTTTTAGCCAATAAGCGTGCAGAACGATCCCCACCACTTTTTAAAATGTATGAAAAAAAAAAAAAAACGGTCCGTGAAAAGACGTGCTGTAAACGTGTAGTACACAAGCAGCCTTACTTCCTTACTATCTTACTTACTTACTATTCACTAAGTACGTTTATTTCTGTTCACTGTTTTATCTCTTTTGTTTTTTCGTTCAGAAACTAAATTGAATCTGTTTGTTATTTTAATGTGTTTACTTTGATTTTTTTTACTTTTTACTTTAATTATGTATTATCTTGATGTAGTGCTGGTGCTGCTGGCGGGTGGTGCTGAGATAGTGGTATTGCACCCAAAGATTAATAATATTGTCACTTAAAATTATTTGTATATTTTTTATTTTATTCATATATCTGTATTTTATTTTTATTTATTATGTTATCTGATGATGATTCTTTCTATTCTGCTGACGAATCCTCTAACTTATCCGCCGATGCAAGTTTCAGTTCCCTGACCGACACTCTTGGTGATACTATGCGTCAAACTTTTTCTCAACACAAAGATTTTCTTTTTAATGTTTGTCACATCAATGCTCAGAGTGTGCCAAGCCATCACAGTGATCTGCTGGATGCATTCTCCGATGCCAATGTTCATGCCATCCTGATCTCTGAGAGCTGGCTCAAACCTCATCTTCTCTCTACCACCTACCCTCTTCCCGGATTCATTCTTATCAGGAATGATAGAATTGGAAGGGGAGGGGGTGGTGTTGCTATTTATCTTCGGAGTGATTTTCCCTATAAAGTTCTTGCCACTTCCCCTTCTAATTATTGTGCTTCTGCTGAATACCTACTTTTGGAGGTCAGCGTCAAAGGGGTGAAAACTCTCCTTGGAGTTGTTTACTGTCCACCTGGCATTGACTATTTCAATGACCTTGAGTTGGCTCTTGAAGCGGTCGGATCAGAGTATGCACATTGCGTCATCATGGGCGATTTCAACACAGACCTTACCCACCAAACTCCCCGTTCCCGTAAACTCCTTCACATCGTCGAGTCTGTTAGTCTTCATATCCTGCCACTACATCCCACTCACTGCAATACTACAGGTGACGACACTTGGCTCGACCTTATCCTTACGTCCTCCCCATCTCTTGTTTCCTCCCACGGCCAGTGTCCCGCGCCTGGCTTTTCCCGTCATGACCTTATTTTCCTTTCATACGTCCTGAAACCCCCAAAACCTCTCCCTAAAGTTCTGCACATCCGTTGTTTTGCGCGCATGGACGTTGAGCAGCTGCGCCGAGACGCTTCGAAACTCGACTGGGAGCACTTGAGAGCTGCCATGACAGTTGATGATAAGGTGTGTATTTTTAATCAGACTGTACTTAGTCTTTATGACATTCATGCCCCAATTGAAAAAGTTAAACTCAAGCGCCCACCTGCTCCATGGATGACGAGGGGTATTCAAATGGCGATGAGGCGCAGGGATCGCGCCTTTCGTAAATTTAAAAGGGATCGCTCTGATGCTAATTGGTGCCTCTTCAAAGCAGCAAGGAATCGGTGTAACCAGATGATACGTAACGCTAAACGCCGACACATTCTTGATAACATCTCTTCTTCTTCTTCCGCTGATATTTGGAAGTTCCTAGGTACTCTGGGTATCGGTAAATCTCGTCATGTAGATTTCCCCTGCACTATTGGTTTGGATGATATCAACCGTCACTTCGTCACTACTAGTCAACTGGATCATCAAACTTTGGCTCAGACGGTAAACTACATTGCTGGTCTATCAAGGCCCAATATCGAACCTTTCTGTTTTTCTTCAGTGACCTCGGACGAAATCAAAAGGATAACCCTCTCCATTAAATCCAAGGCCGTGGGTCACGACAACATCAGTCGTAGCATGGTTATATCAATCCTTGACTTTCTCCTACCTGCGATCACCCACATCATCAACTTTTCCCTTGATTCCGGACAATTCCCATCCCTATGGCGTAAAGCCTATGTGCGTCCACTCCCTAAAATCCCAAATCCCTCCCTCTCTAACCACTTCCGACCCATTTCCATTCTCCCTTTTCTGTCTAAGGTACTTGAGGCCTGCGTACATAGACAGTTTTCTAAATTCGTTCATCACAACAATCTCATAAGCCCTTTCCAGTCTGGTTTCAGGCCTGGGCACAGTACTGTTTCCGCCCTACTTAAGGTCACTGGCGACATTAGAGACGCTATGGAGGGTACTAAAGTCACTGTGATGGTATTGATTGATTTCTCTAACGCCTTTAATGCTGTCAGTCATGAGATTCTCCTTTCTATCCTATCCCATCTTATGGTTTCGCCTGAGACACTGGAATGGTTTTCTTCTTATCTTCGGGGACGTCAGCAGTTGGTTCGTGTCGATGAGAGCTCATCAAGTTGGCGCGACCTGGTTGCTGGTGTTCCACAAGGCGGTATTCTTTCTCCTTTGTTATTCTCCATCTTCATTAACTTTATTACTCCTAGTCTTCAGTGTGCGTATCATCTATATGCCGATGACCTCCAGCTGTATACAGAAGTGCGGGTGGATAGCTTGTCGGATGCTATTGAAAAACTGAACCAGGATTTAGAGGCGGTAAACAATTGGTCTATCAGATTTGGCGTGTCTGTAAACCCCACTAAATGTCAAGCTATACTTATTGGTAGTTCGCGAACGATGAGCAAAGTGGCATTACCTTCTCTTTCGCCAATTACATTTAATAGGTCTGTCATCCCCATTTGCTCCAGCGTTAAAAACCTCGGCTTACACCTTGATTCCACTCTCAACTGGCAGTCCCAGGTTTCCAGCGTGAGTCAAAGGGTCAATGGCACTCTGCGTTCTTTGTACCGTCTTAGGAGGTTTTTGCCTGCAAAGACCAAAGTAATGCTTGTGCAAACTTTAATCTTCCCTATCATCGACTATGGTGACGTGTGCTACTTTGATTTGAACGCTGACCTGCTAAACAAGCTTGATAGGCTACTTAACAACTGCATCAGATTCATCTTTAACCTGCGTAAGTACGATCATGTTTCCAGTTACAGGACTGAGCTAAAATGGTTGCCTATTCGTCAGCGACGAAGTTTGCGCGCGTTGACTACACTTTTTTCTCTGCTTAACTCTCCTTCCTCTCCTTCTTATCTTATGCCTCACTTTCAATACCTCTGTTCTACTCACTCTAGGAACCTTCGTTCTTCAAACAATCTTCTCCTTCACTGCCCTTCTCATAGTACTGACTTTGTTCACTCCTCCTTTCAAATCCAATCTATTCTTCTATGGAATGCGCTCCCTCTTGAGATCAGGATGGCCACCAGCCGGTTCTCATTTAAAAGGAAAGTCAGAAACTACTTGTATAGTATGGCAGAATCATCTCGGTAACTTATTTTCGGTAACATTTTGTAATATGTATGTATTTATTTATATTTATGTATGTTGTATGTATTTTATTTAAATATATATCATATTATACCTATATATATATATATGTATATATTTATAAGTAATTTATCAGTGTAAAGTACCTACATAAAAACATTGTTTTTTTTTTCATATCTGCAATGCACCTACCATTTCATCTCTACATCACCCAAGGTTGACTGGTAGAGAATGCCTATGGCATTAAGTCCGCCGATGTACATATTTTGTTGCATGAAGTTTAAATAAATAAATAAATAAATGTACTAGATACGAAAACCGTATCCTGGACATGACAATTTGCTACCAGTAAGATATGACAAAATGAGAAGCCTACCAAGCACGCATCTACATACGTACTTCAAAACAAAATTTTTTATGTAGTAGGTACCTATTTATAAAAGTAAGACCTCATTCCTCAGTTTATATGGAAGCGTGGTGTCCCCAGTGACTGCTCGCAGAGAAACCGTGTAGATCAAAAACATATACCGCAAATGAGTTTTGGAATCAACTGAGGAGGGTGAAGCTTTCTTTATACAGTGATTATCGCAAATTGCGACTAACGGATGCCCGCAGCCTTGTTTTTGCGAGTTTATCATTAAAATTGTGAATGTTGTTACGAGTCACCGTGAAATGTTTGTTGATTTTATAATTAACTGCTTATGTAAAAATATTATTAACGTCGTATCTGTACATTATGTGACAGGACAGACTAACATGTTTAAGTATTAGAAATTGGCTCGATAATTGTTGGTAGTAAATATACTCATATAATAAGCATTTTTTAAATAACAAAAGAAGTTTGCAATTTTTACAAAGTTGGTGAGAAAAAAAAATAAAGACTCAGTATGATAAGATAGTGTGAGCTTTGATGACTACTACTTTGATGCATTTACATATTTAGAAACCAAAAGCTGTTTAAATTGTTCAAAACTACACTCTACGAACGCTCAAACCACGGCTCAAACTGTCACCCGATTAGAGTCGCCGTCGAGTCATGTTAAATCTATCGAGTATGAAACTCGATAGTTTACCTTCTCGAATGGCCGACTTATGGGAGTCGACGGCGTAAACGGTAGCAGTAGGGATCGAGTGACCGTGGCGCCCCCCGTCGAGCACCCGATTTGTTTTCTCGATATTAAAATTACATTTTCCGAGATTTTGATGGTGTGAAATGTTTTTATGATATAAATATTTTTGGTATCAGCGGGGGACCTCTATTTTAAGCGTGACGTGTGAGTGTGAGGATAGTGTTGCAAACTGTCGTGTTGATAAAGTTAATCAACCCTTACATTTTTGACACCTCGCCTGCTCAGTTTGATTTTCGTCATGTTTTGGACAAGTCCATAAAATAAATACTCATGTTTTTTTGTATTGCACCATCTGGAGTTTATTAAAAACGCAGGCAACTTAATAATCATGGTTGATACCCATTTCCTCGTACATCAATTACTGGCTTGGCTTACAGACCACACTATCTCCCACTTTTTATCTTCCGCCTACTAAGTAACCACTGCACTCGTACTAAAATCAACAAGAACGTCTAAAGCCGCTTGTAAATCACTACCCTGCCGTTATGTTCGCAATCAACAGTTTAAAATAGAGGGCCCGACCGCAGGCTCTATTTACCCCAGCTTCCTCCAGTTAATGACGTCATAAAAAATAAAACTCGTCGCTTAGATCCCCGTCAGCCAGAAAAACTGGACCATTTTTCTCCTTGCGATGCAGTGACGCAGAAAATTACAATTGTCTGCTTATTTTAACAGAAATAATTAAATATGGCTGCTACATTTTTACAAAATACGGAAGTCAAATGGAAGTTTATGAAATCTAAACAACTTGTTCAGAAGCATTTAGTGTGCCCGCACAACTTTACTTGGGGTGTGAATGTTTTAACGATTGTCTTTGTTTGCTTTTGAAAGAAGAAATAAAAATCCTTCCCTTCAGCAAGTTTTTATTTAGTAAAAATAAACTTTAGAAACTAATTCTGCAAGATTTTTCATATTCATTTGCAATAAAGCACCGTTGTATATTTTATACTGTTTTTTCATGAAATCAAATAAATGCTTAGTGGATTTCCAATTCTATTGATGAGACTGACATTACTTCAAATTCATAAAAAATAAATCCATTTTCCATATATTTGTAAACAATAAATAAAGACTACAATAGCCTTATCCATTGGTGGTCTAAGTTTTTTCTCATCTCTATTTATATCGAATATTTTATCATCAACTAGAAAGTCGATTCAACACATTCGAATACCAATACCAAAATCCAAAGGGGACAATGTAAAATAAAAGTATTTCATTCCTTAACTAGAGGTAGACGCTTATCACAATTTATGGCATATTAGACAGAATAAGGGAAAACAGAAATCGGATTTATTAAGAATTTTCTAAAAATGATTTCAGTAATAAATTAAATTAAAATGGGCGTAATACGATTTTTATTGCTACCTCTTTGGAACTAGTGAATTAGATTCTTTTAAGCCGATGTTGTCTAATATATTGGCTGGTAAGAAGATAATAATCTAAGATTGATACAACAATTATAGCATTTGGCTGTTCGATAACAATATTTATTTCAATTTGCTGGTTCAGGGTTTCATAAATCAAGATGCGGCTTCTTACGTTTAGAGATGGTTAGGCGTAATCGATTACATTAGAATGATTTGAATAAATGTTCAATGCCGTCATTGGAGGGTTTGTAACTAGGAAATTATTATGATTAACTTTATTTAATATGGCCCTACTTCCAAGCAAAATATCAATTCCAATAAGCACTATGAATTGTATTCAATTGGTATTTTTCATAATGCAAAAATACTTGATATAAACAAATTAAAAACTGTGATATTTGCACTTTTCTTCAAATTGCTTTTAAAGAGTTCATTGATACGTTCCAATAATACGTTCTTATTAGAATTTCTTAAATACCATTGAAGTAGGTATGCTCAATATCAAATATTAGAATTATTATTAAAATCATGGCTCTCATCATTCCCAATAAAAGTGAAACGAATTGAACGCTGACGTTAACATAACGAGAGTAGACAGCGTTCATTGTTTCGGACATGTGACAAAGTTCACTTAATGGAAGTGATTTTTGGGGGCAAATGTATGAAAGGGGTCCTTCATATCTTCCGGATGTTGCATTTGTTGTAATTGTTGGATGTGTGCGTGATGTTGGCCGCATCTTAGAAGGGTAGTTTATATTTGTATTTTTATATAAAGAGTCACGTTTTGTGAATCTGTAGCCTTTATAGAGATCATATTGTAGTTGGAATCCAATCTAACTAGATTCGTATTTTCAACTAAAACAGGTCTTAGAATAGCCTAAAATAACTATAACATTTTTAAAGGTTAGCTTTAAAATAATTTAGTTCGTTTATAGTCCACTAGGTACTATGTAAACTACAGATGCATTTCTTTTAAAAAAATATATGTAATAGGAAAGCTCTCCATATTTTTTAAAGTCAACTTTTCGATGTCGGAACAAAACAAATCCCTGCCAATATAAAAGGTACACACACACATTCACTCTCCCTAGCCTAGACAATTCGTTCCGGCCGAGCATGTCGAAACTACGCCGTGCGCTGTCAAGTCCCAGCCACGCGTCCTACAAACTCCACTACAAATTAGCACAAACACAACTTTAATAATAACCCTAACTTTCTAAAAATCAACCCAGTTACATTGTATTAAGAATTACAGGATATGCAGAGCAGTGTTTGCATAATTTTGAGAGTTTTTGTCCTAAATGAGCTAACATTACGGATTTAGGCACGTGTGTAAAGATTTATGACGGAATAATGGATTGAGCAACGCAAAGTGAGAATTTGCTTGCATCTATCTTAAGACAATTAGTGTGAAAGATTGAAATTAGATTTAAGTTTGGTAATGCGGCCCAGAAATTATTGCGTGTGACATAACCATATTCATCATGCTTAGCTGAGAATTTTAATTCCATTGAATGATTTCGTGATTTTTGTTTTTCTGCATATTATAAATATTTGTTAGGCCTGTAAGAATGTTTTCTTATAAGTCTGCTTAGGTAGAGCACAAAACGAGACTATAGTCAGATAAAAAGTAAAACTGTAATCAAATTAGAATATTTTCTTCTCTAACCTTCTTTCATAGGTACATCAAAACAAATATCACTAAGGATCCGTATCATACTGTGATACATTACATTTATTTATATGAAAACCAATGACAATATCAAATTAAGTAATCCTCAAAGAACGAGAGGGTCCAATTAAAGCATCGCCTTTTGATTTCGGTACTTATTTATTTTTCGCAGCACGACCTCTGATGTCCGGAACAGGGGTTCGCCCTACAAGACGAGCGCACCATCCGTGGAGCAATTCGATTAGGGTGCAACACTGGGGCGAGAGCTGACGGTGCAAGTAACCTAAGCCACGATTAATTTACACTCACCGAAGAAAAAATTCACCTTAATGTGGAAGAACATAAAGATCAATTTGATGATTTTGAAAGGTAAGTGAATTTGGTAGTCGATATGTCATTTCATTTCATATACAACACTCACAAAATAGATCGGTGACGAAGCCCTCCACGTACCATTTGAGAAAAATGAAATTGCTATTAGGGCGACATTTTATCATATACTTCGTTATGATTCCTTGAAAGGTCTTTTATACAAAACATCACAAGAAAATGATCCATTATAGAGTAACTTGTGGAACATTCAGTACCGAAGCACTACCAAGTTTGATTGAACACGTGTTATTGTAATGGTGTTATCAATTATGTCTTTTATGTTGATATGCTGCCAATCGACGAGACTTATTGTTGAAATTCTGTCTTTTAGTAGCCTTTTAAAGGTTTGTCATCGCTTCACAGCTAGGTAAAATTGTTTTAGTCTTGTGTAAAAATAGTAAAAAATATTGTTATTAAAGTAACCTAGTAACCACACGTAGTGGTTATTCGCAGTTTGTTCTTTGACGTTACCTTTGATGACATAAACGGGAGGTCACACCACAATCGGCCTATAATGTTCCCACTGCTGCAGAGTTGGGACAAAGGCCTCCTCTGTGAGAGGGAGTGGACCGTAGTCCACAATGAGGGTCCAGTGCAGGTTGGATGTCACATGTCTTCGAATTTTTGCTTCTAGGATATATCGGTTTCCTCACGATGTTTTCTTTCACCGTTTTTAAAGTAGTCTTGATGAAACAAATTGCATAAAGTGTGCGTCTGCCAGGGTTCGAATCCACGACCTACAACTTGTAAGTCGGGGCCGCTACCACAGGGCTGCTCACACTGCGCACACTGCTCTGGACGTCATAGGTCCCATCAAAATTTCAACCAAAATGATGTGATAAATATCAGACACATTGTTTTTCTTGCGACCCTAAAAGCACGGAAGCAAAGAGCAGCTATTTCTTTGAAATTAATGGTCTTACTCAAAATAGCGGGAGTGACCAACTCGTGAGAACTACTATTGTACTAAAATTGGAACTGTGTCGCTTTATACTGAAAACAAACGTTTTGATGGCGCCAAATGAGCTATAATGTATACTTACATAGCTATTGTGTCGAATAGAGGTATTTCACTTTCCAAAACAATTTAGTTTGATACCCTTAGGCAAATTTTATTATTTGTATTATTATTTTGACAGTAAATTCAATTTATTTCTCCATTTACTCCATGATCTTAATCAATTTTATTAAATGGTAAGCAGTCGCTAATATTTTTATTTTACTAGTAGGTACCTACTTTTTACTATCAGTTAGAAACTAATCAAAGGATCTAATCAAAGGAGTTCCACTTGGTTGGCTGGAGATGGTACCTAAATTAGTTTCTCCGAACCCATAAAAAATACTTATTCGAACCGTGCCCTATATGCAATCTAGTCTCATTCAACGGTACACAAAAGAAGTAAGCAACAAAGTAGTGTAATCGAATGCTGATGAATGCGATTCCTCGCGAAAAGAGGCTAATGGAGCCAATTTGCGGTTATAATGGCCGGCCACGTGGGTGCAGTTGCTCTTGATTTTGACAACTGGATCGTGAGATGGCGCCACTGATAGTCGGTTGTACGTCACGACGTAAATACATGGTGAATGTGAACAAGTAGTAATAGTTACAGGTTGGTTGTAGTTGTGTAATTACTACTGTTGCTACCGTTAAATTGTGATATGAAAAAACTATAGTAATAAGGAGTAGAGATTTGACATTGCTACTATCTTTTCAATTACAGCTAATTATTACCTAATGATCATAGTGGAAGGTATCACAAGGTTGAAGTTTGCCTTAATTAGGAGACTGAACGATACTTCTGCCCATCCTCTCGATATATGTTTTAGTCTAGTTGTATTTTTTTTTCCTTTTTTAGAAGCTCATTTAGCAGAAGTGGATTCCTGAGCTCGTAAGAGAATAAAAGCAAGCTGAACCCATTTCTCAACGTGGCGATCAAACAGACATCCTTGAGAACCGGGTAAAGTATAGATCTAAAAATCACTTGAAATAATAGTAACAGAAGATCAATATCTACCTCTACACAATTGAAGAATATCAACCCACCATTATTATCAGCATCAAAAGAGTTTATGAAAGCACATCCCGCAGTCACAAACAAGAGATTAAACATTTTATCAGCAAGTTCATCTCTTCCTACTAAAAAATATTTCGTTTGCTACGGATTGAATCGGAATTAAATGAACGGTGCCCCCAGGAAAACAGGAGGGTAGAAAAATAAAGATGGGTGCCCCTTATCTAGATGTAGAAATGGAGAACTGTGGATTGTAATGAAGGGAAGGGTGAACGTGAAAAGGATACGGCGGTGCGGCGGCTCACTTCAAAATAATTGAAGTTAAATTTGTTCATTTAAATTAGGTATGGCTTAATGATACAGGAAAGGGGAAATGTATAACGTATAGTAACAGATTGAAATGATAAAATCTTTAGATATGAATGCGAATAATATAATGCTGGTTTGTATTACTGTTTTTATTATAACATTTTTTTTATTGTTTGAAATAGAAGGCAACAGGGGATCTAATATTACTATAAGAGAAATAGTACATATTTCCTATAATATAACTTTAGTAGTTAGGAATATCTGATTCTCAATTTCAAAATTGCACGCAGTTATTCTTTTGGTTATAAAGTGAACATAACACGATAACAGACACAATATCACAAAACTACAACAAAATTAAATTACTGGTCTATTGACATCCACTAGACTGTACTCCAATCATACTTAACTAGTCAAACACAAGTAGTTATTCAACATTTGCGGTTTAATAAACCACGCAGCAACATTTCAAAAATTGAATGACCATTTGACCGCAACTAGCGAGCGAGATTAAATTAAAAGCCTGCAAACTATAGGAGAATTGGTACAATTTGGCAATTTAGGTTTTCCATGTGAGGACAATTTAAAATGCCTGTGTCCGATGCAATTTGACGGCCATAATTGTCCGCAGAGCGTATTAAACAGTACTTCGTCCATTACTGTGTTTCAATTGAATGGGACACGTACGTCCCAAATTAATAGGGGTCTGAATTAGGGTTTAGAGATGGGCTTAAGCACTGCTCTAATCACCTCTTCAGCTATGCGTGGTGAATTTGACGCACTAGTTCGTGCTGAAGTGGCTCCGATTTTATGCGGAGTTTCTATTGGCGTTGTTAAACAGTCAGTTAATTGCGTTGCTATACGGAAAATTTTGATTATAATAGGCATTATGATTCAGAACTTCTAGTACGAATATGATATTAGTTATTTTTAAAGTATTCAACTTTTTTCTAGATCAAATTGTTATAGTGCCAATGAGCATATTTCAACCAAGTAGATTGGAATGACGTAAAAGAGGTGGGGCACCGTGAGATACCTCACTCAAATCTGGAGCAATCCGACTGGGAAAGTATCTCCACATTACAGAATACCAAAACCAAGTAATGCTATTCTTCAGTAGTGTTGTCTTAATAAGGTGAGTAAAGTATCCAGAACTCCTGAGGATGCGCTGCGTTGACAACGGGGGGCCTGCTTGTCTCTTAAGTTGTCGGTACAGCGAATCCTCATTTTAAAGAGTCGGCAACACGCATGTGATACCTACTCGGCCTTACAACATTTCATAGGCTACGGTAAACGATCGTCCTATAAAAAAAGTATCTATGTAGGTATATTGATGCAAATCCCTTAATCCTATACTGTGTACGTGCATAATTTGAATATAATACATACATACATACATACTCTTGGATATATGTGTTTACAATCCAAACTCTACATTATACACGGTAATATTGATATAGTAACTACTCTGGAATTATCCTCAATCTAATGGGTATGTGTGCCGCTTTCACTGTGGCGTGTATGATCGCTTCAAATAATAGACTATTGTCTATAACTGAGCACGAATTAGGTCTCTAGCTGGTGGTTTATGAGCATACGTTGATTTAAAGGGTAGGCACACGTCAGACAGGCTGCCAGTCTTTTTGCGTAGCGCTTTAAGGTCGTTTAGTCGGGAGTTTTGCACACCACGTTTTTTAAACGCGCCGTCGATGCGCGTTTTGGAAACGCGCGTCGACGGCGCGCTTTATCCTACGGAGCAGTGGTGTGGTGTGCATAGGCCGTAACTTGTATACAACCTTTTGCCTAATGCTTTGACTTTTATTAATAAATAATGTAGAAGGGTGTTAGAGAGAACTGTAAAGCTTACAGACACTCCTAACGTCCATCAGCTGACTACAAGATTACCATGTAGTTACTTGCGCGTTCTCTTCATAGTTCCTATTCGACAAATTGGAACCGTATACTTAAGGCGAAGGTAAATGGTAACGGCCAGTTTTAAATCTCTTATTTCGCCGTCAAATAATGCAGGTTAGTTGTGCAATTTTTTTATGTTAAACTAGAACATATATACATCAATCGTACCTGTGAATATTTAACTATTGTTGTAAAATACTTAATGAAATAAATTCATGAATTCGTGTCTACCCAAAACATAAAAACGTAATTACTTTCAAACCGCTTAAGATATTTTCATGATTTGTTTTGTGTGAAAAGACTATGTTACTACCTATAATAATACCTGTTACTTTTTTTTTATTTTATGTTTTAGATACTAAAAAGTAATAATACGTCTAATTCTGCACAGCGCGCTCCTTGATAGGCGAGTCGTATTGCTCGGTGGATGTATGTCGCGTTGCTTGAGCTCAGCGCAGAACACTCAAGCTATACCGCCCAAATCACTCAAGGCCGTTGGCGTATACCGGGGCCTTAAAGGACATTGGCAGTTTTGGGCTTGATATGGTACAGTAATAAAAGCTTAACCAAAAATAACAATATATTTTAATTGTTCTTTGCCTAATTTATCTTAGAGATTAAGAATTGAAATCAAAAATCGAAATAAATAAGAAATAAAATGATTATGCCGTTGGCATTTTGAAAAAAACCAATAAAACAAAAACGAGTGCATGCTGGCTGGCGCGTGCCGCCACAGAATATCATGTCGACAGCAACTAAAACCTTTGGATTGAGAACTCATTAGTCGCGCTGTACTTCATTGGATCATTCACACCATACTTAACCTCACTGTCACAAATACTATAATTTCTCTTTAATCCAATTACGTACAAAAACAAATAAAAAATGAATTTAAATACTCTTGAAATACTCGATCACACCAAACTAATTTCATATCTGTACCGACATACACAATCTGAAGCCCAGCGTTCTATGGGCGTCTGCCGTGTCCTTTCAAGATTTAAACGTAGCAGCGTAATCGCTTGCTTTAGGAGTTTAATACAATATGTTATGTAGATATAACTTTTGTCATGTTTTCAGTAGCAATCTATTTTATTTCGCTTTATTTTGCAACGCTCAAATTGTCAGGCCTCATATCTGTTTTCAGAACGCCCTGCCAACATTTCCCTCGTCTCCCGCGGAGTTGCTCTGACTACGAGTTCTCCGAGACAGTTCCGACGTACACCCCGGGTCGTGTAAACACAACTAAGTATCCTAGTTGTACAAATTAAACTGAAACATCGCAACACTTAGCAACACTAGCAGCTAAAACAAAAACTTTCTCATTGTTTCTTTGATGACACCAGAGATTATCATAACCATTATTTATATTCCCACGAATGACAACTTAAGTGCACCCCGAACGTTATTATAGTAGAAAGTCTAGCAAAGTCACGTCTGTCTTAGTTTGCATCTCATACTTTCCCACTATCTGGCTTCGTACATCTGTCGCAGTTACCTGATACGGGCTTGTGCAAAACAAGTCATTAGGTCACCAGAATGCACCACAATGCATTCGTCTCGCCACAATATTGGCGATACACCGCAATCAATTGTTAGACTTTATACCATTGTCAGAAGATTTTGCACACGTGTAGGTGTGACCCTTACAAAAAAACGACCCAAAAGAGCGTCGCTTTGAATTGCGTCATACAAAAACCATTCGTGATGCCAAAGGTTTCAATATTCGCGTGAAATTGACATGTTAGGTGAAAGCGTATTTACTTCACTATCTATTCAAACCAGGCTACTATTATGCATTGCTTAAAACATTCTCATGTCAATCATTACCGTGGGAACTGCCGAAGTTGAAGTTAGTCTATTAGCAACTTAATTCAACTTCTCACATAAAACTAATTGGGTTAAAAATAATGTCCTTGATAGACTGGTCCCACGCAATGTGTTACGCAGGTGACAATGCTTGGATTTTTATTCATCGACCATATGATACGCAAAGGTGACAAAAAATAAACATTCACCTGTCACAGAGTTCAGACACTCGATACTGCTACAGATGTGTGAACAAGTATGTTTAAGCAGGTTTCTTTATTGGTAATCAGTTGTTATTAAACAAACAATTACGATGCTCAATTATTTTTTTCCTAAAAACATGCGGCCAGAAAAAAATTGACTAGGTGTTAATTTATTCCAACTGCTCATTATGAGTCACTGGTCCTTACTATGGAAGTATTAAGTACACATAATGAATCATCAATGAATTCTGGGTATACGACATGGATTGACGAAATGATGAACAAATAAATATTCCAATTGATATTGTTATAAATAAAAAAAACCGGCCAAGTGCGAGTCGGACTCGCGCATCAAGGGTTCCATACCATTATCTATAAAAACGGCAAAAAAATCATGTCTGTTGTATGGAATCCCCTTAAATATTTTTTTTTATTTTAATTATTTATTTTTAAAGTGAATATATAATTAAATATTCTGTGAGTATTTCAAGCGTCTACCTGGTGCCGTTATCAATATCGAGCAAAAAAATCACGTTTGTTGTATGGGAGCCCCCGTTAAATATTTATTTTATACTGTCTTTAGTTATATATATATATATATATATTTGTTGTTATAGCGGCAACAGAAATACATCACTTGTGAAAATTTAAACTGTCTAGCTATCACGGTTCATGAGATACAGCCTGGAGACACACAGACAGACAGACAGACAGACAGACAGACGGACAGCGAAGTCTCAGTAATAGGGTTCCGTTTTTACCCTTTGGGTACGAATCCTAAAAAGTACTTACGCCGCGGACTGTCACTACTCTAGTCTGCGCTTTGCTGAAATCTATAGTCCTTAAAATCATCATCATCAAGTTTATTAAAAGAAGAACCATATAATTAAAGAAAATAATTGGATACTTACAAAGACTGCTGTCGTCTATACCTACATTTTTAGGGTCTTCGGGGGTTTACACCGATGTGTTTGGCGCTTTATTTGCTCTGCTTACTCGGCAATTAACTGAGCCAAGCATGGACACAATGTGTTTACGTGAGCGTAAATATCCCTTGTAAAGGTGGGTTAATTCGAACCCCTCTTTTAATTTATGCACAACGAAGATTTTTTTTAATATGTTACAAACAAAATGACCCGAAGCGACAATCCCTTAATGGTTTTGCTCATACATAAATTTGTAGGCCGTGACCGAGGTAAAACAAACTGCGGCCCTGTAATAATTAATGATCATCCACATCTATTTTACGGTCGGTTAATAAAAAAGCGTTATTAACAAATCAGAAAAAAAATGCTTGCCGTCTAACGCAGCTGCTCTACAATTTTATTAGTTCTTATTATTAAAAAAAATTTATAAACTCATCTGTCATTTCGGTAAAAGTGTCTTACTTAAAATGTTGAAACAAAATTACAAAAAGTAAAGTTTAATAACAACGTCAATAAAAAGCTGCAGTTACAGATTAATCGTGCTTCATTCGAATTAATCAATTAAAATTCTTCTAATGCTTAACAGACAACACTTATTTCAAATTGTTTAACTGGAACCCTTTCTATAAAGTCATTGTAGGAGGCGTGACGGGCTCCAATGATTTAAACAAAGCTCTTAGTTGCGATGACACGGCATTCTTCGTGATAAATTTACTTCGGCGGTCTATTTACTTAGGGCAAACATTAATTTGTTTTTGAAACAACGAATATTGACAATATTTTTTTATGAAAATCTTTCGCACTAGACATTTTTTATAATCATAGATTTTTTATACATAAATTTTTTTTAAAAACGAGGTAGGTAATTAATAGTTACTATAATGACGAAAACGATCAGAGCGTCTGGTCTCTTTATATTAAAAACGTTGTACCAGATCTATCTGGTCTATTTTAGATCACAATAATAGGATCTTTAAATGAATTTAAATTGTGAGCTCAAGTCTTGAATACTACGTTTTTAAATTTTTCAACTATCTAAACTGCATTTTTCGTACTAATCACGTATGAACTCATAAAACCCTTACTTACCTACACTTACTTCCCCAGGACAAAATCACGACAAAACGGTTGACCTTTTCGTGAAGTCATGTTAAATTGAATGATGGATGGGTACCTACGTAATAAACTTGGGCAGGAACCCTTCTGAAATATGATATCTGGACACATAATGATGAAGGGATAAGGGAGTCTTTATTCGTAAATATTCGTATAACTTGATTTAAAAGAGTAATTATGGAGTTTCTTGTCCGTTCTTCTCCTTATGAATCTACGCTTTGGAGCGGGCATCTGGTTTCCTTTTCTGAATACATCATTCAAAATATCAATATCATCATTCAAAATTACCTGTAGTCCTTTACCTAAGTGTTCTAATTGAAGTAAACGCTTTTACTTTGATTTCGTGCTAAATATATTTTTCCTAATCAAACAAAATTTAAAAAAAGTAACGAATTGTAAATTCAATTGCGTAACATTTTTCTCTAAAATTATTTTTCAATAATCATCAAGAACCTGTTGTAAACTCAAAGCAAAGCCTACTCTTAAAACATCAAAAACTGAATAGCTAAAGTACCTGTGCTTCTCTAACCGCGCAATTAAGATACTTACCGAAGAGGATGTACTCTTAACCTGCGCTGTCTTTTTAATTCAACTGTTTGATCTCCTCTGCTACTGATATCAAAGCAACCCCGACGGCTATGCAAAGCTAATCTTGTAAAACCTGTGTATTTTTAAGATGCAATTTACAACCCCTGTTTTGGAGTCCTTTAAAATGTAAATTTTTAAGTATCTGCTCTTTATATTTGTGCTTTTTATTTTCGCTTTCATGAGCATCTTTGTTATTATTATTATTAGCGCTGAGGATCTGCATATTTCATAAATATGTAGCTAATGTTTTTATAAGGATTCCGTGGATTGTATATTTTGTTGCTTCAGGGTCTTCTTTAGGAAGTTGACTATTTTATTAGAAAACAATTGGAGGCTAAAACTTTTGCACCTTTGTTATTTTGTAATTTTTTTATACTTTTCGTTTTTCTTGTATGATAGTTATGTTAATTATTAGAGAACAGTAGCCTTATCCACTTGCCTCAATTTTATTAGCCGGTACTTTGTTACTCATTTTAATTAAAATCAATTTCAGATTACTACTAGGTTTAAAAGCGGTACTACAAAATTTTAAAAAACTCTTCAAAGTTTCTCAAGACTCGCTAATAAAAATTGTCGATTGACTTTTATTGGTCGTATTCGATTCAGACTACTTACAGTATTAAAAGCTTACCTCTAATCCAAAATATTGAATTAGCTCTCATGGGCTCAGTTAAACGTTATATTTTATGGGACTCAGTTTGGTCGATCATTTATTACCCAGAATCAAGTAATTACTCACGGTTATCAAGTTGGAAAAACGTTAGTCTTTCATCAGAATATTGATCCAGGTAATGTGGTAATGGAATCTGATTAAGAAAAAAAAAATAATTATTTTACCGCTTTCGACGATAAACTTCAAGAACTTAAGATAAGTTCCTGGATATCTTCTTCAGTACCTACCTAATTGGCTAGTGTGATATTAAATGATCCAAAACAGTTTTTATTGCTTCATTTTCCATTTGCTAACGTTCAGTTATTACGCTACTTCTTAAGAAAAACATAACATTAATAATCAAAATATATTAACATTGCCCAAAAACAACGATATTTGGGGTGTCCCATGATTATGTAATACAGTATTAATGGTTAAACAGAATAGATGGATCCCTCGAGGTGTCCCTGCACCTATAACACTATAATATGTACGGGGGCGATTTTATTACTATCCTATCTTGAAGGATAGGCCCTTCCAGAGGTGTTGTGGGAAATTTATGAAAAGCCTTTTTGGGGAGCAGATAATATGTCCCCTTGTAAATATTATATTCCCTTTCATGTGCTGGATAAAGGTGGCTTTAGTGGCTGGTCTAGCACTTGAGAGGAATTGAATTGCACTCGAGTCGATCTTATCCAACTAGGAACTTTACTTTCAGAAGTTTGTTTCTCACAATATTTTACGCAGGACTAGTAAAATATATTTTCTCAACAATAAGTTTTTACGCTAGGTAAATGTTTAGTATTACTCACCAAATATTATGATTTTACTTGCAGAATTACAACAAATAGCGCATAAAAAATTTGGCTGTAAATAAAAATAAACACAGCAAGATTGCAACTACCGTACCAAAACCGAAACTGATACCAAAAATCCAATAAAAATTAAAACCCTTCCAATATTTGATCCAATTCCAAAAGCTATCATAATAGAATCGTCTTGGGCCCGTGCCTAAGTATACACAAGACTCTAAAGTGAAACATCTCGATGTCGATCGTTTATTTGTAAGTCAAACTGCATAACGGTTCCGAGACGTGGTAAGTGCTATAACCAACAACATCAATACACTCTTAGTGTGATGCTGCGGGGAATGCCACCTAGTGTGTTGTGCTCAGATGCCGAACTGTGTATAGGTATAGTTCGTATAAGGACGTTGTTGGCACACAGTACATAATTATTTTTTTAAAGAACATTAAAACTGTTTTTGCCGGGTTTATTTAGTTCGTAAATAATTACGATCGCTGATTGAGGAAGTATGTGTGTAATTTTGCTCATCCTCAATTTATTTTATATTCGTGTAGTGCTAATTTCTAAATGCAGTTATTTTATTTCTAGCAAAACCAGATTTTACCTAGGATCCAATTACGTTTATCGGATTGCTGTCAATTCAGATGCATCAGCATAACATAGCTAGATATTAGTGCAAATAACTTAAAAAATCGCTTATTCGCTAAAATAAATAAAAAAGAGGCCTCCCGCGGAAACGAGCTTCCCGTTTTCCTTAGTTTCTTTGTCTTTGTCATACCCCACATAACGTCAATTGTTTAATTTAAAATCGTATTGTTGTATTGTAATTGTGCTCCCTATTTACCATAAGAATAGCCTTTGTGGATCGGGTAATTTATAAACATTACAAATTCAAACATGAGACTGACCTGTGGCTAGCAATATTATGTACATACTTGCATTATAAGAGGTCTTGGAAACGTTGGAATTATGTGTGAAGTAAGCCAATTTCTATGCTTATGCAGGAATAACAGGAAAATAGAATATTAGCTGCTTGTTCTGCAGACTAATGGGCTTTAAAGACTGTGTGCTTATGGACGGTAAAGGTGCCTTGATGTTTGTATGATTGTGGTTCTAATCAACTGATACGATCAATATTATTTTTTTATTTTTGAAACTTATCAGCGTTGTTGTATACAACAACGTGCATTGATAAATTTTCTGACTACGAGTAGGTAGATACTCTTAAGTAGTCATGTTTAGACTAGAATGGAGCGTGTTGGGGCTTATAAATGCTTTTGTATCATCTTTTTACATAATTATGTTTAAGATGATAATGAAAGCTATTCCTTTAATGGTAAACGTGTACCTGTGTTAAAGAAAATAATTACATTCTTATTTATTAGGTGCTTTATTTTCTCGCAGGCGTGAGAATCAATTTTAAACCAGAAATTCTTCGCTGTGTGAAATGTGCAATGAATTTAAAAATTAAATCGCGCACCGTAGCTCGTACAGTGATAATACCGCTACTTTAATACCTCAGTAGCAGTTTTCAGAAGCGAATATCGCACGAGATTTGCTTCTTATGTAAATGTGAGCCAGTTCGCGTAAAACGAAAAATGTTGCAAAGTTAGCGCTTTCGCACCTACTTGTACCGATTCAACTGCATTTGAACTTATTAAAAGTAACTCCACTTTAAAAGTATACTTTAGGGTCTTATTTGCATAACCCAGTGAAATATCCAGTTTGAAAAGTTATAGTTATTATAGCTACTTTTGCTGTTGTTGACATCGTTTCTTTTTTAATGTTTCTGAATTTGTCTTCGTTTTGTACGGACGTACGCAGTTGTGCATTATTTACACATTTTTACTAAACTTCTGTAAATCTATTTTTTCGTGCGAATTATCACCACAGCTAAAGCTAAAATATAATAGCTATACAAATATTTAGATTTAATCACAAAATAATTATATTATTATTTTATGGACACAGATATCATTAGGTTTAACTCATAAATATGAATAAATTCAAAAGCAAAAGCAGATAAAGCAGCGACAATGTCCAATATCAACCATTCACAAATTAATGTATCTATTACCTATCTATTCTATAGATATTCCCTATCAGTGTGTAGGTACCTAAACCTGTTTCTTAATCCTATATTTGTAAACCTCTTTGCCTAATAAACAATTTGTAATTTAAATTTCATCTTTCCACACCAGTTCATGTCGTAATTCATATTAACCAAAACACCTATCAAACTGTCAAATAACGATCAAGTTCCGTATATCATTATGAGTTGTCAAACGTCTCGGTTCCTATGACACGTAATACAAGACCACAGCGATTAACTTTCGAGAACTAATAGCGATAGCAATTGCACAGTCATTGGGTGTATTCTTCAGGTACAAATGGTGTAGGGTTACGAAGCGTGAGAGTTTTGCCGGACAGGTATCGGATTACCTGTAATGTTTTTCAAGAAATAGTCTATTAGCTACATTTTGCTATACTACAGGTAAAATTTACTATTGTTGGTACAAAATGAAATGCATTTGCATAAAACTTTATTTCCTGTGACGAAACAAAATAAAAATAAACGTGCAAACTATACATATTTTCCAGTGTTTTCAAAGTTTCAGCAATAAAGAAGTGTGCCAGATAGTGAACGTTGTATAAAGTAATATCAACATTCTAGCGTTAACTGAAAAATATTAAAAAGGGACGTTTATTTTGACATGTCTTGTTCTTTTAGGGTTCCGTACGAAAATGGTAAAAAAGGAACCCTTATGGTGCGACTTCGTCTGTCTGTCACACCTGCTTATTTCAGCAACTACTGATGTTATCGACTTGAAATTTGGAACAGTTATAAAAAATGCTTGCCAAACTTTATTGAAAATGAAAAAAGTCAAAAAATGTTTTTATTGAAAAAGGGGCCGGAGTGGGGGTCCGAAATTTCAAAGTAGGGTTACTAGGTCAAGTGACATATCATATGAAACGGCTTGATCTGCACATTTCAAAATATATTTTTATTTTATTTTATGTTTCACAGTTTTCGACATAATAAATGAAAAATGTCTGAAAAAATACCATTCCCCCCCCTTATCTCCGAAGTTTGCGGAGCTAAAAATCTTAAATAATTAGAGTTGATAGGAATTGACCCAAATATTGCACCAACAATAAAACGATGTTCCTAACTAGAGCAGTTTTTTCAAAATCATCAAAATTCCTTCACAAACAAACTTAGTTTAGCGGTCCGGTTTTTTTCACTTTATACGTCCAAAACCGATACGGAACCCTCGGTGCACGACTCGCACTTGGCCGGTTTTTTCCTTATTATATGAATAGCTCATTGTTTTTAACTCGGAATAATTTAACATTTTTCTACTCCATGTCTCTCAAATAATAAAACAAATGACACCCAACATACTTCTCATTTCTAATTCAGTTCGCAGGTTCAGTACGTGTGTCATTCAGTGCTAATATGACCCGCCGATATTACAGACTGTGAGCCGCCCGCAAGCGTTGTCTTCATACAAATGAATGTACACATAGCAAAAGAGTTTCGTATGCAGGCAAGAAATAAACATCCATGCAGCCTGCAGGTAAAATGTATAGTTATTTAGAGCGTAGTAACTTTTTGGTAGGTATATCTAAGAAATACTAGGACAAGCGATGTCAAGGACTTGACTACTTAGCACACGCATAATAACGGTTGAAAATAGTTATAATCAGCTGCCAGTATACTTCACTGTTTTGTTGACTGTACATTCTTAAAGCGATGTGCAATTTGCAGTTGTGAGTTGTGTCGTCATTGTGATGCAATAAATTGTGGGAATTTGAGTAACGGTCCGACTATTTGTAGTTTGTTGGTCACCCTTGTAGGTCTGGAATATAAATGAGTAGCTTACGGATATAAAATCAGCTTTTAGGCACAAAATTATATTTATCTTTATGTACTTTTTCTACAGAATTTTGATAATCATGATGATAATTTAATTGTCTGAGATTGGCTTGTATGTCGTACGAGCAATCTTTTTAACAAACTTTTTTAGTTGCATTGCAATAAAACATACAATTCAAATTAATAACGTGAGCAGAATATAAATGCCCGTATCAACGTGGGCACTTTAAAAAGCAATTGTCTCACTGTAAACAAAAAGAATAAGTTACTCAATTTTGGTTTATAACAGTTCATCGAGTATTAACTGAATAACAGTGACAGAAACTTTAAAGTCAATGTTTAAATAGGTTTCAGCAATATGGGAGCCAATCTTATGTTTATTTAAACCTTTATTTAACGTTGTACAAAGAAAAAATGCTTTTAAAACTTTCCATCCCGCTTGACCGCTCAAAAAGGATAGATTTTATGAAGAAAATTAAAAAAGTTAGTTCAAACAAGGGCGTGGATAATGGCCAGCAGATTCGCTTTGAGAGCATCTATCTTTTGATAAATGCACTTTCTTAAAACTTTGGGTGTACGGCCATCGATTGCCGTAATAGTTTGGACTTTATAAATAGAGAACTGAACTCTGCGAGCAATGCATGAGTTGTGTGGGGCTACTGACGTGATTTTCGGGGTATTGTTAATGCTATAACCCACGTACACGTACGTTGCTGTGTTTACAGATAACACATAAAAAATGGTGTGGTGATCCGTGATTGATAGTTTCTTTCAAAATTTGATTGGGATAGTGAACGTTTGTTCTATATTCCGGTGGTATATGTATGGTGAATTTCTTTTCTATACATTATTATTTTATGCTAATGTAAGTAAGTACTAAGAATAATCGTATAGCCCGTAACCCATCCCTTAAGTATTTTATTTAGTAACTGGTGACTTCACTCAATTAAAGTTATCTTTACCTTTATGAATCTAGACTCATTAATTTAGTAGTCAGTAAGTAGTTATTTAGTTTATTCTACTTTACCTGTAGGTGATGTAAAAGACGATTAAAGGATTTATTTTCAAGAATAGTTATGTTAGTTCTTTGTGCCAATAATAGCATACCTACTGTGCCAAGCTGTGTAGGCTTGCGTTTGACTGCCCTCTCGCTACGATGGAGCCCGCTTGCCTAGAAGCAACCGATTCACTCGCGTCTTGAAGATATCGGGATTGTAACTATAGGGGAACATGATTACAGAAAATTCGTAATATCTGCTCCTAAAATTAGAAGCCCATGCTTTAAGTGGATGGTAACGGGTTGATAATAATGTCGGCGAAACTGTTTTTTGTTATTTACGAATAGCGTGATTCTCTGTGCATGTCAGTTCACACAGAACACAGGTCTGTTAATTTGTACAATATTACGTGGGAAACATACTCGTATGACTGTATCGCACTACTATGTTAGAAAACTATGACACACAGGTCAATTTAGACCATCTACTTTGTTCTCAATATTAGCAACTTCACTAATAAGGTAGTTTTTCAGGTTTCTCTTTTCATAACTGTGTTGCAAAAGTTTTTGAAGAAATCTATGCGTTTTAATGTCATCAGTCATCACTATGTCATTTGCTTACTACCGTACTAGCGATTAAAAATACACAAAAGATAGGTACATATATTTTACATACAGTAGGTATCATTCAAACGCCATGTATCTTTCCTCGGGTCATAATTATTTTTAGGTAAAACAGTTTAAAACGTGTATGTTTCGTTTATATAAAACACCGCCTCATTGGTTTACCAAAAAGTGGTTTTGTTAGAAACTTATCGTAATTCAATTCAATTCAATTCTTTATTGCATTCCATAATGTACAGTAGGTGGTAGGCTTAAGACTAGATCGAATTATGGACCCTGTCGGGCACAGCAAATTTAAGTAGGAGAGAGGAAGATCGCTTTATTTTAAAAATGCAATTTATTAAACATTAATTAATTATTTATTTTTTTTTTTTTTTTTTTTTTAAATTTTTATGTTTATTGATTTACATACTACTATTATCTTATATAATACATACAATATTTATAAGCTAAAATAAAATATAAATAAAATTAAAATTCAAGCATCAAAATATTCGTCCGCATCGCTGTCAACGGGTAAAGTGCCCAGAAGGCTGGCCGCATTGCCACGTTGAATGGCAATGCTGATTCGTTGACCGAAGAACAGGCCAGCCCTCTGGTCACGTGAAGAGTCGACTAGCCTTTTGGAGATATCACGGAAAAGGAGCCGAGCACTCGGACCCCATGGCCCCAGTGTTTCAACCCCAAACGGCTCAAAAATATAATTACCGACAAGATTATTGTATTTGCGCCGTTTGAGGTTTTCCGCAGCTGCAGCGGCCGCTCCGGCACAGCCCGCCGTGCTAGGAAGATGAGATGGAGCAAGGGTGTCGACACAGGTTGCGTCCCACACCAAAGACCTTCCCAACTTCCATGGCATCAACGACATTCCATCTGGTCTCTTGCCATCGTCACGTGCCAAGCCATTGGGTTCTAATATAGCTGGCACGCCGGCGGTGACAAGAGCACGACGGAGGATATCGTTAATGCTGGCGTGCCGTGCCATGCGGCCTGCGCTCTTACTGCAGGAAAGGCCATGGTGTCCGAGGCAGTCAACCGCTTCACCGCATTGGCAGCGATGCGGAGCCCCGCAGGGTGCGCCCAGACGCAGACATGTTGCGAGCCGAAAAGTATTATCACCCAGCATAGTACCTATGTTGGGTGACGGAAGTGCCTGAAGCACTTATTAAGCATTAATTAATTCGAACATTATGTAGGTATGTGCCCAGCACTACCCGGTAATAGTGAAAAATACAAGAATTTATGTACGTATTTCCATTTTTTCATTCGAACAAGATTTAGTATTTTTCGAATTATTAAGTACCTACCTACTTGTGTTTTACAAAAAAAAAAAACTAAAAATAAACAGTTATATATTTTTCACAATTTTTGACGCTAAGCCGCTAAACCTTTATTCGAAAATAGGTTTTTGTTGATTCTCATTCTATTAAAAGAATATTATGTTCATTAAATACTCCTACTCATTATAATCTGATGTTGTCATCTTAGTCTCATCAATCTCATCATTATCAGAGTACACATCACTAGTACCTACCTACATTATTTTCCTTCAAGATATTTTTAATTTCTTCATCACTTTTCCAAGTTAATTCTGCTGTTAATATAGGTACCGAGCCGTCCACAGTCTTACAATTCTCTAGATTCTCAACAATCTCTCTTAATTATAAAAATAAACATCATATTCACGAATCCACGAACAAATAACATCCTTGAGACCGGTTCTGCTTCCTCATCCCTCTAAGCCATTCCAGTTTGTTATTAGTTTCCTGAGCAAATAAATACTTAGTTACAGACAATCAGTAGTCTTGTAACTAACTTACTGCGAGACTAACTTTGAGGATGTTGACGGCATAATTAGACCATTTTGATAGTTACTCCTGGTGCATATTGATCATCTCTTTAGTCGGCTAGTTATATTCTGTCGTCTACAGAAGTTTGCTTCAAATACCGATCTCTTCAAAGACAGATTAAGATCAATTTATTGATCATGCCTTATAACAACAGATTCCTAATAAATCAATGTTTTTGGACCTAATTGTATTATGTAATCGTTGTTGTTATAAAACCCTTCGGTCGGCAAACAAAAGAATTTTAATTACTTATGTCTACTTTTGAACTCATCATATAAATATTATGACCATCACTCGCATATGGGTCGAAATAACAGTAAAAGATCATAAAAATTAATATTTCGGTTATTCGATTACATAAGCAAGCAGTTACTACAGCTTACTTTAAATTTATTCCCAACTGAATCCACTCAAATCGCTACACGTTTTAGAATTTACTTAAAGTAAGTGGGAAGACAATAATTTTTAATAGAAATAATAACCTATTTAGATGCGTTATCGAAACAGTTTGAAACACAAATACATACTGCAGTCACGCACTATAATGTGAATAAAATTCGAATTAATGACGCGCTCACAACTAGAGAAAACATTTTATTTTGACATTACACCATAAACATAATAACATCACGATTGTTTCTTGTCGACAGCCTTACAAAGTTAGTGAAGTCAGAGAAATTTAAGCTTTGTGACTAAATAATAAAGATGAAGCTGACAGCATTAATAAAATTATAAATTATGAAGTTAAGATCGTGGAAATAGCCGAATAGGCATAGAGGGAGCAATAATATGTCATTATATTATTAACTTATCTTCTCACCCTTGACAACAACAATGGCTGTTGAAATATTTTGATATCGTTATTTCGGATGCTATAGGTTTTACTACTTTTAGACATGCAAAGGTTTAATTCAATTCGTGAACAGGTGGGGTGCTGGGTCAAATGCTTATAAAAGGATATACAGTTATTTTCTTTAGAAGCGTGAGATAGATTATCTATTTAGATTACAATGACGTGACCAAGATTTTTTATATTACTTACTCATTTCGCAAGTACTCGTAGGTTTGCAATGCTGATGCATCGCTGATGGTAAGATACCATTGTGTCACGAGTTGTTTGTGAGATCCAGGATGTTCTTTCAGACATTGCAATTTCGTAGTATACCTACCTTATTCTAATTTAAAACGTTAAAAAATAAGTTTAATAACTCTCATTTAAAATGACTGAATGATACACATATTTATGTTTTAGCTACTTTATATTTGCCATGACAATACAATAGTTTTCTATCAAAGGTATTGTTTGCTTAAACACAACTTGTTATAACAATGAAGAGGGTTGAATTTTTACTTTTTCAATTTAAACCGCTTTCCTCAGCATTAATTGAAAAGTGCTGACAAGATACGTTGATAACCAAAAGCGTACGTGTTTTTCTTGTAATACGGCCAATTTCAAAGACATGCAACCATATTCTTTTCGCAATACCTGCCTTTACTCCCAAACATTTAAAATTGAAAACAGTGCATATGGGATGGAAATAATACTTATGCAATAACAAGCAAAAGAACCTTTCATTTAACGCATAAAAACTAACAACAAAGCAAAATTTCACATACATTTTACACAATATTCGTTTAAGCTTTATGCGACCAAAATTCCGGAGTGCAACTTTTCTGTACGGAAATTTTAAATATCAAATAACGAGCGTCGAATACGGAAAGTATAATAAACGCACTTCGAGTGAAGTGGGCAGTTATGAAAAATTTAATACACCCACTCTGAAGAGTTTCAAAGGACCACGCCAAATAAACCTCTTAGTGAATAGTCAGAGATATGGCAAGATTTGCATAAGAAGGCCGGACGGCCGACTCTGGGGGCAGACGATCGTGTCTTGCATCTAAATAACGTCTTATATTTGCAAATATTGACTCTTGCCCGCACCCTTCTAAAGGGTTTCAATACTTATTATTTTAAGACAGTTTAGTGGGTGGCAAGTTGATCTAAGAGGGAAGCGGCTTCAAGAGGCTCTTTTTAGCAAACTTGGCGATAATGTTTATGTATAAACAATGAAACCACAATTTAAGATGGAAACGTAAATTATATTACAATATTGTTATCTCTCAGTGTTAGAGGTTAACAATACTTATTTTATTGGATTTTTATCGACTTTCTGGAAACAGCTTATTCTGTCTTTTTGTGATTTGGGTTAAAAGCGAAGCGCCGAATGAGAAATGAACCGTCGAATGTGAAATGCGCATTTTGTCGGTCGTAAAATTTTCCAGCTCACGTTTACCAATTCACACACTGATGACTAAAGCCCGGTATACTGAATCATCATTGCTATAAGCCTATTTGGTATTCAGGACCTAAAAGCGATAAGGCAAATCATGGCTAATGATTCACCTACACTTTGTTCCCACCAGTTCATTTGTTAGCCACTCCTCTTCAGAGAAAAGGGTTTGCTACATGACAGTGCTAAAGATATTATCGACGGAAGATTATCATTCCGCGAAATATGCTTTTTAATGCCTCTTATTGTTTAAGGAAAAACATGAGATGTTTAGCTTTTAAATGCACCGCCACGTAGTCAACATACAATATTCCAGTTTTATCAAAATAAAGTTCCATACATCCGAGTCATCTGATTTGACCTATATTCATTTTCAGCTTCTCGGGTTAAATTTTGGCTGGCTCTTGCTGGATTCCTAGCGATCTAGCCTATGAAAATTACCGTAAGGACTTGATAAAATTAGAAAATATTAATAAGTCTAACATTTTAAATGAAATAGAATCAGTTATTACATTTCGATTCGAATGACGTCAGTTGATAAAAAATGTAACATTTTCCGGTATTTATTCATCTAACTTGTTCATGGACAGCGTGATTGAAACGATGAATCAAGGCCAAAAAGGAAAACAGGGGAATGAATAATGATAATTTATACTAAAAAACCACACAAACATCGTGCGTTTGCATGATAAAACGTGGATCGTGATCGACTCGCCCAACTTTCGCCCATTCATCCGTTGTACTGCTGTGGAGTATTCGTCATTTATTATGACAATGCAACGCAGTAAAATTCATTTTAAAGCTGTGCAGTTCACAGTTTCACACATATCATTACTTGAATTGCTTTGAAAATTCTCACGCTTTATTTTATAATTCATTCTCTGTAAAATAATTTTTGACTTCGACGAAATTAAAAACCCATTATAATTCTAACAATCACGCTTTTCCAGTATAGATTCACAGATTGGATATGTTCAAATTAATTGGCAATGATAAAACATTCAAAGCATGTTTTTATACGGAAACGTCTAATAATGCTAATTATAATTAACGTCAGGCGAAGCTAATAACAGAGTATTGTTGTCATTCATGCAACAATGACCACGGTCCACGTGTAAGTGGACATGTTGAAAGGAGAAACCATAGATTCGTTGCGTTGATTGTTAAAGAACAGAGGTAACATTGTGTAAGATGTTCCGTCCGTCTGTAAAGTGGTCACAAATGTAGGCGTTGGCCAGTTTATTGCCGTGTATAGACGTGTACTTCGGAGTGAATGATGACTGACACTCCCACTTGGTATAAAACATTTTGAAGCTGTTTGGGATCTTGTTTGAACATCGAAATTTGTTCGGAAATATAGTTAAGAGTGATTCACCGGAAACCATTTTTGGTTCTTTGCTCAAACAGAATAAATATTTCTGTCATGACGTATTTAACTATGAGGTTATAAAGTTTTTCAAATTATCATCATCAGCAGAAAGATTAAATAAAAACCGTACCATCCTGACTGTATTTTTTCTAAATGAACTGATAATTCCGTCATAAAAGATGTTACAAGTATCACTAACAGATAATGTGACGAGTCCAAATCCGGTATAAACCACATTGGAAGACAAAAAACAAAAGTGGTGTCCGTTGACGATTGACACGCGCCTCTGTGGCTGAACGATCGTTCATACTTTCCGGAATATACAGAAGATATAATTTAACGAGGGGAAATACATGACGAGGATTACGATTTAAAAGCGGCAAAGGTGAAAAAAAAACTACTGCAGTTATGCCTCTTTTACCTATGTTTTAACGCAAATATTTTTAGGATAAATTTTTCTTTGATTCGACCCACGTGAACTAATTGACTAGGTTAGTGCATTGGTGATATCTTAATACAAAACATGACCCTTACCTTGCAGTCGGGTAATAAATACTTTGCTTTACGTTGGTAGTCACCTATAATTTCCTATATGGCCCTAGGTCTGCAAAAAGCACATTTGTTACCATCTTTTGCTTTAGAGCCGGTGTACATCGCATACTTTTTGCCTATAGACAGGTTTTACGACTGCAGCACTATCTGTTATGGCAAGTTCAAGTCTACAATTTGCGCAATGCCATATTATGTTCCGTTCATAGCCTTTGCCTTATAAACAAATTTAGTTTTTATAGTTTAATATTTAAAGTATAGCTTTGTGAATCAACAAAATGTGATAGCTTAGCTTAGCTTTAAATAATTATTTGTTGTCATCATTATTGGCTTTAATATATTTTAATGTTGATTCTTTGTTTGAAATTGTTTTCAAGATAAAAACGATACGAATCACGTGACAGGAACATCCTCATTTCTGTGGACTAGCGGTTTTTGTTCCCCGTCATTGGCTATCGAATTTGCGGTCGCCGAGACCACCATGTTTGAAAAGCGGTTCAAAATTACTTCAACATCGATTTGTTGCATAAATTAACAGATATCTGAGTGTAAGATTGTCAAGTTTATTTGCTTTGAATTATTTATTAAAATGAGAAGTTAGTAAAGAGGAAGTACTACATAGAATTACTAACTACTTAATGTAGGTTTCATGTTCTCATGAATATTGTAATTTTATGACGATATCTTCATAAATAGAGCATAATTATTATTATTTTGTTGTGTTTAAAGGACATTTCTACAGTACTATACAGGTCTGTGGTAGGTAACTTACTTATCCTGTGTAACTATGTACTTAATAAATCTGTACTTAAAACGAGATGTTGACTTGGTTCATTAACACAATCGTGTGCTCGTAATCATTTCATCATGAACACTTAAACAGTAATAACGAAACCTCTACAATCGCATTAAATTTGTTTGTTAAAATGATTTTTTAGTTCTCACTTAATTTAGTCCAACACTTAGGCATGATCTCCTCTCTTTCTTTCTAACTTTGAAAGACAAAGATAGTTGACGTCACAGGAACCCACGTACCGTGATGATACATCAAACATTTCCAACGGAAGTTTGTTCAGAAATCCCGTTCGACTGGTTCCTACTAATTAACATAAAAACAAAGCTAGAAACTCATTGAACGATTTCTCTCAAACATTCCTTGGTGTTCAACCACCCATCTATTCGATATCTGTCTCATCTAGCCCTAATCCTATAAATGACATCAGATAAGATAGAGAACACGCTGGGCCGGTGTATTTTATGTACTGAATTAAAAGCATGAATTAATGTATCTCGCGTTTCAATTTAGATATAAAATCGACATCTCTGTTTCGTATTAATTCTATTAAGTTGGACGAATACTATGGTCAGTTGAATACGGAGATAAATATGTTGATAAAAGTAATTACGACTTGTGTTTGCCAAATTAGAAAAAAAATATCAACTTAGTTGAATTTATGTGTGTACTTTACTATGACTATACAATGATAGTGATGCCAGCTTGACTTGGCAGCGATACATGGCTAATTGATAAATTGATACTCAAAGACCGCCCGTATTACAGAACGATGCTCGAGCATAGATTAAAGCCATTTGATTGGTTGAAATCTATGCTCAAGCAGAGATCGGTGCTCGAGTATCGTACTGGAATACGGGCCTAACACGATATCTTAATTAATATGATCTCAGATCATAGAAACAAGGAGATGTGTCAAGGCGCTATCGAGTGTGATGCCTGATCTTGAGCAAATTGCTCATATTAAAAACGTACGCGCTGGCGACGAACCAAACACGATCGATGGTATAAATACAGTGTTTTTGTTTAGTGCTAGTGTTGAGTGACGATTAACAGTGTTAGATTGAGGGTGTGCGGAATGTTCAATGCGTGGGAGATCTTTTTATTCACAAGGAGCGCTTAATTATGCGCGTAATAATTGTGTCGAAAAATGTACTAAAAGTGGCATCAGTTGTTCCCGTACTAATTTGCTATGATGGCATATCTCCTTGTTTCTATGATCTGAGAATATGATAGTGTTATTTAATAGTGTTATATATTAAATAAATAAATATTAATTTATCGTGTTACATAATGCTACAGTAGAAACTTAAAAACATAATAGGCTTGCGTTTGACCAGCATCTCGCCTTGCGATCTACGATGGAGCACGCTTGCCTAGAAGAAACCGATTCACTTGCAACTTGAAGACACCCAGATTGTAACTATATTTCTATTGTAACTTACTAATTTAATAAACAGATTCAATTGACAGTATCGTGGTTAAACTCGTACAATTCGTTAGCGTATTTGTCGAATTATCTTTCTTTGTCTTGTCTTGTCCGGTATCAATTTATGATCTTCCGCTTCATCGGTGATATAGGTAATATCATTGTCTGATGATTTATCTTGGTTATTAGCATTATTGATTGAATTGAATGAAATATTAAGAATTTTTGCTTGTGATAATATTTATGTTCTATATTTATATACCGAATTTAAGATGCTGCAGAACGCTAGAACGCTAGGGCACCTTCGTTATTTTGTTACTTTAACTTTACATTGAGATCGTTTGTGTTAACTTAGGCCATATTTTCCAAGTCAGTCACCTAAACGTTTATAAAATCTCAGTAGGTCAATATTTGTTACTAAGTTTTAGAAACTTATAACATTATTTATATATTATACTACCTAAGATACGTTTTTGTTTGACCCCAATATTTTCAATTTCTATAATAAAATTATATATTTTTCGATTGGCCACTACTGCTTCCCGCGCCTCTCATGAACGAAATCTCACCCCAACATTATCATACGCTATCGGAGTCATCTCGGGCGACAATATACGATCAGTGACATTGGACCAAATCTCCGTTAGAGATCACTTTGACTCGCACCGAATGATGGCATTAGATGATCTTATATTTATAGCCGAGGGACCAAACAGGTCGTCTTAGAGGAATTCGTTCGTTAAATATTATACTTGGGGGCTTTAAAGAAAGTTTTAGGGATAGCTTTGGATAATTAGGTAAGACAAGGTGGATATCAAAATTATTTTGTATTGTATTGTTAGGTAAAGTCCATTTCAATAGAACTTGTAAACTCTGTAAACAAACTTTCTATACAAATTCATAAAATTTTGACAGTTTGTCATACTGATATTGTTTACAAAATTCACAATTTCAATTGACATGGACCCTAGTACCTATTATTCCTTTTAATATTATAAGTTTTGTAAGACATAGTCATCTTTATCAATGTTTACGGTTTTTACTCATATAAGTATTTATTGAACGGATTCAAAATTAATAATATATATTTTACCAGTGTTTATGATAGCCGATAAGCTTAAAATCTACTTATGAACTTCTTACAAAGTATTTACAGATAAAATAACTACGTTTATGGTAATCCGCAAGCCTGGACATGTTATTGCGGCTAATAGTCAAATACAATGATAGCGCCTGGCGCTTCAAGATCCTGTAAGATACGAATTAAAATTAACGTAAGAAAATAAAGAATGAGAATAATATCATGAGCTTATCATATAAGAAAACCATGGGTATTCAAACAAGAATTTATAAATATTTGTTAAAAAATGTAACGCCAATTTTTTCAACACGCTTAAAATATTTTGGCCCTATATGGATATCAATAAATTGAGCTCACTGGTCAACTTCGGGTATAACAGTTTAGTTACTTATTCTTCAATTACTGTATCCATAAGCGACTTCCATTCAGGAGCCGATCGATGGCGAAACAAAAACTTGTATCTGCAATACTTTATAGATAAAGACGCGATAAATCACAGAAGTGAACATGCTCACACGTCGACCTTTAAATTGGGAGTATTTTTTAACCATGTGCCTTTTTTATCGTGCATTTTAATTATATAATAATGTAGGTATTTTAAATATCTTTGGAATTTCAATGACTGATACTAAGAAGTAAATTTTGTTTGAGGTTGATACTAATATTATTAAGAAGTAAAGTTTGTTTGAGGTAATTCTCTGGAACTGGTGATCCGATTCTGAAAATACTTTCAATAATAGAAAGCTACATTATTGCGAAGTGCTATATGTTTTTTATCCCAAAAAAAAAATGCACAATTCCTGTGAATCACGCGAACGATGTCGCGGACATAATGCTAATGATAGTAAAATTAGCTAAACACAAACAGCGAAAGCAGTACCTACCTACCTCGAAAAGCGACATATCAAGGTTTTCCATTTGAAGCCTCTTTTTGTATTCCTTATAGAACTATCGTTTTCATATAGCCAATTTCAATATCACTTCTGCGATATTTACGCGATTATTCTTTGTCGCTACCCTCGTCGCAACAGCTGGCGCCATAGCGGATCGGCAAATAAACTGTTTGCTCACAGATATTAAATTAGTTTTACGACAGCTTATTGTTCGAGTTTTTGTTAATTAATTGATATGTCATTCTATTATTAACTTTGTCGCCTGTATGGGTTATTAATAAAGTAACTATACGCCCATAGAGATGCAGTGAGCTTGTTTTGTTCTATGATTTGTTAGTTATTATTTATTAATTATATAATTATTTGCAATTTATAGGTTTAAATTTAGCCGTGTGTATAGCCGTTATAGAAGATAGACTACTCCACTATTATTCCAATAAGAAACTTTTTTTGTAGCCACAGTTCTAACAGTAGAAAGTCTTCGCTGCAGCATAAAGGACAAAATAAGCCCCGTATTCATGGTAAACAAATATTGAGCAGTATTGTTGATAGCAACATCAAATATTGCTGAAAACAATTCTTTCCTAGCCATTGAACACGTTGTCCTGCCAGCAGCATGTTTCTAGCAACACAGAAACACGTTGCTGGAACAATGTTGCGCAACATTTGTTTACCATGAATAGGGGGCTATTAGGCAAAAGCGCTGTTTAAGTGGTTTGACGTATCACGGTTGTCACATTTTCTGGGTCAGCTACCAGGAAGTTTATAGCCAGTGATGCTGCTTAGAGCTGCTAAAAACTCTGCCACAACGCCCTATTAACCAATGAAATCATAACCAGACCATCCATACCTAATTCATCAAAACCATATTATAACCCAGTTTTCATGGGAAATAGTACGCGTCAACAAACAGGGGTCAGACGCGTCCGTGAGTGAAACAAACGTCATTGTCTAAGTTGACGCGTTACTTAACGTTTATTTGCAAACCTTTTAGCGCCCTTCGCGTAAAGTTAGAGCAAACATCCAGCCCTATGTTTTGGGTAGAACGCGAGTAATTCGCGATGTGGCACTGTTATGGGAGGAGTTTTGTGGGAGCATAAAAGTATTGGTATTATGAAAATAGGAATAGGACTAACCTGGACTGTAACTTATGCGTAGATAGTACTGTGATAAGTGCGTACATTTTAGAGTAATACACCTTTTACGTCACAATATTAAGCACTTCGCAAAACTTGCATCCTATTTCAGAGTTTTATTTATGTGATAAAAAAAATATCCTAACGGTGCGTTTATTTTTTCTTGGATAATTAAAATAAGAGTTAAAAAAAGAGTTTTACAAAATCATATTTAGGAATTCTAATAATCCAATAAGAAATGTAGGTATTCTTATTAATATTTGTTTCTTATTGCATTATTAAAATAAAAGCGAAACCTTATCTACGATATGAAAGACTAGCTAAAAGGTTGAATTCCTTTACAATGTCAATAAAAGTTCAGATACAATTAAAAAAACAAGATGATGATACACTTTATCGGTAATAATTTATTTCTTGATTTGCGAAGCCCAAGAACCTCTTAAAGCAAAGTGCGGTTCCAAATCAGCTATTATTATGATGTACCAGCTTCCGCCCGCGTTTTTGGGATGAAAAGTAGCCTATATGTATTCTGATGTATAAGCTATATTACTGTAAAGTTTCATCAAAATCCGTTCAGTAGTTTTTGCGTGAAGGACTAACAACATCCATACACCCATCCTTACAAACATTCGCATTTATAATATTAGTAGAATAGGATGTCAATACAATCACGTGGTTTACTTGACATACTTTAAAACTATCACTAAAAGGAAAAAATGATCAAAGCGTGCTTATCGAAGTGCTTTAGATCCCAATGCTCAAACTGTACAAATAAAGATAGGTACCGTTCTATCTTCACGAGGAAGCAAACAAACAGACGTTTGGCATTTGGAACACAGGCGTTTTTTATTTTCTTTGCGTGATAGGTCAAATGCTTACTATTTGCAGTCGACGTTGGTTTTGGTCGTAATGGATTTGCGGTGAAAGATGTCACCATATTCGTGCAAATGTTGACCGAAATTTTGAAATTGCACGAAGATCAACCTACGGCATGTTGACAAGCTTTGACAATATAGTTAGAGGTCAGGCATTTGAAACGATTTTTGATTTAACAATAAATAACAAATGTAAAAGGTCACACAATAGGTCCGTCCGAATACTCGTGCCCAGGCTTACGACTCGTACTCGTAACTTAGTGCAATTTTCATTACCAATTAACGGGAAGAAAAACATCGTGAGGAAACCAGCATGTCCTAGAACCAAAAATGCGAAGACATCCACCAACTCGCACTGGGCCCGCGTGGTGGATTTTGGCCCACTTTCTCTAGAGGCCCCAGTAGTGAATCTATTATTAATTTTGATTTTCGTTTCATAGGCTTATATGCAACTGATGTAATATCATCACAAAAAGTATTAAGCGAAAAAATTGCTATGAACAACATGCCATAACGTTCAACAAATCAAACTATTGTTGTAACTAAACTAAATAAAAGCCATTACAAAAAGAAAGTTCATTGAATTTAACTCATCCTATTGTATGTTAAAAAATCTCGCTGCCTATATTTTAAATTTATAATAATTGACAATAATAGATGTAAAAAGTGTGACGAATTGACATGAGCGTAATTTATTAACTGTCGGTGGGCCCCTTGAAAATGATGATGCGGCTTATTGATAAAAAATATATTTTTAAAATGCATAATAAACTACCGTTATTGGAATAAAGTACCCTCATGCTAGTAAAAAATATACGAGTATCTTCAATTAAAGGTAGTATTAAAATGCAGTATTTATTGGTATTATTGATATAAATTTTATCTAAAGAGGGGGAGTGGAAATGCCATATTATTATTTTTCCTGAAAAGAATAAATTATTTTTAAAATTGTAGCTTTATGAGTATGTCATGAATCTAACAATCTAAAATTAGCTTTTCGTCTAAATTCCAGGCTTTCTTGATAGAAACGTTAATACGTCCTTCACTACTCCTATAGGTAAATAATCGTATTACCTAAATACGCAATGTAAAGTTCCATGATTCGCTTAGAAAGATACATCCATACATCCAATGCTCCAATTCCACATTTCTATTGAATTTTATTCCTATTTTGCTCTTAAATCTCTGCCACCACAGGTGAGAAACAAACACTGTCAAGTTTCCATGTCAAACCTCAATACAATTAAGTCGACTCGCTAATCCTATTCACATCACTAGCCTTCCAACCATTAGCGACTAACCCTTTTTTCCATTATCACATCATCTAATTAATTAATACCGGTTTTTGTCGTACAATCCGTAAAAGTCGTAACTCTGTCATTCGTAGATTGGCGTTCGTCTGAAAACCGAACCGAACCATCGCCCACACAAGGTAATTAAGCTCGAAGCAAGCTTAATGCAATCATTCAGCCGATAAACAGCTGTTCGCATTTGCATTTAAAATCGATATACTACTGCCGTTTACGTGTTAAGACGTACCTTGATTGACTTGACGTCCACTATTTTTATCTGTCGTTAAAGAGTTGTTACCATCAATCTTGCTGGTTTTATCGATGGATTGGTTTTTCCATTTCTCAATTAAGGCTTGGCCTTATATCTTGGATATCTAGCCTGTTCATATATCTGCTTATTGAAATGTGCACATGTCGTTCAGCTATATAGGAAATCTTCTGATGAATAAATGATTCCCCGGAGACAGCTGTAGCAGTCGCAAGAAATTGCTGTCATAATCACTATTATAATCATAATTGTGTGGCAATCAGATTGAGATTGAGTACCTATCTATGCAGTAGATACTTCAGATTTAATGCAAATAATGTATGTTTCTGGTATTCTATTTGAAATAGTTACTTTCTAGTCGCCTTTTATTGATAAAAGAAGCTATAAAAACTAAACATCTTATTTGACTAATATTTATTTCACCAGAAATCTATAACCCTTATTCCGACATAGTATCCTAAGTGTCATTATATACCGTCACAAAATAAATAGCTCTGTATAAAATAATACCTTACTAATTCGATGCCCATTAGCCGGTAATGAGTCAATAACACATGCACAATTAGAATCTTTCAATACGTAATAATGCCACACTGAGCTCTTATTATGCATGACGGTGTATTAGTTTAATACTTCAAACTGAATATTGTGTAAATATTAACGGTAAAAGGAAGTTGTTTAATGGGTAATTAATTCAAATGTGTGTATTAAAGAGTATTGATTCAGTAATTTAAGAACGCCCGGATGAGACGGTGATTTGAAGATAAGATAAATTATACACACTTCGTATCCAATAATATCAATCAGAACGTTACTGATACAAATAAGAACTGCTATGAAAATAGAAGAACTTTTAATGAACTTTTTCTATACTGACATATAAAAATAAATAAATTATAGTCAGCTAATTACTTTTCTTGCTTTGAGAGCTGGCTGTGTAATTTTTTTGTGATTTTCTATGGATTACTAGAGCAAACCAGCTCTCTTACATAAACTCAATAAATCGAATGTTCTAGATCTATCAGTGGTTAGAATTTATGGTTCAACAAGACTGCACCATTTTCTATATTTTTTTTAGTATTCATAACACTTCAAATCTATACCAACTTTCACACAAAACCTGGTCGAACGCATCCAATCTATTTCAATTACGACTAAAAATCACACCATCATCCACGCACGCCCGTATTCGGGTGCGATTTGTTCCGGAGCGTGGCGAATGCGCCGGCGCTCTGTCGTTGTGCTTGCGCAATGAATGACGCTGCCTCATTAGGCCGGAACAAACTTATGCGACCGTTGCCTGAAAGTGTGAACTTTGGATATTTTTTTAGGTGTACGAAGTGTGATTTTTATCACCAGTGTTTCTTAGCAAACTTCCACAACGAACGTGCTTTATGACCGTAATATGAATGGGCATAATCCATACGTCTTCAAAATAGACGACTAATGATGATACAAATTGCTTGTGGTCTCTGAATTGAGTGTATTTAGGGCCATTGAAATAACTTGTGAAGCCCGAGTAAAGAAGGAGAAAGTACATAATCCACAAATCTGTTGTCACAGCTGTTAATTATGCAAAATCGTATTGAGTGTTTTTAGTGAGATATTTTTAAAGCCCAAGTAAAAATGGAGAAGCGATATTATATTTTTTATAAAAATAAATGAAACCAATATTAAAACCATATTTAATGAACCATATTTTCGGAAAATTGATTCCGAAAAATGGGAGGGCCACTTTTCGAAATCAATTTTCCTCATAACACAGCATAAAACATTACATGTTTTCGCAGTTTTCGTTGTCACACCATTCTCACTGCACTGACCTGATTCGGTATACCCAGATAATACGGCTCAGAGATACAGGAAGTGACTATGTCAGTATGGGATTTGTGAAAAAGCTACAATACAGACTCTATTGTTCCCTTTTCGTTGAACATTTGACAGCATTGAGCCAGGAAGGAAACGAATCTTGAGCAGTAATGTACATCAATTTGTTTCATACTAAAAGCGTGCATGATTTGGGAAGATTAGGCATATTTCGTGTAGGTACTTCGATTGCTCTCAGGATTTGGAAGGGCTTTTAAGATAATTACTAACCCTTTTATTCGTAAGAGCTTGACATCGTTATACGATCGATAAGGCTTATCCATAATTGTTATCTTCTACAGTGAAACAAGATGTAACAACTACGAGTAGGCATCTACTATTTGTTACAATGAAGTCTCTCTCCGGTCTATTCAATCTAATATTATATTGTCAAATGTTAGCATAAGCATAGCATAATCGGCTTATAATGTTCCCACTGCTGGGACACAGGCAGCCCTGGATCTTGAATTATTTCGAGGCGGGGCAAAAACTGAAAAATGCAAAAAATGAATAATATTGTCTGATACCTACTGAATATTTTAACATGCCCCGTTAGTAAAACTGTGATTTGGCCAGTACTGCTGAATCTAAATCTAACTAGGAAACCATTTTTTATAAAAGTCAGTTAGAGACGCCTTCTAATTGAATAGGACGGAACAGGAATCAAAGGGAATGATTGCGTTCCCCTACAATTTCAAGGGGATGTATAGCAGAGGGTAGGATGCGATGCGTGGACGAATTCTTTTAGGGAGACACGCCATGGAGCTAAGAAAGTCGCGAAAAGATTTATAAACCAAATATTACGACAAAAATAAACTTTAAACCGAAAAATATAAATTGTATTGCAATTAATACCTAATAGATACTAATGATTCATTTTGGTTAATATCAATAAATAGATTCAACTCCTATGACGTGCAACATGAACATAACTGGCAAAATTTTGATGTACGTACATCTCTGCCCAACTTTTCAAGTAATACAGGCGTGATGTTATGTTTGACTTAAAATTATTGTAGAGTATAAGACCAAAAAGTAAAGTGCACCTCAGATTTTACTCACCAATAGCATTGGAACCTTGGAAACGCTTTATTACTATTTCTATCAATCATAACAAATACTGATGTAACATAACTTAGCACGTCATGCATCATAATCTTTATTGCAAGTTTCGTCAGGAATTTAGCAACTTTTTGCACGGATAGGTATTCGTTTTGGTTGAACTTTTGGTTGCAATATTAAAAGTCTTTAAAATATTGCGCTAATAAAACTGTTAAAGTTAAAACGTTGGTGTTGCAATATTAATACGTTAAAACTAAATACATGCGAATCAAATAGTGCTTCATATGTTTAGAAAAAATGTAGGTGTACTTTTAGGTAAAATTACGCAAGTATTACTACTGAATCGTAAATAAATATTTATGTTTACATAATGGCTTTAAATAAACTATCATTTAAATTCTAGAAAGAAACTGCAGTTCTACTTTTGATATTTTGAATCAAAGCACCAAGAATAATGAAATTAGGATAAAAAGATCAATAAATTGCCCTCACTGGTTCATTCCTTCTATTTAAACTATACGTATTTTTTTTTGCGGATTGATAACTCCCGTATATGTTTCGTAGCTCCGTTACACTTTACAACCAAACATCGCGGGTGAGATTCCGGTGCAATAATGTCATTGCTAAGATTGAGAGTAAAATTGCTTCATGTAATTTGTGGACGGGGGCTCGGCTGGTCCATCTTGTGATGTCAGGGTGCAAGGTGCAGGGGATCGCGCTTTCGTTAATAAGTAAGGTCCTAGAGATTTGAGGTAATTGGCTGGAAAACCATTGGCATTTAGCGATCGAAGGTATTTGGTGAAAGTTTGGTCTTTGTTTAGAAGTGATCTTAAGGCTTGTATTGATTTTTGTTTGGAACTCTGCTTAAATTGTCGCAAGTTATTTCAGTAGCAAATCGTAATTTTAACACTCAAGATTTCGATTGAAATATGTGCATAAGTTGAAATCGATGGAGAAAGTTAAGAGGTACAAATTTCAAAACGTAGATATGTTGATAATACAAACAAATACTTTTTAATAATTTGAATTTTGATCATAACATAATATATGTTATATTCTTTCGTTGTACGGCCGACCATTGACCACCCAAACAGAAACAGTTTCTAGCGATAACTTTAAGCATCTCATTTCCGTTGAAAATGTTACAGTTGACACACTATTCATTTTCCCGTAGTTTTTTTACCGTAGTACCAAACTAATAGTAAATAGACATGGGAACTAGCATTTTATTATGTTTGCTAAGCAAAGTATTATTTAGTGTCAACACGCTTGGATACACCGCCAAACAGTGGAATGCGCTGCCAGAGTGGGTGTTCCCCGATAATTACAATCTGGGTGTCTTCAAGTCGCAAGTGAATCGGTTTCTTCTAGGCAAGCGTGCTTCATCTGCATCATCGCTTAACATCAGGCGAGATGATGGTCAAACGCAAGCCTATTATTAAATAAATAAAAAAAAAACCTCAACCATTTTAGCGCAAGATTGTTACTAAGTTGAATTTTATTAATGTTTACCTATCGACACGTATACGAAATCGGCAGTGTAACTTTTCAAGACGTAAAGATACCTATAAATATTCGATTAAAATCTTGAAAGGGAAAGAGTGTAGGAGTAGTTACATTTCATCTTTATCTCCACACATGGTAGAAGGGTTGCTATGAACAGAAATGGAAGCCACTTCAAAGCACTCCCGCCGACAAAGTAAACACTTATTTTATACATGGCCGTTTTTATGAGAACTCGGCTTTGTGATCTCTATGAAAGTTTATGAAACGATACCGATGTTTTGTGGAATCATTGAATACGTATTTGGGTTAATTTAATTTAAAGAGTGCTACTTGAAGCTATGGCTTCCTGGTACCTCAGTTTCTCTTACTTCACTAATTGATTATCGTGATTTTGCTTGCTCAAGTCTCTTTACGACTTCACATTAAAATATAAGTAAACATAACAATGCCATTACCAGTACCATTATGTTTTAATATTTCATTTGTCGTATATTTGAAATTAGATTTTCACTCGTGAAATTTATGATAGTAAAGAATCATGAAATACCTTCACTCCTATTGAGAGTGATGTGAACAAAACATAAAGTTCAAAATTTTTAATAGTTTAAAATACTCGTAATATGTATATGCACTGTTGATACGTGGGAATGAACTCTAAATATAAAAGAGATGTTAACTCAAATAAAGACTTACAAAATTTTATTCCAATAACTTGCAACATTGAAACCAGAATACAATGCTATTATGTCACGTATAAGATATTTAATAGACCAAAAGTGTCCATAAAAATTAAATAGTGTATCGAATGCTGCGCTTGATTTTTTGCAGCAATCGACGTGCCCACGCGTGTATTAAACTGCCCTTAAATATTCTGATCCATTGTGTCCGCGCGTATGGACATTTCAACTTTTTACGGTGCTACCAAACAAAGCTTATTTTCGAGTGTTATAAGAAACGGACGGTTTATTTAGCCATTGTTGGTGAACCATTTATCTCTTTAATTTATGGTGTAGCGTCGCGAATCGTGGACATATTTGTGTTGAAGTCAGCGGCTCAAGCAGTTGCATTGTTATGCGTAGGTAGCTGTTTAGAACATGAAACCAACAAAAAGGTATTAACTCATTTCATTTTAAACATAAAATATGAATCCAAATATTTTCCAGCATTGCTTTCAAAAAGTGATCTGTTTTTGACGTATATAAAAAGCGAAAATTTTCTACGGTTTTTCTAGTTGTTATTTTATTAAATAAGACTCAAAGCTTAATTCAAATAGGCACATTTTTTGTTATGTGAATGTAAAAGGAAAGTTATATAATTAGCATACAATTTTAGACAACGAATCCTAGAGTCAAAATAACTTATATTAATTAGCCAAGTAAACTGAGCATACCTACTTAATATTTTTCTACGAACTAATGTGCCTATACTTTGTTAATTAATTTTAATTAACGTTTTTGTCTTTCAGGAGGAACGCATAAATGGATTTTGCTGACGCGTAAGAAATGATAGACGAATGAAAAACTATCCTACCGAAATGTTGCCCCCAAAAATTCAACCGACAATTTTACAACGTTGCGAATGTCGAATTCTCCGTAACTAAGCCTTTTAGACTTATATCCCTATTCTCAGCGGGTGCTATTTTGTAGATATTGTATGGTACGACTACCGACCTCTTAGATTCGTCACACAGCATAACGTTATTAACCATTGTTTGAGCTTCGTTATGCACAAAGTAATTTTCTCTGGTTGAATTGTTGCACTTGTGGTGCACGGCAATAAAAACATTTATCAGGCTCATTCAGCGAGAGTAGGTGTTAACTTGTTGAACAAAGACCACCTCGACTGCTTGCCTCTGCTACTGTTTATTAACAATTAGCCGGACGTGACTCATTCGTGTGATACTCGAATTGTCTCGTTTCTGTTCTTGTGAGGTGTGGTTGTAGTGTTTACTTGGATTGTACAAACTCATACATTGCGCCTACGCTAACATCTTGCGTGTAGCTTCCAGCAGAGAACAGGCTGTCTTTCTTTTTCTTGTGGTTCAATAGACATCAATAGGATTAACAGGATCTTTTTATTATAGGTCAACCAGATTTACCTGGCCCGTAATTAGATAATTATGCCGTAGATACTTAAAATCACAATTCGTTAACTGTTCCATATAAAAAAAAATTATTTATTATTTATTTGATAAAAGGTATGGAACAAGTGATTTCTTTTTTCGTGATTTCAAGGTTGGTCCCTTGTATCGAATACTAAGGGCCAAGTTCACAGACTAGATAACAGTCCGATAAATTGAAAACGGCCGTTTAACATGAATTTTTGTATAGTAAAGAAACGTTAAACGGCCGTTTTCAATTTAGCAGACTGTTATCTTGTCGGTGAACTTGGCCCATATGTCCCTCGTTTAACTAACATTTCAATAGGGGAAATAAATAGTCTGTTATAGACTATTTATTTCCCCTATTAAAATGTTAGTACCCACACGTTGACAAGCGCGAACAATTTCGTTTGCTTTAGTTTCTTTATCCTTCTCAGTTAGTGTTACGGCATTCTATTTCGAAATGTTTCTGTGTTGGTCATATTAGTTTGTCACCTAAAATTAGAATCTTAATAACCTTCTGTCGCTTTTATGATGCCTAGCGACCTGTATGTACTTCTTAGCTTGGTAATGTTCTCAGCTAAATATGTTTCTGAGCAGACTTTGAAAATATTTCTCTATCAAGTTAATTATACAGGGAATTCCATAGCATGACGTCTACTTAGCATGATGTGCCTTTGCTAGCATTAGCGCATAGGTACTCATTAAAATGATAACAATCATTTTTACATCCCTATCTACACGATTTTTTGTTAAACGTTATTCATTTACCTATTCAAGATTTTGTACCGTTATGATATTATATTTCTTAGTTTTCGATATAAAATACGGCCCATACCATTTTTTTCATATGAAAACCCGTTCATATATATTATCTACCTATTCATATTATAAAAAAATAAATTAAGAAATGCATTTGTTAGGATTTCATTTTATTTAAATGAAACCAACTTTGTCATTCGTTATTTTTACTAACTCATGCACTAACTCTGCCCTGTTTATTAGTTTTAGTGTGGTATCATTAGTAGGTTTTGAAGTGTCAAGTTATTGTTTACAACTATAGATAATAAATTAACAATATCTACATTGAGTTCAACAGTACCTAGTTACCTTCCTATCAATAGAAAAAAAAACAATAATTTCTAACCGTCAACTTTTTTATTAATTTACGAGTACCTACATCGTCGACATCGAGACTGTCATATAAAAAAAAACCGGCCAAGTGCGAGTCGTACTCGCGCACCGAGGGTTCCGTATCAGTTTTGGACGTATAAAGTGAAAAAAACCGGACCGCATACGTAAGTTTGTTTGTGAAGGAATTTTGATGATTTTGAAAAAACTGTACTAGTTAGGAACATCGTTTTATTTTTGGTGCCATATTTGGGTCAATTCCTATCAACTCTAATTATTTTAGATTTTTCACTCCGCAAACTTCGGAGATAAGGGGGGGGGAATGGTATTTTTTCAGACAGTTTTCATCATATGTCGAAAACTGAGAGACATAAAATTAAATAAAAATATATTTTGAAATGTGCAGATCAAGCCCTTTCATATGATATGTCACTATGTGACCTAGTAACCCCACTTTGAAATTTCGGACCCCCACTCCGGCCCCTTTTGCAATGAAATTAAAAATATTTCATTTTTATTTTTTCATTTGCAATAATGTTGGACGAGCATTTTTTATAACTGTTCCAAATTTCAAGTCGATAGCATTAGTAGTTGCTGAAATAAGCAGGTGTGACAGACAGACAGACAGACAGACAGACAGACAGACAAACAGACAGACGAAGTCGCACCATAAGGCTTCCTTTTTTACCATTTTGGTACGGAACCCTAAAAATAGCATAATTATAACAGATAATAAATTGTATTTGATGTGGTTCGTGTAGGTAACTGATTTTAGTAAAAAAAAATCTACCCGCAATTTTTTTTAAATTTGGCCGGCCGAGCAAATCATCGCGCGTCAGTTAGTACATAACGGACGGAGTAGTTCGGTTATCAAATTGATTATTGCGCCCACGCGAATCGAAAGACTAGCTCGGTTTCTCGTTTAAAATCTCGGTTGCGCATAACCCGCCGTGTTGGTGACTATAATGAAATTGTTCGTGTTGTAATAAGTGAAATAAGTGTTCGATGCTATAGGTCGCCTTGCAGCTGAGTGGCGCTGAGTTCACACGAGAAGGACGTAGTTCTTACTTACCCTTTGATAACCATTACTTTATTGTACTTTACTCCATAACCTAGACATACTTAAATTAAATTCTGTACCTTAATTTGCACTGGTGCCACGTGGAAATGAAAAGCCAGGTAACCACTCCACTGTGTGGCGCTGTGTCGACAAGATAGGGATGTAGATCTTACAAACCTTATAATAAGTACCCTTATTTTTTTACTAGACTTTTGCCCGCGACTCCGTTCGCGTGGACTACAGTGAAATTACCAGTTTAAATGACCTCCATAGTGTAGGGTGGCTAAAACGACCAAGAAGTCAAGCTGTATCTCTGGTTTATCTCAGCTGAATTGAATTAAATGTGGCTTAGGTTTTAAGTTCAGCCCTCAAGCTATTGAACTGTGAAAACAATAGCAAAATCAGTTCAGTACTTTTGGCGTGTTTTGCGCACAAACAGACAAACAGACAAAAATTCAAACAAATATCATTTTGGGTATATCTAGATATAATAGACATCCATCCCTATTATCTAGCCTCGACTATAGGCTGACTTACAATCATGTGGACTCTGTACCTAACTCAACTTGCACCAGACTGGTGTCTCCCGGTGATGAAAACTCAAAGCGGTCGCCACGCAGCTGTGTGGCGCTGAATCCACAAGACAAGTACGTACCATATTTTATCCTTTGACTAGCTGTGCTCCGCGCTTTCACCCAAAGTCGGATTTCTTACCCGTCTGCGCTATGACTTCGTTTTCGCTCAGCATTGTGAAAACCGCCAAGCAGTGGAATGCGCTGCCCGAGTGGGTGTTTCCCAACAGTTACAATCTGGGTATCTTCAAGTCACGAGTGAATCGGTTTCTTCTAGGCAAGCGTGCTCCATCGTAGACCGCATCATCGCTTAACATCAGGCGAGATGGCGGTCAAGCGCAAGCCTATCATCGAATAAAAAAAAGAGGCATAACGTAACGTAAATAAATAAATCTGGCTATCATATAATATACAAAAAGATTTTTCCAATCCGACTGGTAGTTCTAGAGATTAACGCGCTAGTTTAAACAAACTTACAAACTCTTCAGTTTTATTGTATTATTAGTTAGTATAAGTTACGCTTTTTTTTAGTTATGTTATTAGAATTTCATACCTACACTTCCTTCCAGGGATGTGATCGTGACCTCAACGTGTAACAGCATGCAGTTTTGGTAAGTACTTACTTACAGTAGTTTAGTTCACATTGTATTATCTCCTAAGTTCACTTAAATCTTAGTACTGTTTTATATGTATGGATGTTTGTTACTCAATCACACCAGAACAACTAAACGGATCTGGATGAAGTTTGGCACAAAGGTAGATCATAGTCTGAAACAACACTTAGGTAGGCTACTTTTTGTCCCAGAAGAGTGTACGGTACCCGTGGGGTAGATTGGGACACATACATATAAAAATTTATATTCTCTTCCTCCTCTCATTCTGAGAACAGGCACGGGCCTGTTGAGGAGAGGAGAGGAGAGGATGTTTATAAACTGTCCCACTGCTGGACACGGGTCCAGCAGTGGGACAGTTTATAAACAGGGCTGATAATATTATTATTATATATCTACAAGCTTCTACCCGCGGCTCCGCTCGCGTGTTTGGGATGAAAAGTAGCCTACCTACCTATGTGTTATTCTGATGTGTAAGCTATTTTACCTACTGTAAATTTTCATCAAAATCCGTTCAGTAGTTTTTGCGTGAAAGAGTAACAAACATCCATACATCCATCCTCACAAACTTTCACATCACTACATAGTATAAAACAAAGTCGCTTCCTGTCTGTCTGTCTGTCCCTATGTATGCATAGATCTTTAAAACTACGCAACGGATGTTGATGCGGTTTTTTTTAATAGATAGAGTGATTCAAGAAGAAGGGTTATATAAATAGAATACATCCCGAAAAACGCGGGCGAAGCCGTGGGCGGAAGCTAGATTATAATATTAGTAGGATATCACACTTTGATTAGTACCTACTGATAATTTCTGCACATTCGTTCCGGCAAATTGACCATTTAGTCGTGTCAGTTAACGCATCAGTAATCTGGTGATATCGATTCCTATCTCCGTAATTAAAGCAACGGAAAAAAAATATTGAAGTTTAATATAAAACCTGGCAAGTGCGTATCGGACCACGCGCGCTGTAGGGTTCCGTAGCAAGGACTACTTCCGACCACAAATATTAAGTTTGCATTTCATAATATTATTATGAAATACGTAGGTACCTAATTTTCATTGGAAATATTTTCTAAATTATAACCCAATATTTTTTTTCAAAATTTTCCACCTCATAGTTTAAAAGCTAGAGAGGAGACAGTTTTTAAACACTTAGAAACCTTCATGATATTTTCAAAGACTCCTATCCAATAATATTCCACACGAACGGGGGCCCGATTATTTTTTTTATCCCCAGAGTGCCCCATTTTTAGGGTTTCGTACCAAAATGGTAAAAAAGGAACCCTTATGGTGCGACTTCGTCTGTCTGTCTGTCTGTCTGTCACGCCTGATTATTTCAGCAACTACTACTTTTATTTTCATTGCAAAAGAGGCCGGAGTGGGGGTCCGAAATTTTAAAGTGGGGTTACTAGGTCAAATGGCATATCATATGAAAGGGCTTGATCTGCACATTTCAAAATATATTTTCATTTAATTTTATGTCTCACAGTTTTCGACATATGATGAAAAATGTCTGAAAAAATACCATTCCCCCTCCCGCCCCTTATCTCCGAAGTTTGCGGACCAAAAAATCTGAAATAATTAGAGCTGATAGGCATTGACTCAAATATTGCACCAAAAATGAAACGATGTTCCTAACTAGTACAGTTATTTCAAAATCATCAAAATTCCTTCACAAACAAACTTAGTTATGCGGTCCGGTTTTTTTCACTTTATACGTCCAAAAATGATACGGAACCCTCGGTGTGCGAGTACGACTCGCACTTGGCCGGGTTTTATTTTATTATTTTTACTACACTTCTTTATGACCGTTCAAATAAGACATACTACCTGCGAAGCAATAGTACCTATAGTAGTGTAGTGCCCATAGTGAAATCTAACTAAAATGTCAAAAGAGTTAAATAGCTGTGATATACGGACGGATAGACGGACAGACAAACAGGACGACAGTTTTTGCCACTTGTCTAGGGAACCCTAAAAGCTAATGCTTCTTAAAATACGTGTTAATAAAATTTTAAAGCCTTTTAATTTAATTAAGTAAGAGTAAATTATGATTGATTACAAACCAATAAAATCCCACTAATATTATAAATGCGAAAGTTTGTGTGTGTGGGGGAGTGTGTGTGTGTGTATGTTTGTTATATTGTATTGTATGTTGGAATAACACATAGGCTACTTTTTATCCCGGAAAACGCGGGCGAAGCCGCGAGTGGTAGCTAGTGAGAAAATAATTTCTCACATATCTAACGCATTTAGCAGCATTAAAGATTAACTCACAGGCATTAACTGCGATTAATTTCTGAACAGCAATTCGAAATAAAGAAACTTAACGATCGTACAGGGTAATTCACCTACTTTCTTGGCTAGGCATAAAGGCGGGTCAATAAAAGTGAATGCACTAAACGTAACATGATTCTCTTGGCAATTACACCGGTCACGCCTGTATAACTTTTAATTAATCGGTGAATTACACACGTATAAATATACTTTGTACTAGTATCGAAGCTGTTGTCGCTGGAGCTTGTCGCGTACTGGTTTACGATTGTACGTTTCCATTAAACTTTGTTAGACGTCACGATTAAATTGTTTTTGGCAAGTGAATTTTGTAAAATCGATAATTCCCTAGAGATTTCCTTATGGTAGAGATGCGTTATCAGTCTCATGTAATAAATACCTAGTAATATTTATATTATAACTCCTCATTATAAACGCCTCATAATTTAACCACTGTTTAAATATACAACTATCCTTTCATTTCTACTTATGACAATTAATAGAAATGACAATTGACATAATAGCTGTATAATGTAATCAGCCTTTATAAGTAAGTGGGAAAGTATCAACATTCGCTACTCAATAACCTTAAAATGATTAAAACACTGGAAACTTACTAAAAAAGTTTTATTAGGCATAGGCAGGAAGCTGCCAAATTTTTGTATTGTAGGAATATTCTACGAGTACCTCGCATTCGGGGAAATTATTTTATAGTACCTTTTGACGTATCGTGCTACATTGGAAACGCGAACCAATAACTTTCAGTGTGCAGTTGGTAGGTACGTGTCGATGATAGTTACTTGTGATATCAGTGACAGCTTCATTCTCGAACTTAATTTTTATTTCCGCTCATTTAACACGAACTTTAATCCATTTTTAGGGTTCCGAACCAAAATGGTAAAAAGGAACCCATAAGGTGCGACTTCGTCTGTCTGTCTGTCTGTCCGTCACACCTGCTTATTTCAGCAACTACTAATGCTATCGACTTGAAATTTGGAACAATTATAAAAAATGCTTACCCAACTTTATTCCATCCATTTTCATTTTATTTTATGTCTCACAGTTTTCGACCTATGATGAAAAATGTCTGAAAAAATACCATTCCCCCCCCCCCTTATCTCCGAAGTTTGCGGAGCGAAAAATCTGAAATAATTAGACTTCATAGGAATTGACCCAAATATTGCACCAAAAATAAAACGATGTTCCTAACTAGTATAGTTTTTTCAAAATCATTAATTTTCGTTCACAAACAAACTTAGTTATGCGGTCCGGTTTTTTTCACTTTATACGTCCAAAAATGATACGGAACCCTCGGTGCGCGAGTACGACTCGCACTTGGCCGGTTTTTATGTCTAACTGGACTGCGTTTACGCAACTGATGTACGCATTGATATTAAAAGTTTTGGAGGGAGATTTTATGACAAAATTGTTATAAGATAATGTAAGTATCCGGTTTCCAGTGTCGAACAGTGAGCATCTGTTGTTGTTACTCGTTTCAAAATAATTCTAATTCACCGTCAACATTAACACAGACAACTTAAAACTATCATCAACGTTGAAAGTAGTGACGAATATACGTGTTGTGAATATATTGGACGCCTTAAGTGCAAAAACAAAACAATTTCTTCGTTAGTGACACCGTCGAACAGGTTAGAAAAAGCGTTATCATTCTTCGGTGACAGTTTGAGGTACCAACCTACCAAACACAACAGTAACCATAGACTACAGATGGTACACTTTGCTGGTGTTACCAGCCCCAAACTAGTGTTGCCAGCTTCAAACTAGTGTTGCCAGCTTCAAACTAGTATTACCAACCTAAAACTGGTGTTACCAACTCCAATCTCGTGTTGCTAAAAATTATGTAAATAAAAAAAAAAGTGGAAATAAATATAACAGAAAAATGGATAAACAAATGGAAAATTTCCGGCAAATTATGAGGGAGGAAATGGCAGCGCAAACAAGGGAGATAACCGAAGCAGTAACTAAAAACGTATCAGAAACAATCAACGAAAAACTAACAGCACTTGTAGAAGAGAATAAAAGCTTGAAGACGGAAGTCAAGATCCTACAGGACAAAATCAAGCTAGTAGAAGAGCACAAAAGAAAAAACAACATCATTTTCTTTGGGGTAAAAGAGGAACAACGCAGCGAATCCCCAATCGAATCCATTATAAAACTGCTTGAAAAAGACATGAATATTCACATTAACTCACATGAAATAAATAACGCTTACCGACTAGGAGAGAAAAGAAAGATAATAAACTACGTCCTATTCTTGCAACCTTTACAACAAACTGGAGAAGAAACGAAGTCCTCAAGAATAAAAAGAAACTGGACGCGGGAATTTATATAAAAGAGGATCTCAGCAAGGAAATCCTGGAGAAGAGGAAGGAACTTCTGCCCCAACTAAAGGAAGAAAGGGCAAAGGGTAAGATTTGTTATTTTGTCAAAGATAAAATAGTCACCAAAGAGCCGAAAGAAGATAAAAGAGATAAAAGGAAAAGAGACTGCACCGATTCTCCGGACAAATCGCCAAATCAACCATCCACGCCGGCCCCAAAGAAGATTAATAAAACGAACATACTAGATTACGTGGCGCGAGGTAGATCCACTTCACTGTCACTACCCACAACTACAAAAAACGACGAATAGACACCGACAACGAGAAACCCAAATCGAGCAACAAAAAGTATCTACCCAACGAAACAACCAAAACACTCACCCCAAGACGGTTGGTCACCGCGGGGAAAGACGACCACTACCCTCAAAATACTACCTCCCTGCCTCAAACGAATGCTTTTGAACTCAAGAAACATCAAAATACTAAATATATACACATAGCAACATACAACACACTCTCTCTAAGATCAGAAGAGAGCTTACAAGAACTTTTATACTCTATAGAAGATGTTAAGTGGGATATTATTGGCTTGAGCGAAGTAAGAAGAAATGGTGAAGCCATCGACGAGTACGATCAGTTCATACTGTATTATAAAGGCGAAACACCAGGAAGACATGGAGTGGGGTTCTTAATCAAGAAAGAACTCAAAAACTTTATTGTAGAAATAATTGGTATATCGGAAAGAATTGCTATACTGAATACGAAGATCCCTCCAAGCAAAGAAGTATCGATTGTGCAAATATATTCACCAACCGAGCAATCCACTACTTTAGAAATTGAGTCATTTTACTCGTCCCTTAATACCGCCATCAAAGAACACGCACATAAAAACTGCATTGTAATGGGTGATTTTAATGCACAAGTTGGAACACCAAGGAATGGAGAAGATATCGTACTGGGCCCTTACAGCAGTGGCAAACGAACAAGAAACGGACAAAAACTAATAGAAATGGCTTTTGAAAATAACATGAAAATACTGAACAGTCAATTCAAAAAAAGAGCTTCTAGACGATGGACATGGGTATCGCCAGATGGCCGGTATAGAAACGAAATAGACTATTTTCTAACGAACAGACCCAAATCATTTGATGATTGTGGCACCATTGCAAACCTCAATTTCAATAGTAATCATAGAATGCTTAGAGCATGTCTGAACACATCATCTTCTCTAAAGTCAAGTCGACCTTTCATAATAAAAACAACAATATCTAACAACAAAGCAAGAATAGCCACCATTAGAGAAAATCTCAACTCTGTGACAGAATCATCCCTTCAACACTTAAACACTCAACAGAAATACAATATACTACACGAAATATTAACAGCAACACCAAAAATTTGCATCGAGGGCAAATCAAAAGATAAAAGACACATATCAGAAAAAACGAACGAACTTCTAGAGAAAAGGTCTAAATTAATTAATACATCAAACAAAACGAAAAATATTAGGGAAGAAATAGGCAAATTAAGTAAAGAAATTAAAAGACAAATGAGAAAAGATAGAGAACATTTTAGACTCGAGACTTTTGAAAAACATATTAACAAGACAGGAGGTATAAAAAAGGCTCTTAAATTTTTATCAGAAAAAACAAATTGGATACCTAATATGAAAGACCAACACTGCAAGACCAAGACTAAAAGACCAGGTATACTATCAATAGCTACAAATTTTTATGAAAACCTGTATTCCAGCAAGAGTCAGATAGACAACACTGATTTAAACAACAACAATAGTGTACCACCCATACTAGTAGAAGAAATATATAAGGCAATCGAAACACAGAGGAAAGATAAAGCTCCTGGTCCCGACGACATCAACAATGAATTGCTTTTAGACTGCAGAAACCATGTCGCACCATTATTAAAATACATTTTCAACGACATACTATACACCGAAAAAATCCCAACACAATGGACTACATCGACGATCATCTTGCTTCACAAAAAGGGCGACAAGGATGAAATAAATAACTATAGACCGATCAGTCTTATGTCCAATATTTATAAAGTTTTCGCGAAAGTAATCCTATACCGAATAACTAGAACTCTAGATGAAAATCAGCCCAGGGAACAGGCCGGCTTCAGGACAGGATACTCAACGTTAGACCATATACTTGCCGTAAGACAAATTTTTGAGAAGAACAAAGAATTTCATATACCATTCTATTGTTGCTTTATCGATTACAACAAGGCATTCGACTCAATAGAGCACGAAAACATCTGGCACTGTCTGAAAAAGCAAGGAGTCGAACATAAGTACATTAGAATTTTAAAAAAACGTATACACTACTAGTACAGCTAGGATAAAGTTGGAAAAAGAGGGAAGAGAAATAAAAATAAACAGAGGCGTACGCCAAGGGGACCCACTATCCCCTAAATTATTTACAGCTGTTCTAGAAGAAATCTTTCGCAAACTAAAATGGGACCAGTATGGACTAAACATAAATGGAGAAAAACTATCCCACCTACGATTCGCTGACGACATCATACTATTCGCCACAACAAAAGAGCATCTACAAAACATGCTCGCAGACCTAGAAAGAGAAAGTCGCATGGTAGGGCTAACGATGAACACTTCTAAAACCAAAGCCATGACGAACGCATCCGAAGACACTATCATCATAAATGGCAAGCCGATTGAGTACGTGAAAGAGTACACTTACCTAGGCCAACAAATCTCAACCACTGATATAATGTCAAAGGAAATAGATACTAGAATTGGGAATGCATGAAAATGCTACTGGCGGCTAAAGGAAATAATGAAAAACACAGAAATTAAGATGTCCGTCAAATCAAAGCTGTACAACACCTGCGTGCTACCAGTCCTTACATACGGCTGCCAAACTTGGGCACTCACCAAAGCACAAAATAAGAAAATGGAAATCTGTCAGACAGCAATGGAGAGGAGCATGTTGAATATAAAAAAATCGGACAGAATAAGCAACAAAATCATCAGAAAACGTACGAAAATAGAAGATATAACAACGAGAATAAGGAAACTTAAGTGGAAATGGACAGGTCACATAATAAGAGGTATTGAGAAGTGGAACAAAAACATTGTATTTTGGTACCCAAGAAACGGAAAAAGGAAACGAGGTAGACAGTTTCGAAGGGAAGACGAAATAAAGATCATAGCAGGAAAAACATGGACTAGGAAAGCGACAAACAGAATAGAGTGGAAGGAAATGGAGGAGGCCTTTGCCAAAGTTGGGCAAACAGACCAAGTTGAAGGTGTCATCGACTCGCTAGAGTCGTCATTATAAGATTTAAATTTGTTATAAAAATGTGTCTGAATAAAGGCTTATATTATATAATAATAATATAATAATGTAAGCATACGATCTGACTGTAATGCTACTAGTAAAATATCAGGTTTTTCTCGCCGTTGAAGTTTAATGATGGTGTTTTATAAGTTTAAAATGTATGGAAACGTTTGTATAGATACATAGCCTATCTCAGGTTTAGCAATTTTTTTCTTGTTCTAGTTTTATTGATTTTTCAGGAATGTAATATTAGGCCCATGCTCATATTTGGAGATATTTGGAGTCAATCTCTTTTAGCAAAATTTCAGTTTTTACTCGCTTTTATAAAATATAAATTGTGTTTTATGTGATGATTAACTTTCTATGATTTTCTGTGATGATGGATGAGTGCGATTACAGTATATTCAAAAATACTGTTACAATTTTTGGGATAGTTACTTCAAACCGTTATCAATTACACCGATTCGTTCGAGACTACAATTACTTAGGAATGTCTATTAACAGCAATAGCTGATGTTTTGGTAGTATTTGAAGTAAACATTTACATCCAGTGATATTTTACTCAATTTATGATTTATCATTTCAAAAGAATCGATTTTTTAATCTTCCTTCGCGAAGGCTTTTCGATAGATCCTAGATTCCTATACTTTTTTGTTAGTGCGGACTGTAACTTATCGTTATTTTTTAAGTCCTTTCCGAAGTTTGGAAATAATCGTGTATTTCCAAACTTAGAAAAGGTGCATCCTCACAATATTTATTTATTTATTTAGGTAGATACTTTTTTAAAGAAAAACATAGAAAGTTAGTAAGAACGGAAATTAATGCTAAAGTTTTAGTACCTAGTCATAAATCATAGGTAAACTAGTTAGGTACCTACTTGAATCACTAATGAAATTATGGGACCTAGCTTTTAATAGCCTACTTATATTTTCTAGCTTTACCTAATTAAACTAGGCTTTAATCAACAAGGTACAATGTTTTACTGCGGTCAAGTAGTAATATCGTTTCATGTTGTTATGGAAATAAAACTGGTCAGGCGCGAGTCAGTAACAATAACAATACTTACATTAATAGTTCAGTTAAGAAATTTGTTTAAAAGTTTTATATCAAAATAAGATGGTATCAAAACTGAACTGCTTCGTTGGTCTAGTGATTGCTCATGGAACCGCTGAGCGTAGGGGTCCTTGGTTCGAACTCCGGGTCGGGCAAAATGTTTTTGTTTTTCTTTTAGAAAAATCTCAATAGCAACCAAGATTTGTGCCCGTCGTATGGCAATAGACTCGCTAATGGCGGCAAAAATACGACATACTATCCTGAAATAAGAACTAGTTTGTGTAGTAGTTGTTATAGTTGTCATAGTTGTCATAGTTGCAAATTGGACTCTATTCTGATTACCTAGCGACTGGACTATTTCGATTGGATAGAAAGAGAATACAAGCATAAGATGTTAACCTACATTACGTTTGTAAAATGTAAAGAAGTCATGGCAGACGATCTCGAGAATTAAAGTTAGCTGTCCACAGTCGGTATTTTGTGCTACGATGCAAATCAAGTTCAGACTGTTGTGTCTCGTGAGTCGTGAGCCGGTCATTATAATATTTAAATCTATACTAAAAACTGAAGTTTGTTTGCTTGAACGCGCTAATCTCTGGAACTACCAGATAGATTCGAAAAAATATTTTTGTTTAAGATAGACATATTCATGAGAAATAGTATAGGTTATTTAACATTACGCTACGATCTATAGGAGCCGAGCAACGGGAGTGAAACCGCCAGGAAAAGCTAGTATTATAATATTTAACCTTTCTGTGAGCTTGCGAGATTGTGCGTGTTTCTTGTGATTTTATGCGCCTGCCACACACTCGACGAGTGGCATGGGAAGTAGCGAGGAAAGGAGGCAGAGACATAGTGTGGCAACATTACTCGTCATGCCACACGTCATGCTCCTCGTCCTCTCTCTCTCTCGTCTCGTCCGGCAGAGAGGGCAACATCGCGACAAATCACGGCAGCGCGAGGAGCATAGCGATGAGCAGCGCAAGGAGCATAGTCTGGCAGGCGCATTAGATACAAGTTTGTAGTGGGTACTGTGGGTAGCTTAATAGCTCGAGTTAAGTAGGTACTACATAGTTACACCACAGATTATAGAAATAAGGAGATTATGTTATCATTGCAAATTGGTACGGGAACTGATGTCGCTACTTTTAAAGCAGTGTGCGTCACAACCAATCGTCACCGTCAATCTATTGCTGAATATTAGTTTTCTAATATACCTAGGTACCTACTGACAAAATTAAAGGTATCGAAGGATGATTGCTTCAACTGCTAGGCAAACACATTAACACAGCATTCTTTCAGGGTAATCCTAATCCCAAGTGTAAATAAATTTGTCCACAGCCATTTAGTGCTGATTAATTTAAACCAGCTGTAAAGTTAAAATCATAATTAACAGCTACTAAGAGAAAACATTTTGATTACCACTCAGCCACTACTTTATTAGTACCACTCCTGCACCAGGAAATATATGGTCAACAGAATAAATAAAACCAGCCGTTTCACTTATTAGGTTCACACATTTCTGTTATGCGGCCGCCTCTACGGGCGTAAACCAAGCGCCTTTCCGGCCAAGCCAACATTCAACCAGCAATTCATTTATTCCTAATGTAAATGTTATAGAAAATTTATGTAAATTCATATTATTACATTACGCCCGATAGCAATTTACTGGCTGTATAAATATGAATGCCGCATACCGAGTGGATATTTACGCGTCTAATATGAAGTAAACTGTTTTGTTACACTGTCGAATTGTAGAAAGTCCCGTGTAATATACAGGATGTCACCGAAAGGGTATAACAATATTAAATTCACGGACTCTCTAGGTGATAACAAACTACATGGCAACATTTTTTTAATACCTTTTCCTACAAAATTATGAAGTTATGATACATTAAATTTAAAAATATTTTTTTCTAATTGAATTCTACACATCACTAGCACCAAGTCAGCTGATCAGGGTCAATAAACTATTCTTCAATGAAACATATCCTATTTCTTCAATTTACTCCTGGTACTGTTTACTTTAAATCTTTCATAACTACGTCTCTTAGTACAAAAAATGGCAAAGGGTTCTGCACGTAATTTTATTTTATTATTAAGATTACATTGATTGTAGCATTTGTAGTTTTGCTATAATGTCACCGCTGTAACGTTAAAAAAACAAATAAAGTATGAAGTTAAACACGCTTTGTTTACTTTTGTTCGTAGGCCAGAGTCTGAAGCACAGTTTTACAATACGTGTCGCGTCTGTAGTAATTATTTGTTTGAACAACACAATCGTAGGCAGGTACTAAAAATAATTAATTATCCGTGTATTTTAATAGGCCGAAAATGTATCCAGCTACTTATTCAAAAGAAGTTGTTAAAAGTATCTACTAGGACTTCATGAGTGACGGAAGTTGTCCTGACAGCGAGCGTTGGTGCACAATAATAACTTTACGAAACCCTAATTTGGATACTGTTACATAAACATAGCAGACATGGATCAGATATCAAAGGTAAATAAACACACAATGGTATTTAGGGTCACTCAGCTAGTTGCAAGCACGTCGCAATTTTTTCTGATTATTGTGACGTTATTTTTGAGTTCGATATCCAACCTAAGCAAAACGCGGGATGTTTTATGCTCAAAGCCTTTTTTTATTTCCGCCTCCAATACAATACCCAACTGACGTAGATACTTGTGTATCACTTAATAAATCTTAAATAAACAATTACAACTTACAAGTAGACACCTATCGGTTTTGTTTATCAACGCGACAGCTCTTAAAATTGAGCTAGGGAAGAGAGAAGTATTTTAACTGAGTCGACAGTCGTGGTTCACAGCTAGTATCTCGGTGACTTGGAGTGCTACTACATATGACGTGTTTGGTGGTAGTCGGTCAGAGTTTTTTTATTCTTGAAATTTTTAATTACCTATTACGAAACCAACTGGTACAGTTACCTTATTACTAGGATATCAGACTGTTACACTTCTTGTAGACGTACATGTGCTTCAGTCGCTCTCTATCCGTTTCTGTGCGAAGTTGTGATTGTGATTGTGATCGTTGTCAATAAAACTGTCGTAAAAATTACGTCAAGTTTAACTAATAGCGAAATTACGAGATGCTGGTGTGTATTAGAGCAACGGATGGTAATCTGCAAGCTGCCCGAGAGCTGTATCGTCAGCGTTTCATCGACGGAAGACCAGTTGCTGAGCGTCGGCTCTTCGGCAGCTGCCATCGAGAGTATGTTTCAGCCTGATGGTACAAGGTCTGTACGCGACCTGTTCTTTCCATGAGCCCGTATCGGAAGATCGGCCAAGCAGGAGGGATCCTGGATTTGAAGACGCTGTACCAGAGCATTTTACACGTAATCCACGCAGTAGCACACGTCGAGCTGCATTAGTGATGGGTGCTGCGAACCATGGAGGTATGGCAAGTGCTGCGCTAAGACCACCAACGTTCATACCACTATTGCCCCCCTCAGGAGCTTACGCCGGCTGATTTTTTGGAACGCGTGGCTTTTGTGAGTGGTACCTTAGTTAGACAGAAGCCTCGGCAGAATTAGGTACGGTATTAAAGTGCTTTGGACTGATGAAGCAAGTTTCACGGGACGGAATAAACATTAGTCAGTTCATTTAATCCCGCCGCCCACCGCCCGCCGCACGGTCCGTCGGCTGCGGCTGGGCAGAGCGCGGCTCCGCGTGTACTAGGCGCACAGAAATCGGAAAACATAGGTTGATAGGTATGATTGTCGGTTTGTTTATTCCTGTCCGAAGGGCATGTGATGCGGCACGCGCGTTGGTACCAGGCGCACAGAGTATCTCTTATTACTAGTTAATACGTATCAAACAGAGTAAACAGGACAGGATAATGACCCTCGTAGTGCGGTAACACGTTTGTTATGATTTAAATTTAATAAACTGTAGAAATACAAAAAAAAAAAAACATTTCCAAAGTAATTTATTTTGAGCTGTAGAGATTGTTAACCAGATACACTCTTCACCCCGTTTGTATTGATATACCCTTATCGTGACACCCTGTATAAATGAATTTTATTCGAATGGCATTTATCATAGGTAATTTGTTTCTTTTGTGATGTTTTATTGCAACCGGAGTTTATAAATCTGTCTCTGTAGTATATTTTGTATGGATATAAGGTATGTTTACTGTTGGTTTGCTTATGATGCAAATCAAGCCTTCAGTTGGGAGAGGAAAACAGGTTGTAGTCTTCAGTTGGGAGAGGAAAACAGGTTGTAGTCGATGCTTACGACAAGTGATAAGTTTAGTAACAGTGGTTTCAATAAACTGATCAATATGTACAAGAGGGTATATACACTATACAGCTTTATTTACAATCAGGATGAAGAAAAAGATAAATGATTAGGATGGCATAAATGATCCCAGAATTAAAAAAGCTACCATGTTATGACACAGCTAAATATAATCTATTGTGTAGAAAATGGTCATGCGCCGAATGGTACAAAACATTTATATAAACAAAGAAACACTGGCAATAATTTTTAATTCTATGCAATATACCAGATAAGCAAAAAAAATGCGACCTAAAGCTTTTTAAAGTTTTAGAAATGACAAATAGATCAGAAATTCAACTCGAGGAGGAATAATATTCCAGAAGGAATAATCTACAATTAAGTGTTGATTAGTGGAAAGATTCAAAGGTCATCAGGGACATTGTAGTTATCTCTTAAATTAATAGAGCAATTATTTATTAAACAAAGCAAATAATGCCGACTCTAAACAGAAGATAATACTAATTAAAGACGTTTTAATGAACTTTGTAATAATGTAAACATTTATTAAATACAAGTGTAACAAAATATTTGTTTTAGATTATTCGTTGTAACTATGGAGATATGTGAGCGTAAATATAAATTTTCCTCAAGTATGATGTAAATATACCTAAATCAAATGTGTATTATTATTAAGAGAAGATAATCTATACGACATTTTGTTTTTATTTGTAAATACAGAGAGAAGAAAATCCGTGACGGCGAATGTTAGAAATTTAGTTCTGCACATTATTCGGAGCTGAATTGAATACTTTTAGTCTTTCGTTAACTTTATTTTACCTATCTTTAGCTTTTACGGGGAGTATACGTGAATCGATAAAATTGGGCCTTGTCAGTGATTATATTATACCTACTTACTCTTTGTTGTCAGCCTCAACTAAACAAATGAAGAGCAAAGAAGGTTTTATGTCATAAACTATTACACCAACCACTTATCAACTTCGATTCCCGTTAGCAATATTTGTAGACAAGTTACTAAACTCCTCAAAATAATATTAATGAATCATTATTTTGTAGGCAAACTCATCGGAGGAAAATAAAATTCCTGTATTAGCTGACACAAACAATCTCTTTGGAGAGTAATATCCGACATAATGTAGACAAACAGATTTGATTGATGATGTTTTGATAAAGGTTAACGTTTCAGGGTTATGTTTTTACGAGCCTAGCTAGGAGCTTGTAAATAGGTAAAGTTCTGCGAATGTTGTTCAGCTGTTTTTGTTTGATCTTTATTGGTCGTGGTTTCAATAATCTTTCTGTTAGTATATTTTTCTGACATGCTTAATTATTTCTTGCGGTTTTGAACAAAGAATCAGCTGCGATGCTCAACCTTTCTATGATCTAAGTTTCTATGATGTAGGGTTTTTCTAGTGGATGGACTGCACTTTTGTAGTGTCAAGTTATAACTAGGAGCTGCAAAAATGTAGGTTCTATTTGTCCTAAATTCTTTATCATTGTTTGATTGTTAAATATCAGGTCAAGATATATGTAGTTCGATTTGCGACCTCCCCGTGTGATGCGTCCATGATATAAAGCTCTGTACGAGTCCGAAACTATAGTCGCATAACTCGGTAATAAACGCCTAAGTAAAACCGTAGAGTACCCACTAATTAATACAAAAGTTTACTAATCATGAATGTGTCTCACTCACGAAATTAAAACGAACCCTTGTAATGGAGAAGCGAAATCACGTATTTTTTAAATATTCTTCAACGAACTTCTACGCAAAATTATTTTGTTATTCTATCAGCGTACACAAAATTAAATCATCAGATGATACAAGTTAAACCAAGACGAATCGTTACAAAGTCACCATCCAGGCGTTATTGCGTTTATATCAATTCGCGGAAAAAACGTGAGGAAGATAACAATGACCAAACAAATGAACTTAAGTTAACTCTTGCTTTGAAAGATATCCATTGTTTTTGATTGCTCATTGATCTAGAAGCAGCTGCTGAGCGGTCCTTGATTCGATCCCCGAATCGGGCACAATTTTATCAGTTTTTCTCATTAAGAAATACTAGCTGCCCGAAGTCTGGATTTCTGCCCGATTAATGGCAATTGGTTCATCCTCTATTAATATAGGTGTACTTCGTCTTAAAGAATATTAAAGAATACTGGCGTGGTATTATAATGTATCACTGCTTACATATTATCATAACGTGTTTATTCCAAAAACGAGTGGGCGAACAAAATTCTTATCTTTGGACTGCTACCGAGCACTTTGTAACAGCCTAAACATTAGCCGACTTTGAAGTTTAATCCAGGTTTTCTAAATGGCCATAACAGTCGCGATCTTAGGACTCTAAAGATCTAATCTAAATATTCTACTTCGTAATGGAAATTGTTGGTTAACTTTTGATAGTCAAAAATTGCTCCTGCGTCATGGGATAAATCGGTTTAAATATTGTAAAAAAATATTGTTGTTATTTTCATTACATAGGTAGGAATAATTAAATTTGAATTCATTCGGTATTTTGGTATTTATTTTTATTTTTGACGAGGGGATAATAACGTAACAATTACCTATGCTGACTTGTCTGTTATTTTCAAGAGTTTCTTCTTCGTTCTTCTCCATAAGAATTTACGCTTTGCGGGCAAGTAGATTCAACTTACCGAGTAACAGATTGACTAATGACAATTCAAGAGTGCTTGTTAATGGTCTAATTGAAATAAATAATTGGACCTATAAAGCCATGATTTAATTTAATTTAATAGACACTGGCCTTTTATAAAATAACTATTTTTAACCTTTACACACAATCTCATTTAGAATTTTAAAACTTGGTAAAACAATACGAAAACGTTACAACGCTTATTTCTCACGGTACTGTAGTTACGGAGTAAGTAATACGCTGTGATAACAATGTTGGTGTGTCGGTGTATTTGAAGCCACGTGTTGCATGCTCTTATTACCAAAACAATGTTTGTAGCCTCATTTGTACGAACAGAAGGAACAAGTAGGAGATATGGAAACAAAACACTCTCAACTACAAGATAAATAAAATATTGCGGTCAGTTCAATGCCATTTACAATTTAATGAAGTATGTACCTCTTACTTATATTATTTTTAAGTAATAAATAAATGCTCTGAATTTTGTACTTAATAAATTTTGCCTTCAACATTATTTTCACAGAAAGCAGCTAGGTACTACTACATTACTAAGTATAGTCAACCGCATGTCGGTCGGTAGTAACACTTTGACCTTGAGCTGGTCTTACGTAGTAAGGAGTTTCAATAAAATAAGAGGCCAGATTATACTGGTTATTTTACCATTGACGTGCGGCCATAATTAATAAAATTATTTGTTTTTTTCAAACCACGTTTTTAAAACGGACTAAAAAGTATAAAATAAGCGTGAAAATATCTTTATACCATTCCCCCTCTAAAAAGCTTATTTTTTTCACTGAAAACAGTGAATAAAAAGCACTTTTACTCACTGTTTTGATGTTTGAAAATGGAACACATCAATGTATTCGACCACAGATTTAAAGAACCTATGCTAGATGCGGCACGTTATTAGATTGTATGAAAACCGAACGTGTCATCTTTTTTATACCTACGATAACTTCACCCCAGCCATTTAGTGATGTGCTCAGAGTAAACAGAATTGTTTCAATCACTAAGCGTCACTGAGCTAACAGACTTTTTTTAGTACGAACAGTCGAACATGCAGGGCACGCTTGGTCGTGGCTTGCCGTATCTAGTGTAAGTGTAATCTGTGTATTCGACCTATATTGATGTGTTCTAAATTCAATTTGATTGGTCGACATTTTCGACAAGGAGTTTAGCATTAGAATAAAAACTGGTTTGTGTTCTTTGCTGTCCTTAGTAAATTGGCGCTATTTTGAATACTGTAAGTTGTACGAATACAAAGTTTAGTGTTACTTTAATATTTAATTTTGTGTTCGTTTAGTGTTGTTCTAATCGATTAAAAATGCATTCTAGTGATGAAGATGTGTTAACACCTGAGTTTGTGAAAGAGAGGGCGGCCGATATAGTGGAAAGGTGGTAAGCTTGCTACCTACCCAAAAAATCACGGCTGGTTTACATCAAAGCCAATTTAACTTTACTTTTTCTTCATTATAATTGTATATTTTCACTTAAATCTCTCTTTTTCTCGTAGTCATGGTATAAAGTATAGTATGCAACTCTTGAATAAAACGGATTTATATCGAGGGCCATGAATCGCTCGCGTCGCTCAGGATTCTAACACTTGAATCACTCGCTACGCTCGTGATTCAATCATCATGAATCACTCCCTACGGTCGTGATTCAATCGTTAGTATCCTTCACTAGCTCGTGATTCATCTATGGCCCTCGCTTTAAATCCGTCCTTTATTCACTAATTGCATAATATACTATTATACCATTCCCCCTCTAAAAAGCTTATTTTATTCACTGAAAACAGTGAATAAAAAGCACTTTTACTCACTGTTTTGATGTTTGAAAATGGAACACACCAATGTATTCGACCACAGATTTAAAGAACCTATGCTAGATGCGGCACGTTATTAGATTGTATGAAAACCGAACGTGTCATCTTTTTTATACCTACGATAACTTCACCCCAGCCATTTAGTGATGTGCTCAGAGTAAACATAATTGTTTCAATCACTAAGCGTCACTGAGCTAACAGACTTTTTTTAGTACGAACAGTCGAACATGCAGGGCACGCTTGGTCGTGGCTTGCCGTATCTAGTGTAAGTGTAATCTGTGTATTCGACCTATATTGATGTGTTCTAAATTCAATTTGATTGGTCGACATTTTCGACAAGGAGTTTAGCATTAGAATAAAAACTGTTTTGTGTTCTTTGCTGTCCTTAGTAAATTGGCGCTATTTTGAATACTGTAAGTTGTACGAACACAAAGTTTAGTGTTACTTTAATCTTTAATTTTGTGTTTGTTTAGTGTTGTTCTAATCGATTAAAAATGCATTCTAGTGATGAAGATGTGTTAACACCTGAGTTTGTGAAAGAGAGGGCGGCCGATATAGTGGAAAGGTGGAAAGCTTGCTACCCAGAAAATCACGGCTGGTTTACATCAAAGCCAATTTAACTTTACTTTTTCTTCATTATATGTATATTTTCACTTAAATCTTTCTTTTTCTCGTAGTCATGGTATAAAGTATAGTATGCAACTCTTGAATAAAACAGATTTATATCGAGGGCCATGAATCGCTCGCGTCGCTCAGGATTCTAACACTTGAATCACTCGCTACGCTCGTGATTCAATCATCATGAATCACTCCCTACGGTCGTGATTCAATCGTTAGAATCCTTCACTAGCTCGTGATTCATCTATGGCCCTCGCTTTAAATCCGTCCTTTATTCACTAATTGCATAATATACTAATATTTGGTCGTTTAAAAAAACCGGTTTATCTCATGTTTTCCTTTCGTTTCTCCATAAGTCCACATAAACACACACGCCCTTTACTATACTAATCTAATATAGAGCGAAATAAGATTAGGATCAGCAAATCAATTCTATTTGTTAAGTAAATGAGTGGCCACCCGTATGACGTAGATAGGATCGTGTTAATAAAATTCCCCCCATAACCGACGCCATTGTCTCTCGGCAGATAAAGCAATTTATTTAATTAAAACACCCACAAGCATGCGTGGCTGTACATTGAAATAAATAGCGGTGTTATTAAGACTTCTAAGTTACGAGAATGTGACAATTTTGAGGCGTTACCTACTTTTGTTTACTATGAATAATAACTCATTTGTTTTGTGCTTGTTTTTCGGAATTGGTAGCCAGATTATTTTTATTGTTACAACTTTGACATTATAGATTTACCAACTTATAATTAAAAACCATACAATATTCAACCAACGCTTGCTGTGAAAGTGCTGATCAATTAAAAAAAACTGACCAGCACTCAGTAGCATCTTCTTTAATCTTAAACGCCGAATAACATACTGTGAAAAAAAACTATTCGATCAAGCGCGCCATGTAAAGCGATAAATTTCATTTTCCATTCACTTCAATCAAACAAACCAAGATTAAATTAAAATTGGTTCAAAATAATTGTTTTTTGATATGATATAAAATATCCTATGCTTGAGCCAAGCTGTTATTTATTTGAAATGCCAAGAAAATCATAATTCTTGACTAGACAAATCCTTTTTACCTATGTAGAATAAAGTTGAGTTTAAAAACAAAATTGCCACTTGTAATTTTATTGCAACCTCTAGTAACGGGCAATGACCAAAATTATACCAATTAGTTACCTCTAAATGCCTTCGTATTTAATCGGTCTATTATTCTAAACACCGAGTACACAATCACTGTCTAATCAGAATCATTCAAAAATTAACATTTCCGTTTTAATTGACATTCTAGATTGTTTCAAGAGATACTAAGAACAATGTTGGACTGTACAAGCGATTTAAAAAAAAATATCAATAGCATATTAATTTACTTTTGGCTATAAAGTACTTTTGAAAATCAAATAAAAATTTTATATAAGTTTATAGCTCAGTCAGTTCAAAAGCATTAAAAGTTCATGTCTACAAACTTTAAGTCCACGTCGGTAGATTTTGAAGTTAAAAATGCAGTTAAAATTCTTTTAAAATTACATTCGACGTATCAATCCTAAGTTAACTTCAGCGATCCCAATATTTCTATTATTACAACTGCATCGCATGTTATCGAGGTTCGCGTGAATACCATCGATTAATGTTTTATCTTCGCACCAAGTTCAATAACTATCTGAATTCGACTATCGAATATAATATTGACTACATTCGATTCTAAAACATATTCCCATCACTGATTCGGAGACCAAACCACCGGAGTCGATAATTATAGCCTTTGAGTGGTTAAACAAACTAACACTAAACTAAATTTTAAGTCTGCTGTCTTACTTTTAAATAGTAGTAAAATAAATTATAGACTTTAAACTTGCATACTAAAAATCAATTAATAAATTATACTGTTCGTTGGAAAAATTCTTCATAGCTCCTAAGTTATGATGAGTCAAACTTTTTGTTTTCATACATTTCGAGGAATAAATTCATACATTAGTGGAGGTATCAATTATTGTGTCCGAATATCTGTCAGTATATAATTTGTGTTTACCCAAAACAAAAAACAAAATTGTTTAGGAATCAACGGATTCCAATGATGTTATGACAGGATTTACAAATCAGTTACATATATAATTTTTTGCAGTTTGTCATCTTTTTGCAACGATGCAGCGGTTGAGGTGCGTCAAAGTCCTATATTTATTTATTTTTATTTTTGAACAGACTTTACTAGTATACCACTGCATAACAAATAATCATGACAGCCTGATTCCTAATATCGTTAATGACGGATTTAAAACTTGTAGAAAGAATATTTTCAATTTAATAAAAATCTTCCAGTGGTATTCCTTCAGAGGTCTTACCAAAATTGTTTCCACGTTAATTGGAATTCGATTTGTCGATTTGTTTAAGTTCAGGGGGTGACTATACGTTATTGGATTTCCTCTTCTCACCCTTTGCCATGTGAGGCTTGAAAAATCAATGGTTCTGCTACCCTCTCATACTTGGTTAGTCATCCGTTGACATGATTCAAATTCAGGAATTCACTTTCGCATTGCTTCATGGAAGGATTTTAAGGTGCCTTTAAACTTTGATGCTATTATTGATTCTTCTATCAAAGTTTACAAAATGTTCCGTTTGCTTGGTTTTTTCGAATGGAGGGTAAAATCTCAGGAAGCAATCTATCATGCTATTTTCTCATTAAAAATATTCACAACCTAATATTTTCAATGTGAGGAATTGTGTAGGTACATATTCGTAATTAGATCAATTGATGGCTGAATGTATTGAGAAACATTGTTTTATTTAGAAAAAAATGTTAAAAAGCTACAAATCAGTCGATCATAATATTCTTGAGTTATTTTACATCTTCTGACAAGTACTCGTATATATCTTAACATCTGATTTTTTTTCTCGAAACTACTAGCTATTACAAAAGCTACCCAAAGGATGTCTCATGTGGATTCCCAATTTTAACATGATTGATCTGTAGCGACGTGATTGAGTAACAAAAAGAAATAATATTTCATCACACAACCCTAGAGACCTCTTGCCTGGACGTTAAAAAATTGCCTACGTTTTTTATGATATAAATAAAGGCCCTTGACTAAATCTCATAGGCAAGCTGGAGGCTAAGAATGATTTATCAGTCAGTTTACCGAATTTATAAGTTAACATTTTATTATCACCATTATATAATATTTAAGGCAATCGAGAATTCAAAATATGAGCATCATAAATCAGAGTTTTGCAGACTGTATTTGTATTTCTGGTATTAGCAACTTAATCCAAAAAAAAAGAATTTTTTGCCTGCCTAGCTAGATGCGAAAATTCCTACATGAACTCCTGACCTTCATTAATTAAAAAACTAAAACATATAACATATAAAAAGAAAACCAATAACGTTCCCAACAAAAAATCTCCGTTACTTTTTATGCAAACATACTTATTACTTATTTTTTAATCCATACAATCTTCACATCATAGCTTTAGTGCCTAATTGTGGATGTAAGCCTGAACGATGCCTTATTTGTATGTTTATCGATTCAAAGTGTACTATTACGAGTCATAATCATAAGTGGAATTGCGCAATCATCGTCTAAACGTTGTCCAAGCATGTAATTTTAGCGAATAAAAACAAACAAGTTGTAATGTTTAGGACTAACTATTTAATGAACGCAATTATGAGGAGAAATCGCTTTATGCGGCGTAGTAAAAAGTTTCATGTGTTTTTTGTTTATCAAACTACAAAAGGTTTAAACAATGTTAACAAAAAAAATTCATATACTGTATTAACAGTATGTGTATTTCTTTTCCAAAATCAACGAGTTCGATTCCTGGCTAGAAAAATTGATTTTTCAAAAATCTAATGACGCTGTTTTATTTTTTATCAAAATCAGCCCCGAGACTCCTTTGAGTGTTTTTCGCTATTTCTTATATTTTCGGATTTAGCCATACACGCCCATTTGAAAAATTCACCCTGTATAGTACACCCACACTTTCAGTTCACCACACACAACCCACCAGTTCAGTCACATGTAATTGGGGGCAAGTCTATTGCCATTAACTGGGCACCAATCCTGGTTCCGGAATGCTTCTGAGATTTTCGTAATTTTTATAAACCCAATAAAAATTCGCCCGACCCCAAGATCAAACCCAGAACTTCACGTTCAATCGAGTTAGCGACCACTAAAGGATTTGTCACACTGGATGCGTTCTGCGGCCTGCGGTCAGGTCAAAGCGAACGCAGCCCGCATCATGTATGAACAACATTGTCGGTATCAATATAATATTTTGTATAGAATGCGATCTGACCGTGCGAGCACAACCAAAGAACGCATATTGGTCCGACGGGGCGGTGGGGAGGGAAGGACGCGTACGATTGCTCTGCCCTGGACCGCAGACCGATTGTCCCGACCGACAGCGTTGTTCATACATGATGCGGGCTGCGTTCACTTTGACCTGACCGCAGGCCGCAGAACGCATCCAGTGTGACAAATCCTTAAACCAACACATCAGATAATTCACTTAAAACATAACAAACCACTAAAATTCCATATTATTTATTAATATCGTTAAGTACACCACATGCTAGTACACCGCTTGTCAGCACATGTCCACACAGCGTTAATTAACTAAGTGCTATTATCGTCAATGCTATATTAATCGTCAATTTTATAATCAAAATTATTGTTTCTCACAGCGATAAAAACCGTTCAATGTCCAGTCACAATTCCATGTGGCACTTCATTGAATTTAATTGCACCCATCTATATAATTGCTTCATCCGATTTTAAACTTTCACATTGAAAGCTGTCGATTCCAATGAGTCCCATAAAGATTATGTGTACCTTCTAATTTCACTTAACAATTATTTAACAAGCTTCCAAAGTTTAATGAGTTCATATTTTTTATATCTAATTCGGCAATTAAATAACAAGCCTTTTACGGCCTTTTTAATACGAGTTTTCACTGATAAATGTATTACCGTTATTTGGATAGGTCTGTGTTGGTTCTCTAACAAAAACTTGGTGTAATTATGTTGTTTCTGTTTATTGGTGGCAATATTGTATTGTTTACAATGTTCTGTTGATGATCGTAATTGTTACTGCTGTTGGTTGTAAAACCAACCCTTTACTCACTGAGCGAATGTAAATATTTATTTGTGTGTTTTTTATTCGGAGATGGTTTTGGTTAATTACAATAATATGTAAGCTGTATTTTATAATGATATTCATAGACAATGCAGTGGGAACTTTTGACTATTTAATTATGCATTATTTAAATCTTTTAATCCTTAGGTACACTATTCAAATCATTCTATCGTCACGATTTTGAAATCATCATAATTGTAGGTGGTATGGTTGCTTATACATAATATAACTACTTGCTTAAGTAAGATCATCTCGTGTTTGGTTTACTTCTAATAAAAAAATCGGAAAAGTGTGAGTAGGATTCGGGCCCTAAAGGTTCTGTACAAAATGTAAAGTAGGTACCTAAAAAAATTAAAAGTGGGCTTAACTGCAGTGGCTGGAGTTGAGCCCACTGGAACACTGGGGTGTTTTATTTGACAAAGAAGATAGTCTTCATGAGGATTTTTTCACGCAGAAAAACACGTGCAAATAAAAAACACGTGCAGGATTATTATAAATATTATAACGTTTTTATGGAAATATCATTTACATTTTACCCAATGATATTAGGTATTTCATAGGTACAACCTCAGATCATAGGGTACAACCTCCGATCATAGGGTACAACCTCAGATCATAGAAACAAGGAGATATGCCATCATAGCAAATTAGTACGAGAACAACTGATGTCACTTTTAGTAAATTTTTCGACACAATTACGCGCATAATTAAGCGCTCCTTGTGAATAAAAAGATCTCCCACGCATTCAATATTCCGCACACCCTCAATCTAACACTGTTAATCGTCACTCAACACTAGTACTAAACTTAAACACTGTATTTATACCATCGATCGTGGTCGGTTCGTCACCAGCGCGTACGTTTTTAATATGAGCAATTTGCTCAAGATCAGGCATCAAGCTCGATAGCGACTTGGCATATCTCCTTGTTTCTATAATCTGAGGGTACAACTGTACAACCACTCTTGTATATTAGGTATCTTTATATTAATTTCTCGGTATCACTAGGTCTAACACCTGCACTTAGAAATTGGAGACATTAACATGTATCCAGTTTCGTTTGCGCTCACTTCATAGGAACTAGCGTAACAGTAGTTCTTATGAACTGAATGCGACACTTACGGGAAGGTACTATGTTGTACTTACTACCTATGCTTCAATTGCTTATTGAGTAGGTGAGCTAAAATATCTTCATGTCCTTTTTTTCCCAAAATGTGTTGATGTTGAGAGTAGACTTGGTAAGCAGTGTGCGTTAACATAAAAAAGTTATTAGTATTATAAATAGATGCATTTTGAACTTTGTAGCTCAAGAAAGGAAGAAGCAAAGATTGACTAAAAATAATAATATTTTTTTATATAAAGGTTTTGGGGTTTATAATTTTTTTTTTCAAAACTTTTTTTGCCTAATTTTGTCTCGATGTGGACATTTAACAAATACCTAAAATAAATTTAATATATGCCAAACATCAAACGTGTGTAAACCCAAGTTATTTACATAGCATAAGAAAGCTTTGAACAGTATGTGAACAGGAAAATTGGCAAGATGAGTAAAATGCAATAACATTTATTTAATAGAACCAGCTCTGGGTGATGCTTGGATGTATAACGCATGAATTTACGGAGAAATTTATTGTTTGTGCGTGAATCAATTTCAGTTGTTTACCACACAAGAATCTTAAAATTGTTGGAATCTTAACAAAATGTAGGCAAATAATTTATTTTGTTAATTTGTACAAATTGTACTAATCGAGTCTTGTAGGATGATGCAATTTGATGAGATGATATATTATGTGTCAGTGCTGATAATTTTATCAATATGACTGCTTCAATGATTTTTAGGACGCAAACGTAGTTCTGTATGATACAAATCTATAACATTCTGTTAACGTAGAAATGAAAACTAAAACTTTATTGCATTTGACATCAAACAACTTCAACAGAAGCATTGAAACGTCATCATTCTGATTCCATAAAACTACTAAACAAAACCAACTTTACATAAATTAGCGACGGTGTGTAGCTACTAGAAACAATTCTCTTTGGAACAAGCTTTCTAAAATTAAACAATAACCCAATTCCACCGGTGGTCATGGGCCCATAAATTTGAATGCACTCCAACAGAAAGAGTCCATATGTCACTGTTGAAAGCCCTTTCAACTGTAAAATAAACAATATTTTGCTACCGTCTTTTATAATTGAAGGTAAGTAACAGATGGGAACAATAGATTCTTAGGTTTTGTAACCCTATTATGTTTTTGAGAGAAAACAAATGGTAGAGTAAAAACATGAGTATAACAATGAGTTTTGGTAGCTGTTGTCCGGTTTCCGTAGAATAAAATAATAAGGGGCTACTGGTTGTGTATTGTCGTCTCTTTGAGCCCCGTCGAGCTTTACTTGAAATGATTGCCCACTGCGATGTAGATTCCAAGAATGCTGTATTCGCATTCTGTTTCGTTTTTGTTTCTTCCTTATTTTGGGTCTGTTCTATTGGTTGAATAGAGAAGCGTGAAAATCTTACTTCAATATTTATTTTGCTCAATGTGGACAAAATTCACGAAATTGTGATTGTGACATTGACAATAATAATTTACTACATATACTCGTAAAAACGAGTATATGTAGTACTCGTACTCGTAAAAACGAGTATATTATGTAGTAAATTATTATTGTCTTGTCGCGTCTTTTTCGTGTCCAATTTCGCTAATGTTGGTCACTTGGCCAGAATCCGCCTGTGCACTAAATGTTCTACATTATTTATCCTCCGTGGTCAGTTTGTTGGCTGTCATAACTGTATCACCTAAGATATTAGGTACAAACCAAACCATGAAATGTAGAAATTACTCTCATGAGATAGTTTTTTCAATACACAATCAGTTAATAAATAATTTGATGTTCAGACTGGAGCTGGCTGCTACTTTATTTTTTTTTATTCTATGATAGGCTTGCGTTTGACTGCCATCTCGCCTGATGTTTAGTTTATAATCAGTTTCCTCTTTCGGTAAACAATCTCATGATCTTAATAATACTTAAATCTGCAATAGTTTCATTTACGTGCATACGTGCGCTGTTTTCAGATTCCATTGCACCTGAGACGCGATGTTTCTTTCATCTTAACATTATGACGGAAAACGATAATGTTCCACAAACTGTTACAATGATTCCTATAGCACCTAATTATAGACTCGATATATTTTTCTGAATTCGACAGCTAATCACAAATCTCCATTGTATTCATAGTTCAACACAAAGGACTACCAAGGTAGAAAAACATCAGGTATATCGAGTATCAATGCGCAATTTATCTTTTGTGGGGACGAAATGCGACATAGTATCTATTACTGTCAGGACAACATAGGAATTGCATTCAAAACGCAATCGAATATTTTTATATACAATGGTCTTGAACAAAAAAATCCCGGACAATTGCCTTTGTAACTCGAATACTGATCGTTATCGGAGTTTGAACAGCTTATCTGTGTCGCAGAGGAGCCGATCGCATACTAATCTGTGATTATACAACTACCTAATAAGTTTCCCCTCAATTACACAGTAGACTGTAAGTAAAATTGAATATTCAATACGGCATAAAGAGCCCCGCTTAGATTATTTTAATGTTATTGGACAGAATAAACGTTTTATTGATGAAGAAGAGCGTAATTTTGTTTTAATAATTAAAAGCAAATTCAATTATGAAGCAATACAATTTGGTTATTTGTGATGTACCTACGTAATACTGACAATTTTTACTAATAGTAATGTTTTGGAGATAATGGAAACACCATAATACAGCTCAAAGGAGAGGAATTTCATTTCGATTTAATCCAATTTCCAAAATTAATCAACTCACAGCTAAAAAAATCACAGCTACCTACACTAAAGATCATTTATCTTTACGTTTGTGATTCAATGAGTAGAATCCTAAATAGCAAACATGTATCACAAAGGTTATATTACCACGGAAACCTTGGCATTGGTTAGAAGCACGTACAGTTCAATAACTGGTTAGATTTCAACACGCAGAGATAGTGTATAGGTAAGTAGTTACAGAATTAGTATTCATAGCAGCATTAGAAACATTAGAAGACAATATAGCTATCAAACACCTTTGTCTTCATCAATGCGCTTTCTTGACTTATTGACAGAATAGTTTTATTCTTTCAAGAACTGGTTAGAAGCAGGCGACCAGAATATGTTCAAAATTATACGAAGTGTTGCTATGTGACTGTACTTCACTCTAGGACACGGAAGCATGCTCCTCGCGCATATAATGTAGAATTATACAAATTCAAGTAGCTACTAGTTACCCTACTACAATCATCACAGCAGCTTTTAAGGTACCTACCCACTCTTAGTACCATTCTCTACATAAAAGAACTAGCTTCCGCCCGCGGCTTCACCCGCGTTTTTCGGGATAAAAAGTAGCTTAGGTATATGCTATTCCAGACTAAAGTCTATCTCTGTGCCAAATTTCATCCAGATCCGTTTAGCCGTTCTGGCGTGATTGAGTAACAAACATCCATCCTTCCATCCATTCAAACTTTCGCATTTATAATATGTATACCTACTAAGGCGATTCGCACACTGCCCCGCATCACGCAGCGTAGTGCGGGAATGCGTGATCTTACGTTGTTTGCAAGTACCTAACTACGTTTGTATAGAAATCACGCATAGTGCAACACACTGAAAAAGCATTCACGCGCCGTGTTGCAGATCACGCACCTACATGCGGAGAAACACGCACCCCCGCGCGTGGGTGCGGGGCAAGACGCAAGGTATGGCACACAGATCTGCAGTATCGTGCGTGATTTCGTGTTGACAGTTGACATCTGCCGACAACATACATATGGTTGCTAGGAAGTTTTTTTTATTTTAAATCTGCCAGTATGAACAACAAGACAATTATTGCCATCTAGTATAATAAATTAGATACTAATGAACTGCTTTATCAAACTGTCAAAAAAGTTGCTAAGACAACGATAGTAGGTGGCGTATCGTTTTTGCCTCTAGGCCACCGCATGACCTCCGCGCGTTGGTACGGAGAAATCTGCATGATGATGCAGATCTGCACTCCCGCACCCGCACGCGTGGCTCCGTCACCACGCACCCCGCAGCGTAGCACAGAGCGGTGTGTGATTCGCCTAAGTAAGTATAGATAAGAAAATATTGGGCAACCCAATAAAATTATACAGACAGACCATAGGGCTAAGATTACTTAAGCTATCAAAAATATTACCAGTTAGTTTATGTTTCATTTATTTTCATTCAATGATGGGCCCAAAAATACATTTAAAATATTATATCAATATACTCATAGACGGCCTGTTACTGTACCGACTTATCAAAGATATTTTTTGTTAAATAAATTGGAATGTAAGGTTCCCGACATTGACAGATAGATCACAGATGGTTGCACAATGGTATCATAATAATAAAGACCTATCCTAAGAAAATATTCACGAAATTCCTTATTGAATTGATATTTAATAATAACTTTATAAAATGAAAATGCCGACCGTATGATGTGTATTTTTGGGCTTAACTCGTCTGAATAATATTATATTCTGTCAAACTGATTATAGCAAATTTTTTGGCATGATACTTAAAAGAATATAACTCGTGCCTACTGTGGGTCAAGAATGGACAAACATAATAGAAAATAATTAACCGAAAAAGGCAAGAGCATCGTGAAATCTACAAGGCCGCAGACAAGCAACGTTCAAAAATCAATTTCAAAGGCTCCGACTATTGAGATAATCATAAATGATACCATGTCCGCAAAACGTATTGAATTTGAAGGTGTGATCGATCGAGCGTGACCACATAAATCGCAGGAGACTATTAAAAACCACTTGAGCCTGCAGAAAACATTGACATTGAAATAAATTCAACGTCAAAATGCACTTTGAGATCAACGGCGCTTCTCATTCATTTTAACGGTAGGTGTGGCGTCAACATGCGTCGTCAAGAAACGACGATTTAGATGAAAATCGAATTGTTAACATTTCTAACGGACTCTTTGTTGGTTAGCGTGCAAGTTTCACGGTAGGTTACGAACGCTCGCTCGGAAATTCTGCAGCTGCCAACTATATCTCGGACAGCGACAGCTAGCCTTTGTCCCCGTACAGATACGACTTCATATAAATGTAGTTTATATTTGAAATACACAAAAAAGAATGAACCTCTCAAGAGCCAAGTCTCACGGAAAAAAATATTCGTCTATTGTCACACGTTCTACACAATAAACGTTGGTCGTATCGTTGGCGCATTAAAAAGTATTCATGCGGTATTTTAAAGGTCTACCCATGGTATTGTGTTAAATCGCAAGGATTTTGACACTTCTATATATTTGACATCTTTTCGAATCGATTTCAAATTCACCGAGTTTAGTTTCGGTGTTTCCTGTCTTTATATTTGAGCGTCTCCGTTGGTATTGTGAAGCCACATAATTGGAAACAAGTTTACCCATTGGTCACAATTAAAGAAGCGTAAAAACAATTGCGAAAGTGTTAATGAACTACGGGTAATCATTAAAGTTCTTTCATGGTTGGAATTGGAGGCTATTCTTGTTATGGTTGATGGTGCCGGGGAAATAAAATCATGGTTTTCATTATAGACCGTAACGGACCGATGCATTGTCTCAATCAAACGGCAATGAGCATCGGGTACAATGACCGCAATTGCTAAATGATGGGGAACTGTCCTGCGATAAGTCTTATTGGTATGCGTTGCGTCGAGAATTGACATTGTCTATAGCTAAGAATAATTTATTCACGATTGAAAATTTTCTCAGTTACTTCAGAGCATACAAACTAGTCATCTTTATTTTAGTACCGAGGGCTGTTGGCACTGGCAAACTTTGATGTTGTAACAAATGTGCAATATTATTAAATATAATGAAATTCCGAAACTGAACCGTTTTCATTTATTTTAAACAGATTGCGTATATCGATTTAAAACAGCAGACGTTTTGTACCATTTCTACTTCCTTTACATCAACGACTCTTTTTTTAAACATGCCCAAACAAAGCTCCTAAAACATGGCCTCGCCTTAATTATTTTTAATCATTTCCTTTAAAAAATATTGTGCAAGAAAGGAATTCTTAGTAGAACGTAATAAATCTGTCATAGGCCTTGTTAGATGTGTGCTTTGATTTTATAACGATCAAAGGAGTCTTGCTACTGAGGAATCCCTGTGTCAACTAATTGGTTTACTTAGAGAAGCAGAAGTAAAGCTAAATATGGGACTTCATAGTTTTCATCTATATATACTTATAATAAGAATGTAAATTCCACGTGTCTGTACATTGCTTATATTTGCATAAAAATAATATGGGGGACTAAAAATAAGTAATAAAGTAAATTTCTATCATTTTTAGAATTAATGTCTGTCTGTTTGTCTGTCGGTTTGTCTGTCTGTTTGTCTGTGTGTTTGAACACGCATCAAATCAATACTACTGAATTGATTATGAGGAAGTAGAAAGAAATGTATAGGCAGTATCTTGAGGTAACATTTAGTCTTTATTTCATTAAAATCGGTCCATTCTATCAAAAGTTATTACAAAAAATCTATCAGTCAGGAGTAACTTTGCTAACATGTATTATGCCGGTCCACATAATGTATTTGTTCAATCCAATCGCCATATCTGTATCGCCGACGCGTATCATGCGAGTGGTGATACATACGTAATCATGACATGCGGCGGTCTTGATACACGGTTCGATACCATACGCGATACGGTCCGTTCCATCTCGATTCGGTTTTTGTCCGATCGGGAAAAATAATGCGTTTTATTATGTGGACTCGGCATTAATTGGTCAGTGGCACTAAAGAGTATTGTGTCGTTGTTTGTCAGCAGAGACCTGTCATTAATCTAATAAATGCAATCAATCAAACTTCATATTTATGTCAATGTAATTACAATAATAATATCAGGGCTTTATTTAAAAATAATCAAAGTATCAGCGCTGTTTAAAAACTGTCCCACTGCTGGGCACGGGCCTACTCTCAGAATGAGAGGGGATAGACCATAGTCCAACACGCTGGCCAAGTGCGGGTTGGCAGACTTCACACACCTTCAAGAACTTTATGCAGAACTTTCAGGCATGCAGGCTTCCTCACGATGTTTTCTAAAGCAAGTGATAGTTAATTCTAATACGCACATGACTTCGAAACGTCAGCGGTGCGTGCCCCGGGATCGAACTCACATCTTCGCCATGGGAGGCGCATAGTTATACCACAAGGCTATCACTGCATTTTTCATTAAAATCTCTCTTATCTTAGGAGTGATGGTTTATACACAAGTGACTGATTTCAAATCAAGAAATAGTAACATGTATTAGGGCTTCGTCACATCACTACGTTGCGGCACCGGCACCGTGATTTTCAGTGCGCCACCGCACTGTTTTATGGCGTTATTTTCCGACTTCCACGCGGACGGAGTCGCGGGTACAGCTAGTAATATATAAATATTATCAAATATATAAGACATTCCCAAAAACAACTGACACAGGCAGGAATCGAACCTGCGACCTCTGCCTAAACTACTGAGCTACGGTGTCGTGTCTGAATCAGTTGTAATTGGAAACCTCTTTTTACGCTTCTTAGGAGCGTTGGTGACGTCTATCGGAGACTTATTACAGACTAATTAGACTAATTACGATTCCTGCCTGTGTCAGTTGTTTTTGGGAATGTCTTATATATTTAATAACATTATATTATAAGCATAACATGGCTTTAACATGTTTAAAATTCATATAAATAGTTTAAGTTTAATATGATATTCTCCGTAGGCGAGGACATAGAGCGCCAATTATGATTTTACACGTAAATATGAAAAATACACGACAATTTTAGAAACTCTTAATATGATGGTATACATTATGTACTATTTCAATGTACTACTTCAAAAAGCTTTAATTAAAATAACTTTTGAACCTTACAAGTTGGTATTATAACGCCTACATAATACAGCAAGTACGCTAATAAACTTTACCAGAAAATTATTGAGTAGGCTCTAAATCACTATATAAATATGAATATTAGCACGTTAACAGTACTTCTACCATTGCGTTTATTAAATGTCTACATGACCTAACAACGACATTATTATGAAGTACACTCTCCGTAATTGACACTGTACATAAATTATTACGTAGGTACTCTTAAACAAACTGACTCGGACAGCTTTAATCGCAATTCGCACCTAAGCTATTAATTGAAGCCACATTTCGTATTCAACACGGATATAAATACATTTTGCGCTTACTCGTGTAATATTCCTTTTAAAATGTCCCGTCACGTACCTAGAAGTACATTCCTGACGCTCGCGTCGTGTGAAATTAATAAAGTGTGTGAAAATCATTTTTGGGCACGCCGTACATATGTGTGACGGTTACAAAGTATTTTGTGATTATCAGCTATGAAGAGTTATATCAGCTGATTTCTTACCCTATTAATAGGTAACATTAAAATACTGTATGGATTGTATACCGTACGGTCTATACCTACCGTATTTGCGTTTTAGTGGATCCACTGTTGCGCACAGGCTCTTTCTCATTGACAGCACGAGCAGTACCTAATTCATGAAGTTTCTTGCTGGATCTTCTCCATGGGCCTACTTTTTGTGGCCGCATACAGAGACTGGTATAAATCTTGAGCAAAAGGGAAACATTTGCGTAGGTATACGTACACTTTTATGTAAAATGCAAAAAATCGACTGTTGCGCTGTCAAGGTCGTTTTTAAAATGTTTGCCGGTCTCTGTACCTACTTCAATTTTGACGTTTAATAAAGATCTAGTCTGGTGTTTTGACTTTGGACTCTTCTTCTGCTGTCTTGCTTGCAGGATAATAATTTCAGATCATTATAATTTCAGGTTTTCTCACGATACTTTCTTTCACCATCAGTCAGTGATGTCTAAAGCTAACTTAGAAAATAGAAAATGAAATTGAAAAAGTTACTTTGGTTCTTTTGCCAGGATCGAACTCGATTTTTACGACATCTTCCACGATTCCTTACTTAAATTATAGTCTGATTCATTCATAGAACAAGTGCAATTGATAGAACAAGCTCTGTTAAGTGTTAGCATCGTGATTGAAATTCGATGTATTTATGTCACGTCGCCAGAGCACATGAATATGATGATAGAATTCTCACTTCTTATTTGATTAACGGTCGCGTTCGTAATAAATGCAATCGTTGTTATTTTCATTGCTTTAGTGGATTTATTTCAACGTGAACTACATTTTTCTGAAACTCGCTTGAGAATAATAAAATTGAGATTGAATATTTTGAGAACAGTAAAATAATATCGCTCTTATTAAAATCAATTGATTTTTTTATCGATGAAAGTCTGTACTATGCGATCAAAATAAGATTATTAAAATTACAATAGATTTGGTAAATCTAAGACTCAAAGTAAGTAAATAAAGTGAAAAAAAAACCTTATCGATTCGCAAATTAAGACTTAGGTACTTTTCAAGTGATAGTTGACAGTTCGAGGTCATTGACGTTCTTATTTTTATCGTGATTGCATAGTATTGCATTTATACTGTATGGCGAGTGATATTCTACCTTAACATGAAATATTATAGCATCTTCATCGTCTGTGACGCCTTTTACGGATCGATAAGCCCGAAAATAAAGAACAAAAAAAAACAAACACACTCCTAAAATTTCAATAAATTCACACGACAATTTTCAATCCAGTTAAAATATCATTTATATCAAAAGGCACCGCTAGTTTATATGACGTACTTTTAAAGTAATAACCATTATAGTGAGGAAGGTGGGCGCTATGTGGGTAGGTGGGTAAATCTTCACTTGTCCATCTGACTGCGTGCATCAGTGCACATGACTGGGCGGCTAAGGCATCTCGCTTAGTGGGAAATGTGGTGGCTGATTTTAATTAATAAGGCTTTTTATTAGTGTAGAGCCACACTATGCCTCCAATTCTGCCCACTGTGCGATTTCACTTACGACAAATGTTCTTTAAACTCTTGAATATCTTGAATATGTTTAACCAGAATTTTGTTCTCAATTAAAACTTATAATAACAAGAACAACTCGAAATTAAATAAGATAAAAAAGTTACTTGTGAATGACCCTGGAGTGCAGACGAGTTTTAACATGCGTTTTACAGATCCATTAGTTAATGCAGTTCAACACTTATTAGAAGTAAGCTGTGCTTGTCAGTTCATTCCTATCCCGCTTACTCATCCGCCAATCGGCAGTCCCTAAGCCCTCACCACGAAGTCAGCACGCGATCGGCCAGCAGAAGCGACGGTGGGTCAATCCACTTTGTTTTTGCACCGCCCATAAAAACAAATCACCTACGCTTCATGTATCGATCGGAATAACCGCGTGCGACTAAGCTAATAAAGGAAGCACGCAACCTCAATAGATACTGCACTGAAAAGTATTATTATGACCTCATTAGATTGATGGTCAAATGTGTCCGTCACATGATTTTTCTTTATTGTACGAGTATGTATAGCTATTGCTTGAATTTAATAACAAAAATTAAAAAATGGCCATCAAAATTTTTCCACAAATAGAATTTGTTTGTGGAAAAAAGAGAGAAAGAAGTATTTGCATTGTATAGAGGCCATAATTTTATGCTAGAAAATTCAATATTACCAAATGCACAAAGAAGACATTATTGCAGGGAACCAAGCTGGTTGTATAAGGAATATTATTTTGTCTTAAAAAAGAAAGACTAGGATCTACGGTTGGCAATTAAAGCCAATGTTAGTTTGGACAGTTGTTTTAGGAATCAAGTCTAAAATCCACTTAATGGCTGCCTTCAACTTAACCTAATAAATAAAAATAGAATATGTCCTGCAAAGAATTTAGCCGACCAGGAAGTATAGGATTCAGCAGATGTTTACACACATCAAATGAAGTTAAGGGACACGCACATTGTTTTCAAAAATAACACTGTAATGGACATGGAGTGGACGAACCAAAACAAAAAGTAACTACTTTTGAACATCTATAAAAGTGATCCGGGGATTAAAGAAAAATAGAGTAGCAGATGTCCATTCTCCCTCGTACATATTTTAGAGATCAGTTAGTTTGACATTGAGGACATACTTCAATGAGTGTCTTATGACTGTACTATGACATCATTTTTGCTTGGGAAACCATTCAATATTTAGCTTGGTATTTATAAATGCTGGTTGGTTACTGCTTAGGACTCAATGCTTTGTTAGAATGAAATAAGTTAGATACGCATAAACCGTACCGAGTTTTCCCCATAAGGAAACAGGCGTAAGAATTCATACGGCCTTATTTTTTATTCCATAGTTTATACTTATTGAAATACCCGAAGAATACGTTGTCTTCTATACTTGGTACAACATGCTAATCCCATGAGATTTCTGTATCTATTTAATTTTAACACTGTGCGCGGACAAAACAATGGGTCAGCGTAAAACCATTGAAAATTTTCCGATTCGCGGGATTTTAGTTACGTATTAACATGTCGGGTCCAACGCGGACGCGGACATAGATGACCGCATTTAAATGTGCATACAAAATATCGATGCGGCACAATGCGAATACCGGCCTATAACAACCAACTTCAATTTTCTAACACCAACGATACGTGTCAATCTAAATTCGACTTTATGCTAGAAGTGGGAAGGGGTTTGTAAATTAAAAATGACCCCTTGCGACGCAACAACTATTTTGGTAAAAGTGTACAATGCTGCACAATAACAGTGACATGTACTTGAATGCAAAACAGTTTACATGTCATGCCACTTTAACATGGATACTTTATAGGAAGTGCAGCATTCAAATGTACCTAGGTACTACTATTATCCTGACTTATCTTTTGTTTACAAATCCTATCGGTGTCTGTGCAATTAAGTCGAGACAGAAGGAAATAGAAGAAATAAATGCTAACCTCCATTCAAATATCTTACTAGTACCTACCGTCATTATATGAAGGTACCAACGCTGTTATTATAACAGAGAAAAAAGTTGAAAATTGTAAAAGCTATCTAGCTATCAGTCGTAAAAATCAACTTTATTATTCTTAATAGTCGACATTGCGTAAACGCCATTAATTGCTGACTACTTAAATGGGGATCTTTTATACCATAGCAGTAGTAATTTGTGCCAGTACCTACATATTGATGGATCTATAATATTTATAACCAACAAACCCTATAAATGCTATGTCTAAAAATAGCAATATTTAACAGAACAAAATACAATATACCTTTGTTTTGTAAACATACAAGTCTTTGTTTCTATACCAATTTTCACATACAAAACAATTTATTCTACAAAAGAACCGATGTCGAAAACAGATAGCGCTTATAATTTATGCATTATGTTATCCTTCGTACAAACAGACTTCCATTAAAGTAGCTATTAGAGAAACAAACAAGAAACACCCTCACGATAAAATAATTATCGCTTTTATCCAAACCGACCCGAAGTGAACCGAAGACAAATACGGATCCTCTTTTAGAGAAACCGACTTTCCAAAAAAACTAATCTAAAATCGACCTATAAAATGACGTCAGCAAAATTGCCGCTGGCCAAAAACATTTCACGTTATTTACACAACAATAGCGTGACGGACTTAAAACAAACTTTTGGACTAATGACGATGCCTCTGCCCTATTTTACGAAATAACGTCTTAAAAAATCGCCTCTTACACCTGTGCACCACCTGCCTTACTGACCGACTATTAAAAAGTAAAAAAATACGTCATGTATCCCATCCTTGCCAACAATAGAAACATCTTTTTTGGTATCATAAATATGTAATATCGTGCTTGTAAATATGAAATTTTCAACCAACTCATAAGTTGATTCTAATTTAATCATAAATACGTCATTCTTTTATTGTAGACTTTGATATTCTTTATGTTTTCTTCTTCGTGAAAAAAATTAAGTTTTATGACTGAATATTTAAGAACACGGTTAAAATGAACTAAACGTATTCAGTTTCAATTTTAATTATAAAATTAATCATTGATATTAAAAGAGAGAGTGAACACCAGATGTTGCTGTAAAGATTTAGTGTTTCTTATTAAAACCGAGTACAAATTATTTTCAGATTATACCTCGATATTGCTATTTTTTTTGCATTTTTACTTTATTCTGTTAACGTCCATTTTAACGAAAATACATACTAAACTACATTTAATATTAATGACTATGAAATTTCTATGCATTTAAATTGTCGGATTTTCTTGTCCACATATTAGTTATAAAATAAACAAGGGATCATTATTCCTATAATAAGCAGTTGAGGGTTAATTAAGGCGCATTCAGACCGTTTCGGCCCCGAGGTATCATTTGCCATTGTGATGAGCTCATTGGCTCCTTCGGGGTTCGTATTGTTGTTCCGTTTTAATAGCAAAAATGATAAATGTGTCTATCGGGAGGAGCCGATGGTTAATATTTTATTGTGATACTTAAAAAAAGATTTTTCGGCTCCATAAAGTGGAACATTTGTTCGATAACATTCGTTAATCAATTCGATAAGTGAGAATATTGTGAATCTGATACGCACATGTCGCTTGAGAATTTATTAATAAGTGAATAAATGTTTTGGTGGAAGAGAATCAGTTTGAATATATCTCTATTTATTAGAACTCCCCGATGCAAAAAAGAATACTCATCTTTCTAATTTGTAAACCCAGTCGATAATCGTTTAGGTAATGTTTGGGTGCAGATTTTACTAATTTACGTACAAAATCATAAAATATGATTTAATATGCAACATAAGAATAAAACGCCTGTTATTAATAATGAACCTCCAGAATTAAGTTGTATAGCTCATACACCCTATAAGGCAACACAATAAACGGAAGGAAACCATCTGTAGCCATTATTGAACCAAACAAACTCAGATACCAATAATTCGTAGCAGCGGAGGTATTAATTAGACACCTACGTCAGGACTGCGTACCGACAAGGACTAGCGCCGCGTTCAACTAAAACAATATGGCAGAAACCCACTAATTAAACTGTAGAACAAAGAAACAAAACAGAGTCCTTCATAAAACCTTTTAGAACCCCCACGACGCTATGTTTTAAGTCCGTCCAAATAGGCAACATAAAAAACTTTACCCACGTAAGTATCATTCGGCGTGCGATCGGCTATGGGCTGCTTAGCGTGATCTAACAAAAAGTGCAACCCTTTAATGGGAAGTCATGGTTTAAACGTCTTATGCCCGACACACTTTCCATAAACTTAAGTAAGCTCTTACCGTGGATGATACGGCTACCTCCTTGTTTAAATCCTCTTTTGTAGCACCGCAACACTCTTTTGTTATTCACCGAGCCGTTGTAATCCTCCTTCAGAGTTTTATAAACAATTGCCGCAAAGAAAATTTGTTTGGGATATAAGTTTGCTGAAGACGTAATTTGCTTGTAACAAAAGAATGCGGCCACTGTTCGCGGTTTTATCCTTCTTGAGCAGTATTTAACTCGATAATGGATTTTTTTTTCTTTTTATCTCAAAATTAACAATGAAGCACAATATTCATTTGCTGGACTGGGTTTATATTCCATATTATTTAGATATGATAAAATAAAGACAAATACAGTTTATTTATATTAAAAATATGAAAAAATATTTCAATAGCAGAAGCACACGTAAATAGGGGTATGTTTAGTGTATAAAGGTAAGTTAATTTGTGCAGGAAACCAAATTATCATTTAAAATGTAATTTCCCTGCTCGGCAAGGTGAACATGGCATCTTATTTATTTGGTAATTAGTTAAGCTCAGCACAATATCAAGGAAATGGAAGGGTTAGTAATCTTTAATCAGTTATGTCAATCTTAATGAAATATATTAAAATACGTTATTGTTCAAGCAGAAAGCTCCTCACATCTGACCTTATTTTAAAATTACACAATGGCCTGAATCCACATGTCCGTTTTTTGTCCCGTCAAGTGAGTTAAGATTCAAACCAGCCGACATCGAAAGGGTTGGTTTTACTTTTTTCGAGCCGAACCAAAACTATCGTTTCATCGCTTTTTACTATTCTTGTTTTGTTTACTTATCTATGACATCGAAGTGTTATTTACATAACTCGTTTTCCTATACGATTTTTTGTTAGATAAACATATCGGCTGGCAGTAATCTTTGATGTTAGAAATGTACTGAGCTCGGCAAGACATGGTTTGGAACGAACAAAAGGTATTGTTAGATGTTCAGTGTCTGTGTGTATTGTAAACAGAAGACATAATCAAATGTATGTAATCTCATAATTTTTAATTAAAATATATGAGGTTTTGTAATTATGTATTTGAATATAAAAATAATTTAGTATTAGTGATCTCAACGACTAATAATTCCCATACACAAGTTTCATATTGTCTGCGAACCGCGAACTCTTTAGAACTGAACACCGAGCCGTATCGCTTTACAGACTTTTTTTCGTATCAAGCAAAACGTTCGCAATCGTCCTCTCGAATTATATACCAAAGAGCAATCGTTCATTCAAAAGTGTATTGAATAGTCGTTAAGAGAGCAATGGGCGTGGGTCACAATGCGGCCCGTCGCGATATTCACTGCTCATGTCGGGACCGCGCTCGACAATTTCAGATCACTGGCATACGAAAATGCATGTAATATAAATCTTTCCGGTGAAGCACGAACAAGTCGACCACACCCACTCGGCCCGCGGACTCGAATACGAATATTAAATTCCATCGCTACGAAGTCTTTATTTAAAAATGGTACTGACAACTTTAGCTTGTATTCCGATGCGCGTAAGCATACTTTACATCACGTTAAACCCCTTCACATTTTGTCTGAATGGGCATTAATAATTTTAATGCAGGTTCTCGCATTGTGCCTTAAAGCCTTTTTTCCGCGACGTCCATCAATAATATTCGGACATCTAAATGTCTGTTTTAAAGACTATATTGAACAGTCTTTGAAATTATCTCGAATCGCATCTGCATTAAAGTGTTTTCGCATAAATTAGTCACGGGTTTTATTAATGGATATTTTTGTTTATTGGATGTTAATACTGGTAATAAGATAAAAGATTTTTCTTTACAAAATATTTTAATTAAGAGTATTAGTGACTGATGTGATGACTTGGCCGTTGATTTTATTGGCAATCAATATATTTGGTTTCAAAAAATCAAAGCATTCTAATGTTGTACCGGTTTCTGTGACTGCTTCTGCTACAAAATAACATCTGCCACTACATGACTTTTATTTTTCTACGGACACAAACCTGATCATAGTAGAGGATATGCTTAACTTTGTAACTTTCTCAACTTTTACATTGTGCATCCTTAAGGTCACGTACTGCCCCTTAGAAGCTTTCACAAATACTCAGCCAGCGCTTCCTTTGGGCATAGCATAAGCATAATAGCATTATCGGCCTATAATGTTCCCACTGCTGGGACACAGGCCTCCTCTGTGAGAGGGAGTGGGCCGTAGTCCACCACGCGGGCCCAGTGCGGGTTGGTGGACGTCACATGTATTCGATTTTTTGGTTCTAGGACATGCCGGTTTCCTCACGATGTTTTCCTTCACCGTTAAAGCAAGTGATAATTAATTTATAATACGCACATGACTTCGAAAAGTCAGCGGTGCGTGCCTCGGGATCGAACTCGAACCATTCGCCGTGGGAGGCACATGGTTAATCCACTAGGCTATCACTGCACTACCTTTGGACATGTCATGCAACAATAATTCGTACTTGCACTCGTTAATACTATCCGGAAACAATAGTTTATAACCAGGTGCAAGAATAAATTAACTATAGACTGTTTTAACGGTATGGGGTCACCAACGCTCATAACAGGCGTAAAAAGAGGTTTTAAAATTTCAACTGATTCAGGTTAGAGCGCTTGCCACGGTACGGCAGAGGTAATAGGTTCAATCTCCGCCTGTGTCAGTTGTTTTTGAAAATAATGTCTAATTAATGAAATACGTATTAAATAACCGACAATGATCTTTGAATACTATAGAGATTTTGCCATTTACTCAGTTAAATTTTTAGATCTCTGTTTCACCTTCTATTCCTATCATGGAATAGAAGACATGTAAATAGAGTACATCGATCTTGTTTAGGAAATAAAAACAGTAGATTAAAGGACATTTGTGCATGTCGCTCACCTCACCACGTACTATGAAACGCGGTATTTAGAGTAGCCGTCAATTATAATACTTAGGACCATACGATCAATCGTAGCTTTTAGCTTAACCACGGAACGGAGTTCAATCTCCCGTCTACGATTGTTTTCTAATACAAAAACCCAAATAAACAATCGAAGACGGGAGATTAAACTCTCTTCTGTGTATTAAACTACGATTGATCGTACGGCCCTTAGAAGTCATTGACATTTTTTCCACCTGCCCTAGAAACATAATATAGGTACACATGTCATGTCGAATTTAAATTGTTCTCATTACAAGTTATCAATTTCTCGCTTTAATTAAATATCTCCAATTCTCTATCTCTATAGTCTAGTATAGTACAAATCCTTTGCCATAATAATATGTAAAATCCCGACAGCAGACGTTAAACAAAGTTAATATTGTTCAACCGAATGTAGGTATTATTAGATAATTTAATAACAGCAACAAAGGAAGCGAGCTGTCACTGTGATGCGTCGTATCAAATCGCGCTGACATTCAAGTTCAAACGATATCGCTGCATACATGACCTTAGTACCACCGACCCTCGCAGGTTTCTCGCTCTTGGGATCATGCTTGACGTATGGTGTCTACTTTGAAGTTATAAATCAGATTGACAGAAGTCAAGTATTATGTAATAGGTGTATTACAAAAAGTTTTGTAATAGAGTTTCAATGAACTTTTGTTCCCAAGAGGACTGCATGGTTAACTCTAAAGCCGCATTACATTGTGCGAATTGCAGTGCGTTAGGTGAGTGGTGCTGATTTCGTATAGTGTAGAGGCAGTTAGGCAGCTTCTTTATATCTAGCACTGTTACACTAATGTAGCGCTCTGTAAATGTGATAATGTAATGCGGCTTTTAATTCAACTACCCAATACTGTTGAAGCTAATATTCATACATTCAAAACAACGTGACGAAACCGGCATGCCCTAGGACCAAAACTTCGAAGACATCGTCTACCAACGCGCACTGGGCCTGCGTGGTGGACTATGGCCCACTCCCTCTCAACCCAGTCTCAGCAGTGGGAAAATTATAGATTGATTATGTATCCACGCATTCGTAATCTAGTTCAATGGTAACGAACAAAACAAAGAAATTGTGCGAGAATTTAATTAAATAGTCACACGTCATTGGCCGCCCACAAATAAAACGAAATAACTGACATTAGAAAATTGATTCGCACTAGAAACTGCAACATCACAAAAGATAATAACGGTCTTCAAAAATATAATATAATAGTGACAAAAAATGTTGTATACACAGTTTTGTTGCAACGGGAACTCAAAAATCCGATGAAATAGGTATTTTTGCTTGTGATTAGCAGTAGTATTTTGGCACCAAACATTGGGTAGATAAATATTGATGGCGAGTTTTAACCCCACGAAAAGTTACGGTTAATTTATTTGCAAGATAATTTGATTTATGAACCTATTTTAATTAAACCGATTCTAAAAAAAATTTTGACAAAAGTCTTCTGACTTCTCAAATTCCCAAATATTAAATAAAATTATATTAGGCAAATAAAAAAAGAACGCAGTATTAACGTAAATGTTTGCGTGATAGCTTGATAAGCTTGTTACCTATAACTAATTTAATTGTTACTGTTAATTGATTCAGCATTTAGGTACCTATATTATTAGTTACATCATGGCTTTCTCTTTCCTAGTTTTAAATGTCATCTTTACTGACAAATTACAATACTCCCACAGTAATAATAACTAATAATGTACCTACGTGAAAAAAATTAAGTTTGTCCAAATTATATTAAATTATCTTGTAATAGCAGACGCCAAAATCGTATCACTTTCTATAACATTTTTTTTAATACTGACAAAAAGTTGGCTGAATACCTAGGTTTAAAATGTCGTGAGGTTTAAAATTAAGAAAGTGGAGTAACTTTTTGCTGGGATCAGCAGAATAATAAGCTGCCAATAAATTTTTATACTTTTTATTGCAATTTTATGTTACTTTCACGTATTGAAGCAGGTATTACATTTTTTTCGAATCATAACATAAAATTTTCAATTGACGGCAAAGTAAAAGCCTAGTAAAACTTTGACATCAAATTCAATGTCATTTTGTAGCAATTTAATTCATTTAATATTACCGAAACTGATTACTAGGTACATATTTTAAATATCTTGTTTTTATTTGTAACGCATCGTAGAATTTCCATTGGGGTAACCACCTTGATTCAATCCCTTGGTGTCGTTGTAAAAGGTGACCAAAGTAAGATAAAGAAAGCAAAAATGATGTGTAAGGATCGTAGCATGTGGCGTTCTGTAGTCTCCACCTACCTCTATGGGAAAAATGCGTGAGCTTATGTATGTATGTAGATAAGATAAACTCAAGATAGAGAGCAGTAGCGTCCAATGCAACTCATAACACTCATAACAACAATCCATCAATATATTTTGGCAGTAACTTCGTCGGTAATATTCATTGTGAGACCATTTTCAACAATGACGTAACGAATAAACGCACAAAAGAAGCTTGTTAGCACTGAAATATACTCCGTACAAGTTATATTATAGACCGAGCTTCACTTCCCAGTTCTATAAATGGATCACACATTATACTCATTCCTTCTACGTCCGCACGCATACTCTTTAGTTGTGTATTCAACCCAAGTTTATTTTGGACTGCTCTTTCATTACAATAACTTATTTATCGTCTTTTATAAGTACATCACGGAATTGGTAAGCACGGCAGTAAAGCCATGCAGGACTAGTATCGAAGTGTATAGATTCTTGGTTGCGGAGACTAAACGACATCGTGACACTGCTCTTACTCTATTTGTTGAAAGCGTCCTATAGTTAGTGCATTAGCTTGAAGTGGGCGCATACTGTTCTCACGAACGCCACTCGATTGTTCCACAACCTCTTAACTATCGGGCTATCGGGCCACGACCCTCGGTTATACAATAAAAACTGATGCTCTGGGGCTAAACATGGGGGTTCTTGACGTGTGTTTTGATACAAGATGAGCAACATTAATCTTAAAATCAGAAAAAACTGTAATTACGTTACGATGACTTCATAAAATCAAGTCCATTTCAACTTTATTGAGAATCTTTTTAAAGTCTGATGTTTACTAAAATTACGGTAATGGATGAGCTAATAGAAGCTTTTAAATACTTACCAAAACCAACTACAGTAATATTGACAGAAAAATACAAATGAAACCGTAAAATAGTGGATATGCAGTGTATAGCAACAAAAATGTGCATATAACATTATAGTCTAAAAATCAATTACGGCCACCTGCTCTACCTTTAGACAAGATAATTTATTAAATTACAGACAAGAAATACACAGTAAAAACAGTAAACAATCAATATACGCAATAAAAAGCGGTAACTAAAGAACATGGAGTCTCTTATGGAGATTGCAATGTTCGAGGCAAAAGCTACGATGATTGACAAGTGTAGTCCACCCACAGTGTTGGTGGCCGTTGAAACGAAACGCGCTTTTTACCTTTTTTAATTTTTTTTGCTTTATCCACAACCCTTCATTTCGAGACGATTAAAAACTCACTGATTGTGTCAGTTTTTGCTGAAGTTTTAATTATGCGAATAGTTAATGAAGTTCACTGATTACAAAGAATTAGTTATTCATTGTGTTTTTCAATGTTGTTTTAACCTTGTCTGTTACTTTTTCATTTGAATATCAAACCACATTTTTTAAACTCTTTTCATCTTTATTTTCAGTCTTCAGTGGTTTAGAGGCCAACATGTTCTTGGCACTCTAATTATTTAAACTGGTTCAGTAGGTTTCAGTATGCAACCAATCATTGTGTGTTCAATGATAAAAATCTATTGAATTTGTGTATAATTTGTACTTACAATGAGTTGACCTTACCATTATTGTACGTAACGGGGAACCCTAATAACAGACAATAGCTCTCTTGTTATAGTTACGTGCTAATACTTTTTCTGTTAGATCATTTTCACTCGATTAACGTTCCGTTAGAGCTCACGAATCTATTCGCAATCCAATTTTTGGTATGAGTAATTTTATATTCGGACAGCATACTCGTTTTATAATGTTCAGTTTATGTGTAATATTTTCTTCGTAATTGAATCTAGTTTGAAAAAAAACTATAGTTTTCTTTTTAATTTTGCATACTAATGGTTTGGCACTTTATTATAAATTGATTAACTGAGAACATTATCGTTATTAAATGGATGCTCTTCGATACAACTATGAATTAAAACCAGCCGAGATAAATAGACGTTACTTAGCACGTGCTTTGGCTAAGCTATGTTCCCGTCTCTGTCTTGCTTGTAAGTTGCGCGACAGTGACAACGATACTGCTTAGCCAAAGTACGTGCTAAGTAACGTCTATTTATCTCGGCCCAAGTGTTTTAAAGAGATCATCAACCCGTAAAACAAAAGAAAATCAACAACATTACAATAGTCAATTAAATTAACAACATGACGAAACGTAACGAATCTCGAGCAACCTAAAAAGAAATACTATAAACAAATTGGCGCTTCCAAAGTGACAAAGTTTCCCAAATATTGCTAGTATCATTAAGCAAGTTACGCAATAGAAAGTAAGTACCTGAGTAGAAAGATTCGTTTGTTCCGTGACTAGCGAAACAAATTACACGTTGCGTTCCCAAAAATTAGACACTGACTATGTGATTCTACACACATCAAAAGTATCTAGGGATCAACATATATTTTTGCAATAACTTTTCTCCTGATTGATATTAATTAAAATTTTCTTTAAGGATTCATCAAATAAAGTGTTTTCGTTTGTCACAGTAACGATAAACCAAGTCACCTTTGCATTAATAAAGAAATTTGCCATTTTCCTAATAAAGGGATTTTTGACATTTGAACCACTAACATTAAAGTTCGAAAAAAAGACTGAAATAACAGTTTTCTTTAAAATTTTATTGGGTAACTTAAACAATTAATAATCCGTGTTTCTACCGCGAACACTAACAACACAAGAACATCGGTTTGGCATACTCAAAATGAGTTCATCCAAATCACGCTGTGGAATGGCCGCCCATGTTCGTTGCAACAACAAAAAAAGGTCTTCTTGCGACTGGATACCCTCCATATTCGGCAGAGCTCTTCTCTGTAGCATATCCCATGCATGCTCAATCGGGTTCAAGTCTGGCGACTGAGCAGGCCAGGGCAGGACATTGATGTTAGCTGCGGCGAGAGTCTGTCTTACAACTCTTGCGGTGTGCGGTCGTGCATTATCATGCATTAACTGAAATAAGGGACCGATTTGCACTTGTAGAGGAACGATGACGTCTGATACAATCGTCTCAGCATAAATTTGAGCGTTGAGGTTGCCTCTGATCCAAATCAACTCAGTTCTTCCGCCGATCCAAATACCCGCCCATACCATGATGGTTCCACCACTATAAGGATGGACTTCCTGGCAGGATTTTAATCGCTGTTGGCGTCCAGGGGTTCTCCAGTGTCGTATACGTCTTGTATCCGGTCTCATACCAAAACGAGACTCATCAGAAAAGCACACGAAACGCCATTGTTCTTCTGCCCAATTTCTGTGTTCAAGAGCCCATTGATATCGAATCCTACGATTGTGCATTGCTATAGGTGGTACCCGTAGCGGTCTTCGGGAATGAAGGTTCACTTCATGCAAGCGGTTTCTGACTGTTTGGTCGCTAATTAAGTTCCCTGAAGAGTGATGAAGCCTCACGGCTAACATCATGGCGGTTATTGTTGGAGCTCTTCGAGTTAAGATTTGAATGTATCGGTCTTGTCTCCGTGTGGTGCAGCGATACCGTCCTCCATGGCGCTCAGCCACGGTACCAGTGCTTCGGTAACGTGTCCAAAGTCGACTGATAACACTCTGACTTGTATTCAGAGCTAAAGCTACAGTACGTTGCCGGGAACCAGCTTCTATCATTCCCACGGCTCTGAGCATTTCTTCCCTGCTTAAATGACGTCGCCGCTCCATAATAACGTTGGTTTTAATCAGTAGTAGGGAAACAGTAGCACTAATAATGTCTTCAATGCGTTGTATGTTTTTATAGGGAAAATATTGACAGCTTATTTTCATCTTTTACTCGAATTTGATTGAGAGTTCCTGATTCAAATTATGAAATGCACCAAAAAGGATCCATATAAATTTATAAAATCATAAATTTATTACAAAGCCACATCTCAATCTCAAGAAATCCGCATAAAAATGCTTGATCCCTAGACACTTTTGATGTGTGTATATTACGAAATACTTACGTAATATTTTGACAGTTGTAACTTGTAATATCAATGGAATCATTTGAAAGAAAGATTGTTGACTATTTTCTGATTTGTTCTGGTCATTTGTAAGTAGAACCAAAAACACAAACATTTTAGTTATTGTACTTTCTAATGAGTGCTCCGTCACTATTTGGATGGACATGGATATTTCATGTTACTTAATTTTTGTATGATATTGTTAACCTCTAATAATTTCCTAATAAACTAAACTATATTAACGTTATCTCTCCTATCATTTTATACTATCAAGTGAATATTAATTGTTTTCTTGTTCATAATATTACTTAAATTTCATAATCAACTTCGTGCTGTAATTAAGTTCGTTCTTCAACGAACGAAAAATTTCATAAAGTTGCAATTTTATTATAGTCACTATTACTTTGGAAATTGGTGTTAAAATCCCCTGTGAGAAATAAGATACAGCAATTGTTGCAGCTACTGCATTTTTATATGAACTAGCATCTGGCTTTAGAATGTTACCAATACTTTTGCTATAACAATAAACAGAAAAGGTAATTGAAAATACAAAGCGCAGTGGCATTGACTGTTATATTTATTGGTCTAGACAAAACTTTAGCTCACTTGGGTGAGCTTTGTAATAACATTTTGCTTTTAAACATTGTTTAAAGCACATTACAAGTTTCAACATAGTTTGAATGTTATGAAACTAGTTCGTTATGTGGATCGATTTTTAGCCGCCGGCTTTGGTTCAATGTTAACAGTAACTGATTAACAAGTAATTTAAAAATCGTTTTGATTTAAGGCTTAGGTTCGATAGAAAGAGGAGGAAACAAGTTTAGTAATATGAATTCTGATTGTATGTCTTGATTAACTCAAGAGCCAACGCAAAATCTAATATTATAAGAGTAGAGCGCGAAGTATTTTAGTATTTCATAAAGCTTCAATAACCGCGGTTTATGTTAGCATATTAGTACCAAATCTAAAGCTATTTGTAATAAACTAATTAGATCAGTACTCAAGGAAACTAATAACCTTGGTGTATCCTCAGTAACTGACGTTTATTGGTAACAATACTAATATTGGAGTTTATAATACTTAAATCAAATTAAATTTAAAATCTTCACGGGTTTGCGAAAGAGTTAATTCTTTTTAAGTTACATACCGTTACTGTGGGTATTTATATACATTTTGGATTTTGTCTAATTAAGCAGTAAATAAACGCTATCAGTGAGACTTGCTCCTTATAACACACAACAAATATTACTTTTATGTTGATTTTACGACACGATACAATTTTAAATATATCAGCTCGTAACATTTGACGACCGTTTCCTGGGGCTTCGGTAATAAATCAATAAACTAGTTCACATCGTTATGCATCCAGTTGTTTATAAACATTATCTATGCATACATAAATATTCAAGGAGATCGTCTTTTGCAAAATGTTGTAGGTAATAAATTAAATTTTGAATGTTCTAGCCGAATCTAGTGACAAGCCTTAAAAACCTGGTTCGATTTCCAAATGTAATTAAATTTTTCAAGAAAGGTATTTTTGTCTTTGCCCTATCACATATGACACGATATTTTCATTGGCTTTGTAACTGAAAGTTCTTTCTGCCATACCTTCCGAGACTACAGTCGCGATAGTTATGTAATGTATGTAATATTTAAATAGTAGGCAGCTAGGCCATAGCCCACGGCTACTACAGACTTCTGTGGTAGTATAGGCGATAGTAATTTTCTCTAATTAATCGACTACCTTAAACAGCGTGGGTTGATACATATTTGATTCTTGGTTTTTTTATTCCACAGGTATGCGTGAAAAATGTTGAGTGGAGGAACTTAAGAGAGGATTTTACTGAACACATCAGCATGTCGGTAGGTATGTATTTAAAGTTTTTGTTATATTTGCATGTTTGTTACTCAATTACGCAAACGGCTTAACGAATATAGATGTTTTTTTTTCAGTCAGTACATAATTACAGATAGCCCATGTCCTGGTTTGTGCTGGAAACCGTGGGCTACGATTTGTTTACATACCTGCATATTATAGTTCTAAAGCCTACTAATTATGTTCCAAAGCCTAAAGTTCTAAGCCTAATGTTCTAAAGCCTACTAATTATGTTCCCGCATAATATATTCCTTTGACTATCGACTAATGAGATACAATTAATTATTTAATGTTGTCGATCTTTTGAAGGATCTGACCATTTATATTTCCCGATTAATTAAAAAAACTTAAATGATTTTCCAACATTGTACGAAATAAATGTTTAAATATTTTTTTTCAATTGCAGGTAAGTCAACTAAAATCATTTACCTGATTCGAACTTCAAGGGCTTGTGCTTTCTGGCTTAGAGCAGCTTCAGTGATGTAAGCATGTGGAGGATCAAGTATCAAGATATATTTATCTATTTGTAAAATCACCGCCTTGTAAAATTTTTGACTAATAGGTATATACCGTTATAATGTTGCAACTTGCAAGAATTTTAATTTTATAAACACCAGGATTTATTTACTTGTATTCTGTCTTAATGAAGTCATTTGATACCGAACAAGCAATTATCAAGTACTAATTACATATCTCATTCGTTTATCTAAGTTTGTATTAGCTGTCCGGTTGACCGCATTTTTATTTCACAACTGACGCCAGATAAAATGTTCTTAGAGGGTCATTTGTACAAGATTTTACAGATTGTCCTTTCATTAGGACAATTTAGAATGGTAAGAGATTTGTTGATTAAACAATCGATTTGATTAATTAATTTTTCAAAGTCAGTTAGGTACCTATCAGTTTTCAAATGTTCAAAGATTTACTTAGTTTAAACGAGCAATCAAAATATTATTTAGGTAAATTGAGACGGACGAAGGACCAGGAAAAATAGTGAGAAGGAATCAAATGCGATTGAAACAGTGCAGGAAAACGTGGCTTATACGGATGAGGTCTATACTTGGCAGTGAGTGAAATAACAGCTGTTAATGTTTATGATTAAACTAAAAATTACGATAAAATAAAATAGCGTTATTATAGACAAAACAACTGCTTTATTACTACGCCTTCATTTCACACCTACGATTTTAAATCCTATTAAATAAGTCTAGTTTATTGAACACAAATAAAAGCTAAGTTATAATGACAAATCTAGAAACATGTTTATGGAACCTGTCTGCTGTAATCTGTATAACATCTAATCAATTTAATACGCTAATTTATTTAATTTTATGCTAACAATGTCTGGCTTCTGTAGTCTTTTTTGGTATTTTGTGCGAAAATTGGCATAAAATAATAGTAGTGAATTACTCCGGTGTCTCTTGTGACATGATAATTATGAGTTTTTTAACATCCACATGTTTTGATACGCTGCGCTGCCTATTTGTAGTTAGGGGATTGTACGTAGAGACTGTCGAAATAATACATTTACTTACACACAATAGTAATTCACTCCGTTTCTTTGACATCTTAATAATTATATTTTTTTAAAGTTCCACATGTTTTGATGCGCTGCGCTGTTCAAATAACACATTTACTGATAGGTACACAATTTTACTATAACATACATTAAACCACCTTTGAACATAATTATACACATTTTTTTTTTCTGAAGGCTGCGGGACTAGGATTTCACTAGAATTGAGTTTGAAAATTTATTTATACATATGTTTTTTAGGTTTTTGAAAAGGCTGTTCTGTCTAGGATTTCTCTTATACCGTGTAAAAAGATCCTATACACTTATTTTCAAACTGTGATTTGATTAAGAAAATGATTCCGGTTATTAGCACAACAATAAAGTTTAACAACCTCTGATAAAAACAAAAAGTTGCCATTGATTGGGTGTTCGTTACCCGTTAGCTGACACAACTTGCATTTTAAACTGCCATAAAAGTAAAAGTTTAATATTTGAAGATGTGATAGTTAAGATAAAGTTGATGCGATGCCATCCGATGGCACCTGCACTTATTTAACGAAAATCCTGAGCATCGAATATCAACTCTATTTTTATTAAGCAAGGTTGGTTTTTCATCAAAAGAAAGTATCAAAAGGAATATTTGGTGCGGTAATCTGGTATGCCGAAGGAATACAGGGCTGCCTGCGTTACTCAGTCTGTGATGTGACTATTAAATATCAATATTTTATAAGAAGGGGCGAGTTATTTTAGATACTTATCGCGAGTATTAACACCTTGTTTGTTTATAAATGTTGAGGTATTTTTATTGATAAAAACTAAAATCTTTTGATGCAGCATCTGCTCCGGATGCGATTGTGATGGTAGATTAATGGTGTATTTTTTTAAAGTTATTGATGATTTTGATGGTAAACTCGATAATTCGACACCGTGGGGTTTAATAAATAAGCTAAAGTATGCAAATACTGAACTGTACTGCGATCATGAGTTTTTTTGACGTGTAGTATCGTTAACGTAAGCATATTTTGAATTGAAAATACACGTTTGTTACACAATATTTATATAAATTAAATACTTAATTAATTTCTCTGTATTTTTTAAAATGTGCAAATTGTATAAAATTTTATCAAAAAGTTCCAGGACTGCTGTATTTTAAATTCAAAATATGCTTACGTTAACGAAACTATACGTCAAAAAAACTCATGATAGGGGTACTGGAGTTACCTACCTAACGAAAGTTTTTAACGTTTTCTAAATCACGACATGAAATGCATTAAGACTGCTCTTTTCAACCATACAAAATATACGTTACCTATTGTCGTACTACCTGACTTAGGTACTACATTAACCAGTAGATAAGTAGAACAATAAAATCTTAAAAAAGAAGGAAACAACTGTTAACAAAACCATGAAAAATATTAGGTGATAGAGCTCATATCATAATATTGGAAAGTTATTTTTTACACAACAATTTGCATCTAAAACGTAGAATTTTACAAGCAATACAACTAAAAGTAAGAACACAACATCCCAAACACATAATCATACCACTTCAAAATATAAACAGAACAATATAGATCTAAATTGCTGTGCATTTATTCGTAACATCGATAGACATGATCGGGCAGCGATCAGATAGCTGCGCCCGCGACGACCTCAGATCCTAGGCGGAGGTCACACTAAGTCATGAAATAAGAATTAAGTGAATACTTTCCAAACAATACGTTTGCTTGAGAACTGTGTGTGATTTGCTTTATTTTGTGTACGGACTATTTTGCAGTAGGCTAATGCGAATTAAGATAATGTCCATTTTATAGGAAATTCAGCAAAGTAGAACAGCTAATTTATTGGCAAATCTGTTATTAATTAACAGTTTTTTTTTACTATTCTTGTTTTATGTTTTTGTCATAGTCTAAAAATAAAACAGCACCACTTTATTTTTGTGGTAACTGCAAGTTACGATTTTTTTTATAGGTTTAGCAAAATAGCTTACTTAATCATAAATACCTAACCATCATGATCATGATTCATAAGTAAAAAAGCCAGGTGTATTTTTTTTTTACAAAAATACACATATTCCTGCCTAATTACTGTGAAACTTTTGACAAAGTAGCATACTGTGATGGAGTATTAAAATAAAAACAAAATATCAACTTTTTATACGACGTATCAACTATGTTTCAAAGCTATGCGCCTCTACATACTGCGGTCATCTTCATCTGTCATTTCAGAATAATTAAAATAAAAACTCTAAAATCTTCCCCACATATTGGATCCAACAATACGGCCAACATTTAAGTCCAGAGCTTTCGAGATTGCATAAGCGAGTTGGTCTCAAATATTGGAGTATCATAGAAGGCTTTAATAAAGAAAAAAAATATTGAGCACCCGCTAGGACGATGGCCGCATTATCCTTTTTCTGACACAAATGTTAGATCGGATCTCGTCCACCAAAGGGAGAGGCATTTTTTAAATGAAATATGCCGTAAAAATTGTTAAAGCGAACACTTTTTGTGATGGCCATTTAACTAATAAAATATTTCTGTTATTAGGACAATTTATCGTGGGGTCTCCATTAAAAGGATATTTTATTGTGTAGGTTTTGTGTCGGTTAGTTAAGCCGACGGCGACGCAACGTTACGTAACGAGTTATAAGGACGAATATATTTATTTAATAGTACAGTGGACCTTTTTTATGGAATCGTTAGGAGTTATTAGTTTGAGATTTTTACTTTATTAAAATGAAATTCATCACTATTATGAGTATTATCCATCAACTAGGAGGGCCACTAGTGTACAAGGAATATTTCCTCTAAATTTAAAATCTCTAGGTTCACCGCTTTGCGTTGTCTGTCAGTCAGTAATGGCCGTTTCCAATAACCGATCTATCGGCTCTATCTTTCCGGAGATAGATTTTTGACATAATTATGTCAAAAATCTATCTCTAGTAGGAGCCGATAGATTAATTATTGGGAACAGCCATTAATCAATCACAGTAGGTTCTTTTTTATATTAAAGATAGATAATGTACAATTTAATGTACAACATTACGTATTTAGACAGAAATTTATTTTTAATATAAATTAATAACTACAATTTGTACACAGAAGAGATGTAACTGGATAGGTAGATATTAAAACATTTACAACTTCTTTTGCCGCTAATTAGGTAAGTTTTTAGTTTAGGTACCACTGAACTGGTGGTTATCACTTATCAGGGATTATCTTAAACATTACATTCCATTATTTACTTGAAGTAAGTCACGCTTTCATTTACAAATTCATTATTTCATCATTACAAGCAATGGCGCCTGATCCCTACAATAATGTCGTCTGAATAAGTCGTCATGTATGGGTTTAATATAAAATGTTTAAAGAATAATGTTCAATCATTCTGAGAGTCTCATTAAAACAAGGAGACCTGGTTTTCATTATATTTTCATACAAATCTTACACCCATATAACAATCCCGTACTAAACTCCAACCCACTGTAAATAATTTGCATAATTTTGTAGGTACGTGCATTATTTGTGGAATACTCAAGCCGCAGAATGCATTCACACTCGCTCTTAAAATCGGCGATGGCTATAAAATGGTTCAGTTTCTTTTAGCACCTCACATTACAGTTTATTATTGAAAGCTAACAATTAACGTAGAATACCTGACGTCATTAGCGGGCCCTTTTAACTCGCCGCCTTTGCCTCAGTAATTGTTTGCGTTTGTTAGCACTGAAAAGTTGGAAAGTAATTTTTGTGCGTTGATTTTTGTATTATGATTGTGACTGCAAATGTTCTGTTAGAGTTTATATTTTTAAAGAATTAATTATTTTTTTGTGAACACATTGATTTTTTATTTAATGAATCAGGATTTTTAAAAGCTTCTATTAATATTTATAGTTCCATCGGAATCGGTAAATATCTTAAGACATCCTTTTTAAATAATTAACATTCTAATTTGAGTAGATATTTACTATTAGTAATGATAAGTCTCTTGACGGTAATTTTATGGTAGGTATTTGGCCATAAAATATACGTGAATCCAACTACTCACTACCCAGTAACCACACGATCCCTTCGGGTCCCCCATGGTGAATTTTGTATTCTCTCCACCAGGCGAGGGCGCCATACTCGTTTCCGCTTCCGTAAAAGTTCCCTGGACTTTTATTAGATGGCGCTCTTTAGAAATATTCCTGTGCTATAACAAAATTAAAATCTTTTCAGAGATTTGTACAGTTTCTATTGATTAATTATTACGGAAACAAACATGCAATCTTGTTCTAGCAAGAGTAGGTACGGTAGTTGCATCAATTGCGATTATCTAATACTATAACGTGCATTATTATCTCTAGTCAAATGTAGGAAGAAGACAATTTTGAATGCACCTTTCGACTCATTTAACAGTTAACTAAAATTATTCACGATCCTATAATCGCCTTTTATAACAATGCATTCTATAATCGCTTTTATACGCCTTCACATAATACCTTTAATAGAATAGCAGAGTATCTTCAGAGCCATAAAACTGCAGTCTCGTTGCCTAATACAGAAAACCGGGGGCAAAAATGACCGGACTACATTTTCTAGGAGCAGGCTAGATATAAAAGTTACGTGCACTCGTCACCCGTTTGTTTTACGAGTAACTTTTTAATTTTTGAAAGGGCACTTCAATTATCTTCCTCATTCATCTCAGTCAGTCTTCATAAGCTTTAGTGGACGAAAAAAGTTTTGATACTTACAGGAAAATTACATTTTCGTTTGACGTTTGTGCTGCAATAACATAAATCTTTATTTAAAAGTGTTTACTTTGATTCTTGCTTTTATTTTTTGGCATAGAAACGACTGGGTCTAATAGGAAATATCTTTTTTACCTAGTAGGAAATGTCTGTTTGTTGCGCATTAAAAATATTAGCAATGCGGGATGCGTTGCTAATAATATGACTGTAGTTATGTGGTCAGATTTGACCTCACGACCTCACAGTTCCAGCCAGTTAGGCTGTTGCTTCCTTATTATATTTGATTAGTCAAGAAATTACAAGTAGACAACTTTCTGTTTCGAAATTAAGTATTAAATATAGAAAAGTTTTACGCATCGGCAAACTTCTGACGACATATTCAGTTTCTGATGGGAAAAAAATTGATACCTATCCATTTTTGAAGCTCCACGTTGAATATTAAATAGTACATTTATTTTTTTACGACTCTAGAGGATAGGAATATTTATAATGATTGATGCTTAAACAAACAAAATATCAAAATCATATAGTCATTGTATATGCAAGAAATGCCGAAGATAGAGCACCGACCGTTAGGGAACAATTCTGAGGGTAGGTGTGACTCAGCGAAATTATTGCCTTTTTAAAGTACCATTGATTCAAAGGAACTGCTAATGGCACCTTGTTTTGTTTGGAATGATGACTAAGTATGTATCGGAACCTATATTGTTTTTTTTTATTCAAACCGCAAAATTGATTTTGATATGATGATATAAATCAATTTGTAATATGAATATGGAATTTTAAAATAAATTGTATGGAACCTTTTAGTGTGTCGAGTCGATACATTAATGGATTTCTTGTTATATTAGTGTGTCAATGTCTATCGAACAACATACCTACTGCCGAGGTTGTACGCTACAGTAGAACTTGAATGGAATTAGACTGGCGTCCATGGTTAAGGACACTCTTGAGTTATTCATGTCTGGCAATGATATTGAACAATTGTTTAGATGTTTTTGCTTAAATATAAATAAATACTATGAAATATATCTCCTATAAGGAAGTTACTTTTCATATATTTTTTTTTATCTAAAATTCTATAACTTCCTTTCAGCTTACAAATAATAAATTGAAATTTTTGTTTAAGTACACCAATAACTGTACGTGTTAAAGTTGTTTCGTCATTCATCTCCTACATTCAATAGTAGATGAACATTACATAGCAAGTGTCTAAACTGAACTTAGCTGTCGGTGATTCGTTCCTTTAAGAGCTTGCAACATCTGTCCTGATAAGATAGTTATCGTACTTATAAGTGGGTTAAAGTGTGGTCATATTTGACTTTGTATTTTGGAGGAAGTAGGTAATTAACGAAATGTGGGTTAGATGTTAATATGCATAGAATTTTTACTGCGATGATAAAATTGTGTCTGTTAAAAGTTTACGTTACCGTCGTCAGCGTCGTGTATGATTATAAATGAATGTCTTACTAAATTTGTTATTATAAATTGTTAAAGCAATATAAACCATACAAACTTTATTTTTTTTAGTTCGTTTTTTTAGTAAATAGTCTTTATACATCAAACATAATCTACAGAAATTCTGAAGCACAGTTACAAAATTGCTTATTTATATTTTATGTGAATTCAGCAGTGCTGTATTCACACCAAAATATTGCCACCGTTTAACAACAGTATACAAATAAAGAAAAAGTTTCATTCGTACACAAAACTATTAAAAAATACATTCCAACTAAAACGCCGTAAGTGGAACTCACTATCACGTATATACGCTATGAGCTGACACAATACGACCGATGTCAAACTTTGAACTCGTTAAAAATTTACGTTCATAGCTCTAGTTGGTTAGAACTCATCACTTTGCATGCCATTTGTACGGAATTTTATCGCGTGTAATAACGTTAGCGTACCTACCTATATTAAACGAAGTTTTTATACTCGCAAGGGCCAGAACGGCATATCACGGAATAACGAATGTTGAAACTTTGATGTCCTACAAAACTTTATATTTAAATATTGAAATTGTAAAATGATATACTAGAAACATATACCAAATGATTCCAAACTCTTACAGGAACCGTAAACCGTTTATAGGTGTCTAAGAATTCTGTTCTATAAACATGAAATAGGAAATAAATCGAGGTGTTTGGAATCAAGCACTAAAACATTTCAACGGCTGCAGCGATACATAAATTGAAACGGACAGTAATCCATATGGAATAACTGTGATATACGATGGTCCGGAAGATTATCCAGGCAACTGCCCTACTTTAACTAGGACACGATGAAATGGCATTATCGCGAAGTTTGAGACTAAGATTCTAGGATCGATTCTAAGGGAATTATTACGTAACTATGCATACGAGGGTATAAGCTCTTAGAAGTAAGCAGCATTCCAAGATGCATGCTAGAGATTGAATATTAAAATATCGTCGTTTACTCTGAGACCTTCCTTAGCCACAAAGTGTATTTTTCTTTTTTACGTTCTTTCGGACCTGTTTTATTATTAACAGTTTTATTAAGGTTTGGTCTTTAATCCATGACATGGTAAGGTTTTATCATTAGTATAGTGAAGGGATTCTGAACCACTGTAATCCTTCTGCCATTAATGAAATTAAGGAAACCGAAAACAAAATCGGCACAATCGCTCAATAATCAAGAATTCTTATCTCACGTTACATGATCAGGTTACAGAATGAATATTTTTCAATGTAATTTGTAAGATCCCATTCTTACCTACCACCTAGAGTTACATCCTTCTATTTTACTACCAAAGTCTACCATAACCATCTGTCCAACACGTAGAATGTAAACTGATTACCAGAATTAACTTAGATCGGAAAGAATTTGTACAAAAACTGGAACGGCACTAACTTTTTTTAAGATTTGTAACTCCCATTCACAGAAGAGTCAGTCATGCTCACTAGCCGGGACATTGGGATAATGAAATCGTTCCATAGTTTTCTGATGCCAACATTTTTTTCTCCTGTCGTGACAGTATTTTCGATGTGATTTATCCGAGCTCAGATTCCCATAACCCGATTTATTTTTCCTCTATTGACGCATTTTATTGGCGTTAAGGATTCGGTATAACGGTTTGGTTTCTCTTAACTTTCTTCTTTGATAGCATGAACTTATTTTTATCAAGCTACTACTATACCATCTATCGGCGGCAAATTGTTACGATTATTACTATTTACTTATCTTTTATTAACTGGATGTGTTTAATGTGTTTATGATACATTGGTATTTCCGCATCAATCCTTTCTTCATTTATTGTATCAATTGCTTCTCGTCATGATTTATCAGGCAATAAAGTTGTGTGTACTGTAACTAGAATAATTATGAATGTACTCTTATCGTTCGTAAGTAGTATGTAATACAAGTCACAATATTCAACAGTTTGAGAAATCAAAGAAGCGTCTGTTTCTACTCTACTAAATACAGATATATCTTTGTATTTAAATATTGCTCATTAAAAGAGAAAAAAAAAAGAATTAAGTAGGTACTGTAAAAATGTTTAAGTCATCCTTATCAACAATGTGTATTTTATGTTAGATAAACAGTCCTTTATTGTAAAACTTATCATGTACCTACCTATCATGTTAATGCTGTGTGTTCTTGGTAAAGTTTAATGTCTTTCGCTTCCTGAATATAATGCACGTTTCCTAGAAATACATTTTATGAAAGGTTGACATTCTTTGTAATATGTATTTAATTTACTAAAATCCTCATCTATATTACTGAATAGGTAGTTGTCAGATCAGAACCATTCAGAAGTTATGCATAAATTGAAAGTTATATCAGCTCTATATTGGGATGTGAAACCCTTCTTTACATAAGATTTTAGTCGGGTTGAACGTCAATCATGTGACAAAATTTAATAGACAAACAAAGCTACCCAGCGCACCCCAATCATCGTTCCACAAACACATCGCCTTATTTGACTTATTTAGTTAGTACAAAGTCTGTCCGTGTTCCCATGCTCCCATTACCCATCCTAACAACAGAGCGATGCATCGGAATTGGCCAGAAAATCACGATAAGTATCTCTTGGTTGTCACGATCCAATTCCGACCGAAACGCTCCCGGTCGAGATTTGAGTGAGAAGACGTGACCTTTGTACCGAGTCGAAGCAACTTCAAGTGTGAAACGTCATGTCTAACCAGCGGGTGGCGTGAGTTGACCAGCCGAACAACAAATTTCGTTAATGTATAATACAAAATAGAAAAATCTTTACAACCCGCGTTCGGATATCAGACGTCGATCAATGTCACACTGAAAATACGAATCTATCTGATTTGATGTGACCCTGAGAACTGGGATTAGTCATTGTTTTTATTGTGAACGATGTGCTTTGAGTGGCTGTAGAAAAATATATTAGAATTTTTAATATTGAAAGGACGGTCGAGATGATACAGGTGGAACGTAGTTTTGATTGATCGATGAAGATTACAATTTGCTTAGAATTAATAATGACTTTGATAAAATTAGTCGACACCTATTTCCAGCGAAGTAATCTGTATTCAAATCTGCAATTTACAACATAATCCGTTCTAAATTATTCGCTTCGAATTTATATCTCTAAATCCACCAAATTAATATTAATAATTCACAATTCGAATTGTGTTTAATGTTGTGCAAATCGAATTTCGTCTTGATAAAATAATAAGCCACTAAGCTTGAAAGCCTGTACTAAAGGACTTCGGTTTGCTATCTGGTCAATTTCTTATCTGGTCTTGGGGACGCATTGGGTATGATAGGGGAGAATCAATGGTGCGTTTAACCGTGAAATCCAGAGATAGGACCGATATCCCCGGATATTGATAGCAGGTATCTTGGAACCAGAAATAGTTTTGGTAACTTATTGGGGACTATAATGGAATATGATTCTGCTACTGACGTTTTCTATTTGTTGGACATGAAAGAACAAATAAAAATATATTCGCTCTGGGATAGAGCGGTGTAATTGGTAAAGAAACAGGTTTAAAGGGAAATATTCTTAAAGAAATAAATATTGTTACATTACCTGACATGTTTTACTTTTGTATGATAATTGTATTAATTTTTACAATCTATTAAATCATATTGTGTTTGTTTGTTTGTGTTGTACTGTTAGTTTATGAAACTTGCGAAAGAAATTATGTCGCGTTCGGTTACTGTGATTGAGAAAAATGAAATTACATAGGTAGTTCAAATATGTACCAACTTATTTATTTTTAATAAAATTTTAATACCTATAAGAGCCGAGAAGAGTTAATTGGTATTTACAACGTAACATTATGTGTACCTACTTAACTTTTTTTTAAACTCAAGAAAGAATAACATCTCGCCTGTATTTTCCAAAGAGTTAGGCAGAGGTACCAACACTCACATTGCGCCAGTTATGCTTAAATCCAGTGTACCTAATAGAGGCCGAGCCTATTGTCATCAACTGGGCACAAATCCAGGCTTGCGCCGGGCTGTTACTGAAAATTTCGTAATCGAAAATACCAGTATCGGAGATGGAACCCAGGATAATGCTCAGCAGTGGCGCTTGCAACTATTAGACTAACGAGGCTGTCAACTTGACAGCCTCGTTGGTCTAATGGTTGTGTCAAGAAAGTTTAGCGAAAGAAAGTTTAAATGTTTTTAAAACTAGTTACCGTGGAATGGGGTTACTTTGACTCCTGGGGTAACTTTGATAAAAACTTCGTTTCGTAATAAAACTCAAATTGTACGAAATCTGTCCGCATTCTTTTGATTATTTTTTTACGATTAGCGGCATTGAACGTCACTGTCAACGTATGATTAGTCCCAGTGGGTAGATCCTTGCTGGTTGACGAAAAATTATGAAAAATATGTAAGTAATAGTTTTATGTAATTTTAAAAGCCTGTGTAACTTGTAAACTACAACTTTGAGTTTCACAAAGACATAAATTGTATGTAATTCATCAGATCACAAATTTATTGACCTATAACATCGATGTTTATTTCTAATCATAACCTTGACGACCATTGGTTTTTTGGTGGCATATTCTGCACGGGGTGTCATAGATCACCCATGTGGGGTTACTTTGATCATTGATCAAACATCAATTTTTTAGTCTTCTTATTAACCAACATGTTTTTTTTTTGTTTTAGTATCATGTCAAGAATATGTAAAAAGCGTTTAGGCTCCCAAAAATACTGGAACTACACTGGAGAGATTTTAATTCAGGCGGTAACAAAAGTGGTTGAAAACCGATTGACGTTACGTGGAAAATCTGAACAGTATAATTAAATTACATTTTCCGAATATTCCTATTATTAAATACTGCGAAATTATGTCTAAAGGTAGAAAAAAATAATTATTACTCTTTTTACAAGGTCAAAGTAACCCCAAAAACATAAAAAAACATTGTAAATCCTAAACCTACGGACTAATTTCAATTTTTTTTTTGTATTTATTTCTTGTTAGAATTACTTTCGATTTCCGTAGAAAAAAGGGAGGTATCAAAGTAACCCCAATCATAGTTTAAGATTGATCACGGACATTTTATTTTTTTTTCTCAAAAAATTGTAAGAAAAATATACATTTATACCATTCCCCCTCTAAAAAGCTTATTTTATTCACTGAAAACAGTGAATAAAAAGCACTTTTACTCACTGTTTTGATGTTTGAAAATGGAACACACCAATGTATTCGACCACATATTTAAAGAACCTATGCTAGATGCGGCACGTTATTAGATTGTATGAAAACCGAACGTGTCATCTTTTTTATACCTACGATAACTTCACCCCAGCCATTTAGTGATGTGCTCAGAGTAAACAGAATTGTTTCAATCGCTAAGCGTCACTGAGCTAACAGACTTTTTTTAGTACGAACAGTCGAACATGCAGGGCACGCTTGGTCGTGGCTTGCCGTATCTAGTGTAAGTGTAATCTGTGTATTCGACCTATATTGATGTGTTCTGAATTCAATTTGATTGGTCGACATTTTCGACAAGGAGTTTAGCATTAGAATAAAAACTGTTTTGTGTTTTTTGCTGTCCTTAGTAAATTGCCGCTATTTTGAATACTGTAAGTTGTACGAACACAAAGTTTAGTGTTACTTTAATCTTTAATTTTGTGTTTGTTTAGTGTTGTTCTAATCGATTAAAAATGCATTCTAGTGATGAAGATGTGTTAACACCTGAGTTTGTGAAAGAGAGGGCGGCCGATATAGTGGAAAGGTGGAAAGCTTGCTACCCAAAAAATCACGGCTGGTTTACATCAAAGCCAATTTAACTTTACTTTTTCTTCATTATATGTATATTTTCACTTAAATCTTTCTTTTTCTCGTAGTCATGGTATAAAGTATAGTATGCAACTCTTGAATAAAACGGATTTATATCGAGGGCCATGAATCGCTCGCGTCGCTCAGGATTCTAACACTTGAATCACTCGCTACGCTCGTGATTCAATCATCATGAATCACTCCCTACGGTCGTGATTCAATCGTTAGAATCCTTCACTAGCTCGTGATTCATCTATGGCCCTCGCTTTAAATCCGTCCTTTATTCACTAATTGCATAATATACTATTTATTCAAGAAACATACAGAATGAACAAAACCGATATTTGCATTTTTATTTTATTTTTTTTGCTCTCATATTTCAGGAGTAAAATGCTTATTAATTTTAAAATTGATCACAGTCACCCCAGTCTACGGTACCGTAATATGTCATGTGTACCGTATATCTGTGCCTCTGACAACGTATTTGCAAAATTTCATGGTAATCGGTTCAGCGGTTTTGTCATGAAAACGTAACATACAAACAAAACAGACACGAAAAGCGACTTTGTTTTATACTATTTATAATTACTGGCATTAATTATCTTACCAAACTCTTGTAGATTTTAATTCTGATCACGTGGCGTATAATATTGTATTAACATGATAGTAATGAAACATAATATTATGTAGGTACTTACATGTTATAAAGTCAATTACCACACGATTCAGCCATGTAGTAATATTCAGTATTCCCACTTTCTCTCGATTAATCTCACAGTTGAACTTCGATGCATACACGAAGATAATCGTTTATAATATATGAATAACTACTGCAAATTGATGTTGCTTGTACGATTATCGATTCGATTATTTCTGATGTAATTGTTAAGGTACTCGGGATTTTAATATGGTAGAGACGGAAATTCAAAAAGCAAGCTACCGCGCAGGTTAAACTTTCCATTATTATTACATTTATTACTTACTTCTCATAAAAGAATTACCTCAAGCGATTTGTGTATGTGCTTCTTCTTCTTAATTAAAAGGGTTCCGTAGTAAAACTATAGGAACCGTTATTGTTTCGTCATGTCCGTCTGTTTGCCTGGCGGCTGTCAGAGCCTCGTAAAATCCTGTTGTCAATTTATTGAAACTTTTAATACAGAATTGTCTTTTATAACAGATTCACACACAGACAGAAAAATACAAAAAAAGTATTTTGGAGAGCATACCTACTTATATGAAACTTAGGCCCCTATTACAGAACGATGCTTGAGCACAGATCTCTGCTCGAGCATACATTTAAAGCCATTTGATTGGTTGACATCTATGCTCAAGCAGAGATCTGTGCTCGAGTATCGTTCTGGAATACGGGCCTTAGGAATAAAAAAAAGTTTCGCGCACCCCTACATGTATGCATCATTGGATAGGTCTTTGAAAATAATTTATATTTAGAGTCTCTTCGAAAGTTGTTAACAATGTAACTTAATTTTAATCAAAAGTCTTTACTAGGTGCTTCATGATTGATATTTTTTCAGATTTTTTGATAATGCTGTTGGAAAGTTAGAGCGGGAGAACACACACTTTATTAACGACTTTCGGAGCTACTTATCTCATTAAATATTCACCTAAAAAAAGTCGCTTAGAAACCTTCATGTTATTTTTAAAAACCTAGGGTATCCAACGATACCCCACATTAATGCGAAAATTGTCCTTTATGGTGGTTTATAGAAGACTCTACGCTAGAAGTTTTATCTATAAACTGCCAAATAGTCTCAGAGTAAAATGGCTGTAACATACTGACGGATAGACGGACAGGACATAATGATATAGGGTCCATTTTTGCCATTTGGCTACTACAGAATCCTAAAAATAAAATAATTTTATTGGATAATTTTTGTATGAATAGACGTCTGCATTAATTGGTTCCTCTCTTTGGTATTCTAAACAATCCCTAACTAAGGATATATTTCAATGATTTATAGTTTTATATTCTTACTCTATAATATGTACCTATATTGTTTGTTACTGTGATTGATTAAATTGGGGAATGGTAAATTTGCATATTTAAAAGAAATATGTCGTGTAGGTGTAGGTTTATTTGCCTATATTTTATTTAAAAATAGTATCAGTTACGTAATGTTCTGCCCCATTAATGTTATCGGCGTCTTTTATTATGTAAACAAGTAGTTCCGATGTGTGCTTCAGACTGCGCATTGTTTTGTTATACATACTCGCACTTTAGATTCAATTGTGTAATTGTTTGATTCAGTGTATAATTAATCATATTATTGCTCAAGAAATAAAGATACTATTATAGTATGAACTGAAATTTAATTTTGTTCCCCTAAAGTTATACCTTCAAGCATCAAGCAAGTCTGTCAACCCTACATTCTACTGAACAAACAATGTAAGTTGCAACAATGCGGCCACAAAATGTTCCTCATTAAGAAAAAATTAAACCAGCAGGGCAGCGGTCATTCAGAGTATGTCACACCATATGTTGGTACCGAAACTCACACTTTAGAAAACTATTAGGAAAAAAAATCAATATGCTCCTCGGACCGTGTCCAACAGAAGGTCGCATAACTAGCGACGAATACAGGACGTATTGTAAATCTCTTTTATAGCTACCATGCTATCCGTGACGGTTGAAATATGACTTGGGTGTGTTTTTCTACCTGAAAAGGGTCCATCATTATACCCCAAGATGATTGTCGGCAAGCCGAAATTATTTCTCAACTTTTTTTACTTAATATTTCGATTTGAAAACAACGAAGTTAACAGTAATGCCGCCATTTGGATTTCAAAAGATACTTAGTTTTTGTGGCGGCGGCAAGACAAAAAGTTTGTACCTAGTTCTATAACCAAACCACAAGTTTTAAAAAAATAACTACATTTAAGATTAATGGTTTAATGATAGCAAATTACTATGGACAATTCCTTGAGCAAACTTTAGAAAATATTAATTCCTATTATTAAAGCTGCATCAGGTTCAGAGAGGAAAAAAACGACCATAAAATTATATTTGATGATATTGTTTTATTTTTAATTTAATATTATGTAACAGTCGAGGATATTATAATTACATACATAAAATAGTCAGTTACATACTTAGCGATAACAAGACAGACATAAATTGATACAGGTTCCATCCAACAACAAACATTTAAGTAATACCACTAATTATGTAACTAAGTACCTATCTACACAATACTATGCAATAATAATTTTAACTAATGACTAGTAATACTATACAATATTTTCATACAATGATTAGTAATGTCTATCTACAAAATATTTGGTAACAATGAGATATACTATATCAAAATACTCATGCTAGTCTAACTCCTGATACTGGCATTATTTTGTTTTATACAATATTTTGTATCAGTCTTCATGGACAACAATTCATATAGCTATATACAATGAAATACAATAAGGCTTCACTCTAATTAGATACGTTTAGAATACATTTAACAATACAGTCTTTTTACATGACAGTGTCCGAACTACGAGGAACGAAGTCATTTTGGCCAAATTATCTAAACCAACATTAAACAATCACGTTTCAATAAGGCATGGCCAACTCAAAAAGCGGTCTAGCCTACCATGCGCTTGGAATGTGAAGTTCCATTACGGAGTATCTTTTACCGATAAGGGAAGTTTAACAACCTTATCATCTGTGCACGGCTGAATGAGTTTGTGGCAAGCAATCGTGCACAGATGAGCGGGGTTGTAGGTAACCTTGCTCGTCGAGCATCGAAGGTGAGTGGTGCCCAGCATGTTTACGTAACGTGTTAGGAGGCCTGGGCCTACCACCATACGGCTGCTCGTAATTTTGTGTATCAATAGATATGTAGCTATGATGTAAATTCTCCCCATCCTGAATCTGACTTGTCAACGTTGTATTTGTCAACATCGACGTGTCATCCTCAACAGTTATACCCACATTAGCCGTAGTGGGTGTCTGAGGCGGTATTGCATCGTATTTATACCAATGTTCCGGCGCAGTAGGCGAGGCCGTATATCTAGAAGGATGCCGTCTACCATTTGGACACACGCCATGATTGTAATTCATTGTATCTTTGTTCCAATGCAAATTAGAAATGTCTGGCATTACAAACCTAATTTTCTCCCAAAACTTCTTCTCGCCCCACAATAAAACGTTGCAAGTTTTCAAATAACTTTGGAAATCCAGATCTAAGTTTAGAGCGCTAACATCTGTAGTTAAAATAAAAACTACTCTGTGTCGCCTTATTGAGGGGTGAATAGAAGTAATAACATGTTTCATAGCGGCCTTAAAAGTAGCTTTGGACCATTCGTTTTGTAGAAAATTAAATGACACAAATACTAAAATTCTCTTTGATGATTCAGCAGCATTTGTTATTTGCTCAGACAAGTAATTCTCAGGCGCATTTTGTAAATCTCTGTAATGGAAGCACATCGTGTAACCGGAGTGTTCCATTTCTGGAGCTACAACTTTAGATACAAAATCATCATCCAATAAACTATATACAGCGTATCCATCGTACAATCTATCTCTATCAAGCTCACTCTCTTGAATTGAAGCACTTTTGAACAATCTAACTCCATATTTAGAGTGCGCCCATAAGCGTACATTTTGCCTAAACGAAAATGCTAAGGCACCGAATAATAGAATAAGAATAACACTTATCAAAACTACAGCTAAAAGTGGCACAAAGTTCAATTTTATGGGGCTCACTTCATCGTACTGATACGGTTGATTTTCTGTAGGAATAGTATTGTCCGTAACACTTGAATCACGACACCGATCAATCGCGTCAAACACAGTATAGTTCGATATGAGTCCATTTTCACCAACACAAAACATTTCGACGGGGTCCTCATAGTACTTCTTGAACCAGTTTTGAAGAGCCAGGATGTTATCACATGTACATGTGAACAAGTTTCCTTGAATGTTGACGCTTTCCAAATGTGATACATGCGCCAACTTTCTGTCAAGGTCGAGAATCTTATTTCCTTGAAAGTGCGCAACTCTTAAAGAGGACAGGTTTTCAAAAGTCTTGTTTGCGACACTCGTCAAGAGGTTATCATTCAAGTATAACTCCCTCAAGTGTTTTGTTTGCGAGAACACTCCAGCAGATAGCTCAGTCAGATGGTTATTTTCAAGGTGAAGGATATTTAAAGAATGTAACCCATTCAAGGTGTCATTATCAATATTAGCGATGTTACTGTTGTTCAAATAGAGTTTATGTAACTTTTTCTTACCGATGAATAGATGACTGTTCAAGGTTTGGAAGTCGTTGCCGTCAAGGTAAAGTTCAGTGGCATCCATTGGTATTTTCTCGGGTATTTCAGTGTAACCCACATTTGAACAATCAATGACATTAGAGTTCCAATTGCTGTCATGGAAGCAGGAACACCCTTCAGGACAAGTCATCTTACAGTCACAAGCCTCAAAATCGCAGCAGAAGCAACTAGACGAGCAGTGAGTTTCATAGGAACAAAGGAACTGAGTTTCAGGAACATCCATTAGGTTAGCTTTCCCTCCATACTTATTATTCACAACTTCACAGGTCACTGTATCCAAATCCATGAATCTTGGGTATTGTCTCATGTGATTCCAAAGATTTATCTTTTGCAGCCAAATCATATGACAATTGCATACAAATGGATTATTTCCAATAAAGAATTTTGGTAGCATTCTGTGCTTCGGTATATGGGGCAGCGTAAACGCTGATAGTTCAACGGTTCTCAATTTATTATCCGTCACGACAACCTTTTCTAAGTTTCGTTTTTGTAAGAACGTACCTGGGTGAATCGTGTGAATTTTGTTGTTATTTAGGAAAAGGACTTCAATAGAATCAGGTATCGACCTTTCATCGACGTTTTCTAATACATTGTAGCTTACGTCAAGCATTCGGATGTTTTGTTGTGCGTTCTGTTCGTTTTCTAGTTTCGTAATATTGTTATTGTGAATGTCCAACCATTCAAGGCTTTCTGGCATATAACTATAGTCAAAGTAAATAAGTTTATTGTCAGATATGTTTAGCCAGCCGAGAGTATTTAGTTTGTTAAAAACACCTCGGATGTCGGATAGTTTGTTCCCGTCTAAGCGGATAGCTTTTAAAGTCGGATTAGATAAAAACGCGTCTTGCTCAATAGTTTCTATTTTATTTGATGCCAAGTTTAGTACTTGCAAGGACGGCAAAGTACTGAATGTGTCCTTCGGTACACTCGTAATCTGATTGTCAACAAGCCGCAGTCCGTATAGCTCTTCTAAACCTTCAAAAGACGTATTTGCTACTTTTGATATGTTATTCTTCCCAATATCAAGAGATTTCAAAAATCTTAGTTTCTTTATCCCATCAGGAATTATATTCATGCTGTTTCCATTTAAGCCTAAATCTTGTAAATAAGTTATATTTTCAAAACAGCGCTCGTGAATTGTAGATATCAGATTATTATCTAAGTATAGCTGGCTAAGAACAAACAAGTTGGAAAAAATGTGTTCGTTTAATGTTTTTATCTTATTGTCTGATATCGACAGTTGATGCAAGTTCTTAAGCTCAGCAAAAGCTCCGTTGCTGATAGTTTCAATAGCGTTGTTGTCTAGATTCAAAACTTGTAAGTTGTTTAAGTCGTGGAAAGACTTTGGATCCAAACGTGCAAGTGAGTTGTAAGACAAATTCAATATTACTAGGCGAATAAGTCCGGCAAAGGTATCTCTGTTAACCCAATCGTTAGTAAGACGGTTTCTAGATAAATCCAATTTCTCAAGCTGATCAAGTCCTTCAAGTAATCCCGGAGCCAACACAGAAAGCGAATTATTCGCTAATGAGATTTCTTTGATAACTCGTGATGATTGAAATAGTTCAGGAGGGACAGCGACTAACTTATTTCCCGACAAGTTCAGAATTTTTAATGAATTCAATCCGACGAAGGCTCTGTCGCCTATTTCATTAATTAAGTTGTTCTGAATATTCAACACTTCCAAAGATCTTAGGCTAGAAAGACCGTTGTCGGGAAGTCGTAAAACATTATTGTGAGATAAATCAAGCATCTTCAGTCCAGTATTGCATGATTTACCTGGCGCAATGGGGCCTTTGCCCCAATCCGAGAAGCCGATTTCAGATATGTCTTGAATTCTATTGTTGGTAAGATTTAATGTTTCCAAACTAAAAAGCGGACAGAATACTTCAGAAGGTAACATGTAAATATTGTTGTCACCTAAATCCAATGTCCGAAGTTCCATTAGTCCACGAAAACTTTCAGCATGAAACTCCATCGTCATTGCAGGCCAATCCGTATTGTAGGAACGTAGAGTTAAACTTGTTAAATCACGTAGCGGGGACAGGACCGTAGCGGGCACGTAACGTATCTTACAGTACTCAACGCGCAAGTCCTCAAGTTTTCGCAGCTGGCCCAAAAAACTGCCGGTATTCATATGCAATGAACTTTCGAAGAACAACAAATCCGTGCAAGTCAGTTTCAACTTGTTGATGTTATACGCCTGCGCCGTGGTAATGTTTTTAAACAAGAAGTCAACTGAGCCGATGGTTTTAATGTTACACGTGAGAAAGTTTGATTCACTCAACTTTGTGTCCGAATAGTCCCAATGACAGCCGGTGGGGGCGGGCGGCGCGGAACGTGCGCGCGCACCGGCCACGACAGCCAAACACATCCAAACTTTTAACGAAACCATGCCGTTAAAGTTCTTGGTCATTTTGCCACTGTAATAAAGTTCATTTGTCACTGATATATCACTAAAGCACTCGTTAAAACTTTATGTCACCAAACAGTCAATGTTATGAAGTCTATGTTGTTGTGTACACTTCGTTTTATAGCGCATGTAAACAGTGAGTGCGAGATCGCGGTAAAACTTTTGACGCAGCCATGCTCCCCTGCGGTCGGGCGGTAACTGACCTACGAAGTTTGAACGAACGAAAGCCGCATGGGTATTGGGGGAGGGGGAGGTGCGGGACGTGGAAGGCAACAATGACGACGGGTGGGACCCGGCACTGCATCGGCTTACAACAGATGGCACGCGTGTTTTTTAAGTACTCGAAATATTGGTTATGCAGCCGAAGACTTAGGCCTGCGTGATTCGTTGGATGCACCTCCTTAAGTTTCATCTCAAAGGAGGTCGTGGTAACATCTGAAACAGTAGCAGTTACGTGACTTGAAAAAGTTAACTTGAACTTATACAAACACACTTGAACTTTTTTTTCAAGATTTGTTGCTTAAATGGATAAATACTTACCTATGTTCTCTTTCGTCCGAACCAGCATTCAGTACAGACGTGTTATCGCTCGTTTCGCAAAAATTGGATTTAATTACATACGAAAGTGCAACCTAATAATTAGTGTCATAGTTACCTTTTTGGTTCAAATCATAATTGTTCAACCAGTGCAGTGACGCAAACCCGCGTGCCCCCCGCGCGTCTCGAGTAAAAGAGAAAGTGGACATAATTGCTGTCCTGTTCCCGTATCGCTACCTGCGGCCTGTTAATTCAACTCCACCCACCTCGAGAGAGCGAGACCGAGCTACTGGAAATCAGGAGACAGCTGTCTGCGCGTGCGCCCGTCCTTTGTGACTCCGGCCGCCACCTGTCTAACGGTAGTAAGTGTATAGCTAATAGACAATATTAATTGCCGACTGCCCTGGCTAAAATAGGCCGACATCAACATGTCATTGCAAAGAACGCCTCCTTCCCAATCACCGAAACCGGATAGAAACCTGACTCTAATGCCACAGTTCTCTTCTGACCCTTCGCTAAATCGAACAACAATCAATAGTGAAGTACTCCCGTCGCTCAATGATAATATCACACAACGTAACAAACGGCCGAGAGATGAAGTTTCCTCACCTAATCAATTCTCCGTCTTTAAGGACGAGATAAAAGACTTAATTAGCTCATTAGTCAGCGCTCAAAGTCAGGAACTCGCATCTATAGCCAGCAAATTACAAGAGATAACTGAGTCAAATGCCAAAATTGACGCGGCTGTTTCATTCTTAACTGCACAAAACGAGGAGTACCGCGGCAAAATTGCACTCCTTGAAAACCAGGCACAAAAAGACCGGGAATACATCAGCATTTTGGAAGACAAAGTAGAAGACCTTCAAAGAAAATCCCGCAAGGCCTGCGTAGAATTAAAAAATGTTCCTACAAAGGAACAGGAAACCAGGGAAGATTTAATACAAATGGTCGTCAACCTCTCTAAGACCATTCATCTTGGAGTGAATGGTTCCGATATAAACGACATTTTCCGCTTGCAATCCAGAGGTGATAGGGAGAAGAAACCTACTATTATAGTGGAACTAAGGTCTGCAATTTTAAGATCAGACTTTCTGAAAAAGGTGAAAGACTTCAATCTTATAAACAAGACACGACTGCAGGCTAAACATCTAGGCTTTACAAGCAACGAAGACACACCAATCTTTATATCCGAACAACTCACTCCTAAGGGTGCACGTTTGTTCTTCTTGGCCCGGGACCTGAAGAGGACTCAAAAAGTCAAGTACTGTTGGACCTCCATGGGAAAAGTACTAATCCGGAAAGATGATGGGGCTAAAAGTATTCATATTCAACACGAAGCACAGGTGCAACAACTAATGCAAGAGCAATGACTAACTATGGCTATATTTTTCCTAAAAATATTTATCTTATATAATTCAGTTCTTTACTACCTAAAACGTATGTTTTTGGAGGAAATGTTAAATAATTACTATACAAAAAAACACTCACAGAAGACACACAAACCCAAACATGCACACACACCTTTATCCCATAACTACGACTACCAACTTTGTATCATCCCACATATACTACACGCTAATTGTCAAAACAAACTAAAACACATAAAAAATCTACATTTACCTACATACTCTCACGCCTTCTATAATCCTAATGACAACAGCGCACACCTATACTATATAGATTATAAATACACAACATGCCTCACACTGATTATCTCCCAACTTTTTTACACAGAATTCATCCTCGCACTCTTATACTTATCAGGACTTGACCTGCTATTAATTATACTTTACAACTACACTAGTTGCAACCCCAAGAGTTCTAATTTAATATTTATAAATGGATAGTATTGATACGCTGAATGAAATTGATCAAATGAATCCCTCGGCTTCGCTTAAGTGCAGTATACAGGAAATTAATTTAAAGATAGAAAATTCTACATATAATCTAACTATATCAACACAAAACATCAGAAGTATATACAAAAACTTTGATGACTTGCAGCTCACTCTGGCGCAACTCATATGCGAAATTGATATTTTGATTTTAACAGAATGTTGGTTGAACCCTAATAAAAATATACCACAATTAGCTAATTACACGGCATTTCAAACAAAATACCATATTAACCAATGTGATGGGGTAGTTGCTTACATCAAAAATCACTTATCAGTAAAATTTAAAGAACTTAACCTTGTAAATGCTACGGGACTAGAGTTACAAATCGCAAATTACACCATACTGGGTATCTACCGGTCCCCATCATTTCTAAATGCAGGTAATTTTATAACATCTCTCAATAATCATCTTGAGAATATCACCCCTAGTAAAAACTTGTTGATTTTAGGTGACATTAATATTGACTTAATTGTTTCCCCAATAGATACTAATCAAGAAAGAAATAATAGATTAACCTACTTAAATATGTTATCACTGCATGGCCTATTAGCGTCTCATAACTTACCTACAAGGGGTGATGGCTGTCTTGACCACGTCTTTCTGAGCCTAGACAAACAAAGGAATATGGCTTTTACAGCGGTTTTAAATACAACTGTAACAGACCACTGTTTTATTCTTTTGTCAATCGCCAATAAGTATCAACATACGGTACCCCAAAGACACAAAACCCTAGTCAACTATGAAAATGCTCATAATAGTTTAATAAATATTGATACCTCCTTCTTCAATGTTTTCAAAGATCCTGATACTTACGCCTTTGCACTGATAGCAGTGGTCAAGTCAGCCATACTGTCCAACACCAAAAATGTAATTGTCACGAATAGCAAAAGAATTAAAAAGCCCTGGATAACCACAGGTGCCTTACGGTGTATTAGACTAAGAAACAGAATTTACCTAAAACTCAAATCAAACCCCCATAACCAAATTTTAGTAATAACATACAAACGATATCGGACGTTTTGTGGGAACCTTGTAAAAAAACTGAGAAATAAATACAATAAAGATAAAGTTATAGCATCTGTTAAAAACTCTAGGGCACTCTGGTCAACCATTAACGAAATAACGCATTACAAGCCACCTAAGAGCTCAAATAGTGACCTACTCAAGATAAAATCATGTCCACAAGCCTCAATCAACCATGTAAATAAATATTTCATTAACATTGGACAAACTCTAGCTCAAAACATCTCAAATAGCTTCGTACCTCCGGAATCAAGTAGCACAGACACCTATAATCTGTCCTCTTTTGTTTTATTAGACACCTCCGAGAGGGAAGTGGAAAATACTTTGATGTCCCTAGACTCTGGGAGTGCACCAGGTTGGGACAGAATCCCTACCCTTTTCCTAAAACAAGCTAAGGAGATCTTAGTCCCTCTGATCACTGACCTTGCCAACCTGTGTTTCAACACCGGAATCTTCCCCTATCTTCTTAAGCGCTCCGTCGTTACCCCTGTGTTTAAGGGGGGCGATAGCGACGACGCTAACAACTATCGGCCTATCTCTGTGCTGACCTCCATTTCTAAAATCATTGAGAAGCTCTTGAACTCCAGAATAGTAAACTACTTGGCTAAGTACAACATCTTATCTACCTCTCAATATGGTTTTAGGAAGGGTATGTCAACCCAGGATGCTACCTTAGATCTTTCATCCACAATAACAAAAGAAATAGACAGGGGTAACAAATGTCTAGTAGTCTTTCTGGATCTCAAGAAAGCTTTTGATACCGTTTCTATCCCTATACTTATACGCAAGCTGGAGAGGATAGGATTCCGTGGCTCTGCTCTCTCCCTTCTCAGCAGTTACCTTCAAAACAGAAAGCAGGGGGTAAAAATTGACAATTTTCTTAGTGATGAAGAAAATGTAACGTTTGGTGTCCCGCAGGGCAGTGTTCTCGGCCCGACGCTCTTTTTGATATATATCAATGATCTCTGCAACCTTAGCTGCGTCGGGGGGAGGATACTGTCCTACGCGGACGACACCGCTATTATTTTTACTGCCAAGACATGGGAGGAAGTTAGGTTGAGGGCCGAAAGGGGCCTGGCTAGAGTTAGTCACTGGCTTAGTGAGAATCTACTCACGTTAAACACCCAAAAAACTAACTATATATGCTTCGCTCCGTACTTAAATTCGCAGCCCTCGCCTGACTTTGTAATTAAAATCCATTCTTGTCGTACTCCTCTCACTTGTACTTACAGTTGTCCGATAATTCAGAAAGTTAGCTCAGCTAAGTACCTCGGAGTTATTGTGGATCAAAGGTTAAGCTGGTACCCACACCTTGAACTAACCATGGGGAGGGTAAGAAAGCTTATATGGGTTTTCAAATCTCTAAGACACGTTATGAGTACCGAGCTACTTAATAAAATATATATTGCTTTAGCCCAATCTGTTATTGTATACTGTATCTCGGTATGGGGAGGTACAGCTAAGTCATACTTTATAGATCTAGAGCGGGCGCAAAGATCTTTAATTAAAGTCATGTACTGTAAGCCTTTTAGGTTTTCTACAGAAACCTTATATGCAATTTCTAAGCTTCTCTCCGTCAGGAAACTTTATATCCTACACATGATACTTAGATATCACAAAGCGTTACCTTTCAACCAAGCTAAACTTAGAAAAAGAAGGTGCGATATAGTAGCCCCTACATACACTGCTCGTACAGTCTTTGCTAGTCGGCAGAACGTAACTCAAGCCCCTCGCGTTTATAATAAAATTAATCGTATCCTTAATATTTACCCCATGCAACGGTATGAGTGTAAGAAAAAACTGACTGAATGGCTCCTTACTCTTAATTATGATGACGTGGAGGACATTCTGCGTACATTAGCATGAATTTGATACAAGCTAAATGTATTCACATAGACACAAAACAAATTACTACGGATATGTGACCTACGCAAACTACCACCCACACACACACACACGCGCACGCACGCACGCACACACACATGCACACATACACGCACACACGCGCACACACACACACACACACACACACACACGCACGCAAGCATGCGCACACACACACACCACACAAGCACTTCACACTTGCTAGCTACTTGCCTACTATAGACACACCCACTAGAAAACTACCTTTATATTTGTTTTTCTTTATTTTCTTTTATTAATTACTAAGGTGTACTTACTGTAATACATAAAAATTCTGTGTACTGTAAATCTAAAATTATGTTTACATAGGAAGAGCGAGGTTTCCCAACACAAGTATCACTTGATTACTTTCTGGGAAGCCCCGGCAACTTACTTGTAATGATTTACTGAAATAAATACATTTATTTAAAAATTTATTTATGTTAAATAAAAATCAAATATTGATCTTGAATCTGTAATAAAGATAAAAACTTTTACTAGTCATAATTATAGGTAATTTAAGTCTTGATGAGACGGATAACAAAACAGAGGCTCACATAATAAAGAAACGATTATGTATTTATTTTGAATGGACATGCATGCAATTTTGATGAGATGGGCGGACATTTTTACGTCAATGAAAAATAAATGATTGACAGTTTTAAATCCAGAAAGAATGCACACAAAAGTTTATTGTGGTGTTTCAATTTCCTCTCGGTTATTTAAACGATTTAAGAACAGATGTTCAATAAATAGGATCTTAGTAGTAGGTACAATGAAGTGATGACTTTTAAAATTATATTATTATGTGTCTTGTTAGTAATAATGTCTATTTTGTTAAAAAATACCCACGGTTTAAAATATAGGTAGTGTTGATTTTATCTAAATCACTTCAATAAAAACTATTAAAAGTTTCGATTTGTGAAAATCACAAAGCCGACTTAAAAAGTATTTCTGCAACATATTTAAACTTTCTGAAGAATCTTCAATTTCAAAAAAGAAAAAGTCTAGAGTACCTACTACTTTGTGCTAGTTAGACACAAAAACACGTCCATTCAAGAGGGCATCGTGCGTCACCGCAGAGTCTAATCGTGGGCCATCGGATGCCATAACACGTGCGTGTCGGATCGCGTCTACCGTGGGAGACGGTTGAGACCTTTGAATATCTTCAATGCCACTACAAATTACGTACCCCTTCAAGACCCAGAGTAAAATCAAACCATTAATGCAGTTGGCGTACTGGCTAATGGGAAATGAAATAATTGGTTCAACAAGTTAGGATGTGGTAATGATGTCCACAATGCAAGGTTGGTAGAGTAGATTTGCTGGAGCAGTTAACTTTTTATGAGTCATAACAATTGTGGAATTTATTATCCTTTCCGGATGTCTGCCGCAACTTACTAAAAGATAGTAGGTCTACTCTCTCAAGACTCTACAACTTAAATACCTACCTTATCAGCTGCGCAATGTATTTACAATGGTTTGTCGTGCATGATGTCTCCTAAGTTTGACGCTGTTCCAATGTAGATCAATAAAAAGATAGAAAGCAGAATATTTGGTGTAACTTTCCAAGAAAGAGGTCTGTCGGGCCAAGGTCGTATCAGAGCACGACTATTGATATTCTCTGTCAATATTGAGAGTAAATATCTCACGTGCCTATGTGATGGCTCAATATTTACAAGAGGACATCAAACACAATATTACCACTTATCTCGTAACAACTGATTCCGAAAACATCTTACATAGCGATCTTCCCCAAGGAACGTTATATAACACAACGAGTATGTTGACATTGCCCGATATCGATAGAAGTTCAACATGACTTTTATGTGAAAGAATGGCTCCGTTTATCTACTAATATTTATGAGTTTTTCAATCTATTACAGATTGCCTTTAAATGGATGCTTCAAACCGTAAGCCATGTGTGGGTTTCATTATAAATTGACAAACAAATAGATACTATCTGTTCGATAAATGAACCGAGAACAAATGGTAGGTACCAAATAGAATAGGTGGTTCTATAAAAAGCTCGTGAACATTATGCGACCAATCGATATTGCAGAGACAACGCCCTTGCTAATAGTTCTATTATAATTTATCAGTCTATTGATGATCGGTCACTCGATTATAGAAATAGACTCTAATAATAAAGATAGTATAATCGACAACGGAAATGAGCCAATTACGATTACACCTATTGATAACTAAATTAAACTTTGTTACGTTAAATTGGATGGATGCAATGCATTGTGACTTTGTAAAAAAAACTAAAAGTAAACAAACTCCGTACAACAGAAGCCTGTACGACATAATTGAACAGCTCTGCGTGAGACAGGGAAATAACAATGAAGAGTCGGCAGCCAGAGTCGAGGCCAAAAATTACTTCTGCGCACCATTGGAAACCGTGAAAGCCGTGACCAGAACATTTTACAATCCATTCAGAGCAGCATTCGTCCTGTCTGAGCATTGAAAAAAGACTAGTTAAAAACAAAGCTCCGTAGAAAGAAATTAACAATAAAGCAGTTTCTCGAATCCGCAGCAAAAAGGCCTTTGAAAGTTATGACCCGTAATAAAAGTAGTGCCAGGGTCCGTCTCTGTCAGACAAAGGGATTCTACCGCAATTATGTTATTGCCTCTATAAATTCGTTGAGACAATAGTTTTTAAACGTAAAGCGATGCTGGTTACTTCATGGCTGTCAACGCCGCAAATTAAACATTTTGGTTATAGATTGTAAATCTTAGAAAGCTATGTTTGGTCTTGTTTGTCACAAATAGTTTATTGTTCATTGCTTTACTTGTAGCGTCATAAAATTATTAATAAAAATGATGTAAAGTAATTTTGTAACTGTAAAAAGATCAAGAAAAGAAAAATACATTATTGCTAAGTCACAAATTATAACAAAATAATGATCCTTTATCGTTTCGATAGAAACAGATGTATTTACTATAAGTATCGTAGTTTAAATACAGTGGTTAATAAAAGGTTTGATTAAAAGAAAAAATAAATCACAGTATCAACTTAATGCTTTTCCTTTATCTTTAAAACTCATGTTGAACCGAACAACTTTAAAGCGTGATTGTTATTTGTTAAGTGAGACATCGCATCTATCAGAGTTGAACGTTGAACGATAAAGGCATTTTAACAGATAATCTGAACAAAATATTGCTTGCGTCTCGATAAAGGTGGCCTCAGTAAACAGGTACTCCCAAGGCACGTTTCGAGTCAAATAACCTGCAAGAAAGGGTCCGAAACAGAGAACGCTTTGTGCTAAAAACGTCGACCCCTTATCTTCCTCGGATGGGTCGCAACCATAGACGTAGGAAGATAAAGACCATCATCTACAATAAATGTAATTGGTAATAAATCGTACATTCTGGTTTAAGTAGCTATCAAAACGTAGGCTCTAAAAAGCTGATTGACATTCATGATATTCCTTTAAAAAATAATCAACTTCAATTTTCATATCTTTGATGTTTTTAATTATAAGAAGAATTTTAATGAGGCATAAAAATATCAACGCCGTAATAAGTTAATATCTTACCTGTTTTCCAACATTATTTTAGACACGAAAAATGTTTGAGTGGATTCAAAGTTCTCAGTAGTGTATAATTCTAAAATGGCCAAGAAACATTTTTGAATATTCAATTTCGCGAATTGAATTGCAATTCTCATTCCGTATTCATTTTAGAAAAGTGAGTGTACAAAGTGCGGTTGAATCTCCATATTCGTGCCGTGTCTCTCGGCTTCATGTCTATCTGTGGAGACTGCTTCCAGAGGCTCAGCACGAAGTCATCATTCATACGAGAAGATATCATCGTCGCTCGTCGTGGCCACGGCTCTGCTTGTTAACAATAAAAATGTTATCCGGCGCTTACACAAAATGTATCTCGGGAAAACGTCCAGTCTCGCTTTCACTCATTTTAGTCTTTTTAGTTTCTTAACGATTATTTACATTTATGGGCTTTGCTTTCTTTGGTCTTGGATTTGCGAGATTTAATTTTAATTGATAAACATTTTTGAAAAAGGCCCTGATTTCTGAGAGCTTATTGTTACATTGTTTATCATATACTAACCAAATATTTCATAGTATTCTATGAAATATTTGGTTGCTAACCTAACCATGGGGCATCTTAAAATTTCTAACAAGAGTCCTACTTCCTCATCTTTTCAACTTAACTGCCATTAAAAAATCCTTCCGTGAACTAATCGTCAGTTTAATAAACCACGGCTAATCATTGCTCAAATTATTTAAAATCGTAAGTCCTTCATAATCTACTAATTAAATTACCTAATAGTCTTAAGGTTGAACAGTTACGGGTAATGCGATTAAGCAATCCAATATACTAGACGAAATGGCACCGAGCGCAAATTGCCAATCAATAATGACCCTAAGGGCGTGTAATTAACGGCTGCATTAGTAGGTTGCATTATGCATGACGTTGAATCTCTGGCAGACCCTGTTATCTGCGATGCGTATTTCGCTTACAAACATTTACATAATTACAAACGTTTAGCTAATTTTAATTGGACTATAGATGTTTCAAAGTGGTTAGGTGTAAACTTAAGTATGGTAATTGGCAATTAGAGATCATCTAGTGATATCTTTGATGCTGAATCACGGTGAATTTAGCGTAATTGCGAGAGTGCAGTTACTCCAAAATAATTGGACCATTTTTGAGAGCTTCACGCCCAAACGATCAAAAAGGAACCCAACTGTTGGTACCCGAGTGATGCTATTTCAAACTCTAGTAGAGTCTTATAAAAGAGTCTCATATAAGTGAGAGAAAATCAACTTTTATTTCATATTTTGATTTAATTAAAACTTAACTCCATCAAGATTGTTTTATTAGGCACCTTAAAGATTCGCAGAAAAAGATACTGATATTATCTACCTTAATTTTATGTCTTAATCAACATCATTAAGTTCTAGCAAAATAATGTAGTTACCTATGCACTTCATACCTACTTTTTCTTCTATCAGTAGAAAACCTTATAACAAGACTTTCACGTCCAAAACAAAAAGGATCTTATAAGAAACGTGGGCAACAGTTTTTGTCCATCACTCGAGCCTAGTCAATCTCGCAGGACGCGTACAATTATTTTAATCTTATTAAAATCATGTTTCTACTGACGCTCAACTTATTGTGGATGTTACTTACATTGTTGTTTCTTCGAAGAAAAATATTCTGCGGCTCAAACTCAGTAACTCAAGTAAAAAGAAATAACAAAGAGTCTACGTTTTAGTAAATAGTACCCAAAGGAGATCACCGGCTTCAAGTTTTGAAACTTTGAGGAAAAAAATATGATAACACAAAAGACAGTCTAGTCCGTTAGTCCCTATTACTTTTATGGTCCATAATTCCGTCAGTAGTAGTTTATTTGTGAAAAAAAAACTTAAGTGTTCAACGAAATAATTAAACTGTCAAAATTAATGTGATTTAAAAGGCATGGTAAACGATTTGATGCGAAAGGTATCTAATTATTTGGACAATTTACGATGACAGACTAATTAATATACAGTATTCAAATATTGATTTTATTGCTCAGTTTAAATTAGTTAATCACCTTCGGCATCGATATAATGGTTTATTACAAGAAATTGGTTTCGGAAACGAGTAATTTTTAGAATTATTTTCAAAAAAAGGTCCAATATCATTAGCCGCTTCGATGGTTTTTACCTTAAATTGGCATAGTGTGTTATTTGCTTATCTATGGAATAAATGGATAAATTGTGTGTAGGTAAGTAGGTCCCAATATTTGATACAATAAAAGGGAAATGCACCCTACATTATTAGGAGTAAAATATTATTATTGGGGTGTCTTTGTGCAATATTTTATTCTGATTGCATGACTGGTTCCTGGTTTTGATTTTGTTTAAGCAATCAAATCATTAGATACAATAATCAGTCAAAGCACTTGCTTTAGATAAATATACAAGATTATTTGTGATTTTCGCAGTTAAACAAGTCCCAGAGTGGACCAGTTGTTATTAAATTTATTTTTGATAAAAATAGATGGCTGCATACTTTAGTTTTAGTTACTTTACTTTATCTTAGGCACAAAGCAAAGTTTTCAAAATACTTCATACAAGAACATCCCTACAATTCCAACACACAAAAACTGTCTGAAGATAAAACAGTAATAATAATCGGACACGTCGCTTGTTAGACAAACATGAAGAGATCCCGTCTGATACCACCGAACAATGTGAGTGTGTGGGTGAACAAGCGGGGTGCTCTAAAAACTTATACGCGGTTAAAGTCAGACACACAAAAGGATGTGACTAATACAGTAACCCTTGAATCCACCAAGACAAATTGATGGTCAGATGACTCTTTAGAGATTTGAATATAAAGCATCAAAATATTTATATTTTAACAAAAAGGTTTATTAATCTCAATTAATAAAAGTCTCCAGAACTCTTGTGTTCGTTAGTCTTCTCTTCATTGAATTGAGCTGTACATAAGAGTAAAATAGAATTAAAAGGAAGACTCAGTTTCTAAGTTTAGGTTTAATGTATTAATTGAATAACTAAACGAACCCTAAACAAAACAAGAAAAGAAAAAGGTTACTAACAGCCTTTAATATAGTAAACAAGAGATTTGCAATTCTGTGACCAAAAATACCATCCAATAAGGAAAGATACCTGAGGAAAGCAACCCGACAAATTTTGTTAAGAGTATGTTGTATTGGGAAAGGATGATCTTATTACTCACTTTTACTTAGTGGGTCGCAGTAATGATATTACTAAACTTGGACTAATCCGTTCTATGTTTACTTAGCTTAATGTTATGGTATTCGATAAACCGAATGAAATCAATGCGACCTAATAGATTCTATTAAGTTAAGAAGATTTTCTTGTTAGTGGTAAAGTTACTTAAATAACTAATTGCGAAAAAAATATGTAAATAAAAGACAAAGCTTTTAAAGGAATCAATGACATAAAGACGCCAAGAATGGTACTATTACTACCAAAACAAACATAAATATAATACAAGTTATAAACATAAATACTTAAAAGGAACAAAAAATGTTATCAGTATAATTTCCATCGAATAACAACGCCCAAAACAAATCGTCAATGATGAAGAGGCGTTACCAAAATTACTCTAACATGGTATTATGAAATGTTGACAAGGTAAGAATTAATCATAAACAAATCATTGGGTGCCAGCGGACGTTATGCTAATATGAAGAAGGCATACTCGGATTTTTTTATCCAGTGCCTCATTTATTTATGTTTAGTCATCATCGTTTAATATTCAACATACTTTGAAGAGATATCGTATACTATCAATCAAACTTGTGCTATTCCTATTTGGATTCTTGCTTCATTTTATGTTCTATTATCTTCGTTGTAAAGAACACATTTGTCAGTCAAGTTCAAGTTTGTAATATGTAATCGTTTCTTCTTCGGAGTTCTGTTGATCTGAAACAATGGGATACTAATAAAAATAGATCTTATAGCATTGTTATAAAATTTACTATTATAGTGAAGCGCAATTGAACTTACAATTATACAGAACTGACTGGTACTTTGAGAGAATCATTTGAAGAGATGGATATAACATTTACTTTGGGAGAGATTTCATTCATTAACCCAGTTGTACTTATATTCAAATTGTGTTTGTAAGTGCATTTGTCAAATAGTATATTATCAAGTATAATTATCAAGTTAGATCAATGTATAAACGATCAAGTACGTTTATCAACAGTCAGTCTTAATACAATAGAATTTTGTTCGGAAAGTACTTGAATTGTAAACATTGGCTCTTCAGAAGTTATAATATTATTAATATCTGAAGAGGCAATGTCTATTTTAATTTAATTATCGATCAGAAATTAATACAGCTATTATAGAGAATCGAGAAAAAGCGATTTACCTATAGATTTATGAAATCGCTGTAGAAGCAAAATTGATATTTAACTTAGTCAATAATTTATCGGAAATAATCTGTCCATTTGCATAATACATGTGATCTTTGCAAAACATTATTTAAAAGGGAGCTAAAGCTATTGAGAGGTAAATAAATTATTAATATTAATAATATAATTACAAGTGAAAATAATCAAATTAACACTCAATTACAAGTAACGATGAAAGAAACAAGACTCGTATAACAAGTTTACGAAAGAAAAAATCATAACAATTAATTAACTGTAATAATGGCAACACCAACTGTCAACATGTCTTTGATATTCCTCTACATATTTTAAAGTACAAAAATCAATAGAAAATCATTCGGACGCCGCAAAGTCAAGCAAACATTATAGAAAAGAATTGGAACCATAAAAATAAGACAACAAACCGATACAAAAACTATTAGGAAATATGATTAACAAAAAGAAACAATTCACCAAGTATGACATATGTCAAGAGCGTCAGAGCGTTTTCTTGAATTAATGAAAATGAAAATTAGGAAATATCAAGAATGTTGACCAGATCAGCCTATCAGCGAGCACGCCCACCACCCCCGGATTCGTCGCTCAGCTCCGCCTCGCCGCCGCCGGAACCCGGATCGCCAGTCACACCGGCGGCTGCAGTTGCGTCGAGCTCGAGCGACGAGTATTTTTCGCCGCCGACGTCGCCAACACCTGCACGTCGGCCGAGAAGAGGCCGGCCACCGAACGGCTTGGGATCTAGGGGCCAACCGGCCCCGAACCGGGTCCCCGCTGCCGGTGGTTGTGTGCAGCGCATGAAGTGGACTTCGAAAATAAACGAGAACGTCATGCGCGCATATTACGGGTCTACAGAGGGGGGAACTAACCTCACTGCGTACCGTGGTAGGATGCTGTCTATGTTCCAGGCACTAGAACCGGCCGTCAACGTCTCGGCCCAACGACTCTCGGATCAGGTGCGGGTTATCCAACGAAATCACAGATTGGACGACGCCGCACTTGATAGGCTGCGCTTAGAGGCGCTGAGCAACCGTGTCGTCCCCACCCCGTCACAGACCGCGGTACAACCGCCAGTTACGGACGTAATCCCACCGCGGTCCAATCACGTAGATGTGGAGGAGGATGATAGGGTTGCGACAGTAAGTAGCCAGTGCAACGATCGACTGGGGAGCGCACTGGAGGATGCGATTAAGGAATATCGGACCGTTCCTGTCGAGCTTAGGCCACGAATACCACGCTTGCCCATGCACAAAAAAAATAGGGCATTGGTGTGTGCCCTGGATTCGCTGCTTGCTAATTACTTTGAAAGCAGCGAAGATCTCCTCGATACACATTCAATCTTGTATTGCGCGGCAGTTGCGGCATGTCGTGTAGCTAATGTCAAATTCCCAGACTGTGACAGAGCTACACGACCAAAATCAGCCGCACCAGCTTGGCAGTGCAGGATTGAGCGTCGTATCGATGAGGCCAGGGTACTCATCGGCAAGCTATCCTGCTTCAGGGAGGGCAATAACCGGCCTAGAGTGATGCGCTTTGTGAGGCGGGCTTTCTCGGGGACTGGAATCAGCCCTCGAGAATATATGTCCCGAGTCACAGAGCGCATCGACTTCCTGAAGCAGAAGGTTTGTGCATGGGCGAACCGTATTCGTCGGTATAAGCGACGGGTAGAGCGATATGTCCAGAATCGCATGTTCCAGAGCGACCAGAGGTGGGTATATAGAACTTGGGAGCGACCTGAACAAGGTGATGCTGATGTGCATCGGCCGGATGACGATGCCACAAATGCATTCTGGCGCGGCATCTGGTCGGTGCCCGTCTGTCACGCTGAGACTGGCTGGATGCGTGATGTTGAGCGTGTGTGTGAACCTATACAAGAAATGGAAGCGATAACCATCACTCCATTAGACGTAGCCTGTGCGGTCCGTCCGATTCCAAACTGGAAATCACCGGGACCGGACGGACTGCACAACTTTTGGTTAAAATGGTTTCACAGTTCACACACTCGCCTGGCATCGCAATTTCAGTCAGCCTTAGAGTCTGGGTCGCTACCACAGTTCCTTACAACAGGAGTTACCCACCTGCTCCATAAATCAGGTAGTCCCGCGGAACCCAAGAACTATAGACCGATCACATGTTTGCCGACGGTCTATAAACTTCTTACATCCATTTTGAGAGCAAAAATTACCACCCATATAGAACTCAATTCCATTATGTCTGCCTCTCAGAATGGGTGTAGGAACGGATCCCGCGGTACTAAGGAGCTGCTCCTTATTGATATGGCCATTAGCCAACAGGTTCGTCGATCCCGGAAGGATCTGTCGACATGTTGGATAGATTATAGGAAGGCCTATGACTCGGTGCCACATGCATGGCTCATGAGGGTGCTGGAGTTGTATAAAATTGATGCAACTCTACGCGCCTTCCTGATGTCATGTATGGGGCAGTGGAGTACGGTTCTTCGCTATCCAGGATGTCGGCAGATTCGGGGGACCGATGAACCAATAATGATCAAGCGAGGAATATTCCAGGGCGATAGTCTGAGCCCATTATGGTTTTGTTTAGCCTTGAACCCTCTCAGCACGCTGCTGGAGGGTTCGGGGCTGGGCTACCGGTTGAGAAGAGGTGGTCAGGTAATATCCCACCTCCTTTACATGGATGATCTGAAACTCTTTGCCACCAACAACTTACGACTGATGGAGTTACTGAAGATAACTGAAACCTTCAGTAACGCCATCAGGATGGAGTTTGGTGTGGACAAGTGTGCAGTCATGCATGTGAAGAGAGGAGAGATTATGGAATCCGAGGGCACCCAACTTTCGAATTCCATACAACTTAGATCCCTCTCCTCAACCGAAACCTACAAGTACTTGGGTATGTCGGAAGCGTTGGGCATCAATGGGACTGACATGAAGCAATCGTTGAGGGAGCGCTTCTTTGGCCGCCTGAAGAAAGTACTTAACAGTCTTTTGTCAGGCGGAAACAAGGTGCGCGCATTCAACGGTTGGGTCATGCCGGTCTTGATGTACTCTTTTGGCATACTCAAATGGACTCAGACAGAACTAGACGCCCTGGATAGGAGAGTCCGGACACTGCTGACCGCAAACCGGATGCATCACCCACGATCCTCGGTCATGAGGCTGTACATCCCGCGGAAGTGCGGGGGCCGAGGCTTTTTAAACGCCAAGACCCTCCACAACCGTGAGGTGTGCAGTCTCAGAGAATATTTTCTCAAAGCCGAGGTGGGTATGCACCGGGATGCGGTCATGGTGGACAAGGGGCTCACACCGCTGTCGTTGGCTAAAGAGAACTGGCGCAAACCTGTAGTGCTCAGTGCTAATGATCGCAGGGAGGTATGGCAGAGTAAGGAGCTACACGGGCGCTTTTATCGGGCCCTTCATGGACCCGATACAGACTTTTTAGCGTCCGTGTCATGGCTACGCTTCGGTGACCTCTTCGGAGAAACCGAAGGTTTTATCTGTGCAATTATGGACGAGGTTGTCATGACGAACAACTACAGGAGATATATTGTGAAGGACGGGACGGTAGACATATGTCGGGCATGCCACCGTCCGGGTGAGTCCATCAGACATATAGTTTCAGGTTGTTCTCGTCTGGCTAACGGCGAGTACTTGCACAGACATAACCAAGTGGCCAGGATTATCCACCAGCAACTTGCTTTGAAATACCGCCTCGTGGATTCAGAGGTACCTTATTACAGGTATGTGCCCGACCCAGTTCTCGAAAGTGACCATATCACGTTGTACTGGGATCGATCTATTATCACTGACAGGACTATTGTTGCTAATAAGCCTGATATAGTGATAATAGATCGAGTGGCGCGCCGCACGGTGATAATCGATGTTACCATCCCGCATGACGAGAACCTCGTAAAAGCTGAGAAAGAGAAACAAATTAAATATCTCGACTTGGCGCACGAGGTTGTTGACATGTGGAATGTTGACTCGGCTATCATTGTGCCGATTGTCGTATCGACCAATGGCCTTATGGCCAAGAGCCTCGACCAACATCTTATGAGGCTCTCGTTAGGCGGCTGGATCAAGGGCCTGATACAAAAGGCAGTTCTCCTTGAAACGGCGCGCATTGTGAGGAGGTTCCTGTCTCTGGAGCCCTAACCGCCGGTAGCTTGGACCCTGCTCCCCATACCGGTGGATCCCTATTTTTTATATTTTTAAATGTTTTTTAATTATTATTTTTATTTTTAATTAGATAAATATTTAAAAATGTAAAATATATGTTTATAAAATGAATAAATGAAATAGAAAGTCTATTATAAGCACGAGAATGTCATTTGCGACCTAAAATATGCTATACATGACATGCACATACTATAGGTGCAATTAGATTAAATAACAACATATTATCGATGATTATCTTAGCTATCATTACAGTAAGTTTAAATAATTATGTATGTACCTATTGTGTAAGTTTTATAAGTTATGTAAGTTTTAAATATGTGTTTGATTGACTAGGTAAATACATTTATGATACTTCAATTGTTTATTTATTTATTTTGCTGTGTTATGTTTACGATTTTTTATGTGTGAAGAAAAGCACTTTGCTTTTTTTTCTTGTGTTTCTAATAAAAATAATAGGTTTGTTCAAAGTCTACGCCAACAAAAAAAAACTCTATTGAACTCTTCGAAATCAGAAAGAACAATTAATTCCCTAACATTTCCATTGTCATTCAGTTTTGGCACTTACCCTGTTCTGACGAATGGTCCTTGAACCAAAGTAATTGATGGACGCACCACAAACTAAAACGTAGGCATGAATAGATTAATGACCAACAGATAGCTAGGTCGAAACTCCAGATAATGTATCTGGTCACTGGGCCATTAATTCACTGTGGTTACTTAACTTGATCAATACCAATTTGTGTGTTTAGTTTACCAGTTTGTGTAAGCCCACGTTAAACTCAATAAAGTCTAAAATAATTAAGACCGTATGGACGGAGGTGGTCCTGTATTTTGTCGAGTGCGGCGTTCTTAATTAGGTGACACTAATGACGTTAGTGGGGGTCTGGTTTTTGCTAGGAATAATTTTGCTACGGCTTCGAGCTCTGTAGCTATCCATGTTTTGTTGAGTTTAACATCTAGTGTATGAAATTGGTAACATAATAATGAAAGTATTACGTCAGACGAAGTAATGATTTTCAAAGTATTTATTAAATATGGGAAAGTAAAACCCCACATCATAAACCTAGTTCTACATCCCAGTTCACTGCTCAACATGATAGCTCAAAAGGATGCACGATAAGCTTAAAATAAATTATACAACAATTAACATCATACAACAAAGTGATTACCAAAAAGTAGGTCAACCAAATAAAACAAGTGCATCAGTAAATTGATAACCAACATATTTCAAACACATTGGGTTTATTCATACAACAAAATCAGAGCCATCTCAATCGATGAACGAACATATTCACAATAAAATATATACTCAATTACACAATAAACCGTTGTCGACATGTCCTGTAATGGTCCAGTATATACATGGTCCTGTTAAAGCAGATACGAGTATTTACGATCAGCCCGCCTGTCCCGATGCATATACGCAGATGCCACACATGCTCTGCCTTAATTCGAATAGATGACGTGTAGGGTTGGCCCTATAACGTTTTCATTTTCTCATGTTAGTAATAGGAAATTATTCGGTCGAACGATTCTCGGTGAAGCTCATAAATGCTATCGAAAAAACATAAACTTTCGATCGAAGTTAAAAGTTCCTTCAGAATTTAGAAAAACTCAAAAATAAACTTAATTCAAGCTCGCATAGAGTTATCGAGACCATAACATTATGTATTCCGAAACATTTGCGTTATTAGTTTTTAGGAAATATTCAAAACCAGTTCATTATCAGGTCATCAGATTAGATAAGATTTACTTTCAAGAGTCACAAGGACATTGACTTTTTATAACTGTCAATTATCATAAAGATTTAATTGATCCGAGATAAGTTTTATTGACTACACAAAATATATAAATATTCGCGACTGTATCTTTATCTCATCTAATAATCTTTACGCATGTATTTTACGCTCCGAATGAAGTCAGATCTATTAATTAGGTATTAGATAATATTATCTCATTTTTATTTTAACCTTGTATATTTATAAAAATTGTAGTTTTTGTCTTTATTTAACGTATTTTTAAAGATTCGTGATCGGATTTCGTGAAAAGATGTCTAATTTATTTAACTACAAACTATTTGAAAATGAGGTCAATTCTTAGTTCGACAGCCCTACGCTTAAAATTCATATTAATGCAGGCTAACAAGCACAGTGCGGCCCAATGGCGATATTGATATAAATTGATTACAAGTTGTCGCGACATTCATTAATACGGTCCAATGTAAATAGGTACTTGTACCTTATCTAGTGCTTTCATTACTGATATCATTACTGACCGACGATTTGATAATCTTAAATATGTAGTTCAATTGATTTATGATGCGAACACAACTGAGTTTTGTCTGGGATAGGTTTAGTGATTTATGTTGCATATCTATTCCAATTTCCATTGTGAATTTATTGATGTATTTATGGATGCGTAGATACATAACAGGGGACATAGATTCTGTAATCGAAATACCACCTGCATGCAGTGGTTCTAAATACAGTGAAAAAATAAATAGGTTTTTTATAGATTGATTTACGCCTGTTTGCCAACATCGTGGTAAAAAAAAATCATTTTTATTTTCTAAGGCTATTGGCATAAATCAATGCTCTAAGCGTTTGTTCCATTTATTGACCTTGTCATATTTATTTCTTCTTTAGTAAACTTTCATTGTTCATGGCAAGCCTTTCAATTAGTAATCACGACTTTTATTACTTTTTTTGTATTGCAGATAACGATTACAAGGCCGCGTGTTATAATCATTACGTTACTTCTTGTTTAAGCTTGACGGGCGTACATAATAAATACATTTACTTAATAAAACTGACTCTATCTTGACGGATCAGTCCTTGTCGTTATCTGTTAAAACAATGCAAAAGTGGACACACTGTTATATCAATTTTATGTACTTAATTGAACATATAATCTATAGGTATTAATAAACAGTATTAAAGCTGAAGAGTGCTTTTTGTTTGAACATGCTAATCTCTGAAACTACCAGTTAGATATGAAAAAATATTTTTGCATTTGATAGTCCAAATCTTGAGGAGGGTTACAAGCTATTTAACATTACGCTAAATCACTTCGAAGCCGAGAAAAATCAAAAAAGTTAGAAAGAACGGTAAGCGAAAACGAAGTAATAAATCCGATATCTTTCAAATTGAACGGTGCGTTACCGCGGAGCACATTTATTAGGCAGTTAAATAATCATTTGATGTCTTAAATTTTTCACAATTCATTGATACTTTTAAAAATACAGTAAGTCAATTGTAAATGTACAATATTATCAGATTCAAGTACAAATCAACCATAAACCGATCGAGTGCCGTACCTTCATTATATTTTTTTCTTATACAGCACTCCAGACAAATAAGGCATCCACGATTGACGATAGTAATTTTTTCGCTCATTCTGTGAAGTCGGTTACTTTCACAGAGGTCGGGGTTAAGGTCAGACAGTGTTAGCCTTTGGGTTGCTCATCAATTCAATGTAAATAATCTCCGGGCCTCCGCTGAGCACAATAAAACATGGAAACATGATAGATTATTATATTTTCACGGCCATTTTCCGTTGGTCGAGGTTTTATGAGAATCTTTTGTGGTTATACGATTTTTCGGGTGTTGGCTTTTGAGGTTTATTGAGTTTCAATGTGTTTTGATTTAGGCAAAATTGTAAGAATAAGGTTAAAAAAATACATGTTAGTAAAAAAAAACCGGCCAAGTGCGAGTCGTACTCGCGCACCGAGGCAGGGTTCCGTATCAATTTTGGACGTATAAAGTGAAAAAAACCGGACCGCATAACTAAGTTTGTTTGTCAAGGAATTTTGATGATTTTGAATAAACTGTAATATTTAGGAACATCGTTATATTTTTGGTGCAATATTTGGGTCAATTCCTATCAACTCTAATTATTTCAAATTTTTCGCACCGCAAACTTCGGAGATAAGGGGGGGAATGGTATTTTTTCAGACATTTTTAATCATAAGTCAAAAACTGTGAGACATAAAATAAAATGAATATACGTATTGAAATTTGCAAATCAAGCCCTTTCATATGATATCAATATTTCACTTGACCTAGTAACCCCACTTTAAAATTTCGGACCCCCACTCCGGCCCCATTTGCAATTAAAATAAAATTATTTTTTGACTTTTTTCATTTGCAATAAAGTTAGACAAGCATTTTTTATAACTGTTCCAAATTTCAAGTCGATAGCTTTAGTAGTTGCCGGGGGTGTATGGGGTCTGTTTACATCTTGAGGACCCAAGCCAACCTTACCTGCTAGCGGTGCACCCTGCTGTCCAACGGACGAGGCTCTGGCGAACCTGGTTTCCCTCCCGTAGGGTTGTGGGGGTCAGACGGCTGGTCGCCCCACGTAAAACCAACTTCAGTCAAATAATAATATGGACAAGGACCAGACAAGAAAGGGTACTCGGGCTAGGGCGTCGCCGCACAACGACGCGCAGGCACATCGCCCTAAACCTGCGACAAGTGGGCTAGGGCTACCGTGTCAAGTACGGGCACGGCTAAAGAAGTCAGTACCCAAAAGGAAGTTCCGCTTTGCCACCTGGAACATTGGCTCCCTAACCGGACGTTGCAGAGAACTCGCGGACGTACTTGCGAAGCGTCGGGTCCAGTGCGCCTTCCTTCAGGAGACGCGCTGGAAGGGGAATAAGGCCCGTGACATCGGGCAGGGGTACCGGCTAGTGTACGCCGGATCACCGTCAGGCAGGAGCGGAGTGGCAGTAGTGCTGTCTAAGGACCTTCAGGATGGACTCCTTGAAGTAGACCGATACAGCGACCGGTTGATGCGAGTTAAGGTGCTGATCGAAGGGTCGGTGACGAACCTAATCAGCGCCTACGCTCCTCAAACTGGTTGCTGTGAGTCTGAAAAGGAGGCCTTCTGGGATGAGTTCGAGGACGTATTACGCGCTATTCCAAGTTCCGAAGGTGTTTTGGTTGGGGGGGATCTCAACGGCCACGTAGGTCAGTTTGCTGGAGAGCACGGACGTGTTCACGGTGGTTTTGGTTATGGCCAACTAAATGCAGAGGGAGTCAGTATACTCAGGACCTGCGCTGTGTCTGACCTAGCCATCGCGAACACATTCTTTCAGAAGAAGCCACAGCATCTTATTACGTACCGTAGTGGTGCCTACTCAACCCAAATAGATTACCTGCTGGTGCGACGGTGCCACATTGGCAAGGTTACCAACTGCAAAGTCATCCCAGGCGAAAGCCTAGCGGCTCAACATCGCCTCCTTGTCCTGGACTTTGCGGTCGTGCCAAAGAAGAAAGTGACCGAGAAACGCAAACCCCGCACTAAGTGGTGGTTGCTTGATGGCCCCAAACAGTCGGACTTCATCGCGGAGGTCGAGCATCTCGAGATCAGTGCTCCGCATGAGTCCGCTCAAGAGATCTGGAGTAGGATCCATTCAGTAATCACCGCTGCGGGTAAGCGCGTCCTTGGCACTTCCCGTGGTGGCCGCACCATAGACAAGGAGACGTGGTGGTGGGATGACGGGGTGCAGGAGGCGACTCGGAAGAAGAAGGGTTTATTTAAACAGTGGCAAGGGTCCAACTCTCCGGATGACAAGGCGGCATATGGAGCGGCTAAGCGCGCTTGCAAAAAAGCTGTAGCCAGAGCCCGCAGCAAAAGTCTGTCGCCCTTATACGACAAGCTGGAAACTGCGGAGGGGCAAAAGCTTATTTTTAAGCTGGCGCGTGCCCGGGAAAAAGCTACACGAGACATTAGCAAATGTCTCTGTGTAAGGGACGCCCAGGGCAAGCTGCTCTACGATGCCCCCTCTGTTAAGGAGAGATGGTGCACATACTTTGCGGAGCTGTCTAACAAACAGCATCCCCATAACCTTCCTCCCGAACCGCCTCCTAACCTTGGACTTATTTCCCCTATTTCCGCCGACGAAACCCGCATTGCTCTTCGCCACATGAAGAACCGGAAATCGGTTGGACCTGACAATGTGCCAATTGAAGTGTGGAAGGCGATGGGCCCACATGGTGTGGACCTTCTGACGGACCTTTTTAACCGCATCCTGATCACCAAGGAAATGCCGAACCAGTGGCGATCTAGCCTGATTATCCCTATTTATAAAGGCAAAGGTAGCGTACAGGATTGTAGTAACTACCGCGGTATCAAGATCATGTGCCACACCATGAAGCTCTTCGAGCGCATCATTGACACACGGCTCCGTAGCGAGTGCACTGTCTCTGAGTGTCAATATGGCTTCCGGGCGGGTAACAGCACCATGGACGCAGTGTTTGCCTTACGGACTCTGACTGAGGCGTACAGAGAGAGAAGGAGAGCTCTGCACTTGGCCTTTTTAGACCTGCAGAAGGCCTTCGACTCTATACCTCGGCAGTCCATCTGGTGGGCACTTCGCTTCAAGGGCGTTCCCGAGGCCTATGTTGACATTATCAGAGACATGTACCGCGATTCCGTGTCCTCTGTCCAGACGGCTGTTGGCGAATCCAATGGCTTTCCAATATCTGTTGGCGTTCATCAAGGCTCGGCTCTTAGCCCGTTCTTGTTTAACGTGGTGCTCGATGTAGTTACGGCAAACATCCAAGATCAGCCTCCATGGCTAATGATGTATGCCGATGACATCGCCCTCATTAATCAGAACAAAGCCCATCTTGAGCGCAAAGTCAGCATTTGGAAGGACACGCTGGAAAACGGTGGTCTGAGACTAAATGTGGCGAAGACTGAGTACATGTCCTGTGGCGGCAAGGATTCAAACACCATCCGAATAGGTTCGGACCTGATCACCAGGTCCGAGACGTTCAGGTACCTTGGATCCGTGCTGCACGAGTCTGGCAACGTGGACGACGATGTCCAAACACGTATAAGCGCGGCTTGGGCGAAGTGGCGCGAGGTAACGGGCGTTGTATGCGACCGCAAAATGCCTCCGAAGCTCAAGGGGCAGATATATAAATGCATCATACGGCCTGTCCTCTTATACGGCGGCGAATGTTGGCCAGCACTAAGCAGACACACCCAGGAGCTTCGCGTCACGGAGATGAAGATGCTAAGGTGGATGAGCGGCGTAACGCGATCCGATCGCATACGCAACTCATTCATCCGAGGTAGTCTTGGTGTCCGTGACGTGGGGGAAAAACTGCAAGAGTGTCGTCTGCGATGGTATGGCCACATCATGCGCCGCCCTATGGAGTACGTTGGTCGGAGATGCATGAATATGGCTGTCCTTGGGGCTAGGTCCCGTGGTCGCCCTCGCAAGCGCTGGCTGAACGTCGTCAAGTCCGACATGCGAGCCAATGGCCTGACTGAAAAGGATGTAGAAGATCGGGCAAAGTGGAGGAAGTTCAGTCGGAAGGCGGACCCTGGCAATAGCCGGGATTAACGCCAGGTAGAAGAAGAAGAGAGCTTTAGTAGTTGCCGAAATAAGCAGGTGTGACAGACAGACAGACAGACGAAGTCGTACCATAAGGGTTCCTTTTTTACCATTTTGGGTACGGAACCCTAAAAAGTGATAAATTAGCCACTTAGACAGCTATGAGATTTAAAAATGGCATCTAAATAAGTAGTAGGTACTCTTAAATTTGGTTCAGTTTCCGTCCCACTCACGATCTCTAGTGAGATAAGTACTTAGTTCATTAGAAATTTCGAGCACAAACATAGATTTGAAGATCCCTAATTTATTTACTTAACCGAAAAACGATCCTCATTTACCGCATTGAATTCTCAAAACATTCAAGTACCAACTCTTACATTCCAAGTACTTCAACCATAATGAATTCCACCACACCTACATTTCTCTCAACCTGTACTGCAATACAGAACCCATACAACTTTTTATGTTTCTCGTATAAAAGCAACAAGTCTTACATAAGACGATAATGAAAGTTAATTACTCGCCTCAGCTGAGAATAGAGGACTGATAAATCAGTCGATGACCTCGATTTGTATCAATCAAACCGAAACGCTCAAACTCCAATTTGACTTGTGTCAAACGATGATTGGTTGCAACACTGCCTACGTCTAATTGGTAGAATGAGTTTTGCTCGCGTGCGAGTGCGGTTTACTCGAAACTATAACCCGGCACGGATGTGGTATGGACGGGAAACTGTTCTTTCTTTTTGGATTTTGTAGTTTTTAATATTGTTATAGTTATTTTATGTCCATGATTGTCTACTTTGCGAGGATGTTTAGCTTGTTGGTGTCTTTTGTTAACCGATTTCAAAAAGGAGGAGTTTCTCAAATCGACTTTTTTGTAATTCTAGTTAAATCTTTATCTGGGAAATAACCAATTTTTACAAACGTCAAAAGAGTCATAATAAAGTTTAGTATCAAAGCATTGAATAGAATGTAGTATGAAAATCTTTACCTATACTCGGACTTTTAATTGTTTGCAGTAACTGGACAGTTCCAAGCAAAATAATGAATACCATATTTACAATAATAGTGTTGGGGCACTGAACGAATTTGCGTAAAGAACGAATGATGTAGTTAGTTAGTTATACCACCGGTTTTCCGCACTTAGCCTCTTGATTTTCTCAATTTTAAACATACCAAAGCCATGCTTAAGCATATATTCTACCATAAATGCGTATCTTATTTTAAATCTTAACAAATCAATGAAAAGTACATTTCATAAGTACATAATTCAGTTTAATCAGTCTGGTTTATTCTTTTTTTTACATCACTACTTTTTTTGTTAAAAAGTGGTATCCCTCCAGTTGTCAAGTTACTGCAAACAATTAAAAGTCCGAGTATAGATACCGCATAATGCAGTGGCAATATATCGCTCAGTTTACGACGGCATAAGAAAGCGTATCGAGTCCGTCCAACAAGTTTATTTATGTCATCGGAATCGGCTCGTCAATGCTTGTCGCAAAACTTCACTATTTCCGCATAAACATCGTGTAGGGTCACTAGGTCGAGCGCTTTATTTCGCTTCACTATTTTCAGTCCAGAAAACAAACTGAACGTTAAGATGACTGTTTTTTCCGACGCGACGTACTTTTTTCCTTTCATCTAGCTCTGACTCTTAAAATGTCTTTAAAAACCGTAGATAATGCAAATGAGCTGACAGTTACATTTCAATTGGTAAAGTAAAGAGTTTTAGTAAAGTTATAGTTGCAAGCACAACTGGAGTAGGTAATTAAAATATAAAAGTTACATGTGTAGCTTTTATGAAACGGTTTAAAAATACAGAGTGTCGATTCTTTTTATTGTTACAAAAGTACTGGCAACTAACATTTTGTATTTCATAGAATCATGAGCAAAAAAAAAAAATAAAAAAAAAAAAAAAAAACGTATATTTGTAACAAAATTATAGATAAGCATTAAAAAGCGTCATCCATATCCTCATTAATAGCTCCTGGATTTGTTGAATAGGCTATGTGATTGCAACCAACACTTTGGCCTTTGTTTCGAACGCACGTCGCGGGCCCATCTATCACTGCTCAGTGCCCGTGCCAATTTGTTAGTGCACGTCATTATGTACCCTATATGTGTACGGACATTACTTGCCAAGCGGGCTTTTGCGAATAATGCAACGGATTTTTGTAAAGGGTGATTTGTTTATATGTAGTAGGTTTTTGAACTGGTTTTAAAGGAATAGGTTATTGTTCTTAATAAAATTAAAGTGTTCATTGGATTTGGTATTAATAATGTAGTACCTAGTCTGTTAAACAGATTAGTAGACAGAAATAGAATTAAACATCAAAAGCTCGCTACGTTTTTACTTCAATATTATGGCAGTTTATATAAAGAAGTTGGCACGTGTATCCCAGATATAGCTACAAATATTTACTCCATCATATTTACTGATAATTATCATAAATTGTTTACATTTCCAGAATATCGAACACAGTTAAGTTATGTATTACTTCAAACACTCGGTGAGTCAATAAATTACATAAAAAGGCGGCCGTTTCTTTGGATATCAAAAGAGTATCTACTCAACGCTTCCTGCCTCGTCGAACCTATAACTCCTTTCTCTGCCGCACAATTTTATTTCCATGAAAGCCATAATCATAAAGTTTTTATTGCTATTCATCCGAAGCAAACACTTACGATACGGGAAAAAGTTGGTTCGTTATGCCTCAAGAGGTTACAAGTACGAGAGATCCGTGTCAGTTTTGATCGGTCGTTCAACAATGATTTATTGGTCTGAGATATAAATTGTAAGGTCATGTTCAACATTCGTCAAATGGACAGCTAGTAAAACTTGCTATTCGTCATCTGCTCGATATAGCTTTGCTAGCTAGTATTGACAGGCACAAATTTTGTACACGAGTCAGTGTTTATTAAACTTTATGAACTTATGAACAACGAATGCCTTTCATTCATTTTTTCTTTCGGAGAAAGGTATTTAAAGTATGTTTTCAATAATAATGATACATTCAGATAATTATATCTTCAGTTTATATTAATTTACACTGTTCTACATATAATTTCAGGCATTTATGGCAATTAAATTTTAGTGCTTAGTGCTTTACCTACTTAAATTTCGAGATTTTTGAATTGATAATAATATCTTTTATAACATGTAAGTATTATGTAGTTATATTCAACAAACAAATTCTGTTTTCTCCGAAGCAGACTTCAGAAAGAGCAGATTCAACAGGAAGTAAGTGTTCATGGAACTTGAATTGTTTACTTGTCATAGGGTAACACAATAGCGAACTAATTACTAGAGACTACTGTCACTCTAGCGTCTAGGAACACTATACTGTGACCTCGTATTCTCAATCGACGTATGTTATTTGTTTTTCACGTAAATACCCTTCTGAGATGGCACTACTTCCTGGCTAAAAGAGTTAAATAATAAGACTTCACAGTTGCCATGCCTGAGAACATTAGGTACTTTTACACGTGAAAAATTCGAAATGCTACCGATAAATCTCCAATATGGATACTATTCAGTCCTAAAATCATTTCCACTAGAACACATCGACCGTTGACTAACAGAACTGCAGCGTGAATTGAAACTAATAGCACATGAATGGTAACAGATCGCTACTCCATAATCCATAACAACTTGTTATGCATTACGAGAAGGATTAGATCGCATATCGTGTTTCAATACTAAAATTATCATACTCAAACATGACTCTAAATAATGACCCTTGTTTATTAATAGAGAAGGACTGGCAGTACATATTATCATAGAGGTAATTTGTTAAAAACTTTGTCGTTACACTCGCTACCAACTTAAGGCAGCTTCCTTTAGTGGGCGATCTAATTACCGACAAGCCGAGAACAATAATACGTAATCTGAATATTTATGAGCGTCCGTACGATGCATCTGTGAATTTGATATTATTATACTTATACAACGACTGTTTATCTTGAACGAAAATTGACTGTGTGCAATGAATAATTTATTGTGAGCAACCGGCACTGACGTTCGCCATATTTTAATATAAATCCATCTACCATATTGTATGCAAAATGCCATTGAATGCAGTGCAAGGCAGGATCATTATTCCAATATACTGCTGTGATATTCATCACGCGGCTTGTGGTTGCAGCATTTTAAACAAATCATCTTTAACCGTGGATGCGGCAAGCTCATCTGATGTGAACGCACTGTTGCTACGGAATCGATTTTAATAATGTTGCTTACTTACTCGGTTTAATGCGTTTTTTGTTTCGATACTCGCATGTTTCTGAAACGAGGTATTTCTTGGTGTATGGAAAGTAGGACATGTCGCAAATCGATCATTGCGATCGGTATGGGTACAAAAACGGAGATTTAGCATCATATCAGATTGTAGGCTGTATGTCAACTGGACACTAAGATTGCATCTTGGATATGTGTATCCCAAATTACACGCACATTGGTTCGCATACACCTTGTAAGTTCTCACCCAATAACATGTTTTGAAAGGAGAATCAAACCTTGTAACTATTTCGGAAAGGAAAATCTTCTTAAAACTCCAAGCAATTTAGGTTTTCAAATAATTATTTTAAACTAAAGATAATTATTTTATTTTTAAAAAAGAATAACAAATTAACATTTCTCAGCTAATGCATGCGGACTATTATAAAATCATCATAAAACGAAGCAACGTTCCAAATAACTTTCGTTTCGCAAGTTTTTCTACGCTATTTCACAACATTATTTTAGATAATTCTCGCCCTAATGATGATAGCATAGCCCATAGTTAAAAGAAGAAAAAACTATTGTAACTACAATATATTAGATTGTTTTTAGAGATTGAAGGCCGGAATTAGAGGTCGTTAGCGTAATGGTTGCCCTAGATAGAGCTATTACAATAAATTTCTTAATTGCCACTGCGTTGTCAGATAGCAGAGATTCTTTGTCGGTGATGCAAAAGTGATCTCACTACTTAAACAAGAATGTCAACTGTGTCAAGTGTTTGACGTAATTGTTATTTGCAGGAGTTGATATTTTATAGAGCGTTTACGTAATGGGCCATTTAAGACAGAATATCTCCCTAAATAGCACATAAAAGGTAGTAATAAAGTAGATAGTGATTTTTTTGGTGGTATAAATGCGTCTAATATAGGCAACGGTCATCAAATGCCTTAGTATAAATTATCTACATACTCGTATTACATTGAAAAAAAAGTTAAACGTTGCCAAACTTTTGTTCACAAAATTTTATGCAACATGTAACCAAAACCAGTTGTTAAATTAAGTTAGCTTTAAGTTATGTCGTGTCAAACTTTGGCTATTCCTCAAATAGCCGAAGTAGTGTGGTTAAATTTTTTTCAGTGTATCTGAAAAAGTTAGTTTTAGCTTTAAGTATATGACTCTGAGTTGCAGAAAAGGTCATTAAGTTTTAAAGGAGACTTTAACGATAGAAATTGTAAGGTTAATGCCTCCTTTACAATTTAATTATCTTTCTACAACCGACCCTGAGTCAGCTACCAAACTTTTTGCTGCTGCTGTTTTTACAAAAATCCAACAGATTTTGAAAAATATTTGTTGTTGTTTGTATATATTTGGGCGTTGGGCATAAATGTCTGGCTTTGCACAGTGGATACTTTCAATTTTATGAAACTCAAATAATAATTTTGTATTATACCTTCCCAAAATCTAGTTTATTCAACTGTAATATTTCTGAAGACAAAATATTTTGGAAGTTTTGCCAGAAAAAAGTAGCACAAGAATGATTTATTCAAAAAAAGCAAGATTCTGATGGGGACAATTCTAAAGAACTTCCCGAGCGCAGATGTTCCTGCATGAAAAGTATCAATCCAAAATCCTTAGGGATCTTGTACGTAAGTTCATCAACGAAATACGAAATTTTAAATCGCTGGAGTCCTCCTGAGTTACATAACAAAAGTGAAGCCTACGGCGCCGGGTGGGCAAACAACTGTGATGGAATAAAAAATCTATGTTTGTGTTGCAATCAATCAACAAAGCTCGCGCCCAGCTCCTAGTTTCCAAAGCTAACTTTTCGAAACGGGTCTGCTATTATTTAGTATTGATTTTCGACGTCTATTTTTATTGGTTTTCCAAACGCTTCAATGTTTATAAAGATTTGCGACGGCTGTAAGGCTATGATTTCGTTTGATAGGAGTTTCATTCAAAATAAAATGTTTTTTTTTTCGACTGAACATACTGTTAGCGATAAATTTAGCTTTTCCCGAATACGTGTAGATATAAAAAGTCCCTCTACGCTCCAATGTTTATTGGGTATTTTTATTTCACTGCCCAACATGAAGTCTGGTCCAATCAAGATAAAATTATATTTTCTATATCTTTATAACGCTTCCATACAAAAATATTATTCGATTTTATTACTTCTCTTTTATGCGTATTGCTCAGACATGTTGAAAGCGATGTAGGATAACATAGAAAAACTTATGTATTCGAATGAATCATTCGAGCGTGGTGTTCCTGCCATCTAGGAGAATTTATCGGAACTTTCCTAATATAAGTACACAAAACCAAATAAACAGTTCCGATTTTCCGATTAACCGCTACCTATTGGTATTTTGCGAGTATTTTAGTTGCCCTTTTAGTGATTTTACCTACTAAATTTAGTTAGAAATTATCAATTGAATTATTTGCATGAATCATAATTCATAATCATACCTCATGGTAACACTGTCCTAAAGGGCACTGGCAGACGCCCCTAGAACGCTGGGCTTCAGATTGTGTAAGTCGGTACAGATATGAAATTAGTTTGGTGTGATCGAGTATTTCAAGAGTATTTAAATAAATTTTTTATTTGTTTTTGTACGTAATTGGGTTAAAGAGAAATATTCATATTTCTGACAGTGAGGTTAAGTGTGGTGTGAATGATCCAGTGAAGTACAGCCCGACTAATGAGTTCTCAATTCAAAGGTTTTAGTTGTTGTCACCATGATATTCTGTGGAAGCACGCGCCAACCAGCATGCACCCGTTTTTGTTTTAGTGGTTTTTTCAAAATGTCAATGGCATAATCATTTTATTTCTTATTTATTTCGATTTTTGATTCCAATTCTTAATTTCTAAGATAAATTAGGCAAAGAACAATGAAAATATATTTTTATTTTTGGTTAAGCTTTTATTACTGTACCATATATTATCAAGCCCAAAACTGCCGACGTCCTTTATTCTTAAGCAGACAAATTTCCAGGCAATACCTATTCCTGGAAATAAAGACAAACATTTATACTTGTGTGTACTGTGTACATTATCTGATTGTCATCCAGAGCAAATTGTGCGAATCAATTGAGGGCTATTATAGCATGCAACCTGTCAGCCTCAATAAAGATCGTTAATGAATGATAAAGTGTTGGTTACGCTTATTAGTACCTACACTACCTACTTGTAATATCGACCACGATTCTGCAATAAGACAGCGGTCATTGCTACTGAGATTTTTTTTAAAGAATGAAGACAACTACGGTGCTTAACATGTTATTTCTGTTATTTTTGTGTGTCTTGTTTTTCGTTTTTATTTGAATCGTATTATAATTATTCGTTTATCACAATGCTTTTTATTTAGTTTTCTCAGTATCAAGATTTTTTTGATTATATTTACTGGCAGTAACGACATATTAAATATCCGTTTCTACCTGAAACTTAAAAAAATCAAGCTATAAATCAGCCCAAAAACTTAGTAAATAATTTTAAAACATAATGGGTTGTATTGCAATGTAAGATTGTTACTTTCAGTTATCAAGTTTTTCCTTTAAAATACTCGTGACATTAAATTCTACAAGTAATTATAAATCTGTTACTTATGAATTCTGAAGTGGTTATATAGTCAATAAAAGGGAGTCTAATTATCATTTTAAAAGTGGCATCATGCCAGTCAATACATGGTAGTCACGGTGGAACATGGATGCCATGCAATTTGACATGAGCACAATTCGCAATCGAACACTTTTTATTTCTTCACGCTTCGCTTGTAAAAAACGTGATTTATTGACATGCTTATAACTTCCACTTTTACTGGACTTACGGATCTGAATACTGACGAGCCAACTACATGACTTTTACAATATGATTTTTATTTATTACTACTTTACATTCATCAGGCAGTGAAGATAGTTAAAAAAATAATCTTTTCACATAATATATTTTTAATAATAAATGAGAATCAGAACAGCTCTTCTTGTGCCTAATGGCTAATGAATGTAAGTAAATCTGTAAAACTAGATAAGGTATACCAAAAACACTGATTATATCATCACAACTCTTTCTTTACAAACGATAGGCAATTAAATAAAAATGCATTACGACCACTCACTCGCTGCCGCCGTATGTCACTTCTATAGACAACGCTCACACAATGGAGTCTTGTTTAAGAATTAACGTTGAAGGCAACCAATCAGGCAGACCATCGGTTAACTGATCAAACATAACAAAAAGCCCACACTCAATCAAGACGAATCCAACGAGGTGTTAAGCTAACACTATCAATCATTTAAACGAATAGGGCCTGCTTCGTTATCTAAAGTTGGAATGAAGCCAAAATTGTAATAAAGACGGTCTCGTTAAACATTTGATGGTTTGGTTGGAAATTAAAGAAAGTTATTATAACGATGACAGGGATTTTGAATTAAGAGGTTTTTTATTTTTTATTGGCGTGACATACTTAGGTGGATGTTATGTTTATAGTAGGATAGTGTAAGCTAACGCTGTTGTGGTTGTTAATTTGCTCGTTAAAGTTTTGTGGTTATGAAGTTTATTAGTGTCATATTTTCAGTTAAAAATATCGGGGAAGCAATTTTTTTTTTCAATAATTTAATTGGATTTACGTTCCATGTTGGAAGTTTGGAGCTGGACGTATAACAAGTACACTAATTGGATCTTATGAAGTTTATTTACATGCAGTAACTCGTACGTAAACTTCAGGATTAGATGGAAACCATCCATGGCTACCTTCTACAAACAAAATACTTTAACAGGATTAGATGCTGCTAAAACTAATACAATATTTCTTCCTATGCCCCAGCTATCTAAGAATAGTTTCTTGTACAGCAAAGTAGCAGTATTTATAATATTTAATGAAAATGAAACAAGTTACATAATTAAAGAGTTCTAATAAATGTAAGAACAGCGGACGGCAGCGAAAAGTTTGTACATAAAATCTTCTGGTTCATGTTATCGCACTTCCTTGGATGGGAAAAATGTGTTCCGATAATGCCTTCGGAATTCCCTTGTTTTTTTGCTAAGAAATAAAACGAACGTGTACATATTTACTTAAGTAGATTTCTGTGTATGTACTAATATGTAGGCGGAAGGAGATATTGGTTAGAACCAAAACTGTAGGAGGGTCATGTTTCGAAGGTTTTTTATTAAAAAACTTACTGCACGTGATTCAACCTACGCACACGTGGGTTGGGTTAAAGATCGCAACTTTTCATAAGTGACCCACATTATGTGGTAAAAGCTGAGAGAACCGTTTGGTTTGGTCCCTTGTGTACTTTAGAAATCGATCTACGTATGAACTACAAAACTTCAAAGGATGTTACTAGGAATATCCGACCCTTGCAATATGACCAACGGGTTTATTTTGACCCAAATGTGTGTGACGTAGAAGTTATAAAACACCAACTCAAAATAATTATTCCTATAAGAGTTATATCGAATGCTTTATAACGAAACTCCAAACATAACATTTTCATTATTTTCTAGCTTTTATCTCGCATATCGCATCGGTGAGAAAAATTAATATATTCATAATTTAGATTTTAATAATGCTCCCAACACTATGTCATACTAAACCATATCTCATAGTAGGACTCTAAATTCCCATTTCTGCATTTCCATAACCCTTTTTCTTAACCCCTCGCAATACATCACTTTAAGTACATTAAACGCAATTAATTAACATTAACATAATTGAGTTGAGTGCATAGCCATCACTACGAAGCCTTGTCTAAACAATATGGCGGAGATTGCATCCATGATGACATCAGCTTAAACATTGCCAGCGTTTTTCCACGTCTCATTAAAGAGGAGATGCGTTCGTTTCTTTTTTTTTGAAAACCGTATACTGTTCGGATTAATGTCTGGAGGATTTGAGGTGCGTTTTTTGGTGGGGGTTAACGAAATGAACCTGATATTGACAATGGAACAGTTTGAAACAGGATCGGCTTTTACCTAAAGATAATATAATAGTTGTTCTGTTTTGTTTGAAACCTTTGGAAAGCGAAGACTAGTCGATCTTTGAAAGCCTAATCCTTTTCAAATCTAAACTAATGTTATTAAGATTAAAGATTAGATTGATTGTTTGTAATGAATAAACTCAAAAACTGCTTAACCGATTTTCAAAATTCTTTCACATTTAGAAAGCTACATTATCAGTCAGTAACATAAGCTACTTTTTATCTCAAAAAATATACAGGTACTGTGACCCACGTGGGCGAAGTTGCGGGTAAAGTACTTTACTTTGTATTACTTTATATTTATACATAGACACTGATCAATATGTCTACTACTTAATACTCTTACTATATTTATTTTTTGTTTTCCAAATTATATTCAACCAATAAAATACTCATAAAAAAACTGCAATAAATGTGTAAGTGTTCGTGTCTACGGATTTTTCGTTCTTGTCTGTCGGTACTCGGTAGTGTCTGTCTGCGCTAATATTTGCGTCCGTGCATTATTGCTGAGCGAGCCAGCACAATGAGGCAGGAATTACCTCTGCAGGTTTACTCAGGACACTGCAGAGTCGTTCACTGCTAAATGAGTAACTTAAATAAGTAATTGTATCTCTTTGTATGATGGATTGGAGTATTTCGTGTTAGATCATCTTTTAGGACGACGATAATATACCTATATTTATTTTATTTCCTTTAAATATATTTTTTCGAATTAAGAGGCAGCAATTTGCCTTTACAGGTTTATTCGTGCCACATTTTATTGAATATTTTTCTATAATTGGTGTGCATTTGCGTAGGTTCTTCCTATATCGTTTTTTTATCCGACTTTTAATATTATTTGTACAATGAATACTGACGAAATCTGAAAAGAACAAGGTTTATCAAAAGTCTAGATAATCCATCCTTAATTAGTTACGTTTTATGATAATGATGAAGCAGGGATAACGTAATACGTAACTAAAACAGGACATTACAGCCGTTATTATAGGTACATTACCTACTATCACAAATTAATAATCATTATTTTATATTTATTAATACATCATTAATAGTAATGAGCCATAAGGTTATTAAGCTTTTTGCTGCAAACATAGCTCATTAGCTATTCCACTGAAGTAGCTACCCTACTTATCGAAATCTCTATCCTTTAAGTTAATAAGTTACTTCGTATTGAAAATAAATGATGCACGTATTTGATATCGGAGGACCAACCATTGGTATTAAGAAAATGCATTATTCATACATATATCATCATTAAAACTCATATTATAATTATGTGAGTATATACTTAAAACAGCATTTGTTAATATTGTTCGCGTAAATACAACACCTTAAAAACCCGCAGACCAACAAAATTACCTCAACAAATCACCATCACACTAGAACTGGCCAAAAATAAAAGAAAAACAGAAAAAAAACATAGTAATCACAGCTCTGTGGGTGTATAAGCTAAGTCAACAGTCATCTCATAACCGGATAGCGGGACGCATGCATTCTTCATGAGATACAGCTTCATTCCCGAGGACGACATCGCGACTGTATTTTGCATTCCATGTGCCTTCCCTTTTAGGTCTATGTGAATTTATGTGAAGTAGCAATGATAATGTTGGACTTATTTTAAAAACTGTATTAAAAAACGTTACTAAAAATAAAGTCATCAAAATTGGTTCGTTAGTTTTAGAGGAAATCGTGGACAAACAAACATAGACACATACATTTTTCCTTTTTTTTAATCGGTTTAGTACAGAACCTTATTTTTTTAAGTCGGTTAGTAAATTAATTGATAATTTTCTATTAAAAGCAAACCTTATGTGGGAAGACCTTACAATATACATTTATTTCGTGCTGAGTAAAAATACATATTGACATACATGATTCGTATTATTAGAAATAAGCATCTCATTACCAGTTCTTTTGCATTATATTTGAATATAAGAGAATCTCTCTCTTAAATTCACATACGAGTAGGTATAATGCAAAAGTTCTATATAAAAAGAACTTTATAAATACCTAACTGTTATAATAAAAAATAAATTACAAACCCATTTCCAATTCAATTCCGGAACACGGAATTCCAAAATTTATTTTCCATTAAGTTCATAAAGTTCGTTTTCATTGCACTGTTTACTGTACAATTAACTGGTACATGGAGCTCACCTAGTTAGGCCACCGGTAACGACATCGTTACAACCATTTGAACATTTAGCATACGTTGTTTTTACAATTTTAATTGGCAGTGTTCAATGAGAACGCACTTCGTTAAAATTTCCCATTTAGTACGCATTAAATGAAAATAAAAACATAACGTTTTTCGGTAATTGCTTTAGTGTACGCGTAATGGATGTAATTGCGCTCGGTAAAAAGTGTGCCAATATCAGTAGATAAAATTTTTGAGTTGTAGAATGCAGAGGAAAATTAAATAGGTACGGTACATAAATTATAATTATAAAAATCGTTTACATCAAAGTATTTTTAAAAAAAAAAATTTTGTGTTATCTATGAACGTATTTTTCTGCTTCGAGGTAGACAATGGCATTGATAGCCTAAAATTAAAAAGAAACTACATAATAATGTAAGTACCAATTTGTGTACCTTTATGGATAAACAAGCTGTCACCGGCATGAATCATGTTTTTTTCTAGGAAAATAATTTATTAAGAGTTAATTACTTTTCTAATTAACAGCCTCGGAAGTTGCTGCAGCCTAATGTTACCTAATACGAGTGTTCGCGTATACATATGTGCATAATAACGACAGGAATGTAGGTCGAATGCTGATTGCAGACACTCGCCTCATATCGAATTCTCTTTTTTCCAACCAACGATCTCGGTTGCGCGAAAAATTTCATATCGCCACGCGTTTTGCAAGTAAAATCAGATAACTTTTGACACTTCAATTACGTAGTGATGGCCGCCTCTAATTTTTTTTTCGCCGCATAAAAAAGCGGGAAACATGTCACGTCACGAGCATACAAGACGAAGTTTCCAGAACAAAATACAAGTTCCTTAAACTTTAACAGGAAGAAGGTAATAAGAGGGAAATTAAAAAGTTTTTCGCTTTTAATATTAAATTAAGTGGAGATCTGTTATCGCAGGTGCACTATCGAGTGGACGGAGTTCGCTATCCGCGCCCCGCGGCAGTTTCCTATTGTTTTATGTGTTTTAGTTTACGCTTGTTAGTTTCCCATTAAGTTTAGCGCTGTAGGGCAGACCTTTTATTAATTCGTCAGTCTTGCTTGTCTAGCAGCGATGAACGTTTATATTGCTTACATCTTCATAAAATTAAATCCCTTTGTAGAGATATTGCGAACGCATGTTTATTATTTTGAGAATAGTTCGAACTCGGTACGTCATGTTGGCGCGAAATCAGTTCAAAGCGCGCCATACATTATACGATTTGTATTCTCCTTTTAGTGTTGGTATAAAGAAGAAATCTCTTTAGCGTTTGTGAGACCACACTAAAGCTAACAGACAGATACAAATCTTCATTAACAGCTTGACAAAAAGTCACAGCTGCTGGCTCGTGTAAATCTAACGAAACCTGGTTTCAATGTTCTGTTAGTGACACATTAAAAAGGAAAGCTGAAATCGGAACAAATTTAGAAGATTAGGAAAGCATTTCTGTAAATGTTTGTTTAATCAATCGCATTGTTGCTTTTCGATTACTATAAATAGTGCCTCATCTAAAACGATAATATTTTGAAGTTAGGCACTTGTCCTCAACAAGTCACGTTCTATTTATATTAATCTAAATGAAAATACAGCGTGTTTACTTGATATTCAAATGTACGTACAAAGTGGCATCTTAATGATGTGCATTAAGCTTCTCGCTGACAGCCACAAGTGTCGGTATCGATACTTAATGACTGTATCATCACCTGCCGAGCGATGAACACCGACATTAAATCGTCAAGAACGAAATAAAATCGTAAAACAAGCTAAGACTAAAAACTTAACCTTCATTATTCCATCGGTAAAGTTGAAAATAACCATGCGGGCAACATAAAAGAAGTCCAGACCGGCTGAATTCACGTAAAAATAAAAATTATAAAAGTCAAATTTATCGTTCGTTCAACTATTTAAAGTCCATTTTTGTGTAAATAAAATACCATTCGGTCCCGCTGGCTAAGTTTTAATGAACTTTAATTTATGGAGTCTCGCACACTTTGTCGCGTTTACTGTCGTTCCGAGTGATTTTCGGCAGTCAGGATATGTGCGGCGTGGCAGGAGCCTGTTCCATGTTTTGGTTTACGTAATCCAGCCTATTAATTTTGACTTTATATATTACGACGCGGCGACGACGCGTTGTGGTGATTTTTATTGACAAAAACCTTTTTTTGGATCGCGTAATGGCCGTGTTTATCTTAGAACATTATACGTCGTATACCTACTTACCATAATAGGTAGGTACATCAAAGATATTATGACGACATAAATCTTCTAGATAGTTTCATAAAAATATTGCATAAAATATAAAAATATTACATAAAAATATAAAATGACTGACTACTCCTAAAACGTATGGCAACTGAAAAGCATAATTTATTTATTCTAGTTTTTTTCCAGATGAAAATTTAAATTATTAATTTTAGAACTAAAAAAAATTACTTACTCAAATTAACATGACTGAGTTTTAATAAAACCTTACTATACCGAAAGTTTAAACTACGTCTCAGAAATTATCCCATCACCACTAACGAAAACGAAGTTTATATTGGACAACTTATGCGAAAGATACAATCAAGCATGTTGTGAATAAAACAACATAATTCACGTCTCTCACTTAATCCGTTAAAGTGAAATATTAATATTAACTGTTAGGCGATTTATCACGTAATCTCGGATAGGTTGATTCATTAACGTGATTCATCCTTTAGCTCGTCGAATTTACAACTCACGAACATTGCTTATTTGACAAAATGAACCATTAGATGTTACGAAATTATGTAAACACGACCGTACGTCAGACCGTCCGAGAGCGATGTTGCTCTTTGATTTTTCGTTTATTTTGTAAAGAATAACACAAACTAATGAGAACGAGTAAGCTTCGGCTCACATAAATCATGATTTTGTTGCGATAGTCAAAATATCTTCATAATTTAGTACGGCGAATACCAGCTGGAATATTTGTGGTTCGTCATAACATCTGACATTTGTTTCGTTTTACATTCTGTGGTTGTACCGTTGTGTGTTACATGTTAGATATATTCAGTCAGACACAGACTACTTAAAGTATTTAGATGAAGGTATTGTACCATACCTACGTTTAAGTTGTTTGAACTATACATATTTGTAAGATTCAACTATGTACCATATTCGTAGTTGTTTCTTGAATGTGTATGATTTTGTTTTATTAATTGATGTTGTGCTGAGCTAGGGGATTTTATCAAAGTAAATCGAAAATATGGGCGGGAAAATGTAGTAAATAATTATGAACATAAAAATATGTGCGCTAGGGGAGCCCCGTCACGAACGAGACATATAGAGAGAAAGTCGCATGGAGGGGGCATAACGTTTTTTTCCTTACGTGACGACTTCTACCAGTCAACTCCAAACGCAAGTCGCGCGGAAAGAGTGAAGGAGCACATCGCAGCGGTAAAGCATCGACAAACAAACAAATCGGCCATCGCCGAACCCTTGCTTGAATCGGGACCCAACCACTGGATTGAGCTGCACGACCCGAAGATTCTCTCCACTGGTCGGCATTTCTACCCAAGAATTGTTCGTGAAGCGATTGAAATTAAAAAGTACAAAAATTTCAATCGGGAAGATGGATTTAGGTTGTCGTCTTCGTGGAATCCAGTTATCAAGAAGTGTTTGCGTCGCGACTTTTCTGCCCGTGTGTCCGCCGAAACCGTCAGCATTGTGTGTCGTGATGTAGACAGTTACGTTTCACAAAACCAGGCGCGGGTAGTTCGAGATAGCACCCGCCGCTCAAGACGATGATACCCACACACTTCAGTCTTCTCATGACCACGGTCAATGCAACTTGATCGAAACGTCGAGGTTAGTCAAAATGCTTATATTTTGATTATGTTTGTGCGCGAAAAGTCCTGATATAATTGAAAACATTTATTCCAATATTTATAATACGTAATAAAACATTACGTATTTACTTCTCACATTTACTTCCAACGAAAAAAATCTCACAATCTTATTCATGTTTATAAATACATTCTCCTTTGAACTTATTATAGAAAAAAAACATAAAATATACCTCGGTACTTGTAAGTAGGTACCTACCTACTGAAATTAATAGAAACATTCGTACTTATCTTATTCTCACATCCACATTACAAGGTTCAAGAAACAAGTTCATACACCACCATTTTGGTAACGCATCATAAAAAACCGGCCAAGTGCGAGTCGTACTCGCGCACCGAGGGTTCCGTATCATTTTTGGACGTATAAAGTGAAAAAAACCGGACCGCATAACTAAGTTTGTTTGTGAAGGAATTTCGATGATTTTGAGAAAAACTGTAGTAGTTAGAAGCATCGTTTTATTTTTGGTGCAATATTTGGATCAATTCCTATCAACCCTAATTATTTCAGATTTTTCGCTCCGCAAACTTCAGAGATAAGGGGGGGAATGGTATTTTTTTAGACATTTTTCATCATATGTCGAAAACTGTGAGACATAAAATTAAACAAAAATATATTTTGAAATGTGCAGATCAAGCCCTTTCATATGATATGTCATATGACCTAGTAACCCTACTTTGAAATTTTGTACCCCCACTCCGGCCCCTTTTGCAATGAAAATAAAAATATTTTTTGACTTTTTTCATTTGCAATAAAATTGGACAAGCATTCTTTATGACTGTTTCAAATTTCAAGTCGATAGCATTAGTAGTTGCTGAAATAAGCAGGTGTGACAGACAGACAGACAGACAGATAGACGAAGTCGCACCATAAGGGTTCCTTTTTTACAATTTTGGTACGGAACCCTAAAAAGCGTAATATTCAACTCGAAAGCCAACACTACCCAAAGATTGTTATATTCGTTGCGAACAAGTATCTTATTTGGCTTGCTACAAGCTAGTTGCAATATTCATCATGCTGTTGGCTCCGGTGACTTTAAACGGTGCATGTCCGTCTTTTTATTTTATTTTTTATTTATCCTCGCCCCGATTGTTGCCAGAGAACAGTATTCATAAAACTATAGAAGCGCTGTTCCTTGTTTTACACACTCTTTTATATTTCAACAGCCATTCCAGTTGAGAAACAGGCGACATTTTATAGTGTAGCTACACTGTCTTTACTATGCGATGTCCATCCCAGTGGAAAATGAAAATGACCTGGAAAGAACTGGATTTTTTTGAGTAAGTATTTTAAAAATGGACTGGTAGGTATATACAAATAGAATGTTTAGGAAGGTGATAATAATTAATGAGATATTAAAAGACAGTGGTGCAGCTTTCATATATTATATTTTGTTTTGGTGCAAGATTAAAATAAATGAAAATCAATTTTATATATTTAATAACGAAAATCAAGCATTTAATTAACCAACAACAAGATTATTCTTATTAAATATTTAAGAGATTTTTCCAAAATCGAGCAGTATTTGCACCCGCGACCTCTGCCGTACCGGGGGGTTTAACAAGATTATTTTCTGATCTTATTGTTAGTTAATTAAACACTTGATTTTATTATTCATTCGAACTGAGATTATTAAAAAAAAAACGAAGATGATAATAAAAAAAGCTATCCATTTCTAAAGAAAGCAATAACTTTCAAAGTTAACGAACATGAGCAAACGAACTCGAGACGATAGGATATTAAAAAATCATACAATCAAGTAGCCAACAGATTGTTTGTGTAATCTACTAGTACTGTCTAATTGGAGGGCTTTGTACACACAGGCACGTGTAAGAGAATAATTAATGTTGTTAACAAATGTTCTGTGTTGTTTCAGTGGCTAATGATGAATTATAACTTGACTGTTAAGTTTGATACTTGATTGTATGTTCTATAATTAATCAGTATTATTAAAGTAAATGAAATGTAATTTACCTAGTTCCAGCGTGGGGCTGATTCTCAGTAAAATGATACTTTTTATAAAAATAATAAATATACCTACTGAAAATAGCATTGTATAATTATTACGATGTCTTACTTTTCAATAGGCGTACATTGGTTCAATGTTGAGTCACCTTTTTTAAAATTTTTGTTTGCTACTTATCCTCGTTTTATCTACCTGAAAATAAAAAGCCATAATAACGTGTTCTGATCATACAATTTAGATCAATGTCACTTTTTATCCGACTTCGGCAAAGCCGATATTGAGCTGATGAACAACCTTACTCTTTTAAATGCTATAGGCACTTATTGAGAAAATACTATACAAGTAGAGTAATCAAGCTCTGTTCTGGTTCACCAGATTCAGATGAAGATATACCACTTCGTTGAAGCTTGCTTTAATTTATTTTGGCCTGACAGTTATAATGTAATATTTACGTAATTATTACCTTCCTATACCTTCGCGGACACTCGATAGACACAATCGAAGTTTTATTGCTATCTCTGCTGTAGCCGTTAAATGTCCAGGAAAGTGTAAACCACAAACGAAACAATGTTAGTGTTCCTTGTTGTCACGAGCTGTGGTCAATAGACACAGTCTCCTAGTGTCTTAGGAATCCACTGGATGCGTGCAGTGAAGGACGATGCTTGGGAGACCTTTTGCTAGCAATAGATGTCTTTCGGCTGGTGTGATGATAATGATATCTCCCTCGTCCCTCAAGATATCGTCGATCATTTCATACATTTTTAGAGCATCTTTTGTCCCGTGGTTTATTTCACTATCGAAGTTCATCATTTCTATAAGGCACTGAAACTCCCAGATTAAAACGTTACATGTTAAACTTCATAACGTCTGCAAGAGATTTGTTTACAACTGCAATATCGTATGCAATACTGCACTGAACGCTGTAAAAAGAGCGTAAAGCAGTTCCAACCAAATCAAGTATGCGAATTACTATCTCAGGTCCAACGGAGTTTTGGATGAATAATATGATGCAATTTGTATTGTAAAGTTATCTTTTGGAAGAACTGAAAATGGGTCTGATGTCTGCTCTCTGATTTTAGTGTTTAATATTTTAATAGTCTGAGAAAACGCTGCAATGAAGAAGAACTCTTCATTGCAGTATTTTCTCAGACTGTTAACAGGTCCTTCTTTGTACAGCAAAGAATTTTCACTTGAAATAAGATTTATGAGTAAATGTTTTTTTGTTGTCTAAGTTCTAGATGCACCAACAAGATCAATGTGAAGATATTTCAATAGCATGTAGAAAATAATAATATATGATAATATAATTTTTTTAATGACAACAAAATTATGTTTTCACAAAAATCTCTGATTCATAGACCAAGTATTATTATTGTATGAGTATAATAATATGTATAGTAGATCTAATAAACATTTCTCTACACATATTAATATCAAAGGTTTTCCTGAAATGTGGGTTATGTTTTTAGATCAAAGCTTAATTATTCCAACATCGAAAATTATTCAGTGGTAATAAGACATCTCCTTAAATAGCATATGTTTAGAACCATCTTGGTTGAGATTGGATACGCGTTTTATTGCTGGACAAACTACAAGCAAATTTGATTGTCCTTTTAGGTTATTCACAAGCTCTTTTCAACTATTTCAGACTGGATCAAAATATATATAGAAAAAGACAATTGTTATTGCAAAAAATAGGTCACGGAACCGAGGCTGAACAAATAAAAGAAACACAGAACTAATAATACAACAGAAGCAATATCACTTACAGAAATTACAGCACAGTGAGATCACACCCATAGGAGCTATATTAGTATAACGCATTTCACAGCGGGCATCGTAATTCCATCAAACATAACATTGAATGTTATTGGTAGGAAATGTTAGTTCCATCATAATGCTAACGAAAATATCGATGCTGTTGATTGAAACGATGTAAGTGAAATCGACGCCAATGATACTATTTTTAAAATAGATGAAAGAACTCGAGAAGGAAAACGTAAACATGTCAATGATATGTCAAAATTTGAATTTAGAATTTTATAGTTTGCAACACGTAGCTTTTTGGTAAGAAAATATGAATCAAGAGACAATGATGATGGAAGATCAAACGGCTTATTAGTGAGGTGATAATGTTTTCGAATAAACCTTAAACATTTTGCTACTTTACAAATTATAAAGGTGCTGTTAAACGGGCTAGTTTTTTGACAATTTCTTGCTGCAATTGTATAGCCCTTTTTTTTGTGGATGGGAAATCATCAAATGACCCCGCCCGCTCTGGGTGGAGCGGAAGGGAGTGTGAGACTCTTACTGACTAAAACCCACCCGTGTTCCTTCCTTGGCCCTCTATGTTCCAGGTCAGCGGTACCCCTTTCGGACAATCCCGCTTTCCCGGCAGGCTTGGGCCCTAGTGCGCCCCCTCTTCGATGCTGACATCTCTTTGAGGCGCAAGTGGAACACGTACGCGCCGTCCGGCACGGGCCTGGTCCTGATCGGACGGTGAGCTACCCATTACTCACCGCCCGCAGGCCCGCGCCTACGGTGGCCGGGAGTCGTCACGCGGCCCCCGATGCCCGGAGCGTCTACCGCGGCGGCTTGGACGGGAGTCTCTCTCTCTCTCCCGTCCCGCCACCACCTTCGCTAGCATGACTGCTTCGCAGAAGGAGGCGACTGCCTCCCACTCCCCCTCACCCCAGACCATGGCTTGAACCAGGGCCAGGCGCGAGAGGTCGCCGCCGCTGCCGATCGCCTCTACGAAGACACAGCGGTGCTCCGCCCATGCAGGGCAGGCCCCCACCGTGTGCTCCACCGTGTCCTCGGGGCGATCATCGCAGTGGTGACACCCGGGCGTTTCCTCCCGCCCGATGATGTGCAGGAACCTCCCGAAACATCCGTGTCCGGTGAGGACCTGCGTCAGGCGGTAGGTGAAGACGCCGTGACGCCTTCCTAGTCACTCCTCAAAGAGGGGTCTTACCAGCGCGTGCCCTGCGCTGGGTTGCGAAAGTCGCTCCCTCCATGCCGCCATGAGATCGCGCCTTTGGTCCGTCCGCTCCGCCGCGATTTGCCGCGGAAGCGGGGTTTCCCCCCGACGTAGTGCCTCCGCGCGCCACTCATACAGGCGCGCGAGGACTATCGCCTCCAGAATTGTATAGCCTTGAGTTAAGATCTATATCGTACAGCAGTTATTGTTATGTACTATCATTAATTTGATTTCATTGCAATATACTGCAAGATGGCGGCAAATGTTCTACTGAGTTGCACGATATAGATCTTACCTCACACCTCTCTCTCTCACGGCTATACAATTGCAGCAAGAAATTGTCAAAAAACTAGCCCGTTTAACCGCACCTTTATAAAGAAGTTTTGTATGAATAAAGTACATAAGATGATAATTCCTTAATTATCATCTTATGGAGGAGGATCATCATCTTTAGGAGCACTTTTTCTTTTAGATAGGTATGTTCAATCATAGTGGACAGTGTGGGTACGTTTTCGTTTACCATAATACTTTTATTAACCAATGCATTTACTATATCTATTTTACAATTCATAAATCTGTCGATACATAATTTCACTGTTTTCACCTTAGATTATAAAAACATGTGCTGTAAAACAAAACATAGATAATGCTTCTAATAAAAACGTCGAGAGTAACCTTATAACGAACTAAAAATATGGATTTTCAGCCATGACGCATGACTTGATTTTATTTATATGCTAACACATTTATGTCTCTTTGTGTGAGAGATGCTTCACTTTACTTTATGACCCGTAGTTTAGTTGTTAGAGTTCTATCTAGCGATAACAATTTTAGTGGGAGTACATTCGTAGGGAATTATTTTCATAGAGGTACATTTTGCACCTATGGAGTTTTCTTTTAAAGGACGTCGGCAGTTTTAGGCTTGATATGGTACAGTAATAAAAGCTTAACCAAAAATAAAAATATATTTGAATTGTTCTTTGCCTAATTTATCTTAGAGATTAAGAATTGGAATCAAAAATCGAAATAAATAAGAAATAAAATGATTATGCCATTGACATTTTGAAAAAACCACTAAAACAAAAACGGGTGCATGCTGGCTGGCGCGTGCTTCCACAGAATATCATGGTGACAGCAACTAAAACCTTTCAATTGAGAACTCATTAGTCGGGCTGTACTTCACTGGATCATTCACACCATACTTAACCTCACTGTCAGAAATAAGAATATTTATCTTTAACCCAATTACGTACAAAAACAAATAAAAAATGAATTTAAATACTCTTGAAATACTCGATCACACCAAACTAATTTCATTTCTGTACCGACTTACACAATCTGAGGCCCAGCGTTCTATGGGCGTCTGCCAGTGCCCTTTACGTCCTCTCTATTTTTATCTTTCTTAACTAAACCCGAGATTAAAGTCATCAATTTTTTTTTTTATTACTACTATCAATGTTTGTGAAAATATTTTTTCATTATGCACTCACATACTGAACAAATCTTTTCACAAGAATTGGAAGAAAATAAACTACAAGTAATATTTTCACTTGCTTGTACTTACAATCACAAGCAAGTGAAAATATTACTTGTGGTTGGCTCTTACGAGTTACACTACACCTGACTCATATTTTACTTCAGAATCTGATATTAACTTCTTATCTTGATAGTTATATGAGTCATCTATTGTGTAAAACATGAAAAATCGACACAGCCTGTAGCAGCTTTGTAACTAACATACTTAATACTTTTCACCTTCGCCGTCATAATTAAAGCCCTTGCCTCATTACTTCTGTAGGTACTTCTAGTAATTATTACTTTTCCATTACTACAACCAGTAAACACGTGCGTAGACCACAAGCCGGTAACACTTGTTGCCGACGATGCCGACATGTTTATTACGCCGTTGCGAGCTGAAAGCGACTCGTAAAACGTTCCCAAGGTTAAGTTTGATTGTTCCAAACGTACAGGCTGCCTCTCTTCCAATTATTACAAAGACGAACCCTTAGATCCAGAAAATGTTACCTTATGTATACGGGGTAAAGTAGAGTTTCTTCTGGATGATGTTGTGTCTAGCAAAACAATTTATATTGCCCATTGTACGTAAGATTGCAACGCTTACTCTAAATGCGGTTTTGAGGTTAAACTCCTATTTGCTTTTAACGCGATTTAAATAGGTCAAAGCACAAAAGGATTATAAGAATGGATTTGTCCTTTGAAGTAGAGGTCAGCAATAAAGAAACAAGCAAGGTCTTAGCTGTAATGCTATTGGTCAATTAAACTTTTCCATATAAGCAATATAGTAATATAGTGTTATCGTAACAAGGAATTAGCAAATACAGAAACTAATATTGCTATGAAATCATGATTTAATATGTATTATCAATCATAAATTATACTCAAAATAGCTGTCTTGTCTAATCTTGTCTTAGTTCCATGAACCAGATGACTCACAGTCAAGAATGAAATTGTCAAATTCAATGAGACAGCAACATTTTGTAGTTCATTAAGTTGATAGTTGTTCTAGTCTAGAATAACTTAAAATCTAATTAGGTAACTGTGCGGCCACGAATTCTATCTTGATTACATTTTGATTATAAACTACTTGATTGTACAATGCTTACCAGACATTTGTATTGTTTAATAAATTTGTACATAAGTATTTTAACTAAAGAAAACGTTAAAGGAATACTTCGTCAGTTTTTATAGGGTTTGAAAAACGTTATTTGTTTTTCTAACATTGTTTATACCTATTTATTAAGAAGGCTTAAATCTTGAACAAACATGTGCATTACATAAATTTAGTTAGCTACGCTCATAAACACTGCATAATTATAATGCTCTTCATATCTCACATCAAGTAAACTATAAAGGATGTAACCAACAAATATCAATTTGTTAAATTAAAACTAAAAGTTACCAGATGTTGGCAAGGTTGACATCTGCGTTCTTCCGAATTTAATGATCCCCAAGGCGGCCACACTAAACAGCGAACATATTCTAAATTTAAAGAAGCAAATCGTTCAGTCGATACATTGAAACGGAAATAGAAGACACATGATCCCGCGGGAAGTCGAACAAAAAACGTAAAGGAAAAACACATGACCTCATTTGTCGCGAAGCGAGGGAATTATTTATTACTTTTGATACCTCTCGCGTCGGCTCCCCCTTTGTCTTTGTGAGAAACGTTGTGATTTTAATATCGCCACTGTTTCTAAAGGAATTTGTTAATGTGATGCTCTTCTTAAAAATATGGAAGGCTTATGTAGGATTTTTATAGCTTTGCTTTGATGTGAAAATTAATTTAGTATGCGTTGAAATGATCTGCGCTTATGAAGTAAGGATTTAAGGCGAATGGCAACGTATAATGAAGAGCAAAAGCAACATACTTATAGCTGAAAGTAAATTAGAGAGAAGCAGCGGGGATCATATAATTAGTACGTGGCAGAAAGGAGTGAACCTAATCTTTTGCTCAGATGACAAAATCTTTCTGAGACTCAAAACGCGCCACACGGTGTTAGTACTCTTATGATGATATTGTAAGGAAAAGATTTCATTGTATAATGTATACTATGGGATCTCTTTCTTGTAATTTAAACATGGAAAGAATAAGCTGGTCTGGTGTTTTCACACCACACAGACACACATGCAAGTTGCAAGGTTGTTAGGTACATAAATAGGCCAAGGTGTGACTAGAGTGAAAATAACAATAACTTTAGATAATACTGTAGCAGTGGATACGAGTAACATTGCTTGCTTCCATATAAAACCCACCGTGAACCATTTCCCTAAGTCATGAAACGTGCAAGTGTACTTTTATTCTAGACCGACTTAAAACATTTCATGACGATAGAAGGGATAGTATCGTATCGGTTGAAAAGTATTTTTTTTATAAGAGTTTGTATTTATAAGCCCACCACACTTGATAAAAATAAGCAGGTGTGACAGACAGACAGACGAAGTCGCACCATAAGGGTTCCTTTTTTACCATTTTGGTACGGAACCCTAAAAATGAAGATTTACCTACTGTTAATATAAAACGTTACATTCACGTCGAAGCAAGACACCGTGTGACGTATTTTGTTATGATTTTGAAATTTAATCATTCCAATATCCCAATTACCATCTTACTTATGCATTTAAAAACCATAAAAATCAATCAATATTAGACCTTATTTCATAACTATTAGAATGTATGACACGATTTTTAGAATAGCAGATATAATTTGTCGTAATATGTGTGATGCGTCCGCCAGATGCGCCTGCGACGAAAGTGTCGACTAATGACTCGGCGGTGACGATGTAAACATTCGACGGGCGACACTGTCAAAATCATCACGACAGCTAAGAAAAAACTGAAGGGAAATTTGTATGTTTTACGTATAAGTTTACAGACGTCTCGCGTCTTTAAATAAACACATAGAGAAAGATAAATTACCTTATATTTAAGGTTTCAAAAAAAGAAGACGTATAACATATTAGATTATTAACATATTTATGGTTCTAAATAACATTCGTAACAATATCTCCACTTTTTGATACTGCTAATATTTTTTTAAATAAGAATATAGATACATAATTGAATATCAATCATTTTCTTTTGAATTATTCCTCAGTGGATAGAATTTTTTTTTTTGCGTTTAATCTAAGAAACCCGAATTCATATTTATTATTTCAATGACATTGAACTGGATCCAGAACCCCGTCTCGTTCAATCATGATTTATTATTCACAACTAATAATAAATATTTATAAATCTGTAGTAGCTCATGGCCTGAATTCTCGAATCATAAAGGTTACGTCCAGCACCGGCTCATTAAAATCACCATCAATCATTTTTCAAAACGCTGAATCACAACCAATTGATATAATAAAAATATTTTCTGTTCTAGAAGCACAAACGGTACCTACAAAAGGAAACGTGTAACCCGATACAACTCAGTTATATGTTTACAAATGCTTTATGTTTGGCGAAATCAAACACGATTTGAGTGGCGTTCCACAAAAATACAAGCCAAGGGGAGGCAGTAGCGAAATTCAGTGTAAACAATAGTACAAAGACGAGGTAAGATTATTGGAGAATTTGTTTTAAGCCACTTGAGGCACTTGTAAATATTTGGTAAGCTTTCGTACGCCTTACGTCTGCCATTTCACCTGCCTTCGTGACGTTAACGTTTAATGTTATTTGTTTTACGATAGAAAATCGAGCTCCAACAACATTATTTTGACATCCTTTTTATAAAATGTGGAGTCCTCTCGTATTTTTTTTTTTTACATCCCACTTTGTACGTTTATTTGTCGTAAATTTGTCTATTGTGTCCGAAATGGCTGTGTTAGAATAGATATCGCATATTGCATTCATAATTTGAAAGTTCACTTAAGCCAATAAACAATACATAATGTAAATGGTTTTATATCAGATTCTGAATTTACATAACAACACATTTGTACGGCGCTTACCAGAGATACTATTGTAGATACAATATAATATTGCAAGCTTTACCATAATTACGAGCAGAAATGCAGAGGAAACTGGATTAATTTCTGCTAATGGCTTGGAAGTGGTGACAGTGGTGGGAAAACAAATTGTATGACTCAATTAATACCAAATTAAAGTGCGGATGTTTTAAAATGTTAACAATGTAGGCATTTTTTTTTAACAGCATGATACTTATAATTATGTAGTAAATGAGATCATTTTCTGCATGCAAAAGTATTTTTCCTGCAGTTGAGACACTACCGTATTGGTTACCTAGTATAGACTTGTAAAGGTTTTTTCTTTGATTTTGTTTCTATCAAACTGGATGCAAGTATTACTCAGCAATCTGCAGACAATCATTGGAATTAAAACTGAATTAATTACTGACTGCTGTATTATGAAACACAAATCCGTTGTTCATATACCAACACGTGTTATCAATCAGTGCAAAGCTCCATCTCCTTATGAAGGCGAACAGACAGACAGTCGTAAAACTCGTGATGTGGACTGATTGAAAACACGTTCAGACGTTCAACCGTGCGTACGCGCGCTTGCTTTTAATTATACGAGATATAATATGCCGCAAAGGAAATAGTGGTGCATTGCCGTAACGAATAGGTGAAAATTTTATTTTTGAATAAGTATAAAAATGTTTGTGGATGCGTACCCGGTACGGATGAGAGTGTCGTATTGTTTCATGATATTACTTTAAAAACTTTCAGTGTTAAAAACTGTATACATACCTATATGTAACTAGCGACCCGCCCCGGCTTCGCACTGGTGCAATGCTGAGATATAAACCTTCCTCTAGAATCACTCTATCTTATAAACCGCATCAAAATCCGTTGCGTAGTTTTAAAGATCTAAGCATACATAGGGACAGACAGACAGCGGGAAGCGAGTTTGTTTTATACTATGTAGTAATAGTGATGTTAGCAGAAATGTCATGCATAATGTTCACAATTGCGTAAATGAAATATTTACGAAACGCGCAAAAGGCAATGCCTTAAGGTACAATTTCCTTAACAGTTGAGCATTTAAATTCAAGTGCATAAATCCGTCAGTCGAAGTTAAAAGTCGATTACAAAACAATTTTGAAATTTAAATTCGATTATTCATTTTTTCTCCGATACGGTAGATAAGTAGGGGGTTTCTCGTCGCTACATATCAGAGACCGGAATTATATTGTCGGTAGTAAGTTATCTTTAGTCCCGCCACGGTTGCCATATTATTAACGTCACAACATTGATATAACACGAGGCTCCTTTCCGCGGACATGTCTTCCAAACCGCACGTAGCAATCATCATTACGAATCAATCGTCGAAAGGCAGATGTGTAACAGTTACACTTCATCAGTTGTCCGTGTATTTTTATTTTGAAAACGTTATAACTTTACAAAAAAAGCTACGCAAAACTGGAGGTTTCCGTGTGAGAATAAGGTTGAAATTGGTGAAAGCGGAGAAATTGAATATCGGTTCGAATACGAAAAGGGTTGAGTGCGACTGGCTATCTCGACGTCATTCTGTGGATCCCTATATTTAGAATGTCACTTAATAGCGTACAATTTTGCAGGCAATACCGTCGATTGTGTAGGTGCATTCAGAGGAAAATGCTCGACGGAACGGAAAATTTGTCGCTGCCATTATTCGCACTAGCGCTTCGGACGATTAAATTCGGCTCACCCACGAGTTTAGTACTGTGATATACATGAAACTAGCTTCAATTGACGCATAGGAGGCAGTTATCTCCACACAATTGCGTTCGCCACTTCCTTTGAATAATTTTGGGGTTCAGAAACAAATCTATACTAATATTATAAAGCTGAAGAGTTTGTTTGTTTGAACGCGCTAATCTCTGGAACTACTAGACGGATTCAAAAAAATCGTTTTGTATATGATAGCCAAATTCATGAGAAGCAACGGGAATGAAACCGCGTGGAACAGCTAGTTATTTATATAGCGATCCCACATGTACGTACTATTTTTATAGCAAACTAGCACTTCGCCCGCGACTTCGTCCGCGTAGCTTACAGGAACTGTGCATTTTTTCGGGATAAAAAGTAGCCTATATTACTCAATGATAATGTAGTTTTCTATTAGTGAAAGAATTTTTAAAATCGGTCCAGTAGTTTCGGAGCCTATTCGGTACAAACAAACAAACAAAAAAATCTTTCCTCTTTATAATATTAGTATAGATAAATACACATTTATGTTTAAACACGCAAAGATAAGGAAACATAACCGGCTATGCTAAAATACCGAAAAACAATTACGATAATTCAAACAATCCAAAAGTGGTCCAATAAAGCAATTTGTCATCCGCGATAACGCCGTTTGAAAACATTAAGTCGGTGAATAAAATAATCTCTCGCTTTCAAAACGAGATTTCTGAATCTGAATTCGATTGTCCCCTTACTGGATTGTAACTTAATACTTTGGCGCCGTCCTTCCACATTTTGGTAGCGTCTTCTTGGTTTCACGCAGCTGTCATTATGACAAAGTATTTACAAAATGCTACATCTTTTTTTCTTTGTGGTATGTTTCGCATGTTTGTTTGTTGAATTTGCGAATATTTTATTATCACTGTCATGTAATGTGGTTATTATAATTATTATGTCGTATGTCAGTCAGCAGAAAGTATCATAACTTCTTTAAATGTTTACTTAAAAGTGAGTTGTTATTGTTAGGTAATACTAATTTTCTATATAAAACATGAAATTTAAAAAATCAGTAGATGAAACCAGAATAATTGATGCTATCTTATTGGATATCCCTCACAAAATAACAAGGTCAGTTTAAGATTCCTTAGTAAATAAAGAGATTACGATAGGAGGCTGGTTGGGGCCTACTTTCTCTCGTGTACCTTTTTTATCCTAACAGACAATGGCAGACTTAAGTTCGGCACCGTCTTCATTGCAGTAAGACTCCCGGTATTTATTCCCAAAACGACGTAAAGTAGATAAGCCCCTCCCGTGTAGAAAAATTCCCTTTTAGATTTATCGGTAATCTCGTTTGTTGCCGCTTTTATTGTTTCTCTGAACAATAATGAATTAGACTTACTTGCTCACATTATTTGCTTAGGCCCGGCGTCATTCTGTTTACTTTGGTAACTGCATATCCCGTCAGAGGGAGAGCAGGGTTAGCTAAATCAATGCGGTGGGCGTTCTGCAAGGGGATTTCTAGATTTATTGTACTTTGTTTTGTATTGTACAGTCATTTTCATTTGGGTCCGCACAGAAATCTATGAATTTCCTTTGTTCAGTACTGTGAAACAAAATTTCATCCAGTGAATCTCGTTATGAGAGACTTTGATGTAATAAAAGGAAAGTTTTTGAGAGAAAAAACAATGTTAACATTCCACACGATGTTCGTGGCCATTTGATCACTAACGAGACGATTCCCGGAAGCTATAATACTTTGTTACTTTTGTGAAATTAGATTGTTATTTTGCACATAAATTGTTAAAAACGCTTAATTAGGATGTTGACTCTTCAACGGAATAAGAAAACATTTTCATCTTTGTTAATTAATCACTAATTGTGACAGGCAACTTTTCAGACCAAATTATATGAAAATTAATGTTCTGCGTTTAGAATTCAAAACAAATATAGTTTGATAGTTCACACTTATAAAGAGTTGCAATAAACCACACAAATACCTTCCATGAGACCGTTACAGATTAAAAGCATTACTAAAATAATTTCATGCTAATTTAAATTAACCTTTACATTTAAATATTTCCCACGACATAACATTTACGTTACAGCATTATCGTTTATTCAAAATATGCACGGATTTCTGTGTCATTAGCTCGTTGATTCCACAAAATTCATCTGACGCCTCTAATGAGTCGCATACATTTCGGAGGCGTGTTTTGGAATGCAACGTTACGACATTTGGGGCCAAGCAAACCAAATTAAGCGGGCTCATTAGCAGAGTACTGGCATCTAGAACTAAATATATGAGATAAATTCACACAAAATCAGATAATACACCATATTTGGATATTAAACTATTTAAATAACGACTTTAGTGAACTGTCTAGTGTGGGTGGCGGTTTCGTATCTTTTACTGCATCGCTATAACTGTTTCTATGGTCAATTTCGTGAACTTGTTCCATTTAGTTCATAATCTGTAATTATTAATTTCGAGACGTTATGAATATCAAAGTGTATTTTTTTATCGTTTTAACAACAGCTACACATTTGAACTTTAAAACTGCATTTTGGATGGAGAACTGCGCATTATTTTGTTGTATTTTCCACTTATAAAGGGGTAAGGGAAACCGTACGGGCTGTCAAGCGTAAGAGAGGGAGGATTGTATATATTGAGTAGATTGCTGATAGGGTTGACGTTGTTTGGTGATGCGACAGGTGTTCAGTATAAGTCTTATTATTATATTTGTTCTCTTTGTGTCTATTCTATCTGAAGGTATAGTCAGTTATATATATATACTTGAAAGATGTTCATAATGTAGGCTAGGGTGAATCGATTTCCCCAGTGAATGTAATTATTATTACTTCTCCTAAATTACGCCGTGGCAAACTAGTACAAAAAGTTTTATCTAACCGAGTCAGACAGGATTTGTATTATCGTAAGAATACCTACTAACGACTTTAATTATGCATTATCACGTAAATTGTTTGCTGTCCTGAAGAAATAAAAAATAGTCAGAAGAAGAAAGAGTAAGCCTAAATGTGAGGAATGCTATTCTTGATCTTATATCTAAGACCAGCAATGCATTGAGATGGGCTTAGTTGATTGATTGATTAAACGTTGCTTGCTTCAATCGCCTATTAAACATGATACAAAATCGCTTAAGCGATTGATATGAAACCCTAGTTCGATAACGTTTAGATTGTCACAGAGTATAAACTCTAATGTAATGCAATCAGCGTAGAGTGTAGCATAAATACAGAGTGGCCTAAATTCTGCAGCGGACATATTTAGGCTGTGGATGCTGATGATATTACGTCATTGATATTGATGAAATTCCGATTATAGTACATTAAATCCAGCTTAGGTTTTGACAGAGCCTCAATTAAACCTAGAATTGTATTTAGAAACTTAATGGTAGATTTTAAGGGCTCGTCCTGGAAAATAATTCTTCTATAGTTATGTATTTCTGCCAATAAGCATCATTTCTGAACCGTTCTGGCGTGATTGAGTAACCAAATCCATCCAAACTTTCGCATTTGTAATAAGTAGTATATTTACGACATGCCTGTGTGTTACGATACTTACGATGATCAGCCCGTTTATATGGTTGTACCGTCGAAATAATTCTCTTAACTGCGGTTCAGTTTACGTGATGCGACCAGTTTACGTTTTGTGTACACTGCGCATTAATTTTAAGGAGATTGGTGTCCACTCGTGTGAATTTGATGCAGTACAGTAAACAGATAAACACTCTGAGCTTTTGTTATGACTATAAAGGATTTCCAACAGCTCGGTTACTCCTGAATAAAAATTCGTGTTACGATTTTCTGTTACGGAATTTTTCATAATTTTCAGTCTTCTGTAATCTTATACTTACTCACTACGGCAAAAATGCAACATTGTTCATTTGCCTAGCGTGGCCAGTAGTCATTATTACTAGATAGTCAAGATATTACGTCAAGAATTCATTAAGTATCTAAATATACATTTTTTAAGAAGGTATTGCAGATGTCTATACCACAAACAAGTGTGCCGCTTGCTTGTTCATCCCAAAAAAACGGATCTATCCATGTATCCATTGCATAAATAAAAAATATCTCATAGATAAAAATATAAACGGTTTAAAATATTTGTATTGTTTTACGGCTTCAATTTATTGCTTTCAAACGATCGTCAATTAAGTCTATTAGGCTAAACTGAACAAACTGAAACTGATAGGTTTCATGGTTTAAAAACTATTCGCTCACAAAATAAAGCTTTGATGCAAAAATGAATACTTATTTGGTTCGAACTGTTCACACACAATTTGAAATTAATTCTAAATTTTCTTTTGCATTATCGTGGAAAGTTCATGTATCATTGGTATGTTAAAATCCTCACATGTATGACTGGAAAAGATATCTCTGAGCTACAGAAATATTTGATTCTTGTGTGAATCGAACAGAATCGAATCGAGCTCAGAAAAATCGAAGAGATTAATTTCTTCTTCTCTAAATATTTGTATTTTTAGAAAACGCCATATTTTGAATTAAAACCTTATTGTGGTAGAAGCCAAAAAAAAACAAAGTACCTACAATCAAATAAATGTGAAACAAAAGACGACGATAAATTCTCAGTGATTCGATATAAATTTCGTTGTCCTTTCTTCTCGTCTGCCTGTACTTTGTCATTGCGATAATTAGGACGTAGAAGTGTTGCCGACCGTAATTTCTCTTTGTGTCCGAACATTTTGTCATGTTTAATTTCATGCCTTCAACCGCGTCTTCGCCAATTAGGTCTGGGTGACGTCATCTCTTTTTGCACGACCCTACTTTTATATTGTACAATATGGTTTTGGTGCTGGTTTATAGCAGAAACTTGAAGGAAATAATAATGTTAAAAAAGAGTAGGACTATTACTTGTATTTTTTAAAATTTAATTCTTGAAATGTCACAAATAAAACATTTCTATTGGAATGCAAGTTATTAGGGAAAGTTATTTATAAAGAAAAGTACCAAGAATCTTGGGTAAAGATATATAATTTTTTGTCCTGCAGAACTATGTATCTTCATAGTAAAAACTTACATTTTCTCTATCAAACCAATCTCTCTATCCAAAAAGTACCTACCTAAATTCAAACGAAAATTATACTCACAAAAAATAAAAAAACACTGTCTCAGCAACTCGAACTAAAGAAAAATCCGTACCTCCCCACATCCAAGATTACCTATAGCAGCCAATCGACCGGCGGGCGTCCCACAAAGCAGGGGTTCGTGACGAAACAATAATTATATTATTAATAATAACCTTATCAAAGACGATGTAATTTGTTTGGGCTGATTCAATATCGACATAATTTGGTTAGTCAGCTGTCTGATTGATCAAAGGCCAAAGAAATAATAGTCTCAACAGTTGTTCACGGTAATTAAGGAATTTTAATAAGTTTTTTTTATTTTTTGGTGTTCGTTTTGTATGGGATTTTGATGGTAATGCAACTTGTGTATTTTAAAATGTTCTGTCGCAATGCGGAGGTATGAAAGTACTATGTATTATGTATTATTAACCGACTTCCAAAAAGGAGGAGGTTCTGCATTCGGTTGGTTTTTTTTTTGAATTGATGTTTGCAAAATAATGGTGCTAATTTCTTCACAATGTAAAACAACCCAAGTTTGCTTCTAAGGTAGGTTTTATATTGGCAATATAATTGGTTTTGTATCTATAGAATTTAAATATTGTTTTGGTCAAAGGACTTAAATTCTTTTGACCGCCGCGCCGTGTCTAGAATTGTTCGCACCAATCGAATAGAGCCATTCACTGACGCCAGTGTCTGTCGTCATCCACTGGATCAATTAAAACCTGCCTTTACGTCATCAGATTACCTACAGGTAATCGCCATAAGACGCCTAATGACGTAATCATGACCTACTTTTATCGTTGCAACTTGCACTTAGATTTATGTGTATCACAGTGATATCACCACTATGAAACGGCTTTATGTAGGTATTAGTGATGGATAGTTCCCTGTTGAAAGGCTATTGATGTGAGAAAGCTCTTAGTTTTTCATGAGTGCATTACGCAAGCTAGTAACCTGATTTTTTATGGGCGTGTTGTGAAATTGATGGTTGCATTATGTAAGTACATCATAATATTTTTTGTTTATGCAAAAATCAATACACCCCAAAAATATTTCGATCAAAATTGTATCTATATTTTTATTATAAAAAAATTGAAAATAATTCTGAAAAAAAGATTAATTAATTATTATTTGAAGAATAAAACATGGTTTAAAAACTACGGTTTGATACTGAAGAAACTACTTTCAGGTTTCATAATTATACATAAAACAATGGTGTAAGTATATGACGATGATGTCTATAATGATGAGTCATTATTTGCTGTCATGACCAAGATTATACTAAAATTTCAGATCTCTAGCTAAGATAAAGAAGAAACTGTTGACAGAAACGCTTTTGTACACTTGATCGATTCAAATAATTACTAATGATATGTTTACCTACTTTGGCCGTAGATGCTCATACCTAAAGCCCATAAACAATTATTCTATCACAAATAAATAATACTCAGTTCATAACACAGCAATAGCAAAGTAAAGTTGTTTATATCTGAAAGGTGTGTGCTCAAAGGTTTAAAAATGTTCGTTGTTCTATTGTACAACTTCAGTAGCAATATAAAGTTAGTATTCATTGACAGAAAAAAAAACATTCTCTATAACAACAGCTCGTTGAAAGTTCAGTCAGTTCCCAGTTCGATTTAGGATTAAACTCTTCCTGGTTTTTCGAGAGAAACACTGGCAAAAGCTATTTAACTTTGCAAGCAAATAATACTTTGCTATCGCTCTCCAATTTGCATGCACAAGCGTGAAACGCAATAGGAACTCCGTTAGACATTTTGTTATACATACGTAATTGAGAAGTTTTACTGATTCCGTTGAAATGAGTCGAAAGAACGCGGAATAGGATTAGGATCCCAAAAATTGGGAGCCTCGCAAATCCCTAAAGGGTTTGGAAAAGTTCTACTTTTGTACAACCCCTTTGCTAATAACAGTAATGAACAGTAAAGGTCTCATACGACATGGAGCAAGCTTTAACTCATTTATCAGCCGCATTGGGACGGAGATATTTTTTGGAAGGTCTCTACCTAGTCTTTTAATTAAGAATACTACAACCGTTACTGGTTCAGTAAAAGTAATATTTTCCTTACAAGATGGAAGTAAATACTATATTCAATAACGGTTTCACAACCACCATCATTTGTTGATGCGTCATCACGTCATCTCAATACCTATCTATTTATCATTTTAATTGAATCACTTATTAGGTATCATTATACCGGTATATCATTGCAGAACGACCACATCTTGTGGCACATAAAATAGATTATAGCTAGGTGATTGGTGGCAAAAAAACATGAAAAATAACAAAAAGTCTCAAATAATTCGTAATGGTCTCATTAAACGAGTAGTTAGTTGACATTAGCCAATTGCAGCACATTTTTGGAATAAATCAGCAGTAAAACGGACAGTAAATCTCTAACGACCAATCTATTTGACACATAGTATAATTAAAATGATAATGCTGAACATTTGTCTTCCAGTGTAGTTCTAACGCGATAGTTTACTAACAAGCTTTAGTGGTCTTTGAATATTATAGTTATCTTACCAATACATATGAAAAGAAAAGTCCTAATTCTTACTTACTGACTGATTCATCACGGAATACTAGTCACGCGGACGAAGTCGTAGGCAAAAGCTAGTTAGGTTATAATGTTGTTGTTGTCCATTTTTTAAGTCATCATTATTAAGATCTCAAAAACATTTACCCTAGGTATATTCAGATGAGTGTATAGTTGGGTTTCAGCTCGGGAATAAAATTGTTTCGGGTTTTTTCCGGTCCCAACTGTAGATGAGTGTTTCATCATTATTTCAACTAGAAGTTGCTACAGGATACCAAAAGCCTTCCATTTCGTTTCTTTTATCTATTTCTAGTCAAGGGTACCTGTTCTAGAAAATCTTGTGACTTCGCTGCAGGTTTGACGCTCTATAACTCATTTGGTGTAAAATAAGTTCGTGAGTGCTGTTGGCAAATGATGACTTTTTATACGTGATGGTGAGCGATGATGCGGTCGACGATCGTACTTCTAGTCATTGGCGTGTGTCCCCCTTTTGGAATAATAGCTGGCTGGACGATTACTAAAATGTAGGTAACACATGACTATTTCTTTATATCGTGCCGTTCCTTGTCCCCAACGTTTAAGGGACCACAACGCTTAGTACCGACGTACTTTAAATGAGCTTCGTAAGTTATTTTAAAGCACGTTCCTAAATTAGCATGAAAAATAGAAGTAACCCAGCATCCTAAGATATAATTATGAAAGTATAAAAGAATGAATAAATCTGCTAATTCCGAGCACTCCACTTAGTGAGAGATGTTTTTGCAATTGAAAGTTCCTGTTTCGATTCACTTCAAGGCGACGTTTTGAATACTGAGTGACGAATGACCAGAATTTAAATTAAACACTGGTATATTTTTACACGGATTTGCTAGATTTTTTTTTTTTATTGTGGTTGTCTAAATAAGTTAGGTAGGTAGTAAGATAGGTAGTAAGACTGAGCAAAATTCTTAAATAGTGTTTTTTTTTACATGCATGTCATGGACCTTGATTCGCTCATATTACGAACGACATAATTATGATATTGAACAAATTATTCTCCTTAATAGAATAGTGTAGGTCTTCTGTAACATTATTATATAAAAAAGCATTATTTTATAAATATTATCTCCATACAAGATAATTAGCATTTCAAACAAAAACACTGTTAATTTTATACCTACATAGAGAAAAACATTACCATACTTACTAGTAGGTACGGGTACGCTTACCCGTACTGCAGTGGGCTCGGACCTCAGATCATAGAAACAAGGAGATATGCCATCATAGCAAATTAGTACGGGAACAACTTTCGCCACTTTAAGTACATTTTTCAACACAATTACAAGCGCCCCTCGTGAATATAAAGATCTCCCACACATTAAAAATTCCGCATACGATCAAACTAACACTGTTAATTGTCACTCAACACTAGCACTAAACTAAAACACTGTATTTATATCATCGATCGTGTTCGGTTCGTCGCCAGCGTGTACTTTTTATATACGGTCAATGTGACCGTATGAAAGCGTCAAGCTCAATAGTGCCTTGGCACATCTCCCTTGTTTCTATGATCTGAGGCTCGGACGCATCGTCCGCAGTCTTTTATTTAGCGCAAACGAGCCGTGTTACTTGCTTGCGTGATTGTAAACAGCTTTCAGTCGATTGGAAAACTGAATTGAATTTGTACGTATGTACTGGTAACGTGGAAATGGTAAACGTAGATAACATTACTTGAAAGGAAATTACTAGTGCAGGTAAAGTAGATGGTTTTGAAGTTAATCAAAAATAAACTACTGTGTAAAATTAAATAAGAATTATACCTTGTTTAATTTGTTTCCTTTATCAGATATTCTTAGGCTATCATGCTTAGCCATCTCCTGAGGAGGTCATACCTTTACCAGTGACTCGGGAAAGGTGCTCCTGATGGTTAATAATCTAAACAGAAACTAGGTACAGAACACATAATAGATCACAGACGAACGCCGCGTGCTACAATCCAACCTCCTTTTGCTTCGTCCATGGAAACAAGGCGCGAGTTTATGTATGTATAATGTAGTGTGGGTATTAATAATAAGGAAATTAGTTCATTCACTCCCTCTCACAGAGAGGAGGCCTGTGTCCCAGCAGTGGGAACATTATAGGCCGATTATGCTATGCTATGCTAAATTAGTTCATTACCTATTATTCGAAACATAAAAAACATATTATTTGAAATATATTTTTATATCATAAGTCTTCGACTCTTGCCATTGACAGCATTACATTTTTTTCGTAATTCAGATCGTTAATAACAGACATTCATAATAGAAACCCATGCACAACCATTACACGACAACTAAGCAATAAATCCGAACCATTCATTTTGATATTAAATCGGTGTCCAATCGAATAGAAAACAATCGAATAGAAAATCAAATAATTGATATAAACCACGCGCAACTATCATTAATCACGTTAACAATCGATGCGTCCATAAAGTATCATATTTTGACGTAAATAATTCGTGTAAGGGATATCAAAAATAATGTATATTACTGGGGTATTTATTATCATCATGACGTGGTGGGTTGGGACTGGACAATATATCTCTTGGGGCAGTCAATACCCAGGATTCTGTTTTCCTTCATTTCTCTGACAGCGTGAAAATCGTCAAGGGCCATTTGTTGGCAAATTTACGGCTCATGAAGCTTGAATGTATGAAGGGTTCTGCGAATATATCCATGCAAAATGTTCTAGGGAATACGGTTGCAGTTTAAAACAAATAATATATGCATGGTATTGTTGTTGGTATGATACATTCATTCATGGGAATAATTTTCGGGATAGTAGAGTCAACTTCGTTAAACATAAATATTCTCTCTTCTTGTTTGTTTTGTACCTACCTAAGTATTTATCCTATCATCTAAAATTGCAAGTATGAAAGCACCGTTCGTATTGTGAATTCAATTTTTTTTACAAGATTGTCGTTTTGAGAGTATTTTGGAGATTCTTAAGTTTATCAGTATTATTAAACCAACAATTACATATAATCTCATTCAAACTGTTCCCAAGTATTATTTATAGCTTATACCAAAATAATAAAAATTACAAACTTCTTTATTAATTCTCTTTTTTTTTAAGAATCTTTATAAGTAGGTACTAGAAACTTCTTCTGCATCGTGAGTGCGTTTAAAAATACATACGCAAACACTGGGACCCAGAAAAACTATTTGTAGATAATACAAATACATAGTCACCCTATTCTGTTAAAAACAAGAAAAAAACTTTTACAACCCAGTAAAACTTTTGCCGCTGCCCCTACAACTGTCGCAATGAATGCACCGAAAATTTCACCGTCGATTTCATATCGGTATCGGGCTAATCATCGACATTACACAGATGACTGATTAAGCAATTTCTCGCTCCACTAATCGCATGCGCACAGGCGCATTTCATTACAATATATTACAGAACAATATGTAATTTAGCACACTTCCTACCGAATGGGGACAGGTATTTATAGCGGTTGTCAAGTGGCCACAATGTGATTGAGAAAAATATTCAACTATTGTATTCCATTATTTTTTGCGGCACGGGGTCTCATCAGGAACATTTGTTGAAATAACTCATAATAGATGGCGTTATATGTATCGATTTGTTATTGAAGTTTGTGTAAAATTGACAACATGAAAAAATACATCATGAAAAATATTTGTTTAAATTTTGAAAAATCCTTTAAGCACGGAAAAATGTATAGCCCGAAGATAGCCCGCGCTAAATCGGTCACATTTCTTTGTATGAGATGAGGCATCTGTACGTATAGTATTATATAATCTGTGTTTGCGGCAACAATATTGAGTGTTATCTCAATATTGTTATCGCAAAAAATAATGGAACATGTCACCGTCACAAGGTCGTGTTTTGTTGTTTTTGTGCTTAAAAATAACTATTTGCTTTGAGGAAATAATTATGCTTAAAAGTTCAAGAGTTAATAGTTTTTATTTTAATATAGATATTGGTGTTTATCACCTCGATATCTATTTCTTATTATTTTGTATAAAACATTTGTATTAGTCAAGAATAACAATAATTATTATCTCGTAGTAACAATATAATTATACTAAAGAATTATTCGGATAACTTGAAATTCAATATTGCTGCCGGGACAGCCTCGGGCAACGAATAAAACTAAGCCGATATACCGAAGCCGAGATACAGAAAGAAAATTAATTAAAAAACTTAATTTCGCAATATTGGATTTTTAAGATTAAAGTCTACTTTGTTTCAAAAATATTCTCTCCTTATGTTTCTGTGTGCTTTATTAAAAATTGATAAGCGGAAATTAACAAGTGCCTCCATCTTTAATTAATGATCAAGGAAGGAATTTTAAGTGTATGATTTTGCATTATTTTTCGTGTAGGTTGGTGTAATTAATGTACCTAGCTACCTAGAAAAAGTAATTTTAAAATAATAGGCATTCTTACATAACAAAAATGTTTGTCATATTTACTTTTAGTCAGAGATTATCGGGAAAATCATTGAGCAGTTGTTTTATTTACTTATCATCGCTATACGATAAACATATTTATAGATAAACCATTGAAATTGTATTATCTCTCTACAATATCGTCTTTAACTTTCTTTGATGAGTGTAATATTATGTTTTAGATTGTTCTTATACTGCCGAACCGATCGGTCTTCATAATTTTCCTATGTCCATTACAAAGGTGTTTCAACCTCAACCGACTCCATGAACCTTGTGCAAAGATTACCCCTTTTCTCTAACTGAGCTCCCCGATACATTTCCCATATTTCCCACATTATAAAAAGCTCCTTATTTAGCTTAAGTAAGGGAAGAATAGCCAAGTTCGCACACGTAGCGCATTGTGATCGAAATAGGGAAAGCGGGTAAACAGGAATAGCACCGGTAGCAAAATAATTGTTGCAAGGATCGCGGAACTTAAACGGGGTACGCTATGCCATTAAACTTTCCGCACAGAAATGCTCTTTGCTGTTGGTTAATTTGCATGTGCATTGTCAAACCATATCGGGAGTTCGAAACGAACCTAGCCACTGGCCAGCGAAACAAACTTTTGTCATCCCAGTATTTTGCATATTCCGATTTATAGCGAAGAAACTAGTTTTCGGTTCACTCATTCCTGTTGTGTTTGAAGTAATTTGAAATCGTTTTACCAAGTTCGAACGGTTGGAAATGATTTTGTCGTATGTTAAACGATTGGGTGCGGAAATAGAAAATGGGCGATTACTTTTTGGTCGTGTTTGAAATGTCCACAATTTCAGAAGTATGGAGCTGGAAAATTATTTATTTAAGGGACTTTAATCTACATGGTATTAAAAGAAGCTTGGAGTAGAAAAAGAATGTCACCGATTAAAGTGAAAACTCGACTGACTAAAAAGTTTTTTTAATACCTTACATAAATTACATACATAATTTTTTCTTTGCCCCAGAACTCGGAAGAAAAATTAACAAAAAACACCGTTAATACTTTTTTTATAATCCTTGTTTACGTATTAATTAACTAGCATGGTGGTCCTTCGAGTCATAAACAAAGTTTTTTTAACACGCGGCACTAAATAAGTTGACGCATGTCCCAGTAAACCGACCTCTAGTTGAAGGCACATTCTTCTACATTTTCTCATTAAAAATACACACAGCAGGAGGTAAAATTAAATTTTTTCACAACAACAGAGATGTTTTAGAAAATCCCAAGGAAGTAGGAATAGCCGATAATTTTAATAACAAACTACGACCACTCTGGCTTTGACATAACGATTGACGTTTAATTTTAGTGCGCGGGAACAAAATGGTTGGCCTCAAACAATGGCAACTGTTTAGACGTTATTTTTAGAGTAATTGTAAGGACTTGACCGTTTTATTAAGCGAAAAATAATTAATTACTTTTACATAATTATTTTTGGTTATATAAAAATGTGTCCGCAAAATACCAATTCATTAATTAGAATTGGACGTAATACTTATACCTATAATAGATAATTAAAATATATCCCTTCCTTAGTTTCGCAGTAAAAATACGCAATATTACTTACCCACCTACATTAGTTGGTCCATCCAAACATAAATTCGATTAAACCCAATACGAATTCGAGTCTACATAACAAGTAAGAAGGTTGTAAAGTGTAATTAGATACAAACTCAAGCTTTCATGTGAATTAGCATTCAGTGCCATTCATCCTCTGGATTCAAGTAGCTATGAAAAGGGCTTGTATGGGCTTTGATCAGAAAAACATTTTCTTAGTCTTGAGTACTTTTAACAGTTTACATGTTAAACCTGGCTTTATTTTTATCTCGTCTTGAATGATTCCTTTGAGAAAAGAAAAGGAAAATGCACTTTGCATCCACCTTTTGAGATTTTTTTTTGATAAAATATGTGGCCCTCTTTTTAAAATAGGATTTTCCATTACGAAACGAGTGAGTAATTACACCTGATGGATAAAGAAGGTATTCGAAAGTTTGCCTATGTAAAAACACAATTTTCTTTTTGGGCTCCGCGCAGTCAGAAAAAAAAGTGTTTCTTTTTAGTTTTTGTTTGTATAATTCGGGTACAGTGTTTCTTGAAAAAAATTATTATATCTCCAATAAAGCAAAGTTCGCCATACTTTTAAGTTTAAACAGCACAGCAATTTTATAAGCAATAATAGAAAAAAAAACAAGGAGGAAATTCCAATAACGTAGCCTTTAATATTAAAACTTCAGAAAACAATTCGTTTCAATAATGGAGCAATGCCCGCGAGCGGCGTTCAAAATAAAGTATTTAGAGTAGAGCGTAGCACAGTTTATTACGAAATTTATCGTTACTCAAACTTTGTGAATCGATTATTAATTTTTTGTTCAACTACTTCGATTATTTTAAAGCGGATAATTGGAAAATTGTTCGATAACTTCATTTAATTTGGAGCTTTTTTTTAGGGTTCCGTACCAAAATGGTAAAAAATGAACCCTTATGGTGCGATTTCGTCTGTCTGTCTGTCACACCTGCTTATTTCAGCAACTACTAATGCTATCGACTTGAAATTTGAAACAGTTATAAAAAATGCTTGCCCAACTTTATTGCAAATGAAAAAAGTAAAAAAATATTTTTATTTTCATTGCAAAAGGGGCCGGAGTGGGGGTCCGAAATTTTAAAGTGGAGTTGAAAGGTCAAATGCCATATCATATGAAAGAAATTGATTTGCACATTTCAAAATATATTTTGATTTTGTTTTATGTTTCATAGTTTTCAACATATGATGAAAAATGTCTGAAAAAATACCATTCCCCCCCCTTATCTCCGAAGTTTGCGGAGACAAAAATCTGAAATAATTAGAGTTGATAGGAATTAACCCAAATATTGCACCAAAAATAAAGCGATGTTCCTAACTGGTACAGTTTTTTTAAAATCATCAAAACTCCTTCACAAACGAACTTAGTTATGCGGTCCGGTTCTTTTCACTTTATACGTCCAAAAATGATACGGAACCCTCGGTGCGCGAGTACGACTCGCACTTGGCCGTTTTTTTTTATTTTAAGATTGGTTTGTTTTTATGAAGGGTTTAGGGTTTTCTTAATAATCCGTTAAGCTTTTCTCACTATTTTGGAGTCGCCTTCCATCTTACAAAAATCTGACTATGTTGTGGCATTATGTATGTCTCCGTCATTATCCGTCATTATGAATCCGTTATGGAATGTATCTACCTACTTTTAAAATGATTGGAAAATATTGTATTTAAATTAGAACGCTATCTTATTATGTAAAATTCCTAAGGCTACGGAAACCAGCTACGGAACACATTTTCATAAATAAACAATAACACGCCAGTAACTGTTTAATAAAATTGTTGTCGAAAGAACAGCAATACAGAATGCACCCACCTCGAAGCAACAAAAACAACCAACTCTGATACAACAAAACTTGATCACAACAATCTCGTCAATGGACGTAAAATATTCAGTTCCCATACACCACAAAACATGGACATTTTATTGAGGCTTACACGACCTCCCTTCTTCAATATAAGGGTATACCGTAAAATTTTATTTTATACCAGTTACTTTGTCCATTGAATACACCTCGTATTATGCTAATACTATACCGTCACAAAGGCGAGAGACTGCATTGTGGACTCGCCTACAAATTTGAATAAATATAAACAGTAAACGGGGTAGAATGCATTAACGTTGGCTTAAATTTTAAAAACGTCTCATAGAGTGTTATGTATGGGCTCTTAAGCGCATCTTGAGATATCATTAGGGCAGTCGCAACGTGCTCCGGCGAGATTAAGACTTGTGCTATCTCAGAGATGCCACGACAATGCAAGCTCTCTCACTTTGTAAGTTGGGAAAATTAAAATGTGGCTTTAAATGTGTATCTAGACGTGAAATTTCCAACAACATTAAGCTCAAATGCGAAACACGTGTTTTGTTGATTTATGAAAAGTAGACTCACATTAAATATTAGCATATAACAGGTCATTGTCAGTTTTTAGTTTGACAGTGCTTAATATTGTGTCGTGTGCCAAGGTTTTACTTTTAGGCGAAGGAAATCTGAGCTTCATAAAGGTTAAGAAACAGTTTTTCCTAATGCCATGGCACAGGTTGCAGGTTAAAGCGTGTTCTGAGCGAGTTTTTAAATTTCTTGTAAACCAATAATAGTTTTTCCTAGATATTTGTTTATACAGGGTGTTATGTTGAATGAGGAACGTATTGAAGGAAATTCTATATTCGATACTAGTTCGATTAACTACGGGACCAACATTGAAATCACGAAAAAAATCAGCTGTACCATAGATTTTGTCAAGTGTAAAGGATATTTTTGTGTGTATATTATACAGGGTCCTGAGAATATGAATCAAATCGAATTGGAGCATGGGCAAAAACATTTCCAATTTTTTTAACCCTGAGAATGTATACTATGTATATAATTACTAGCTTCCGCCCGTGGCCTCGCCCGCGTTTTTGGGTTAAAAAGTAGCCTATGTGTTATTCTGATGTATAAGCTGTAGATAGATATTACTGTAAAGTTTACATCAAAATCCGTTCAGTAGTTTTTGCGTGAAAGAGTAACAAACGTCCATACATCCATCCTCACAAACTTTCACATTTATAGTAATATTAGTAGGATAATTGGTTTCTCGAAAACGGCTTTAACGATTTGGATGAAATTTTGTTTATTTTACAACTTTATCTAGATGGGTGTCATGACCCTGAGAAAATTCCAAGCGAAGACTTTGACACATATAAGAAACAAAACAGTGACATCTATATTTTTAACGGTACGCTAAGTAATTAACTCACGGTCGGTTGCAGAAAGAAAATTAAATTTTAAAGGAGGCATTAACCATACAATTTCTATCGTTAAAGTCTCCTTTAAAACTTAATGACCTTTTCTGCAACTCAGCGTCAGTGCACAAGCATGACTCATTAATTAAACAATGGTTACATAAACATTTAGGTTATTCACAAACGGAAATCTCGACTATACAAGACGCACAGTCTCTTAGCACTAATCTCACGGAACGCCTCCACTGTTTATCTTGCCTAGAAATGTCTGGCTGCATCCAGGCATAATCCTATTGCATACAGTAGTGCTGAACCATTAAAACGCATTAAAATGCATACAGCCGTATTTTAAGAATGGTGGGCGTTAAACGTAGTGAAGAATGACCAATTTGTTACTGCCATACGTTTGTTCGGACAGAGAATGATGAAGATTTTATTGTAGGAACATAATGCGGCGACGTAGGTGTGTGGATTTCTGTAGCAATAAGTTGCGAGGCAACAAAAGGTGACACGGGCGGCACCCACGCCGGCACTGATTGTCTAGTGGAAGCAGATAACTCAAGGAGCTTGTGTGGTGAATAAAAATGTACAGGTAATGCGATGTAGACGTATTTAGATCAAATCTAGACTCTCAAATAAGGTATTTTTCAACTGCATTCTAAAAATATGTGGCAGTAGAATTTTTGTAGTTACATTTTCGCACGAACACATTTTTACACGAACTTACAACACACAAACTATTTGCGGTTATGTTGTCCACTAGGATAGCATAACTCTGATCATAATTCCACGAGAATAGGTACTAACCTATTCTCGCGGATCAAGCTCGCTAAGCCCTCGCAAGGCCAGGACCTCAGATCATAGAAACAAGGGAGATGTGCCAAGGCGCTATCGAGCTTGATGCCTGATTTTGAGCAAATTGCTCATACTAAAAACGTACGCGCTGGCGACGAACCGAACACGATCGATGGTATAAATACAGTGTTTTAGTTTAGTGCTAGTTTTGAGTAACGATTAAGAGTGTTAGATTGAGGGTGTGCAGAATTTTTAATGCGTGGGATATCTTTTTATTCACAAGGAGCGCTTAATTATGCGCGTAATTGTGTCGAAAAATGTACTAAAAGTGGCATCAGTTGTTCCCGTACTAATTTGCTATGATGGCATATCTCCTTGTTTCTATGATCTGAGGCCAGGACCCTTACTTGGAATGACAGTTGTGCAATTCAGTTATGTTATCCTAGTACCTATTTGCGCGGATCAAGCTTGCAATGCCTTTTTTATTTTATTAATTTATATTATTTACTTTCCGAGGAGAGTCTGTAATCGACGCTCAAGAGGTGAGATTTAATAATATTATAATTTTTTTATTTAAGTATGTTTTTTGTGCCTCGTAGGTAATTAAATGCCACATATCCTATTAATACATCTTTATCCGCTTAGCCTTTTCCCAACTAGGTCAGGGTCAGCTTTCAGTTTAACTAAATGCGGCTGAATATGGGTATTTTAAGTGGAGTGAATTCCATTTGACCTCCAACCCAACTGCTAGGTAATACCGGTATTCACAAGTTAGATCAGTTAACAGACTTTCTGTTTTCTGACTATCTTTAACAACTATCCTACGTATTCCTATGACAACTGGGACTGATTGTTTAACATGCCATGCGAAGGATGGAGGAATCTCGATGTTTATAGAAATGGCCACCATCTATGGACTAATCGCGGCAAACGTTGCTTAAACTTGCAGATCTATAAATCAATACGGCTGTTGTTTAGCCTCAAACCCTTAATTCCCAAAGCAAACATACATATTGAAGCAAAAATTAACGCGCAAAAGTTAGCATAACAAAACATAATAATATGTATTATTCCTTGATACGGATCACTTAATCTCGACCGCGAGTGGGTAGAGTTTATACTCCTGATCCACTTTATACTTAAAAGGGATGAATATTATTACAATATCAAATGCGAGTAGACATGCAATCCGTAGTTCAATCCCGCGAAGCTTAGCTGAATATCGAATTGCAAATGGCCGAGGAAAATGTAGCATTTAACGCTTCGCCAACTGCGAACGACTTCCATAGCGTTGCGGGCTGTGTACGTCGAATGTGGGCTGGATTTTACTGTTCAAGGACGACTACAGTCTTGCTAAAATAAAAAAGAACCGGCCAAGTGCGAGTCGTACTCGCGCACCGAGGGTTCCGTATCATTTTTGGACGTATAAAGCGAAAAATTCCGGACCGCATAACTAAGTTTGTTTGTGAAGGAATTTTGATGATTTTGAAAAAACTGTACTACTTAGGAACATCGTTTTATTTTTGGTGCCTATTTGGGTCAATTCCTATCAACTCTAATTATTTCAGATTTTTCGCCCCGCAAACTTCGGAGATAAGGGGGGGGGAATGGTATTATTTTGGAAATTTTTCATCATATGTCGAAAACTGTGAGACATAAAATAAAATAAAAATATATTTTGAAATGTGCAGATCAAGCCTTGTCATATTATGATATTGTATCACTTGACCTAGTAACCCTACTTTAAAATTTTGGAGACCCACTCCGGCCCCTTTTGCAATGAAAATAAAAATATTTTTGGATTTTTTTCATTTGCCATAAAGTTTAACAAGCATTCTTTATAACTGTTGCTTTCAAGTCGATAGCATGAGTAGTTGCTGAAATAACAGGTGTGACAGACAGACAGACAGACAGACAGACGAAGTCGCACCATAAGGGTTCCTTTTTTACCATTTTGGTACGGAACCCTAAAAATATACATAGACAGTCATAACTGCTTTGAAATTGAATTTATAAGCAGATTATTAATTGTCATAATAATCGTTTTACTTATAGACAATTTACATCTTTTACCATATTTAGGGTTGAAAGATTTCACATTTTTTTAAATATAGTAAGCACCAATAAAGACTATGGTTAGTTATGTATTGAAATCATTATAAATGTAATTATCACTACTTTATTGTAATGGGTAAACTAAGAGGTGCATTAAAAAAACCCTCCGAAGGGCGATATTTAAGTATGTCTGGAGCACGTTGGGCAGTCAGCTTCCAAATTTGCTGCCTTGCTAATGATTTCACTGCGGTATACTCAATTTTTATTCTTCTCTTGCACGCACCGATACTATAAAATAAGACGTCTATGTATCAAAATCACACGTGCCATAATGTGTCTATCATATAGGGATAATAATATAATAAGTTAAGTATAACTATATATATAGTTTTGTTGGACATTATATTATTTTATAAACCTTAATATGTACCTTTATAATAAATAAATAAATAAGTATTATAATCCTCTAAAAAAAGCAGTAGGACCAATCGCAGTGCAGTCCCGCAGTGCCACCTTGTTAAAAGTATAAATATTATCTAACTATACTTTTTGAAATTCCACATCTTAACTGCACACTAGGGCAAATAGGACTTCTATATTGTTTAAACTTACTTGGCCTTACCAATATAACATTTAAATTGATGTTTTTTTCTATTTTCTGTGCTTTAAGCACAAAATTCGTAAAAAAACCAGTAACATTCGTAATCAAAAGTCAAAATTCGCCGTACACGAGCCGCACGTTACCAATGCTTGCAATCAGGCGAACGCACGCGACAGTGTGCGGTTGCGACAGAGGGCCGCACCGTTCTGGGGCGGTTTAGAATATCAACAATACTTAAGCGACCGTGCCACCCTCCAGCGCCGAGCAATGCTCATACTGCATTTACCAGATGAGCTTTCGTAATAGAAGCTCTGAATGCAACAGCCTTCGTAGAATTGGAAACTCGATCAGCCCTCGAAGATGCGACGCGTATGTCTATCAACATACTTGAGATTCCAACTACATGATAGGGGAAATACGAAATGAACGCAACGCCTTTTAGTTAAATGAAATTTTAATGCAAGTTGGATGCAAGAATTTTATTTGTAGTTGATAAACATTTCTTTTAGGCACGTAGGTATACGATACATGGTTATACAAAAATCTAAGTATAATGTACAAGTTTTTTATGATAAGTACATAACTTTCAGAAAGTTAGCGTGTAAAAGTTTGGCATCTCCGAATATGCCTAATTTATAAAACATTCCACCATATTTACGTTAATCATCCACTACGGTCATAAAATTTAATAAAGTGTACAGACTTTTCATATAACTTCCTTCTTATAAACAAAAAGTCAAGGATTAGAAACTTGTTTGCGAATAACTTGGAACATTCCATAGTTCAAAACAAAATGAAACTAAGAATGCAGTCTAGGTCCCATTCAAGTAATTGGTGGTCCACAACTTCAAGCATAACTGCTACCATAACCGTTCCGTTGAAATTTCCTCCAAGTTACGCATTAAAATAATATCCTACGTACTGGGTAAGGAAATTGGCCGCGAGATGGCGCTCCGAGTCGAAGTTGAAATAAAGCCGTTAAGACTTTAGACATTATACTTTTCTATCTTTGCGTTTACTCTCAGTCATTTCCCGAGTTTAGTCGTGCGAACACGTCTCTTAAGGGGGTTAGGAAGCTCCGTGGTTACTGTTCTTCGATTCGTTAATTTTAATTGGAGAGAAGTTAAATTTTATGTCGGAAATGCATGTCTTTCCGAGGTATCGTACCGTAACTATATTATATGTGTTGGATTGTTATTCATAAATTTTAAAAAATATAATCTACTCTAGAAAATCTACTATCATACCTACCGCATACCACAAACAAAAAGATGATCCAATAATGCCATCGTTAGAAATTCGCCTGCAGCCGCCGGTTGGCCCTTCACTAATATGCTTATACTTTAAATTATGCCTTCGTGATTTTAGGGAGATATGAGCTTGAAAATACCCTGGGGGAACCTGGCGTAATCTTTGAACCGGCCACTTTGCGTTTAAAATCTTTGTTTAAGGGCCAATTGCATTACAATAGCTCCAAGGGTTCTATGCAGGAGATCTGAAGAGCCCATACAAAAATTGGGAGTATGAAGTACAGGTGCGTACTGAAGTGAATATGAAACAAGTTGATGAATAACGTGTTATGTGTTCATTTGCTTTTCATATTTGGCTTTTTTGAATACTGAATGAATTATATTATGCTTTTTTTGAAAGAGTATTTTTTTACTGTCATGTTTTTACGAATTTTGTCAATCTAGAATTAATATATATTTCTATAGAAATTCAATGACATAGGTACAATTTCTAGTATCCGCAAGTGCTACTGCTGACCGTAGGGTCCTGAGTTCGATCGCCGGGTCGGGCAAAGTGTTATTGGATTTTTTTTGCTAAATTCTGAGTAGCAGCCCCGAGTCTGGATTTGTGCCTGGTTGATGGCAGTTAAGATTTTTCCCCTATTAGGTGTACATTATAATTATATATCTCTGCCTGACTCTTGAATACAGACGTGACGTTATGATAAGTGGTGCTTTAAAATAAAATCGTTTCTGGAAAACATTTTTTTATTGTTTTTTTTTTTCATTAGGTATGTATAGCTTGTTTTTCAATACCTAACACAAAACCAATAATTACTAAGTTAGCTATCGAAAAAACCTGAATCTTTCAAAAAAATTACGAAAAGTAATAAAAATCGCTCTCAAACATTGACAGGTTATGGTTGTTTTTTTTATTAAATCCCGTTACTGATTGGCTAAAGACGTCCTATACAAATATTTTATTTATAACATTTAATCCTTTTATGTCAGAGGGATGATGGGGAATATTCTGGAAGCTATATCGTTTTATGATCGCAATTTTTCCTCTTACGTAGTGCATCAAAATAAATAATATTTAATGGTTCTTCTGAATCAATAGTTTTTGGTACCTACTATTTACTATGTCGCACATCCGCAAGAAAGGTGTCACAACACATAATAATACGAAATTGAGTTATGTATGTCATCTGAAAGGCAATTACAAACTTGATCTGCTAAAAAAAAATCATAATTATAGTGCGATTCCTCGCTGAGAGATGGCATTTAATACAGAATTTTTTTAAAGGAATTGGAGGATCTAAAAAAAATAAAATCGTGATTTCCCAAAAACTACATTTATTGTGTTGTGACACCTTTCTTGCCGATCTATGTTATTGACATAGAACACGTACCTACATGGTTGTAATATATTATGTATTAGTTACCAGCAACATAACCACGGTTATCTTGTATAGATAACAAAGTTATGCCCAACAACGTGACCTAACCACTTAAGCCCCTAATTGGATCATTATCACCAAAAATGCACTTACTGCTCTACAATTTTTACCCTATCGGGGAACCGTTTGGGTCAAGAATACGTCCCTTTAAACCAAGCACGTGCATGTCACGTGACTTGCCGGATTAACCCGCAAGCTCTGCGGATAATTAACTGCACAAAATACTGGCAATCGCTCGCGATCGATGGCGTGAATATACAGGCCAGAGGGATTGGGCCCAATTTGACAGAGGACAATCGTACGCGAATCGTGTGCCTATTAATTTTCTGATTGTACGCGGTCTTTTCATGGTTAATTATGATGCTTGTATTGATATTGGTTGTTGAGAAAATGAGGAGAATTGCAAGAGTTGCATGGGTACCTAATATTAGTAAAAACATATGTTTTTATTTATTACTTAGGTATGTATATTCCTTGTTTTTAGGGTTTCGTACCCAAAGGGTAAAAACGGAACCCTATTACTGAGACTTCGCTGTCCGTCCGTCTGTCTGTCTGTCTGTCTATGTGTCTCCAGGCTGTATCTCATGAACCGTGATAGCTAGACAGTTGAAATTTTCACAGATGATGTATGTCTGTTGTCGCTATTACAATAAATACTAAAATCAATATTTAAGGGGGGCTCCCGTACAACAAACGTGATTTTTTTGCTCGTTTATGCTCGATATTGATAACGGCAACAGGTAAACGCTTGAAATATTCGCAGAATATTTAATTATATGTATATTCACTTCAAAAATAATTAAATTAAAATAAAACAAATATTCAAGGGGGGCTCCTTTACAACAGACATGATTTTTTTGTCGTTTTTATAGATAATGGTACGAAACCCTTCGTGCGCGAGTCCGACTCGCACTTGGCCGGTTTGTTTAACTATTTCCTGGCCTAGCAACGTCTGCAGTATTCTAAAAACTCCTAAAGAATTTATATCTCAGATAATTACTAAGTATGAAAATAAAAGCTGTTGCTTTACTTTATTTTTAGAAGCTTTCTTTATTTTGACCATACTGCAATCCAAAAACGAGTTCATTCCATGTCTGTCCTGTGATTCTTATAACGTAACTATCTTTCAGCGTATACATGTCACTATGTATAGTAAATCTTACAAAATAACAAAAACCCTTTCTCTGAATCATAACCCTGTCCAACATTCTCATACGTCTTTCAAATAAAAACCTCACTTATGGATGTCAACAGGCTCAATGCAATCGCGTCGTGTTGCTAAGCCCACCAGTTTGTAACTCAAGAACGTTGTCAGCGTCAAGTGTAAGGTAAATCCCTTGATTGACGAAATTTTGTGCCCCCGCGTTTGGAGGGTTAAGAAGATAGAGGTGTCTTGTTTCTGACGAATTTTCCTTTTAATGTACGTAAGGGTTTTGTCGTAGAACAGCTTTTGTGAAAATATTGATCCTTATTTTCGAAAATGTACTGAATAGAACCACTAAGTAATAGGTATTAACACGTTAAAAAGATCTTTTTTTTTAATCATTCAGAGGGAAAATTGTCCCTTTGCAAACAAAAAATACATCGCTTTGCCAAACTTAAATTTGGTTTTATAAGTCATTAATTGAAAATAAATAATTCATTCACTTCATTCATTCATCATTCACATTTCTTATTATTTTACAATTCAGAATGCTCACTAAAATAATACCATCTTTAATCCAAACCTTTTGTTTAAAATGCCTACGAAATTCCCCAATTGCGAAGACGTTTCAAAATTTCAAACAAAGGGTCCTCGGTCCCACAAAACTATACAACAAAAACATAATTACCTCCGTGTGTTGGCAAAAACAAAGGAAATGCGTGGAAATTGTATTTTTTTATCCGTCTATGACAGTCACACCGGGTATATAGTTGGGTGAGTTTAATCTACAATGTTTACGCGCTGTTTGAGTTCAACTACCGACACATGTGGAATTGGTGGTCCTTTTTCCTGTCTCGTTTATATTTCGATATTCCCAATTATGTTACACATGCTTCCTACTGTGTTTCTAATGAATAATCATAAAGTTTTATTTGGCTGAACAAGGTAATTGCTTAATTTGGTTGGGTGGTCCTTATCCAGGAATTTTAACCATTTTCTGAAATTAAGTTGATCAGATAACGTAGGTACTAGAGTTGAAGAAGATAGGGTATATTACTTCTTCTAGTTTTATTACAACATTTTCTACTATAAGTTATTAAGATATGATTTGAAAAGTGATAGCTACGAACTTTGTTGTATATGTGTGTGAATAAGAAAAAATATCAATTAAAAGTAAACAATACGACATAACCATTTAAAAATTAGCATTTTCCTTCAATATAGAAAATTACTCTCATTAATGTCTATATGAAATGCATTGTTAACTTCATAAGGGGAACATAAACAGCTAATGCTTGCATTTGTACCGCCATATTGGCTGTTTAGACGGCTGTTTACCTTTCTAAATGAGCGTCAAACGAGAACAAACTGTTATTGGCGGCGTTAACGCAGCGGTGTATCGATTTATTGTGTTATGTAGGCGGAAAAAGCACGTTCTCTGTTACCGTGGGAAAACGTGAAAAACACTATTCAAATACTATAAAAAATATCTGCAGCTAAGTAAATCAAGGGTTAATAAACTGACCTCTATTAAGTTTCATGGCTATTAAAGTTATTGCTTTCTGGGAAGATGTCCAAAAGATATTTTATTAATCGTTTTTGTAATCTTATCCAGAATTTGGACTGTGATATTTTAATTATTTTATGGGTAGAAAATCCGTTTTAATTACCTACGATGATGAAACATCCTCTTAGATAAATAGTTTAGCTGTCGCTTAAGCAAACCTATTGAAGATGGGCATTTTTCTTTTATCCTAATAATAAAAATATAAACTGCAACTTGAGATTATAATCGCATGTAGTAAAAGTTTTGTGAGGGAAGTAGGCAGTTTTATTTTATGTTCATATAAACATTTGGAAAATCGTAAGCAATATACTTTATATTAACATCGACGTAGGTACTATACTATCACAGAATATTGCATAAACATTTTTATAAAATCGACTACCTACTTGACTGCAAACGCTCAAAGCCTTCAAGCCTTAGCACAGGAAATGTATTGAAAACGTTAAACTTTACGTTCCCAGAACATACCGACAAAACTTTCCAATTCAAAATATTTTCTTCAGATATTATTACTATACATTACACAACCCTAAACCAAACAACCAATCTTTTTAAGCTCTCTACAAAATGCAGCAGTAAATAGGAGATTTTAATTAAGATGACAGTGATGGTATAGCAGTCTGATTGCGGGCGAGCGGCGGGCGTTTTTAATAGCCATCATATCTTTGAACGGGGATCCTAGTGTGAACATAGCCGCTCTCATAAAAGTGTTATGAGTTCATTTCTAGGCGCCACCCTGGGTCCCCTACATGTTACTGAGGCTGTAAAATTTTGACGTTGCACCACGGAAATTAACAAGCTTTGTAATTGCAGTTGTCTATAATATGGCTTTGTTGGGATTTTATCTTTATGTATCTGAAAGGAGACGGGCTAATTTTGAGGTTCCTTTATGGTTTTTTAAGGGTTAAGTGTGCCTAAAAGTAATAAAATCATTTACTCGTGAGGATTGGCTTGAAATACTATAAAGAACTAAGCGGCCAAACAGACAGACACAAAAAGCGACATGCTTGAATAAATCTAGACATACCTACAGTTTTCTTCGGCTTGAGATTCAAACCAAATTTTCCAAAAAGTTTTCCTTTATCAGTGATGAAACCTGTCCTGGAATTAAGTCAACAGCAATTTTAACTCGCAACAGATCCTCGGGCATCAAACTTGAGCTATTGTAAATGTGTCGAGGGGCAGATAAATATATTATGTGTCCCTAAAAGCGTAAGAAATCCGTAGATTTGTAAAGTTTCCCCCTTTATGACGGGTGAAGCGCCCTACCAATGTTTTCTGCTTGAACGATATGAAAAACTTTATAGAACTTGCATTTTTTATAATTTCAACCCTAATTTCTTAAAAATAGAGTTTAATTTATTTCTTTGTTTCGTAGTTAGAAAAATTCATTTGCGATGTTAGTCGACAGTCGTTTAACATATCTTAGTTTATGACTTAACCGAACGACAGACAAGAAAACTATTTATGGGGGTCTTAAATTGAAGACAGATTGCAACGTCTTTTATGTCTTAATTTCATTTGGAAGTTAGAAGTTTTGTTTATTACTGTACCGCGGAATGTTTGCAGATATTATTTTCGTCCTAACATTCTTTGATAGTTTTAATACCTATCCATAAAGACTTTAGGTATTCTTTTATCACCAGAAACTAAATTTTATGTGTGCTTCGTCATAGTAGAATTTATTTGAAAGCATAATTTATGGGGCCGAAAAACAGTGGTATTCTGTCGTCCCAACTTTAATTTAAAATAAACTAACCTTCGAATTTTCCGTTTTTCTCAACTTTGTGAAAAACGCCAAAGTAAACATGTTACCGTTGAATTTGTTGAACAAGTTCGGTCAAAAAGGCTCTAGGATCAAAGCGAACCTTAATATCCTGCCCGGAACCGGGCTGAACGTAAATATTAGTGACGTCATGGTCCCAGTCGATTTTATACTACGATTGATCAAGTAGTAAGTGTATTTACTTTTGTTTGAAAAGCTTTTTCTTTTACGTTAGGTAAGAGAATTAAAGAAAAACAATGGGTTAGTCTTTTCCATTTTGGTTTTAATTTCAAATAGGGGTTATTTTGTTTTCTACTTAAGTAGAAATTGAAGAAACTTATTCTGTGTATCTTTATGCTTCGTAAAGGAGTGAAAAGAAATGTCACTAGCTTCTAATTTTAGGCGATCATCTACAGCCAACATAATAATATACATAACAACATAGTCATAATAAAATTATCTCGCCTATGCATTATGTACAGAAAGCATAATTTTACATACACTGTCTTAAATAACTATTTACTTAATCTTGGTAGAATTCGCGATTTTGATTTATTACAATTACCATTTAAGAAATTGATAGGAACAATACCTACTTTCTCGCTATAAAAAACAAAATTCCGATCGAGTTTTTAATTGCAAAATTCAAAGAAACAGAAACTTTATCATTAATTATATCGCTGGAAATAATAATACTTTTACAAACTGGATCAATTAGTACGATTTTATTTACAAAACTCCTATTGGATATTGCTGTTAAAGTTTGCTGCGCCAGTTGTCGTCAACAATTTGTTTTAATGACCAGCGGCGCCCCCTAGTGTTGGTGCGGAAAAACTGTGACTACTAACGTTTCTGAGACGGTAATTTTTCATGTCGTAACCGCGATAAGCGTGCGGTCAGGTGTTAGAATGATTTGTGGCCGTCGTAGTTCGACCGCTGCCGTCCTGATGTTGACAAACACTGGCCGAATTAGTCCGGGAGCCGTGTCTTTATATTTTTCTTAGATAAAACCGTATCTTCTTGATAATACTGTTTGTGTTTGGTTTAAGCGGCTACCGGTGTAGGTACTCGTGCCGCTGTGTACACATTGATCAAGATGTTTAGCTACCTTTTATTGCTTTTAGTGTTGTAATATAAACATTTTTACGTCAAAACACTATTACAGACTGCTACATGATATTGCTTTATAGCCTTTATATAAAAGTTCCGAACGTTACAATCGCAATAAAAACCATTGTCGTACAAACTAACAAAACAAACTGTACTAGGAAATAAACAGCAAATAAAAGCGGTTCCTTGCTTGAACTCGAGTAGCACTTTTAATTGGGGGTGGAAATTGTGATTAATGCCATCAGATAAACAGAAAGTCGTGGCGGCGTCACGAAAGAGAAAAAGAACTGGTTTTCGGTCGAAACCCACACACATTAACCTAATTCGTTTTAATTGTGCGAGCTAATCGTTCGTAAGGATTTATAAGTATTGCGAGTTGATGTGTATATTTGGAGGTTGATTTACGATTAGACGTTTGGCCTCGCGTCACGTTAGGTACGTAAGCTAAAGGGTGTAACATCATAATACGTGCGTCAACACTCGCCGTAAAAGTCACACACAACAATATCATTAGGTCGAATTTATTTACAAGTGCGTAAATTTTTTTTATGGCGTTTCGTCATGATAATTTTCACGCTCAACCCTTTTAATTTTTTTATGGTATTTACGTAATTTTCTGATTTATAATTTAATGTATAAATAAACCTAGATTGGTTTATTGATTTTCCCATTTACTTATAAAAATGGCTTATAAAAATTTAGTATAACAGTTCAAATGTAAACGATTAAGCTTCAGTTTTAATTACCTACTTATTTTATAGATTCTGACTGTCAATGTTTTCAGTCACATAATTTATTTAAATATTTGCTGCAATAGATAGCTAAAATAATAAATTGTCAAGCCCATTCGTTTATAGATATCGGCTTCTTAACGTATAGGTATTTTCCTTCATAATTCTCATTTATTTTCCATGGATGGTAATGAGTTCAACAAAGTATTCGTGACCGCAATGCTAAAATATTTCTTTCAACTGTTATTGGTGAAACATTAGAAATAAATAAGGCATTTCGCTAGAATACCGATAATACTTCAAATGACATTCCAACGTAACAAAGGTAGAAGTCACGAAACCTAAGTAAAGCGGGCTAGTGACGTTGCGATTCCAAAATATTTGATTTTTGAAGTTTATTAACCTATAATGAGTTGTCATTATCACGAGAGCGCTGTTAGATACGTATTTTATGGAGCAGAGAACTGAAATCACAGATCAGCTATCTAGGTAAATTATATTTTGTAGTTCTTGGCAAAAATAAAGCTAAAGGCAAAACTTGAGTGAATAGTACAAAGTTTGCTCTGGCTCATCCTAAATTAAAAGAGCACTAAGGGGACGTCAAGAGAATAGGCAACTTATATACTTACGATAAAAAAAATATAGTAGGTACCGTAGTTAAAAACTAATTTATTAGTTATTAAGAACTTATTATACCTACGTAAAATTATATTTTTTGTACATGCCTATCATATAATATACATAAATACCTAGCTTTATTATTTTTAATAAAGCTAGGTATTTAAAGTACCTATAAGAATAAATCTGTATTCATTCTTTTCTTTGTCATTTCAAATCGATAATTGGGGACTGCGTAAAAATAAAACCACACTAAAATCACATAGTTCTACGTCACAGTAATGTCTTGCATAATGAGACTTCAGCTCCTATTTCAGTCGCAAAATCAACCCATTAATAGTACGCCTTACTCGCCGCCATGTACACTGTCGTCGCCTAGGCTACACAAAAAGCAGCAGCAAGCGATATGCTAAGTGACCGCACATGATAACAGTCACGTGGTACCGTACACAATGTTTGCATGACCTGGTATGACCATAGGTACGTTACTTCAAAGGGTGTATTGAATTCAGTATTAGCATGAGTTAAAATATTTTGAAAGCCTTATATTATCTGAAAAATACAACATGTACCAGACTAGCACAAAACCAGACCAGACATCTTAATTTTATGGTATCTCTTACGGTTTCGGTGCAAATCTTGTTACCCCATATCTTAATCTTGATCGACTAAGTACCTAGGTAGCAGGTGTATCTTTTACTTACTCAGTGCGAATACTTATCTACCAATTACTGAAATCTGTGACGTCACTACATAAGAAGTCAGTGGTTTGCTTTATGAGGTGAACATAATACCGTGGCTGGTATGCCGTGTGAATAAATTGGCTTAAGGAGTCACTAGGCTTAATTAAAAATAAAATGTTGGTTATTAATTATTAAGTTACATAACATCACGCCTGTATTCTTCAGAAATGTAAGCAAAGCTGTGTACACCAACATTCGTCAATTATATTATAACTAGCTTCCGCCCGCAGCTTCGCCCGCGTTTTTGGGATAAAAAGTAGCCTTTGTGTTATTCTGATGTATAAGCTATATACCTATTACTGTAAAGTTTCATCAAAATCCGTTCAGTAGTTTTTGCGTGAAAGAGTAACAAACATCCATACATCCATCCATACATCTTTACATCCTCACAAACTTTCACGTTTATAATATTGTAGGATTCCCAGGTAATAGGGGGTGAGCCAGTAAAAAGACACAAATCCAGACTTCGGGCTGCTATTAAGGCCCCGGGTATACGCCAACGGCCTTGAGTGATTTGGGCGGTATAGCTTGAGTGTTCTGCGTTAAGCTCAAGCAACGCGACATACATCCACCGAGCAATACGACTCGCCTATCAAGGAGCGCGCTGTGCAGAATTAGACGTATTATTACTTTTTAGTATCTAAAACATAAAATAAAAAAAAGTAACAGGTATTATTATAGGTAGTAACATAGTCTTTTCACACAAAACAAATCATGAAAATATCTTAAGCGGTTTGAAAGTAATTACGTTTTTATGTTTTGGGTAGACACGAATTCATGAATTTATTTCATTTAGTATTTTACAACAATAGTTAAATATTCACAGGTAAGATTGATGTATATATGTTCTAGTTTAACATAAAAAAATTGCATAACTAACCTGCATTATTTGACGGCGAAATAAGAGATTTAAAACTGGCCGTTACTATTTACCTTCGCCTTAAGAATCTTTTTATGGAAAAACCAACTCTGCCCGACCCGGGAATCGAAGCCAGGAACTCCCACTCAGCAGTCCTTGTGACCAATAGACCAATGAGGTTTGATTTCCTTTATTAGTCTGAAGGAGTCTATTTCTGGACGTAAAAACATACAAAAAGAAAGTTATTATTGGTATTTCGATATTGTTAATATAAATAGGTAGATAGAATTTCTATAGAAGAAAATTTTGATTTTCGTTAGTAACTGTAAGTAGGTACTTTTAAACAATTTTCACGAAGCTTTAAGAAATTGGACATTGAAACAATAAGTTAAACTTAATTACGACGAAAATACAAACAATTTAACGATAACAATTTATACGTAATTGCTAAACTTGAGGCTATTATAATCGTCAGTATTTCTACAATAGTAATCAAAATGAAGACAAGAATTAAATTAAATAGGAATGACATAGGTTACTAGAATGTTTTAGGCACGGCTCAGAGATCAGGATGAGTTAACCTATTTCTTGCCTAAAAATGTCTAGTAATAATTCACTAATAGATGATAATATGCACTTATTATAAATGTATATTTTTATGAATTTGAAACATGTCAAAATCATGTAAAGTTTATCTGTTTTTTTTTTTAATCTTTATTTAAGGAGCTTGGTCTACATGACTAAGTCGCTCCATAAGACTTTCATTATCTCTGTTATAAGAGATTCCAAAAATCCACTGGCACGGACGAGATTTGAACCCGGGCCGCGACCTTTGCAGTTTGCCGTACCTACCGTGGCACTGCTTGAGTTACCGCGTCCCGCTCGCTTCAGTTGAAATTTGGAATCGCTTTGGATCTATTGTGTAGTTTATAAGAACTAAGTGGACAAACAGCCAGACCAAAAAGCGACCTTGTTTAATACTATTTATAGATTTATATAGAAGAAACTATGAATTAACCAATCAAGCACATTAAAAAATAAAAAATGGTCTAGCAGACTAGCACTCAACTCTTTGGCATTAAATGAGCGCATGGGCAATTTTTTTAAGTAACACCATAAAAGGTGATTGCTGAACATACAGTGATTTAAGCTTTTGAAATTCTAGTGCATTTTTCAAATTAGCCGATAACTAGACTAACCCTTAAAGCTCACGTGAGAAATATAGAATAAGTTAAAAGGTTTTTTTACTTACCATTACTTTGTTTTACGATACAATACACTCAACAGTGTGATTAACAGGAATTGTACTTGTTTTACGTTCATAAAAATAGTCATAACACTAATTTATGAACAAGAATTACTTAATAATACCAGCTAGGTTTTGTAGTTAAAGTGATTTCAAAGGCTGTGTAGTTCTGTGGGTATAAAAGAAAATGTATGTTAGTAAAGTTATACATACTTAAATAAATACTTATAGCATACAAATTAAGTAGGTAGGTACTGATTACAAAGTAAATGCTATAACATTTAAACAGTATAAAAATGAATGATTTTTTGTTTGTTTGTATGTCCTGAAAGAAAAAAGGCCTTACAACGCATGGAATTACGAATGCATAAATTATTTTGGTTTTGATAGTTTGATTAAAATGTATAGCATACCTTTCTGGAAAGGCACATTACCTACAGTATTAAATCTTTTAATTAAATCAAGGATGACCCACAGTCGGAAACAATTCTTCTTCAACAACATTTATTATAATTAAACGACACTTAAAAATAAAGCAGAACAAACAATTCAGTTGGGGGATTAAAATTATTCAAACAATTCATTAGCGCCAACCCCCGCAGTGTAATGAGAGCCTAATTTGAATATCTTCATTTTTTTCACCGAAGCTAAAATATTTTGACGTTAATAGTGACGTGTTACACGTTTGCATAAACGCGAACGAAATACTGAAGGAATTCATTCCACGGATTTATTATAGCCACTTCGTAGGATTGCATAGAAGTGGAATTACTCATGAGTTTGAATTAAGTACATCGTACATGCTTTCAAAGAATATTTACAGTCCTGGTCAAGCAGAGTACCTACGTAGGTACATTAATTCTCTACCTACTCTGTTTTTATTGAAGTGTTTTTTTTTTCTAGAATTCTTAATTTAGTTACACATTTGGCTGGCCTGGCTTGCCAAAATGTACACTCGACAACATTGACGGTCAACCACTTTTCACCCTTATTACTGAGAACATAAGGGTGAAAAGTGGTCGACCGTCAATGGCGTCGAGTACACCTCTTTCAAAACGCTACTGAAATAATTGTTATTTTTATTATATTGGGTACCTACCTACCTACCATTTATGTGATGACCTTTCATGCTTACACCTTACACTTTTCAAACGCTAATAAAATGCCGAAAGAATTTGTTCTACAATTTTATAAAAACCGTATGGTACTGCATAGGTAAAACTTTTGATTTAAATGGAGCAACGGATTTTTTGGGAAAAAAATTCAGTAAAAACGAACCTATCGAGCCAGCTGGTCCATCTTTTATAGTTTTATACGTGGTCCTGTCCGAGCTTCAATTGCAGGCTGGCGACTAAATTTTCCAAAAATTTTAGAAATATTTTCGGTGCTTTTCATGACAGTTTTATTTTTCAAAATAAATAAAAGTAATAGTAGATTTTACTAGAGCCAGAGTTTGATTTGTTTTTATTTATTTTTTATTTTTTTTCTTTTATAGGATTTTAAATATTATTATAGCTTTCTCAAATTGAATCAAAAAAGTACCGATCTGCTTACGTCACATGTAAAGTTCCCAATGCCTTTCCCATTCCGAAACCTTTTTTGGACCCGACTTCATAGAAAAAAGTCCACAAGCGCCCACGCCACAAAGGTACACGCAGACATTTGTCCAGTCCAATTCACTTAATGGACTTTCATTCGGTAGCCGTCCAGTCAGCGTAAAAAGCAAATTACATAGTTGTTTATCATTCCGAGTCCTACATAATTAAACTCAACAGTTTCCTGCCAAAGTTCACTGTAAAAGTGGAATATTTTATAATGAGTAGTAACGGGTTCAATTAAATCTGTAGGGAAAATAATCGTCCATCAAAGAGATTTAATAATGCTCTTGTGTACTCTGCAAATAGATACTGGTTACAAATTCGCAATTAAAATGAACGAGAAATGCGAAAGGATTTTTATTGTCGTGACAAAAAAAGTTAATTTCCTTCTTCATAGGGAATGGAACTCAAGATTAAGAAGGAAACCAGGCGGATGTACATCGTTTTTCGCTAGCTGAACGATGCATATTAAAACTGAAGCTTTTTAGAGTTATGAGATATTTTTACTTACTTATGTGAACACATATCGATTTATGTTACCGTATTCATACAATATAATTATTATGATACCGTATTCAATCCTTAAAAATATTGTGGTCAACTAAATAGCTTAAACTGTTTTAAAACAACATTACTTGACTTGGGCTAGCACCTGCCTGTTCAAAGCGACGCGGACGCAGACCTATCAGCGCGATTGATATGAACGATTTTAATCCACAACGGACACCGTGCGTTCATCCGCTTGCGGATAATCCGCGTCGTACCAGTAATAAAATCTTAAGTTTGATCCCCATTGTTTCAAGTGGCGCCTAAACACTTTGTCGATAGGAGATCTGCTTTCACCAGAAAGGGAAAATGAGCATGAAATTCAGCAGATCTGACGTGCCCTTGTACGCACGGCTACAGATCAAGCTATACATTTCCAGTATAAGTTGATCTCGCATTGTATAGGATTTCCTTACAGTGAGAGGTCAGTGTAAACTGGGAATGTATAGCTTGATGTGTAGCCGTGTGTACTCGATTATTTACTGAAGCTGCTCTGTGTATATTTACTAGGTATACGTTTAATTAAATGTCAGCCGTTTTTATGGGTTATCCTGTTCTTAATAAAAGTCCTTTCTGGTATCTTATAGGTAGCAATTCGGGAGCCACTTTATTTTTGTTTCTTTTAGTGTCTCATTTGTAAAGCCTTTTTATTAGATCAAATAATGTAAAATCCCTGAAATATAGAATACAATTTTTGAAATCATAGAATTATAATAAGCTAGATTCATATTTTATCATGAATAAAGTATATTGTCCAGTCTAATAAGGATAAAGGAGACTGGCGGCTTTCGGCCTGAACTCCTACAGAAATAAAACATACATGAAAAAAAGTAGATTTTTAGTCATTATTATTTCTTGCATTACCATTGTCACAGAACTTGGCTAGCTGAAGAAAAATAATTTGGAATCTTACACATAAAATGTCAAACAAATCGATAATATTTGTACGAATCGATACTTAATAATACTTTTTCATATAATTTCTAATTATGCTACTATTTATGGTTACGGTTTACGTACCTCTCACGGAAGTAATAAATCTTTAGTAACATTACATAACAAAGTATAACTTAATACATTTTTTTTTTTATTGTTTCTTTTACCTAATCGATTGATCAGAACAAAACGATATATTGTTTTTTTTTAGGATAACAACATTGGCAATGGATGTCACCAGTCAAATAATGACATTTACATTTCGATTGCCAATCACCGAGATATTTACGTATTTATTGATTTCGATTTACATATTTTTCTTTAATGTATGTATATTGTAATTATGTTGTAGTTAAAAAACTCGTGTGTCATAGTAGTGAAGCAACTTCATAGACGAGCTATTTGAGAAGTTTTCATGCATAACATAACCTTTTCTGTGTCTGAGTTTAAATAATGCATAAAATTATAATAATGCCTTGTAATAACTTTCAGACAAGTTTTTTAGAAGAACTGAAAATTACACATGTTTTTATAACAAATAATGCCATTAGAAAACAATAAAATATCCATGACGGTGACCAGGCCGAACATGACTCCTAAGAAACCCGCCAGTGTTCTTTAGGTAACGATTTCAAAATGAAACGTCTATATAACAACTTGACATTATTAGAGAATGGCGTACAGAATTTAAAAAAAATTAAAGCACTCATGGTTTTAATGAAAAATAAGGCATTATTATCTTTCAACCATAGTTGAAACAACTTTAGTTGAAATGATATGTAACCAATAAAGGTTACGTATCATTTCAACTAAAGTTGTTTCAACTATGGTCGAACTAACTACGGTTGATTCACCATAGTTGAAACAACTTTAGTTGAAATGATATGTAACCATTTCTAAGGGTACTGGCCATAGCTAATTAATTGCCTTTATTTAAAACTAGAATCGAAATATCTTTGCAAATGTTGAAGCATGGGCTGCATAAACTTATATAATATGAAACCCTTATATCCATTAAAAGCGCCTAAAGATATAATTGGTTTCAGAATCTTTGAAGAGTATTTGAGTAGCAAAAGTTACGGTTGGTAAACAAATCGATCCGTTTTTGATCAAGCATAGTAAACAGTTTATTCGTTTTAAACTGAACTTAAAATCGGCATGAGGCAAAAAGTTGAAACGTTGATGTATAACTGTGAAATTACTGTACCTACAGACCACAAAACGTGGTCACAATGTCCGTTTGTACTGCGCGACCAACTATTATTTGCTCGAGGCACGAAAACTATAAAGCGGACAGATAAGTTTGCACCATGGAGGGATTAAGTTTGGTGTAAACGAATCTGCATTATTTTAAAATTGGGAGGGTTATCACAATTTGCACTGATAGCGACACCAATTTCTTGTATTAAGTTGGAAGGCAAATGTAATTGGTGAGTACATCGGAATAATAATGGAAATGTTGATTACCAGCGTACAGTTTGCAGGGATTTTTAATATATTTTTTTGGAGTTTTCTCAGTTCTTTCTTTATGAGAATATGAAAATTGTGTCGTTTATGCCTAAACTTTAATTGTAAAGGTATGCTCCATGATTATTTTTTTTTATTAAACTTGCAACATTTTGAGAAAATTGAAACATTACATTTCTTTTATATTAACTAGTATTATGTTTAAATTTTTAATATTTTAAGTTATCTAACAAGACCAATTTTATCATCATAAGATCGGCACACGGCTTAACTTTCTTTTTCAAGAGCTAAGTAGCTAAAATATTAGCAAAATACTAGTTCTTCCTCAAATATCCTAGTTTCATGGCAACACAAACGTTGTACGGCGAAAAGCACCATAAGTAAAGTAAAACTGAGTTACGTGACGCGATTTAGCGCTGTAGATATTTAAATGGGCAATAAACACTGATTTATACGAGTTTGTTTGGATTTCAACCTTCAATTGCTGGCTGAACTATTTTAGTTCATTTTAATTTTTCGTCATTCGTTATTGATGGGTTTAACGCGTGAGAAAGTTTGTTGTTGGTGTAAATTTTTGAGCAGTTTGTAGGTAAAGATATAGACAGATTGAAAGTGAATAAAGGCGATCAAACACGTACCTATAATTGTTACTTAAATATTAATATAAGTTAAAACAAGACATGTTACGATATATTTTATAAAATAATAAATTTTGAATGACCTCATTGACCTCACACGCTTCTGCTATATATTTTTATATTAAGACATATTATTTACACTAATAACCTATATTAAAATATCATTTAAAAAGTTTTACCTCAGATATCTTTTGACATAGAATTATTAATTATTTCAACATATTGCGAAACAGAACGATCGTGCTATGAGAGCAATAATACAATATTCCCAAATTAATAATGCGCATGCAGATCTTCGCTAATTGTCGTATTCCTGGAAACACCGAATCATTGAATCGTAAGAGCGGTTAATTTTGCATGAAGAAAATGCACTTAACCACTCAATATACTTTATTTTTCTATATACTTTTTTGTTTCCGAGAATACGACAAGTAACGAAGATCTGCATGCGCATTATTAATTTGGGAGTACTGTATATACTTTAGCATCTACCATGTGCAGTACCTTGCGGTAATTATGTTATATTATAGCGTTACATATTTTAATCCTTACTTAATATTATTATAAATGTGAAAGTAACTCTGTTTGTCTGTCTGTCTGTGTGTTACTCAATCACGTCTAAACTACTGAACCGATTCAAATTAAATTTGGTACAGAGATAGTCTAGAGCCTGAGAAAGGACATAGGCTACTTTTTAATGTGAAAAAAGGGCTGTAAAGGGTTGAAATAGGGGATGAAAGTTTGTATGGTAATTACATAATTTTTTAAGCTAGATGCTTGAAACTTATTTTTGAGGTTTGGGGTGTAGGGTAGGTGTAGGGTAGGTGTAGGGTTGGCGTAGGGTAGGCGTGGGGTAGGCGTAGGGTTAGCGTAGGGTAGGCGTAGCGTAGGCGTAGGGTAGGCGTAGGATAGGCGTAGGGTAGGCGAAGCGTAGGCGTAGGGTAGGCGAAGCGTAGGCGTAGGGTAGGTGGAGGGTAGGTGTAGGGTACGTATAGGGTAGTTGTAAGGTACGTATAGGGTAGGTATAGGGTAGGTGTAGGGTGGGGTAGGTGTAGGGTAGGTTTACTAAACTTTACCCGTGCGAAACCCGGGCGGGTCAGCTAGTTTAATATAATTATATTTTAGGCTACGCCTAACCATAACGCTTAAATAATGTCAATTTACAATGTAGTCGTCATCAAAAAGGTTGTAAAGTTAAAATTTGAATAACGAATTCGAATCAAATTCAGGATGTTTGTGTGTGTTTTTTTTGCAAAAAGTATAAAAAACATATTAATGACTGTTAGTATTTTTTTACAGGACGAATTTTGATTGCTGAAATGCAGCATATTTTTCCCTCTACTTTTTTGAATAAATTTAAATTTTAAAAATTATACCAGAGCTGTCGCAAAAAATACAAAATATAATCGAGTAACCACCAAAAAAACAAAACGCAAAATCTCCAATGAACCATCCAATAAAAAAATACATAGCGCCACATTTATTTTTTTAACCCAGAAAAAAATACAAAACTCCCTTCGTAGGTAAACTAGTTAGCTTTAACCAAACACATATCGCGTGTGCCCACAGATAAGGGGTGTCATAAGAACTGTCGACGGCTCGCCTCTGTGTCGCCACCGCCCAGTCTGCCTCATTACTTTATTGTTCATCCGACCATAAGGAATAAAAACTTTAAACGGGGAATTTAATTTGTTGTTTGTCGTTTTGTAATCAATGTCATGTGTGGTGGATGAAAATTTTATGTGCAATCATTCCAGTGCAGCTTGCTAGATTACTCGAAATTTTCAGCAGTGATGTGCCAAATAAACCATTCAGCAGTGAAGTTTTCTTACCCGGAAATAAATACAATTAAATATTTGGTTTTTAATTTATTTATTTCAAAATTATGACAAAACTGCTAATACGATAAAATTTGATTATAATTATTTTATTATTATGAAAGACTTTGTAGACAATCACTAAAAATCGACATTTACTAAAGAAAAATCAGAATAGTATGGAACTAAAGACATCCTACACTTTTATTATAATCTTAACTACTTGCAGCTAGTTCTCTTAAAATCACACTACAAGGTTCTATTCCTTATAAGATTAGGCAGTTTCTAATTAACCAACACAACAACAAAGTTAAACAATAACAATAATTTTGCTCTTAATTACGAGCTACAAACTGCATGCTCAAAAGCATTAAAGTTTACCACACATATCAGGGTTAATCACAGTACTTTATTCGTAAAGAAAAATACTACGTGTGAAATATTAATAAAAAATTGTGATTTAATTACTCAAGATAATCGCCTTACTGTTATCATCGCGTGGCGTATTAGTGTCGCAGCGATTCGATAAAGTCTTAACTTTTTTATTACTTGTGGGGTTTACTTTTCACTTAATGGTAGCACTTAATCAAATATTCATTAGTTGATAACAAGGTGTTTACTGTTTTTTCGTTGGTGGTAAGTTCGTTTATGGTAATTTTTGTAACTTGAGTAAAGGCTGATGTTGTAGTCTAAAATGTCAGTGTTAACAAAGGATACGTATAGTTACGATAGTTTACGCTTCCTAATTAGCTCGTGCATGGTCACCTTTCTCATTAATTACAATATATGGCTAGTTTCAAGTGCATGAGAAGCATCTACGGCTAAAGCGATGCACCTTTGGAAAGACTATGTTTTGTACTATAATATTATGTAGGTACTATTTATGAGGTTGACAAAGGCAAAATCAGTTTTTAACCAATACGGTTTACCTTTAAAAAATGACAATTTTGGCAATAAACTAGGCAGTCAAAATTCAACACACAACATGATTCAATTATTTTCACTGGATAGAAAAAAAATGCAAATTCACCCCAAGAAAATGTTTAAAACCAAACAATTCGAATATATTTTTTAATTAATTTAAATGGTTACCTATTCTATGTATAAGGCAGTACATTCTTTATTTAAGATAAACTTGTCTGTCTGAGATTTCTTATAAAGTTTATATTTTCGCCGTAATTAAAGATTTTATTCAATTTCACCCTGTTTTGGAACACGTTTCAACTGTTTTCCGTTCACCTTATTTTGGCTTGTACAAGTCAACTTAGGTACATGGGCGGGAACTGAATCGATAAAATTGGGTCGTATGACGGACAAAATTATTTTAAACCATAAAGATACTTATGCCAGATGCCTGCCCGAAATTGAACAAGCCATATAAACCTTAACTTTAATTAAAATAAATGTACTCGAAGTTTTCAATGCCTTATTACGAAACGATACCTGAGAATCGATTAAATTAAAATACTCGACTGCCACAGTCAATTTAGTAAGAAGAGTTCTTAAAACGGTGGAGAAATTGAGCAAACTTCATAGAGTCCATTGTCTTGAGACAGTATGAATGATGGTAGCAAATATTGTTGTAATTAATAGATAGACAATCAATCATTTTGTTTACTGTGCGGTAGGGCATTGCGGGAAAATGCTTAGGCGAAATAGCTTTGTGAAGAGTAAACAATGTGTATTGTTGATAGTTTCTGCAAACCACTTAAAAAAGTGATTCTTTTTTTATATATTTATAATCTCAAATCTTGTTCAAACCAATTTTAATCGAGAGTATTTATTGGATGCCATAAGCATTAATTTTTTTCAGATTTTTTGATACAGCGGTTGGAAAATTACAGGGGGGGGGGGGGACACATTGTTACCGACTTTGGGAGCTACTAGTTCACTAAATATGCACTTAAACAAAAAAGTTATTTAGTAAAGAAACCTTTATGTTATTTTCAAAGACCTGTCCAACGATACCCCACATGATGGGGTGCGCAAAAATATTTATTTTCATCCCCCAGTTTCATGTATGGGAGCCCCCCTAATTATTTTATTTTTCATAATTTTATTACAGGCCTTTATGGCGGTTCATAGAAGACATCTACCTGCGAAGTTTCATGTAAATTGGTTATGAACTGTGGATTTGACGAGGGTGTGACAGACGGACAGACGGACAGACTGACGGATAGACAGTTCCTAGTTTTACTACGGAACCCTAAAAAAACTGTTGTTAGAGAACCCCGGCGTCCTTTCGGTGCTTCAATAGTATAGAAAGTCAAAACTTAATTTAATAAATTATCGAAGTATTATTTTTAGTATTTGGTTGTTCTCCACAGAATAGAAGTAACCAACAATTAGTGTAAACAAAACGTAAAACTAAAATAAACTTTAAATTGTCCTCAAAACGTAATAAATGATCGATTTCAAACCGACCCAGTTTTTGATACCGTCGAACGAAATGGAAAAATAACAGCAAGTTAATTGGAACTCTCCTGGTTAAACCCTTTTCATTCGGTTTTCAAGTTATCGAGCTAATTTAAATGGTTTGCTTCGGTGGCGAATTCCGCGAAATTCATTCGAAGTTTTTATTGGAATAATTTATTAATCTTCTACGTTTAGTGTTTTCAGGTATTCTCGAGTGTTATTGTTTTAAGCTATTCTTCTAAACGTGAAAATTTCCGAACAAAGGATTTCTTCACCCTATATTAGTTTCTTTGTTAAGTAAATCTAAGTATTATTGAGTTCTTTGTGCAATAATATCACTTCTATTGTATCTTTCAGTAGTTGTGATCTTTAAAGAAAATGTGAATAAATAATAGAGCCATGAGAGTGAATGAATAAAATTATATTTGATGTTACAATAAGTAAAGCCATACTTTACCTATTGTCACATCAAATATAATTTCATTCAGTTCATAAAATACCCATTAACCCGTTTTCAACATTCACAGAAATATCACATTGTATCTTAAGATCGTAAAAAAGTTACTGACATGGTTTTGATTTCTAAGTGTTAATTTAAACTTTGTTAGCTTCGATCAATAATGATTATTGATCGAAGTTTGTTAGTAATTTGGATGAAAAGCGACAGCTCACCTCCGTTCGTAAAAAACAACAATAATTATATAGAAACATTAAATATAACCAAAAATTTTAAACAGCACCAACAGTAAATTAACAAATTCAATTTAGCCCAGAAATAATATCTAATTGAATTCCAAACGTAGATAAAACAAAAATAAATCTACGATATAATATAATGGCGTTATCAAAAAGTCGAGTTTGACTGAGATCGCGTGCAGGCCGCTCGCGAGCCCGAATTTATAAGATTTTGTCGGAAAATAAATTAGCTACGACGGAAAAGTTTTTGGTAAATAGGAGAAGGGAGGTGTGCTGATGTCAGAATATATTTCGGATAATGGATATGGTAAAGAATAATTTGACTTTTAAGGCGACGAACTTGAGGGAATAAAAGGCGGTGATTTGTAGTCGTGGTTGTTGGTGATGATACTCGTTTACATACCTACTCGTCCATAAGCTAGCATAGTCCACCTGTGTAATTAAGATAACATTAACAAAAACTTATCTAAAATAAAAGATTTATTATACAGGGTGGCAGGTTAGACAGTGGAAATATTTTAAGGGGTCATTGTACTCATCATTATGAACAACTTTTACTATGGGACCAATCCTGAAATTCGGAAAAAAATTCTGCTGTTCCTTATATTTATGTCCCCTTAACTCAATAAAATGTATGGAACAGCTGATTTTTTTTTCGCAATCAGGATTGGGCCCATAGTAAAAGATGTTCATAATGATGAGTACAGTGACCCCTTAAAATATTTCCACTGTCTAACCTGCCACCCTGTATAAAATAATAGATAGGTACTAGGTTAGGTAAGATTCCAATTTAAAACAATGTTAATTACGTTTGAGGCTAATACATGGGGCGGCTACAATAAAACTTGTCTCGAAAATTGTTATGAAAAGACTTGGATGAAGGACATCTATCATTCTTCTTCGCTTACGGGGATGGCGTTTACAAAGTCAGAACTGTTTGTAACTTACTGTCATATCCAACAATTTCTGTTCCATGTTATATGTCGGCCGTTGTCTCAGAGCTGGTTCAAGTTTGTACGTCTTAATCGCCGCCAGCTAGCTCATTACAACCCGAACATTTCTTCGTCCGTCACCTAATGAGTTGCCTTTTGAACTTATGCTATATTTTCACCAATTCAATGTTGTTTTTTTCGCCTTAATATTCAAAGGCTTATTGTTCCTTTCTTTATTAAAACTTGTTTTTTTGTCCATCAACTTTAGTTGTTCGTCAAATTCTAGATAATTGTGTTTGGCGTTGAGCTCCTCAGGTTTTGTTGTTTCGTAAATAGATTTTACTTTTTCGTATTATTTTTATTGGAGTTGTGAAGACCTACTAGATAAGTAATATTAACTTAGAACTACACTCCAGTATCGCTATGTCTACTACATTTTAACGAAATATCTCGAACATTAGCATCAATATGTATAAAAAGAGCTTCAATTCTAAAATAGTGTAATCTCGATCAGTAAATCATAAATTGTCCTCTGTGAACATTTTTCTCTGTTTCTGAACCAACATATCGTCACCTCCACGGCAAACGAACGAATTTGCAGTTCTTGTAAATTTGACATTTCTATATAAAACTACACCTTATGTTGTAGGTACTACATAAGGTGTCAAATTTTCCGGTATCTGACGGTTAGACAAATCCAATAGTACCTACGAATCTCTATTTTTTTGTGATACGCCCAAATTAAACTTACGAAATTGATATCAGTTATTTTGGCGTAGTCGAATATATGAAGTCCAAGAAAAATGCACCACGATCAACCTACGAATCTGCCATATTCGTGAATTTATATCGTAACATTCGTAAGCGTAACACACTTTAGTAAATCGATTTAGCAACTCACAGCAAACTTACGAATATGTAAGATTCGTAAGTTCACATTGGTAAGATATATTCTTCAAGGGACTCAATTAACCCATAGCAAACTTACGAACGTGGCACTTTCGTAAGTTTACCAAAGTATAGAAAGTATATACCTTTCTTATGTAATTTGATACTTTTCTTATGTAACTTACGAAATTGGCACTTCCGTAAGTTTGCTAAAGTGTAATATAATACCTATGAACTCTCATGTATGAAGGTGTAAAATAACAAATATGCATTTATTTGTTATTTTTGTAATATAAGATTAAAATATTTATGGTAGGTATATAAAAGAAGCGGAATTTTGCAAAAAAATCAAATGCATCGCTGAGTTTATTACATCAGTGAAAAAAGTTATTGTCAGTTTAATGTTTCAAAACGTTCCCCTGTAAAATGTGTTTTTTTCAGTTTCGTAAGTTTACCATAAAGGTGACGTATTATATACACCATCTACGCGACGAATTAATACACAACATTCAAAATTAACCAAACAAACCCAGTTTCCCGTAAGTGCATGTTCCTATTCATTCTTAATCCTAGCTCCTATGTTTTCCCTTATCTTTTTGGCACCATCCCACTGATCTACTAGCGGAGTAATCTCGCCTATTTTAAATTGCATGCAGTTAGCTTCTCATTACTTGTTAAATATTTGCATAAGAGTAGGTACAACAAAGTGCTGTACTCAGTGTTTTAATGTAAATAATGAGAATATAAATGTATATTAGGTGCACAATAGTGTAGTACATTTTGTAGTCGCTCCGGCAAAGGCCAGGTGAATGAAATTCTGTATAGGTGAGTAAAGACTACAATATGTATAAATAAATAAAAGAGCAACAACGTTTTCTTCAAAATTTATTAAAAGCGGGAACTTTAAATGTTATTTACTGTAGCATCACGCCTGTAATCTCGAAAGGGGTAAGCAGAGGTGTATACAAAACCACACATCGTCAGTCATTTTATTAGTGCCATGCTATAGAGGACGAACCTATACGTACTGCCATTAATTGGGCATAACTCTAGGCTGCTATTAATAAATTCCTATTGGAAACTTCCAATAACACTGCCAGTCGGGAGACCCCACGCCCAGTAATCGTGCTACAAAACCAAGAGATCAATGAGTCATTTTTTTTTACCTATGCTGTCCCACTGCTGGGCAAAGGTACCACCATATCCTTCTAGACCTCTCTATGTGTTGCCTTTTCTAGAAATTTTGTCTTAAAGACATCCAGGTCTTCGCACTAGCGTTTTCTAGGCTTGCCTCGGCAACAACGCCAGCCTCCAGCCACTGCATGATCACCCTAGCCCATTTTGTCCTCGTGCATTCGACAAATATGTCTCTCGCAATCGCACTTAAGCCTGGTCAACTTATAGCCTATACGGCGATACTTGCCTTGATTCATATCGTGGTATTTCGTATACGGTTGCTGAGCCTAATTCCCAATACACTACGCTCCATGGCCCTTGAAAATACCAGAAGTTGTGGTAGGTATAACTGAATGTCACATCTTAGATTGAATTGTGATAATGTTTAATTTTCCAAAATGAAATAATGAATGACAAATACAAAAACACACAACACTACCGAAGAATAGTGTTATTTGGTATGTGGTATTCTGTAAGGTGGAGGTATTCTTCTAGTCGGGTTGCTCGCATTTTTTTTATTTGGTTTCGAGACCGCTTCAGTCCTAAGAAAAGACTTAAAATACTTTTTATCGGGGTATATAAAGATGTTCCTTTAGGATGCAAGTAAAACCACCGGCAACAGCCAGTTCATAACTGCCTATTACTTTTTACTTTTATCTATTAACTTTGGTAATGCATGGATATTATATCGATAGACCTACTTGCAAATACATTTATTTTCATTGTCATAATAAAATTATCGATGGACAATCTTTTGTCACGCAACACTACTTCAAGAGCTATGTCAAGGTTGGCAACACTTGGCTATGGCATTAGGTAAGTAGCTTTGTGATATATGTAATAGTACTGCTAGTTTATTTTTGTTTTAGCTCTATCGGTCTCTATCTAGTCTCTACAGGTGCAACTTGTGTAATCATTTCTGTTAAACGAAAAACAATAGTTTTTTTTATACCTACCTCAATTTGTAAGTAGTCTTGTTTTATTTTTAACAAGCCAGCTAGTATTATAGCTTGTACACAAAACTGCGAATCGTAGATGCGAATTCGCAACGCAGAAAACCGCGACGCGTATTACTGCGACGTGATTTCGTGCGACAGAAGGTCTTCCTTCCACGGTTCGGCTGACCATTTCTGCGACGATCTTCAACTATATTGAATGTATTTTTTTAACTAGGTACCTTGTGACCTGTGACATGGATAATAAAAAGAGTGTTACATACACTGCTATCATTGATAAAAGATATAGAAAAGAAAACACAAAAAAACGTCACATCGCAAGAATGCGCGATGCGAATCACAGGTTCTTGCGATGCGTCGTGCAAGCTCGTATATAGATATTTGTGATTCGACGTCGCATCGCAGTTTTGTGTACAAGCCCTACATGATTAACCAAAATGTTTAGTTTGCAGAAAGCAACATAATTGGTCCCCTCAGCTTACCTATTAGGGCTATAATTAATCTATTTATTATTCAAAAACCCTTTCTTAAGCAAATAAAAAACCGTCTATGTTTACTTGTATAGGTAAATTTGCCAAAATTTCAGACTATAGGTGATTGTAGAGGGTCATTCAAATTTAAATTTTCGCTCTCGTACAAATCCCTTGGGTGGGGGTGTCTGCACTGCGTAGGGGAGTGTGCTAATAAAGTAAATTAAAGATTAATAATACATTGTCTTAATACACGTTTTTAGGTATACATGTATGCAAATTTTGTTAACCCTCGCGAAGCCGATATCTAAGAATTTGATTGAATAAGTAATGATGTCGCTAATGCTGGCGTCATGGTAAGAAGATCAATCAAGCTTTAGATGGTCTAAAAATATCAAAGCATCTATTTACTTATAAGAAGAAAGGACTTAATAGTTCTTCGCTTCTTCAGATGTCCTACGTGATAGGAAAATATTGGTATTTTGGGTCCTTCAAAAATAGTATAAGTAGATAATATTATTTTTAAATATCCATAGTAAATTCAACGTAAGGATATCACTATTTGTACATCGGTACCTACGTTTAGTGATAGGGATATAAATTAAGATATTCTCCACTTCCCTAAATAGACCTTTGTCTTGATGTACTGTAATGGTTCTCCGTTAATACTAAAATGAACCATTTTATGTGCACCTATTTTAAGTATAACAACACTCTTAAACTAAATTTAATGTTCGCCTTTCATGAAATAATAAACCGCGTACAGTCCCCATGGGAAATTAATGTTTTCATCAAACACCACGGAGTTTAAATATAAACCCCTCTTTTTTAATTTTACTTAAAATACACAAATATGTATATCCGCTCTCGTACATTGGGAGCAAGATTTTATCAACTTTTAATTACTGAACGCGGTGGGACTGATGAATGAGGAAAAAATAAAGTTCGCACGTTAAACACCTCTATAGATGAGGGTCAAAAGAGGGTCTAACCAAGTAAAATACTCCATCATGTTAAACTTTTTTTTGCTGGTGACTAAAATTTTAACAACATTCCTGCACTTCATCATGGTCTCTGTAGTTCGAAAAATAAGGTTGAAATTGCTTTGTGAAAGAAGATTAAGAATAAATGAATATTGTTGTCGACCGCTAGGTTGACACGCCAGGCCACCAGCAGACATTGCACCTGTAGAATGTGCCTATCGCGGCGAAAGATTCAAAAGCCCCGTCGCCCGTCCAACACTTTTTGGGGAAACCGAAAAAAATCCGACGTTATTTTAATTGACGTCGGGCCGTTTAAAAAAGAAACATTGAGTGAATTATTCGAAGGCTGCTACTGGAATGAGAAGTATTCGGACCGCGACCCCTATAAATGGTATGCAAATAATTCAATGTGACAGTTTCAAGTTTAACCTATTGTGGTTTTTTTATATTTTTTTTATGGTCTCCGGCCCGTACATATTTTACCACGTTTAATCTCGCTGGAGTCCAAACACTCCAGCGAGATAAAACGTGGTAAAACATGATCTATCGTTTGTAAGCTGTAGCAAATTATTATTGTTCACACACAGCAAAAATATCACTGTTACTTAATATGTTACCTGAAAACACCGAAATAAATAAAGACTTATTGCAGGACTGTTTGTATGTGGGTCTTGCAGAAAATATAGCCAGGATGAAAGCACCAATTTTTAGACCAGTATACAAAATTTGGTGAAAAAACAGTAACCCTGGTACGAGTATAGGTAGTCAACATAAAATAAATAAGTCATCCACCACCATCTATAAAACAACTTTTATTATTCCCATATTCCAAAGTATCTTAATACAATTCGATTTTATTGAGCAGAATTAATAACCAGAAATACTACATATTAGTTTACTATTGCCGTAGAAGTTAATGCAACAAATAAAAGGGAATTGTCGTTTTTATTATTATAAGGATATATTGTTGAGTATACCATACGGCCGAGTGGGTATAATCTCGTCCAGTATTAAGAAAGTTATACGAATGTTAAGGGTAAGGGAAACTTAGTTGTGTATGATATTGCGTCCACAAAAACTTTTGGCTGTGACAACTTTTCTGTTTAGATATTAGTGATTTTTATGCAATGTTGTAAAGTATGGAATATTAAAAAGCAATGTTAATCGAAATTGTCGTCGATATCAGTTTATTTTCGGGAGGCTAAAACCATTTCATTCCAAAAAAAAACATTTTTGGAATGAAATGGTTTTAGCCTCCCGAAAATAAACTGTCAACAATTTTAGTTAGTAGTCGGTAGCAAGATTGGATTTTTGAAGTTTTTGAGGAAGTGCAATGGAGAAAATTATATTTCATCCTTTTGAGTGGCTTTCTTTATTATAAACTGCAGAAAATCTTGCAGGGAAAATCCAAGCCTTTCTTGAAAAAATCTGAAATAACAACACTGGGTATAAGTTCCATGCACAGTAATATAGTTAAAGTTGCAACGCCGTTCCACGCACTGTGCCCGTTTTGTCTGTCGTAACTGAACCAGAAACTCTAAGGGAAAACTTTTAATAGTTTTTCTTTATTCAATCAACATATTTTCGCTCTTGGACACTTCTCTCGTTTGCCAACAATTTGTTTCGGGGACTTTTTTCTTTCACTAGACGTTTACTGACTCACGGCGCTCCTGACAAATTTGATCTCAAGGGTGCTTTAAAAAGTTTTTGCCTTTGCCCTGATCTGGTCTAGACGGAATATATTATACTTCAAAATATTTTTTAGTTCATTTATAGTCAACAAGTTTCTGATTTTCTTTTGTTGTATGATATAAAAATTAGGCTCTTTGATGGTCGTCAACAATTTTGAACCGGTTTTATTTCGGCTTTCATTTTCTTCTTCCTTCATAACAAGTTGTTAATAAATCACAAAGTATGTCATACTTATTAAATATTAATATACGTAGCTAAATATTATGTAAGCGGAACGGTTACGGTAATTTTCAACACTAATTTAAAGCTCCGGTGGATTTCGTCACATCGTTGTGGGATCCAATAATTGGTGTGTAGGTGATAATACAGTTTACTGACAAACTCATTGAAGATTAAAATATGTTACATTCAGAACACATTATTTTAGCTATAAACGGATAAATAACGAATTATGCCGTTAGGTGATACTTTTTTGGAAATTTACTACGTGTAGGTAAATAAAAATCAAATAGTTTGATGAAGTTCCAAATTACTAATAAAAAATAATAATCGAATACTAAATACTAGATACCGTACTGAATATTATGCATGTTCATATGAATTCAATAGGTACCTACTGATATAAATTACACTGATCAGCAGCTCCGCTAAGTCCGTGTCAATTCAGCGAAATATGAAGACAAATTACCTGGTGAAATAGTGCAATTGGAATTGAAAGAAGTAAAAATCAGCGTTGGATCGGCACCGTGGCCCGTGACTGAAATACCAAATGAGTAATTTCGAGATTCCCCGAATGCCCGTACAGCAAGAGAGCAAATGTCAGCTCCTAATAGCATTGCGAACATGATACGAACGCCGAAGTGCAATCGTAGTTGTTTGTTTGTTGCAAAAAGTCTAGGTACTAATGCTTGTTAAGATTTATTTTTCAATCTTGAACTTGATCAGGCCGAGTTTGCTAATGGTGAAGTAGGGAGAACTGTTCAAAAGAATTTAGACGAAGTAAAATAATGAGCGTGGATTTTCTTTGGTCTGACGGAAATAAGAGAAGCATGCATGGAATTACCAATACTATTTTTTTAGAAACATTGTTTTTTTAGTAAAATAATACATGCTTACCTAATTATCTCTTTTTATTCTTGGATTTTTATTTTAGTTGAAATAATAAGTTTACCGAGCATCGTATTCTGGTAATGAAGTTTTCAAAAACTTAGACGAAAATTAATGAAATTCGAACATAAGCTTTAGTTTACTGTCAAACTTAGACATCCGTATCACTCAAAATGAATAATATTCAAATATGATAGATGCACTCCAGCCATCTGTTTAGTGACGCTAAGCAAATAGCGGAACAGATTGTCACGAAATAACAAATTTCACCAGAAAAACTGATAGTTAGTAGGGAACATGATTTATAATGTTATTTCGGATACGTTGGAATGTTTGTTTAGAGACGAGGTACCTAGTCGAAGTGTTTGGTTTCGCTACCGGCAATGTTTGATTTCTAAATACATTAGCGAACTCGTTTCTGCTCCGCTTAATTCACCTTTCTTGGTTCAGTTGATGATTTTTTATGAGGAGTGTGAAAAGTGAGTTAATGAATAGAAAAAATTAGAACTCAGTTCCTTACCTTGATGCTACTCAATCTGAACATTCTGAACAGAAAACAGAAAATACATAAAGCGAATACCTAAAACCGAGATTTTATTGTTCATAAAGTTATTAACAACCGCTGCAGTGAAGTGCAATGTTAAAACGGTATATGTACCCAAAAAATTGTTGAATCTTGTAGCTGTTTTATGGTAGATAAATACAAAATGCCCTCGAAAGAAAATATTGTGACATTAGCATTAACTTTCCTATCTCCCCTTTATTCTAAATCGCTATAATAGTACAGAATCAGATGTATAATATCTGTCTAACATAATCCACACACGTGGCCGCCGATGTCACACGACAAGTCACCGGATTTGTTGAACAAGTATCAGATTACTTTCAGGCACTGTATGCACTGCATCAACTCTGATTAAACTTGTTCCAATCCAACCGTTTGCTGTATAAAGAATAAACTAATGGACTTTGACAGTTTGTTTAGTTTTTAAAATTCCCCGTATTTGGGAGTTCACGTAACTAAATTGTGAACAGAATGTGCTTCGGCTTTGTAATGGAGAAAGTTTTAATAAAGAAAATTTTGAGCGTGATTTTTTATGTCTGCTAACTTGTTCTGACATTTGACTTCTGCAGACAACATTTTGTGTTGTAAGCTTCAATGTTTTTTGTAGATTCACCTTCTTTTTCATTAGCACAAGCAAAATTCAAAGCTTGAAAGTAACATAAAGCTTAGAAATTAGTATATAAAACACTTTGGTATCCACTATGGAATATCGTAACAAAAAATCAAATAATAATAAATTATTTCATCTTTTGTCAACTATAATTTAAAATAAGATCGATGGTAAAAATTGTTATTATTAGCATTGACAGTTTTCGTATAACACAGTAGCAAAGAAATAGGTACCTAACGACAAAACAAAGACATTTTCTTATATTTAAATAAATATGTTTGCTGTCTGTTTACATTAATTTACATAAAAATTGACATTATCGAATATAATTTTATGAGGGATTTGCGCAATACGTTTATAAAATGTTCAAATCATTGTTAGGTAGTACTATACAGAATACTTTTATGATAATTATACCATTTTTAGGGTTCCGTACCAAAATGGTAAAAAAGGAACCCTTATGGTGCGACTTTGTCTGTCTGTCTGTCTGTCACACCTGGTTATTTCAGTAATTACTAATGCTATCGAATTCAAATTTGGAACAATTATAAAGAATGCTTACTCAGCTTTATTGCATGTGATTGAAGTTAGAAAATGTTTTTAGTTTCATTGCAAAAGGGGCCGGAGTGGGGGTACGAAATTTTAAAGTGGGGTTACTAGGTCAAATGACATATCATATGAAAGGGCTTAATCACATTTCAAAAAATATTTTCATTTTATTTTATGTCTCACAGTTTTCGACATATGATTAAAAATATCCAAAAAAATACCATTCCCCCCCCCCCTTATCTCCGAAGTTTGCGGGGCCAAAAATCTGAAATAATTAGAGTTGATAGAAATTGACCCAAATATGGAACCAAAAATAAAACGATGTTCCTAACTGGTACAGTTTTTTCAAAATACCTAATCACAATTCCTTCACAAACAAACTTAGTTATGCGGTCCGGTTTTTTTTCACTTTATACGTCCAAAAATTATACGGAACCCTCGGTGCGCGAGTATGACTCGCACTTGGCCGGTTTTTCATATTTTATGGTATTTCACGGTACCTATACTATCTAGCTACTGAATGATCAGAATGACATTTAAAAGTCGTAAAACTTAATAACTTTTGAGATATTTCACATTCAATTTATGTTAGGCTGAAGCCATATCTATTAATATTGTTGAATCGATATTTAGTTGGACCGGTTTCTTTATAGTTGGCATTTTGAATCACACTGTCTAAAATTTAACAGATTTCGTAAAATATAAATATTATTGAATGTTTGCTTTATTTTTATTTTCTGAATAATTTATGTACTTATATCAATTTGATTAAGCTTATTGATCTATAAAGTTTTCATCTATTATTTTTTGTATCTGTCTGTCCGCTTAATTTTTCTAAACTACACAATGGATTTTTTCACAGAAATCTCGATGTTTTAACATATCGCCACATCAGTAGATTGCAACCGTGCGAAGCAGGGGCGGATCACTAGTTGATTACAATTTCGTATCATCATCGAAATAAATTACAATAGTATTAAAATTAACTACTCAAAAGTTGAGACAACATACGTAGGTATTAAGCTGAATCATTAAAACCTTTGTGAGATAGAAGAGTTAGATAATTACACAACATTGTTTCTCCCAAGCAAAGATACCAAATTACTTTTGCAAGGTCGCGTAAACATCACTGTGATTTAACATAATCCACATTAAAATTCAAACGTTCAAACTTTCTAGACTAACATATGGTTAAAATTAAAGCTTAATTGCGTGAACCCCACAATATTTGGAATTTAGTTGAAAACGACATAGTTTTAAAGTTTGAAAACTCCGCCAATGTCGATGTTATAATTTCATCACTGCATGGTTACTAGCATCAGTTCGGGCTTTGAAGGCTTTGCTGAAAATTCTGAATTTTAAAGGTAAAAATGAAAAGCCTCTCTATTCGGTCCAAATTGTGTACGAAACTAAGCTAACCGTAAACTTTTGGCGTTTTAACGAGTACCGTATGTATGGTAGCTTGAATTGATATAAAGCTGTGTTGTGGTAAATTTGTTACTTTACTGTACTCAAATGCGCGTTTGAGATGGTGGTTTGTACGTTTAGTTTTACATTACATTTTATGTTATAGGTATTTTATGTATTCTTCGTTATTTAGGTACGGTGTCTTTAACAGGTTTTATTCATTCTATTTTATAATTATTTCATCTTTTCTATGATATTTTTTGTCATATAGCAAAATTTTGTCTATCATCTGAACAGGCATCTTTAGAAACACGGTCATATTTACTCAATCAATGATAATAATATAACCTAAATACTCCCTAGCTTCAGTATTTGCATAATCATTAAGTATCGAACGCATCGATCTGTGAGACAACAGTCTTCAATTTTGAAACCCTTATTTCTATATTGATAAAGTTGAAGTTCGTAAATCAGCAGATCGCAGCAATATTTCGCATTAGTTCGAAGGCATGCGACCATTTCAGTAAATGGCCTCTCTATATGCAGAAAGCGGGCAAGCCGATTTTCATTAAGCGCTTAGAGTCGGTCGGCTGACAAAGGCCGAGTGGTCGCGCCGATTATGTCAGTTTGGCAAGTTTCTGGACACGATTCGACAATTGTTGTAGATAAATACAGGAAAAAATTAAATGGTATTTTTTTCAGATTTTATGGAGAATTGCTGAAATAATAGGTGCTTGAATTTTTTTTATTTAAAAATCTTTGTCATTTTGTTGTCTACTTTTGATTCAAATACTAGGTAAATATTTATATTAAGCTTTAAGATAAATATTGCACTAAATATCAACTTTAGTCCGAAGACAATTTCGAACTAAGAGTCAGAATAAAAACAAAATGGTATCACTCACTTAAAACGGACCTACCAAATTTCCGGACAGCCTGTATAATTTTAGGTGTAATTAAGAAAGTGCTTAGGTGGCCGGTCCCACTTGACCTGCGATTAAACTGGTAAACTCCGTTTAAACAAATTATCCATGCAAATCTCTCGTTAAGCCAAGAGTTGTGAAGTGTACGTTAACTGGAGTTTGACTGAGCAATTCCTAGACGTGTTGCATATTAATATCTCTATAAAATTACTTAAGCAGTTCAGGACATTGGTTTTATTCGTAATCATTATTGTGATGTGTTTTCATGCGTTTCTGTTTGTAGTCTGTGAATTTCATTAGAATGGAAATCGAGTAAATTAGAACATTATTAAGTAGTATTTATACACCCAGACATATTAATTTTACTATTCAAACCGTCAGTTATTCGTATTAAAACGTGTTATTTTAAGTCATAGATACATGGCATATTAATATCATGTTGGGAGAATCGAAAATAACATAGCTCTCGAATATTTATGTATGTCTAATGTAAATGCTACCATATTAAAGCTATTCTAGGTATTTATTCAAGGTCATGTTTTTTTAAGTAGAAATTTAAAATATTCTGAGTCTAAATAACATAATAAGTATAAAATTATTTGTAATGGTCTCATATAATCGTGTATTTGGTAAATAATAAAACTTCAGCGGTGTATTTCTCCAGCCCACATGTTAAATTATTGAATAATGGACAGCCCTATTGTCATTTGAACCCGTGCTGTTTCCATTTAAAAAATAGCCCACTCGAAGGGTTCGGTAAACCCCATAAAATCATAACACGAACGGGTTTCATTACGTGCGCATGAATAACAATTGAGTGCTACGTCACACCTTTCGATACTAATTTCACTGTTAACACAATACGGAACCCTAAATCATGAATGAACACGAGTCCCAGTATTAGCTGTATGAGCGTTAGGGGTGACAGTATTTACAAAAGTTGTTAAAAAAAATCACAGTATCGGGTTTGTATTATGAGTATGCAAGTACGATTAAATTTTTTGTGAAATAATTATATAGGCACGTGCCTGGCTTTTTGAAAGAAATTATACAAATCAAGGTATGTACCTATAACTTAAAAATAATATACAGTCAGTGACATAACCTCTCCCATGTCCCGTGTGCAACAAAAAACAGCGGAAATAGGAGATAGCCGCGGGGGGCGTGTCATTTGAGCTCTATTGTTCTTTGTAATCAGACACTTGAGAGGATAATTAGTTGGTCAACATTGCTACTTTAATAACATCTAAATTGACAAAGTTATTCAATTCACTATTTTTCTTGTAATAGTCAAAAGTTTGTGTTACTTTTATGTTGCATAATGTTTAGTTTTTTTTTTTAATTCTTGTTTTTAGTTATGATCTAAAAAAAACTAGTATTAACGACTTTTATCGCTAAAAGTCCAGATGGTACCTATAGGTAGATTAAGTTTGAGAGAAATTATTTCTAAACGTCGTTTCCATTTATTGGGAATCATGTTGCCTGGCACAAAATAAACCTAAATATACAAAATAGATAGATTTGTCGAAGTTAGCCATAAACGACATAGTATTCCACAAAATACCTGCTATATCTTTAAAGTATCAAGCCCTAAACTTTATTCTTCTTATTTCAGAAACTGCAAGTTCACACGAACACTCGATGCCAACATACTCATTAAATTAAATTACAATAACATTCGCAAAAAAAATTTCCCATAAAACATGTCAATTTAAGCCCAATAAAATTTTGGCAGATGTCCTTAAACGCACTCGACCGTATGTCATATCATGTGCATGACAAAAAACATTAGGGTCTGGAGACCACCGAGCAGGACTAAGCCAGTAGGATCCCCTAATAATCCCTGACATTGTATATTGTGATCGTTGGATTTGTGCGCCATATATCACTAATACCGAACATGTGGCGATGAGGCGGATGTGTCACGAATACGACTATCTTCATGAGATTAGAATTTTAGAATTAATCGTTGTTGTGTACTTATTAGCTTGCTTGTTTTGGACTTGTTTCAACGGCGATTTTATTGTAAAATGGAAATGTAAGTATGTAAGGGGGCATGGGGTAAGGGGACCAGGGGAAGGGCAATGGTTGACGTAGCGGGGTAAGGACGGACCGAGGGGTGAGGGGGTCAGGGGCAGGGGGTAAGGGGGCCGTGGGGTAAGGGGGCAGGGGAAAGGGCAATGATCGATGTAGCGAGGTAAGGGGGTAAGAAAACAGCTATAGGTACATAGTTGTTACCTATAGCTGTTACTTTTTACCCCGATGTTCCCACGGAATCGAAACTTACGCGGGTGAAACCGCGCGGTGCAGCTAGTTATAATATAAGTGTGATAGTTTGTAGTGTAAGAGACTCAATAGTTAATAACGCTAAAATGGTCGATAAGAACATCATAAAGGACGTCGGCAGTTTTGGGCTTGATATGGTACAGTAATAAAACCTTAATCAAAAATAAAAATATATTTTAATTGTTCTTTGCCTAATTTATCTTAGAGATTAAGAATTGGAATCAAAAATCGAAATAAATAAGCAATAAAATTATTATGCCGTTGACATTTTGAAAAAACCAATAAAACAAAAACGGGTGCATGCTGGCTGGCGCGTGCCTCCACAGAATATCATGTCGACAGCAACTAAAACCTTTGAATTGAGAACTCATTAGTCAGGTTGTACTTCACTGGATCATTCACACCATACTTCACTACACTTCGTACTGTCAGAAATACGAAGATTTCTCTTTAACCCAATTACGTACAAAAACAAATAAAAAATGAATTTAAATACTTTTGAAATACTCGATCACATCAAACTAATTTCATATCTGTACCGACTTACACAATCTGAAGCCCAGCGTTCTATGGGCGTCTGCCAGTGCCCTTTCGAGACTCCTTTCTTATAATCCATACAAACATGGTACCTAATTTATAAATTAATTCCAAAACGATGACGAGAGACTTTCAAATATACAAAGACTTAAGTTTTATTTAGCAATCTCTAAAGCTTTTAATAACAATATTCCCAAGTTGATACCAATGCAAACATTGCGGCCTTTTGTAAACAATAACATTGCAGCTTAAACGCAAAATTAGATGTTGTAGATGTTAGCTTCCATTCAGAATTAGCTAAGGCTTTAATAACAGACCGCGTGTTTAACGAGCCACCTATAATAATTTCACTAAAAACATTTGAACATTTTCCCCCTTACTTATGAACACCTCTTAATTTTTACCACTGATTAATAAACAACTATCCCCCTTTTTATGACAATGAATAGAGATTCAGATGACAATTGACATAAGAACTGTTTAATTTAATCATGCATCGTTTAGAAGTAAGGGGGTTGTCCTTAAATCTTCACCGTAATGTAGGTAGGTACTGTTATAATATTTTATGCCCCAAAAGCAATATTAAGTAAACCGCTGACGTAGCTTCAGTTGTTTACTTCATATATGTTAGGCATTACGCAAATACAAAATCGACGTAAGCATTTCCGGCGGAATGCATTGGTAGATCGGAATTAGATTTTGACGTGGACACATTTTCATTATATTGTAATTTCTTTTCTAATTAAAATTTCACTTAATTTATAAAAAGTCTTTATTTTAAAAGTCTCCAGCATCCCACCCCATAACAGTGGTGTCAGAAGTGGGATTGTCTGGTAGATTTTCGCGAAAATCCTCAACCAGATAATACAAAATACGTGTCCACGTCACCGTATCTCAAATAAAAATTGTTTCCTGCTCCATATTTCGCTCGTGCCAACCTGCAAGAACTCTGTTATCCGTAATCCACTGTGTCACCAAAAACTCTGTACCTTTCCGCTGTGTCGCGAACTCTGTATCGTCTCACTGTGTCACAAACTCTGTGCGAAAAAACTGTGGTCTGTGATCTACCGTGTCACCACGAACTCTGTGCTATCTCCTGCTGCCGTCTCTGATCACTGGTTCCCGTCGCTGTCTCCAATTGCCAAGTCTCTGACGCTGTTTCCTGACTTGACGGCGCAGCTGCTGTGTCCGACCTGAGGAAGGTCAACGCCGAACACCACACATTTGCCAGCCCTGCCACTCGTCTCTGCGTTCTACAGTTATGCTGCCCCAGTTCGTGATTCTATTGTGAGTAAAATTATCCTCATAATAATTGTTGCCAGATCTGTTTATGGGAGTTTTTTTTTAAAGTAATATCGTTCGTCTTTAATTTACATTATAAAATGTCCACTAAAAGTGAAGGCAAGTCTACTCCAATGTTATCTGAACAATATCCTATGAAAGTTCTCTGTGATTTTATTGATACCTATAGTGGAGAGCGCGATGTGTTGCCTGCATTCTTAACTTATTGTAAGAATGCTCTTGAACTAGCTTCGGAGTCACAAAAAGAACTTTTATTAAAATTTATAATTTCCAAATTAAGAGGAAAGGCTCAAATCGCGTGCTCTAATAGGATATTTGACAATTTTGACAGCCTAAAAGATTTCTTGAGGCAACATTTCGGAGAACGAAAACATTATAACCATTTACTACTAGATTTGCAGTCGTGTAAACAGGAGACTAACGAAACTGTAGCTCAGTTTACCCTAAAAATCGAAACTTGCCTCACAAATCTTCAAGCTGAAATACACAATTCAGATACTCTAAAAAAAGAATTAGCGGGTCGTATTGCTATGACGGAAGACCTTGCACTCTATACGTTTATGATTGGTTTGCATTCTAATGTTAGTAACATAGTACGTTGTCGGGATCCAAAAACTTTGAATGCCGCTATCAATATTGCTATGGAAGAGGAGAAAATTTTAAACACCCAAAAAAGTACAGTGGTTCAGGTCAAATCAAAGTTTTGCAAAATATGCGATAAAAAGGGGCATCTAGAATCAGAATGTTATAATAAAATACGCAATGACACTCGACTCCATGTACAACCGCGCACACAATTTAATTCAAATTCATCTACATCGAACTACAAACGTCCGACTAACTCAGTACCTATTATTTGTAGATATTTCAAAAACGTGGGCCATGATATTTCAGTATGTCGTAAACGACAATTTAATAATTCCCAATTCCAGTCAAGAACGTCTTATCAACAGCAACATTCTATAGAAACTACTGAAATGTCATCACCACCGCATATCCAAGAAATAGATAATAATGTTGATTTAAACTAAAAACCGGATTCGCGTGTAAGTGCCAACGCGAATTCCTAATTAGAGGCACTAATAATAAGAATCCTATTTCTAACATTACTAAATCAAATCCTATTTCTAACACTACTAAATCAAATCCTATTTCTAACACTACTAAATCAAATCCTATTTCTAATATAACTAAATCTAATTCTATTTCTAATTCTAAACTGTTATCTTCTATCTCGGCTTCAAAGCCCCTTGATAACAGTAAGAAACTGTCATTGTCTTCTATTTCGGACAAACGTCCCATTGGCAATGAACATGATCTAATCTCAAACAAATCTGTACGCATACAGTCCACTGTTTCCACTGACTCTACTAGTTCTAGCCTAATCGATAGTCTTCTCGATATTTCTGAGGAATGTCCTACAGTCTACGATATATCCCAAAATAAAAAAACGTCACTACCCTTCATCGAAGTCCAGACGTCTAATTCTGAAAGACCCTTAAAACTTCTTGTTGATACAGGGAGCTCTATATGCCTAGTGAAAGACAAAAGTTTGTCAAATATAGTCTCGATTCAAATAAAGTCAAATTTAAGGGCATTAACGATATTGGTTCATACGCTGAAACAAAAGGTAGATTTATGTTATCTATCTTTTACAACAACGATAACGAATTCCCTTTCTATTTTCATGTTGTTGATAAAGTAAACCTTGATTATGACGGAATTTTAGGAACAAACTTTCTCTCAAATTACGGCGCTTCTATATGTTATACAAGGTCTCAATTACAATTACCGGGCAATCCGCCTGTTTGTTTTAAATTGCACACTGAGTTAATTTATACAATTCCAGGTCGTACTGAAATGATGATTGAGTGTTCAGTTACAAATCCCGAAATAAAAGAAGGTTTGAGTTTGACGACAAAATTAAGAGACTATCCGAAACTCTTATTTTCTAAGTGTCTCACTCGCGTTAAATCAAATAATAAAATCAACATATCTGTTTTAAACACTTCCGAAAACAAAATCATTCTAAATCCAATAAAGTTAACATTAGAACCAGTTTCATTTATTTTAGAACGTAATCCTTCCGTATCTCATAAGTTAGGGGAAGAAATCTTCCCTTGTTTTTCAACAACCTTAAATGACTTAGATCATGATAGGAGAGTCCAAAACGCATTGAGATGTGATCATCTAAATAAAGAGGAAGAATCATGTTTACGTAAATTATGTTCCGAATTCAATGATATTTTCTATTTAGAGGGGGATATTTTAACTGCTACTAAAACTATTCAGCATGAAATTCGTACCACATCCGAAACTCCTATACATGTCAAAAGTTATCGTTTTCCTGAGTGTCACAAAGAGGAGGTTAGTAAACAAATAAAAAACATGTTAGATCAAGGTATCATTAGTCCGTCCGTCTCTCCTTGGTCAGCTCCTATCTGGGTGGTACCAAAAAAACAGGATGCGTCTGGAAAACCAAAGTGGCGTATAGTAATAGACTACCGAAAACTCAATGAGGTTACTATCGGTGACGCTTACCCTATACCTAACATTACAGATATACTAGATCAGCTTGGACATAGTAAATATTTTACCACCCTAGATTTAGCATCTTCATTTCATCAGGTCTGTACTAAGGAATCGGATGCTGAAAAGACAGCTTTTAGTGTTCCGGGTGTCTCTGGCCAACCAGGACACTACCAATTCAATAGAATGCCTTTTGGTTTAAAAAACGCGCCATCTACCTTTCAGAGGCTCATGAATATCGTACTTTCCGGGTTACAGGGCATTCACTGTTTCACTTATTTAGATGATATTGTTGTATTCGGTCATGATCTAACCTCTCATCTCTCAAAACTTAAGATAATTTTTGATAAACTACGCGAACACAACCTGAAGCTCCAACCCGATAAAAGTGAGTTCCTTTGTAAAGAAGTGCAATATCTAGGCCACATAGTATCCGAACACGGAGTGAAACCTGATCCTAAAAAAGTAGAATGCGTACAAAAATTTCCAGTCCCCAAAAGTCCTCGAGATATCAAATCGTTCCTGGGTCTAGTCGGTTATTATAGGCGTTTCATAGATAACTTTTCTCATATAACGAAACCACTCACCGGGCTTTTGAAAAAGGATTCGAAGTTTGTGTGGCTTACGGAACAACAAACTGCATTCGAAACCTTAAAAAATTAAATTACTACGGCACCAATCCTTCAATATCCAGATTTTTCTAAGCCATTTTTACTCACGACAGACGCTTCTAATTACGCCGTGTCTGCTATCCTTTCTCAAGGTGAAATAAATAAGGATCTTCCGATTGCTTATGCCTCTCGCACCCTGAATAAGTCCGAGGGCAACTACTCCACGACCGAAAAGGAATGCCTCGCTATAATATTCGGCACTAAGGTTTTTCGACCTTATTTGTATGGCCGAAAATTCCAAATAGTAACTGACCATAAACCACTACAGTGGTTATTTAATTGTAAAGATCCTAGTTCTAAATTAGTCCGCTGGCGTTTGAAACTCGAAGAGTTCGATTACGAAATCGTCTATAAAAAGGGTAAAATAAATTGTAATGCTGATTCCTTATCTCGTAATCCAATCCTCGCCGTTGATCCTGACATTCCTTCTACTTCTGAAACATATGAAAAATATCTAGAAATCAGTCGACTACAAAATATTAGCTTTGACACTGTAATAGAAGAACATAATGAGTCATTACTCAAAACAAAATGTAAAATGATTACGTATCCCTCTGCAATTGACTTGGATGACTCGATTCCATATTGTTCTGAAATTTTACAAATGTCTATATTTGACGAAAACATACCTGACATAAGAACCGTAGAACGGGAATTATATACATTCCAGAGCACATCTAATGAAAAATACATATTTACACATTTATTTTTACGCGTCCATCATTATGACGAAATGTCTTACAAAGATATTTTTAATTTGTTAAGAGATTATCGAGACATGTTAATTACCTGTTATTCAGAAGAAAAAGAATTTGCTATCTCTGATTTTCAAGATCCGTTTACAAAACTATCATTTACTAAAATATACAACATTATAGGATTTTTATTTCATAAAACAGGTGTCAAAGTCCAGATATATCATAATAATATTCTATTCCCTACTCCCAATGAAGTTCCTCGTATACTTAAGGATAACCATGACTCGCCTTCTGCAGGACATCCAGGTATTACGCGCATGTACGATAGGCTAAAAACTCTTTACTGGTGGAAAAACATGCGCCAAGACATTGAAAATTATGTTAAAAGTTGCAAATCCTGCCAAATAAACAAACCATTGCGCCATTCCAATAAAGCTCCCATGATCATAACTTCGACAGCTACTAGACCAAACGAAAAACTATATTTAGACATCGTGGGCCCGCTTCCGGAAACTAGAATCGACCAGTACAGATTTATTCTTACTCTACAAGATGACTTGACGAAATATTCTCAGGCTTATCCCATGCAGACATGTTCCGCTCAAGAAACCGCGCAACGTTTTGTTCATTTTATCTCACATGTAGGAATACCACGAAACATCATAACCGATCAGGGCACTAACTTTTGTTCAGAATTGTTCAAACAGCTAGAGAGACTTTTCGGAATTAAACATATATTTGCGGCTCCGTATCATCCTCAAACCTGCGGTGCATTAGAAAGGAGTCATTCTACCTTAAAAGAATATTTACGATCTTATATAGAAGAAAACGCTCATACATGGGATTTGTACCTGAATACTGCAATGCTAGCATATAACTCAAACATTCATTCAACTACCGGTTTCGCCCCGTTAGAACTTCTATTCGGTCATAAACCCTACATACCTAAATCTATCGATACTCTTGAGAATAATACCTATACAGACTATGTGCGCGCTCTCAATCATAGGTTGTACTATAGCCGACAGAAAGCCTTGCAAAATATCCAACAGTCTAAAGAACGTTCTAAGCAATATTACGATTCCCACTCTCGTCCAGTAACTTATAATGTAGGTGATATGGTATATATTCGATGCCATCATAAACAAAATAAAGCCTTATCTCCAGTGTGGAAAGGCCCTTATAAAATTATAAAGTTAAATGATAATCATACTGTTACATTACAAGTCGAAAGAAAACATATTCGTCATCACTACGATGAAATTAAACCGGCCTTCCAACAATAAGTATAATTTTGAGTATAATTATGCGTTTTGTATCTATTGTTTACAGATGTTCGGTGTCAGCTTACGCGAACCAATTCGTCACACAAATTATAAACAGTCCTGGGTTGTATTTCGATCAACTACTAGATATAAAATTTACTAGCGATTATTGGAATGTTATAACTTACGTAGATCTTAGTCATATACAACCACATTTAGAGAATGTTGAATTTTTATTCAGTAAAGTATCTAAATTTTGTGATTCTACATCGTCATCTCAAGTAAAGGTCGATTGTTTAAACTCACTGAATTCTTTAAAATTACAGCATAGTAATAATGTCAAGAAGTTTTCATCTATTTCGTATCTAGTACAAGTCAATGAAATTAAACGTTCTAAACGTGGTTTGATTGATGCAGGCGGATCCCTATTAAAGACTATCTTTGGTACTTTAGATTCGGATGACGCCAATAAGTTTACAAACGCCATAAATAAAGTACAGTCGGACGAAAAACAGCTAACGATTTTAATGCGGGATAACATTCATGTTATTAAGTCTACTATTTCTACATTCAATGACACAATGTCGAAGGTTAATGAGAATGAAAATCGCTTGAATCAAAATCTGAATAAAATTGAAAAAGCTTTTGAGAGTCTTATAAATACCAATGATAAGCTGGAAATCAAGTCTCAGCTAACGTTGCTACTTAGCTCTTTAGAAAGTATAATAATAACATTATCTTTCGACATTGATGACATAAATAATGCTATTTTGTTTAGTAAAATAAATGTTTTGCACCCGACTGTACTAAGCCCAATGCAATTGTACAAGGAGCTCGAGTTACATGCTAATCAATTACCCCGACATGCTGAGTTACCAATTCCATTAACGTTACAAAACGTTAATGAAATAATAAATATATCAGATATCGTAAGTTACTATCATGATTGCAAGTTGATACTTATATAAAAGATACCACTAGTTCTTTCTCAAGTTTATAACCTATTTCAAAATATTCCTTTACCTATTTCTTTTGAGAATAAAACTCTAAATACTTACGTCTTAATTGCTCCTAGAAAACAGTATCTGGCAATAACGTTGGATCGATTATTTTACTCTCAATTTGAAAGTGTCAGTGAGTGTAAAGTGATTAAAAATCAGTGTTTCGTTTGTGCATTGAACAATGTTTATTCAACTATCGCGAACCCTACTTGTGAAACAATTTTGTTAACAGATGTCATTACCAAATTACCAAAATCCTGCCAAACGAGAATTCTACGTGGCTCTGTTGATTTGTTTCAAAAGATTTCTAACAATCGATGGATTTTTGTACAATCAGAACCTAGTAAAACCCATATAATGTGTAACGGTGATCTGAAAGATCACGTTGAAATCTTGTTGGGTACAGGAATTTTACATCTTCCAAAATCTTGTAAAGCTTTTTATAAAACTTTAACTTTTGTACCAAGTGATAGCATTACTTCTAATTTTACAACCACTGTATCTAACTTTAATATATTAAATGATGACTGTTGTGATAATTTAAAGTTAAATAAAACATTACACGAAGTGCCTCTTGCAAAATTAAACGAGTTCAATAGCTTTGATTCTTTGTTAAAAGCGAGTATGCATCTTGACGATTTTGAAAAGCAATTAAACAAAATTGAAGAACCTTCTCATTTAGAAAAGTATAGCACACATTATCTTTCATTGATTTATATTATTTCTGTCATGTTTCTGATTTATTTCTTGTTTAAAGTTATGAGATTTATATGTCCTAGCTGTTCAAGTTGTTGTATTAAGATTATAGACAATAAAAAAAATACTGAAACTGGAGTCTCTAAAACTCATGTTACGAGTACAAATGTTGCTTATACCTCAGATTCTTCTGAAAATGAAAACGACAATAATTCTGTAAAGTCCTTACCAGTTCTTATAAAACGAAATATAATGAAGTAAATATAAATAATAAAATTAAATAATCTGAAGCTTCTATTTGTATGTTTATAAATATTCCTTTCCTTCTCTTCGTTTTATTTCATTGTTTAAATCGAATAAGTAACAATCGGTTATCTCAACTTATTAGTTAAAAGTTAACTTACTAGTTAATAATACTTGTTTGTAATCTGTCTTGTTCACCTATTGTAATGTCCACATCCAAGTCTAATCTAGATATGTTAGTTTCAGTCTTTCTCATCACTTAATCCGTGATGATCAATCTTATTGGGGGGGCTGTTATAATATTTTATGCCCCAAAAGCAATATTAAGTAAACCGCTGACGTAGCTTCAGTTGTTTACTTCATATATGTTAGGCATTACGCAAATACAAAATCGACGTAAGCATTTCCGGCGGAATGCATTGGTAGATCGGAATTAGATTTTGACGTGGACACATTTTCATTATATTGTAATTTCTTTTCTAATTAAAATTTCACTTAATTTATAAAAAGTCTTTATTTTAAAAGTCTCCAGCATCCCACCCCATAACAGTACCTACTCGTAATTAGAAAGAAACTGATACAAAATTAAGATGAAAAAAAAAAACAGTAAAACTAATATTGCAAAACTTTTTGATTAATGACTAGAATACCTACATAGATCACCACTCAATTTATTCATTCTGTCATTCTGCCATAATGACAGTAAAATGTCAATACTCCAAATTTTAGTTATTGTTTATGTAGTAAAATTATTAAATTTTGCACTTTGTTGTATGATGGTTCACCCGTCTAAAGATTATTTCCATTATTTTGCTTATGGAAGTAATTTGTTAAAAAGAAGAATTCACATAAATAACCCATCCGCGGTATTCTTAGGAATTGGACGTCTTGATGTAAGTTATTACCTACCTTTTACAGTACTTAATTATTACATGGAGTGAACTACATACCTTACATCAATATTTTCACTTTGCTTGAACTCTTGACGATAAAAAAAGTATAAGCTTAAAAAACTGCATGTCCGAATTCATCAACATCATTTCGGCCTGTGGTTTCAGCCAAAAAATATCCACTATTGGACATAGGCCTCCCCCAAGCGTCGCCACATTGACCTATCTTGTGCTTCTCGCATCCAGCGTCCGATGTCACGTTTACAAAATATTTATTAAAACCAATATTTAATTTTAATTTCTGATCTTTCATTAGGTATGTATTATTATTTAATTATGCTCAATTAAAATATACAAAATATTGCTCAAACAATTTTTTGGCCTAACTGTAAGCGTTAAAAAGGAAATAAGACACAATACCAGTACAGAAGAAAAACTTAACCTAACCTAACCTTTCAGAATTACAGGCTAGACTTTGTGCAATATTATGATTTGTGGGGAGGTGCAGTGGCTTCTATAGTTCCAAGTAAGAAAGAACATGTATGGGGTGCTGTTTGGAAAATGCACAATGATTCTCTCGTTTCATTAGACAGGTATGTTTAAGGTGCCTGTAAATAACATGTTTCCATGATTCAATCTTTCCTCATTTTAAACCGTAATTAAATTATTGCTTATTATTTTTATTCTAAATCACACAAAATATAATCTTTCCTACTCCGTAAATTGGATTAAGTCTAATTTTAACTATTATGATCGAATTGATAAAAACATATTATTATTTCTTGTTACTTCCAGACAAGAAGGAGTCAATCATAAACAATATTTTCCAAAAACTGTTTATGTTAATGTTGCCGATGGTAAGAAAGCCACATGTCGGACATACCAACACACTGTTACTCCTCCATTACTTGAATCTATGACAGCTCTTCCTGAAGATAGAAGACCATCAATAACTTATAAACAATGTATTATAAATGGCGCCATTGAATGCAATTTACCAGAAGATTATATTGCTAAGCTGAAAAATATACCTACAAATGGTCAGCACGCTGCTGATGCTCTTAGAAAACTATTAAAATTTTAGTAAATAATGTATGGAATTATTCACTAGACATTTAGAAGATTAAAAAAAAAACAAATTTTTGGTATACATTATCTGAAAAGTGCAGGTTTAAATCAAAGTTAATGTATACTATAGAGGACGCATGCTGCTCCGCAGTATTCCAATGCTTGATGACAAATCTGTGCATTAATACCTTTCATTTAAACAATAATCAAGCAAATTGGCTGGATAGAACGGCCGAACCGACTCGTAATAGATTTTATAAATTCATCAATTTGAATAGATATTCTTTTATTTAAATTATTATTGATTTTTCTTAAGATGCATTTGGAGTTTTTTTTTATGTAGATACTAATAGTACAGCTAACATCGCGTTCATATTATTCATGTAACGTCGAATTTTGTGTTACTAATCTACTTTGGAACTTAGCTCAAACCCCAGAACGGTCCTCTGAGTGTTTACTTTGTTTCCACGACGAAATTGAATTAAAACTTTTCGAAACTCCGCAAACGGCCGAACACTCCCGCTGCATCTATTCCCGTATCGTGTGCAATTACTAAAAAAAGTACCAAATTACTTTCACAGAGTTGTTTGCACAAACCCTTTGGGTTAAAAAATTTATGCACCCTCGCGAAACAGCATCTATAATAAGTGTAGGTTACATGCCCCATTTGAAAGCTTCCTGTTGATTTTGAACATAAAAGATATAATCTACCGCACTGGTGTAAAATAACCGTATTTTTTCCTTTGTGTTATGATTTTGTGCGCCCTTCTGCATCGACGGGTGCGCATTTGATATTGTTCTCCGTGGATAAGTTTATTGTGTGGCTTTACAAATTACAAGAGCGGCTCTTAGGAAATGTTGAAATATTTTCATAGCAGTTTGTTGTATTGGTTCGTAATAGAGGGGTAGCAATTAGGTCAGATAGGTTAAAGGTCTTGTATTCTTTCAATTTTTGTTTTTAAATTGCTAAATTTTTATAACTCAATACATTTAGCCAGATGCGTGGTTTCCATTTCTCTAGAGACCCGTTGCGCGTCGCTCATTGGTGTAGGTACCGGCGTCAGTCGTGAGCACAGATATGTGCGCATGACGGCCTATAGACTTTCGGCCCTATAGACAATAGACAGTTGACAATACACAATAGAGAATAGTCCAATAGTCGACGAGCATCGACTGACGAACCAATCGCTACAGACGCTTCATTCCGCCAAAGAGACTGAAAAATTTACCAATGCGCAGGTGTTTGTGCTCATGACTCATGCCGGCAACTATACATATATCTAAAAAAAACCTTTTCCAATAGCAATATTGAACTGTTATTTCTACCCAGGAACCAGTCAAACGCACCCTTGCCACATAATACCATTTTATTCTCCTAGCACTACCTAAATGCATTTGCGGTACTATCGCTTTGCATGCGCGTAACACGTGCACTACAGCACGTTATCCGATTATTACGTGTGAAACACTCGAGCGGAATTACGGGCATCTTAAAACCGCTCACGGAATGCTCAGTCTATCGACACATGCGCGGGCTAAGGTATTGTGGAAAGGGACTTTTCTGGGGGCTTCATGGTGGGCTTCATGATTAAATTATAATTTATCAGCAACATCTCATTCATTTTTGTTTCAAATATTACCATTCTGGTTTTAATAATTATTAAATCCAGAATGGCAACATTTGAAACAAAAATGAATGGCAAAATTTGACAGCAGTATGCGCACATGCAATTAAAGAGGCCTATGTCCAGTAGACTACTATTGGCTTATGATGATGATGATGCGTGCATTCGGATAATTTAAAACAAAATGCTGTAAATTGCTCATCTAGTTGTGATCAGAGTGCTGATTCCGAGTTGCAAATCACCACGTTAATCGAGTAAACTTCTATCGAAGTGAATGGAGTAATCAATCATGTGCGTTAGCGTCATCACTACCGACTACAAAATTTAAGGTGGTACCTATAAACCTATAAATAAGCGTCTTATTTTTATTTTTTATTTTTTACTTTTTTATTTAGGTCGAGTACTTTTTGTGCAATTGGCGGTTGGCGGCTAGCGGACACGGTTGGCGTGGCTAAGCGATTGGCTGCTACTACAGAACTGTACAGAACAAATATTTGTAATACCTACAATCCTTCATACCTACAGATAGTTGTTTCGGGTCTGAGTGTTTGTGTATGTGAGATATTTGTGTTTGTTAACGGTTCTTCAATTTCAGTAGTGTGGGCTAATATTTTATATATAGATAGTAATATACGTGAAGAGAAAACTGTATCCCTTTTCAAGCATATTGCGCTCACGGAGGAGTATGAGTTTTGGCATCATTTTTATATGGAGAAAGAGTGCAGAAAGCTGTAATTTATTAATATTATGTATTAGAAATAAACTTAAAAATGTAATGAATCACGGTCGAATTTAGACCACTAGGCGATTACTAGTAAAAATAATTCCATTAAAAAAACAGACGCTTCTTCCATACTATTGATTTCCGAAACGGAATGCTGAAGTGCGGTATAAGTAATTATTGCATAATATTGTTCCGAAGATCACAGTGAGCGACACTCCCTGTTACGTGCTTCAATAGTTGTTACTTTATTCATATTTGATAGCAGATTTTAATATTGGAGTGCTTTAAAAGATATTCCCTAGTGACGAAACTTCTATCGTATCGATGGCAGAACAAAAAAACACTTTCAAAAATTCATTTTTTATTTTATTATAATACAATTTAATATTGACTAGCCCCTGCTTCGCACGGGTGCAATCTACTGATGTGGTGACACCCTAAGTTAAATATTAACGTATTCTACATTTAATTATTTTGGAATAAATTCTCTTAATGTTGGTAAAAATTAAATTAAAATCCATTGTGTAGTTTAAAAAAAATAAACGGACAGACAGAAACGAATAGGTAGTCACTTTGTTTTATAAGTATCCTATTTTTTTTATTATAAAATACTTTAATATTACATCAGCGTAACTTAGGGTATACTTTTTAGCAAGACAGCATACAAAAATATATTGTGATATTATTCTGGCACTAGTGTAGTTTAACAAGAGAAATTTTAAGCTAGCAAAGCCGTATCGTGTTAGCCATAATTGCGGTTTTTATCAAAGAGCTCAAATAAACCAGACTACTACTTTAAGCGTAATTTTCATACATGTACTTTGAGCATAGCTTTAGAAATTCTCTGAAAAAACGCATCGTGCATTTCCTGTTATCTTTCCCGTAGTACCTAATAGTAATTCAACGAAATAGAACTGAGCAGAAGTAGTTATTACAAAATTACGTTCCTGGTATTTTCATGTTCACTATTCAGTCGGAAACAAGACTTGTTTGATACAATTTTTGCGGAAGAATGATTTAAAATGAAGCATATTAAAGGTTTTTTAAAATTGCACATTTTGTTCATCGCATATCCAAATTTTAAAAAAAATATCATTATAAGTATAAGCGTATAAGAAATAAATTATCATTTGCTTGAACGGTGAAGAAAAACATCGTGAGGAAACCTGCATGCCTGAGAGTTCTCCATAAAGTTCTTGAAGTTATGTGAAGTCTGCCAACCCGCACTCTGCCAGCGTGGTGGACTATGGCATATCCCCTCTCATTCTGAGAGGAGGCTCATGCCCAGCAGTGGGACAGTTTATTAACAGGGCTGATTAATATTTTTTTTAGTTCCGCAGATATCGGTGAATGATAAGGTTTTGTGTGTTATACTATAGAGCACCGCAGCAATATGCGTGCTTAGTTTCTGTTGTTGCAAATTTGAACACAGTCTTGTATCAGTTTGAACACACTCTCAATCTGCCACAAAAGGCAACAAAGCATAATAAACAAGTCTTATATTTAGAAGGGATTTAATTCAACATATTTTTCCTTAATATCGCTTTAACATCATAACAGTCCCTATGTAACACCACCGATCCTTTTGCCATGCTATAATCATCTTTAAAAATCTTTAAATCTATGTTTAGCATTTCATGCATTTCGCACAGTTGATAGAAAATTCATCATTAATGACAAAACTAAGCAAGAATTTATTTGATCAAGTTTTGCATAATTATTGTCTCTTTAATTTTCCATCGCATTTCCACACAAGTGACTCTCCAAAACGGAACAGTGGTGCGGTGTAAGTAATTAGTACACAATGTCCCGGGATCGTTGTGCCCGCTTCCTGTTCCGTGCTCCGGGAACATTTGCTCAATGTGTTCCGACTAGATTCGGTGGTTAATTATGCTCTGATGTTATCATGGGAGCATATTTTGACTGAGTAACTTTCGGAGACAGTTTTATTGGTAAGGAAAATAATTAGGAACATCCAAAGACATAAGAAATCTTTCCTAGGTCTTTGGAAACATCTTTATAAGTCATCAATTTCTTGCTAACGGAGGTGATATAATAGCTATTTGATTTTTTACGTGCAAGAGTAGAGATTTTTAGATGCATTCCATTTTCCCTACTTCCATCAATAGGTTTTATTCATAAAAAAAACGATAATAATGACCCATATCGTCATAAAAGCAGTTTTCAACGGAAGCTAATGAAATCCTTCTCGGAACTAAACAGGATGTGAGAACCAGTCAAATTGTCTTACGGAAGAAACACTTGAAACGTGCAAAAATGTGCAATTTTTGACACTAACCAAATCTTTTGAACCATAAATCTATGTTGTAACTATGTAAGTGCCTTATCAGTGCTAAGAGGACCCTTGAGAACTTTTTACGACAACATCTGGACTGCACACTTCAGCCCTTGTGCCCACGTGCTCAGAATTAGCATACAAAAAACGGTGGAGGGTTTCTTTGTATGATGTTGGATATGTGTGAATTACCTAATTATTATTACCTACCTATATATATAGAAATATAATTTTGTATTTCGTTATAGATATAATATAGATTATATCTATAACGAAATACAAAATTATATTTCTATGGAGTTTTGTGATACTTTGTTAGGTAACAATGAATAATGACACTGAGAAAAATGATATCAAATTCCAAAAAAAATACAACGCGATATGCTTTGTAACTTTTTATAAACAAGATTTTCAACATACTGAAAACTCCGAAGAGGTGATAAACAGATGAAATATAATGTCCAAGAGAATGTCTATGAGGCGCATTAATTTATACTTCATCGCTTAGATAAATAATTATATAGGTACTTATCTTTTTTTGTAGGTACATTAAAAGCCTACACTCGTTAAAAAGTCGTCTTTGAACAACACCAATCTAAAATAACAACAGACACTCAACATTCAGCAATCACATAAAGCGACACATTCCGTATTTAGCCAACAAATACAGAAACCTCAACAGCTGCCAAAATAACCAAATAACCACACTCCGTAAGTGTTAATCACTACTCTCTATTCCAGACTCGCTTTAAAATGTATTCGACAAAACAAGATTTCTCGGTAGAATGGGTATAACGAAATTATGCTGCAGAACAAAGCATAGGGGCTTGTAACCCTTATTACAAAGTTACATTAACTGTATGCAACCTACAACGTTGTACGTTGGCCAACTTGTCTATTATGCCGCCTGCAGCACGTGCAAATGCGTATGTAAATTGTAGTTGCAATTTATTTTGTAGTGCAAAGGGAAGTGGAAAGTTTGAGTTCTTGTTTTGAGAAGCGATCACATAATAATTACCTGAAATAAATAGTTAATCACTAACAGGTCACCAACATAACAGGGGTTACTTTGGAGTTAATCCGTGGTGTTCCTGTTAAAGTAGGATCGCAAAGTTCTTTCTTATCAAACTCTTAAGAGCGCAGAAAACGAAAAGGCCAGGTACCTATGTAGGCTACAAACTAGCAATATATCTTGGATGCCAATGCTCACTGTGGTCTTTAAACCGGAGTTTTTACTGCTGCACGTGTTTCGATTGGTGCAATGCAATCAGTGAAAAACGATTTTAAAAACAGGTTCAATATTTCTGTATCTTCAATATTTTAACATTCCCTGTTAGCTAATAATCTTAATACATCATAGTTTTCGAAAATGAAGAAGATTTATTATTTATTTGAGTAGGTACAATAGTTTCACGTATTCAGCAAGTAATCTCGAAGCCTTCACAAACAGACCTTAATTGTAAACAAATTCAAATCAAAACCATCTTACTATTGTAATTTCTCTCGTTGAGAATACACGTCATAGTATCTATTTACTTGCCAACAGGAGCCGTCCGCTGAATAATACAGTCGCGATATTGAATAAAGGATCACGTACGACGAGCAAATCCATTGTTATTTTCAAAAGAATTATGTCAAAGCGAGTCGTTGCTCCGGGGCTAATAATATTGAACTATCAAAGAACGGAATTCCCAGACACTGTTTCACCTTTCGTAATACCCGAATGTGTATCAACTGGGCCTTTATAAATGTCGTCACCGATTTAAGCGCATACCACACGTTAATACAGGCCCGGGGCATATCGCGTAAGTACCCGTGTATCTGCAAATAATGTTGAAGTAGGTATTCCATTATATTGGATCCTTGCCTTAGGCGAGGGAGCGTCCGGTTCTAATAAACAAGACAATATTCTAGCTATGCGATATAGACGGATGCCTGTGTTTATTCAGTCGGCCTCTGAGAGTTATAGGTACCTATTATTATTATTTGTCTTTAAGTGTTAGCGAAGCGAGTCCTTTGTTGTCTTAGATACTCTTTATCAATAATTCTATTGTTGCGTCGTGTTATTTTTGGATGAATGAAAGTGTACCCTTTAGATCCATGTCCTTATTTATTTTGGAATGGTTAGTACAAAAGTCGACATGCTATGATGTGACTATACAACTTTTAAAGCTAAAATTCAACTTCCGATACTAGGAATTAAAGGAAAACAGAGTGAGCTATTTATTTTGCTGCGCAAATAATCTTTGACAGAAACGGGTTAGTGTGACGATCGTATTTATCAACTTTACTGGTTGAGAAGCTTGTTATTTGCCAACACTAGAAGGTAGGTACTTACTCTAAAAGCACTAAAGTTTGTAAGGTAGGTAAACAAAAACGAAAATAACTATGTTGTCAGCTGTTTTTAGTTATAATGCCTTAAAAAATCGTAAAATGGAAGCTATAATAGTGTAGTATTTAATAGATTTATTTAATAAAATAACTCTATAGGGTATGGTCAATGGTTTCGAAGGGCCTGATGGCATATATCTGCAATTATTATTTCTGTGCGAACTGCGAAACGAAACATTAAACGGACTCAGCTTCTTGGATATCTAAAATATAGGAGCATCAGGTTACCTATACGATATGACGCACTTTTTACCAACTTTCTGCTTTCATTGAACAAAGGAATCTTAATACACTGTACCAATTTATACATCTCCATCAATAAGTATCGATGCCATACAATAAAAGAAAATACAAGTAGCTCACGTCCACACATCCAATAACGATATTCATACAGTAAGTACATTCCTACATAAGTAATAAAAGCATGATATCAAAGGATTTCGTGTTCTTTATGTGACGGTATATTGTGAATAGCTACTTCTTTTGTGTTACGTGAGTTTTGCAAATTCATAAATATTCCTATACAATCATCAAACTTTGTAATTTGAGGAAATATATTTGGAGCTTCGAGTTCGTCTTTTGTGAATATTTAAACAATGGGGAGATGGAATTTAATCATTTGTAATAGTTTTTAATTACGAATTATCTGTATTTGTATGGTAATATATTTTTTGGAGCAGAAAATTTGTGTAAAACAGTATCTTTGGTAGTCGATGCGCCTTCGTAGATCAATAATATTAAAATATTGAGCCGTTTTAAAATAACCGCCAAGCACCTAAATTTAACTTACGGACAAACACACTGACAACTGTTGCTTGATAATTCAAAAGTAGTAAATGTTTTAATTGAAATAAATGTATTGACTTTGAATGACTTTGGCAAAAGCAACTAATAATCGCACCAGACAGCAAAGATAGTATAAAACTAATAAGAAATAAACAGCAGACTTCTTGTGTAAAAGAAACTCCACGAATTAATTAAACGCACACAAAAGCCTACCTCTGAATGCAAACTAAACAAATAAAAATAAAAGTATTGTTATGAAACTTGCACAGCTTTAACATGATAATCATAATTATGAATGTTTGTTCACGCCAAAACAAAACAAGAGTATGGGACTTACAATAAAGATATTTGCCGCGGGCTTATCCCGCAGTCTGATAAAGGTGATGACATGGTGTGTAAGCGTTAGAGTATTGCTTTAATAACGACAATAACTCACTTAAATTCATGAAAAATTAACATAACCCTCTAAAACCAAAAAAAACGCGTCGGTTTTGCCCTCTAGGCACGCCCCTGCTACACGCAAATCTGATTCGATTAATGATGTATCATTTCAAACTTGAAATATAGTAAATAGTATGTTATTGGTCTCTACAGTCATTGGAGTTTAAAATGCTTAGCTTGCATTTACACAGCAAAAAATTTAGATAGCGCAAATTACTTTGGAAATAAGATTCGAAAATTTGCAATTTTTTTTCCGCAATTTTTCTAATTAATAGTAGGTAGGGACTTATACACGTACAATCGTACATAAAGAAAGTGACGATGAATATAAAGAGCAAATACGTCCGCTGCCAACAAATACTAATATAAACGCAACCTTATTTTACGAATTCCTGTGAAGGCTTTCGTAATTACTTCAATTATACTTTTATTACTTCAACCATAACAGAACTGTTCCAATCCATTTTTTCATTCTTAATTGATAGTAACGACAGGTAATAATCAAATGCTGTAAAATAAATGTTGATTAAATTTTTATTAGCTTTTCTGTGTGGTGCCAGTTTCGTTTCAAGCCGCAGTGCCGTTGTTAATATTTTAATGCTTTGCCACAGGTACCTAGTTACCAAAACAATACATAACCGTCAACGAACTTATAGAATCCATACATTGCTACGTTAAGAGAAAACTTTGTACCCCTTTTTAATTATATTCTGCATAAAAGTTTAATGGAGAAGGAGCAGAGAAAGTGCAAAAAGCTAAAATTTATATTTTTTTTCTCAATTAGTCAATGTCGAGTGGATAGTGACTGAAACGACTGCCATTATTTGTGTGTTATCTAATAGTATGATTTGTTTTAGATCAACTGTTTTAATTAGTTGCAGAAATCTTTTTTCGGATTTTCTTTCTAATAACGACATGCAACTACGACCAACAATCTGGTCAAACCTAGGGATTATTACATTATACCCTCGCAAACAATCTCATACAATTGATCTAGCATCAACATCATTAATATCTTACAATTTTCACCTTCATCTTCTTTAAAAATACAATTTTCGAGTCTTAATTCGAAAAAGCCTTGCTTATCCACTTATTCAAACACTTGAACAATATAAATCTTATGGCATCTCGTAAAAAATTAAAGTGCCTGCAATATTTTTACCAAAATCTACCCTATGCATAACTGTATCTATTTTTGCATGAATCTCGCCTACTCCGTCTCTCATATCGTATTCATTAGATTTCATTTGTCAGCGCCCGTTTCTTTGATGAATTATTCACGCACACGCAATTTGTTTACACTAGTCATATCAAAACTATTTCTGTTGAAGTTGGACGTAGATATATGCGCGTGATTACTCTCCCGTTAATTTATCTTGCGTCTGCGATGAAGCGTACTTCGTCCGGTTTTATAAGCTTTGTTATTGCTTGTCTTGTTGTGCATTTTGATAAATGTTTAGCAGCATGACTCTCTATGCTTTGACTCACTTCAATAAAATCTCTTTCGCTGTTACTGTTTTTGCTAGAAAATTCTTTTATTTTTTGCTATTGTTATTTTCCCCATCAATGACCTCTATAAACACAATAGACTTCAAAATCGAACAACATAATTCCGCAAGGAAAATTCTCTTAGAATCAAACTCGCATTTTCATTCCTATCTCATATTTCACTAGAATAAAACAACGTTGTGGGGCAAAGGCACCCTTTGAACAAAACACGGTTATCCTACGGGTTTTGTGTTGAAACTTTTCAATAATCATTGAGGGAATCCTTCAGTGGACCTGTTTCTCTTTTATTTTTGATCCAAGATAGCCGTAGAAATCCTTTCCTTGTTTGAAACGTTATATATGGCTTACATATTGAAATTATGTTGTCGCAGTAGGTAATCTAAAACGAATTTTTAATACGTTACACTGGGATTTCACCCATATTGCGGGTACCATAAAATACATTATACATAACTTCTACAATTTTATTCATAACGTCCTTACGTGATAAACAAAGCAATATTATTGAAGCTTGTTACATAATTCAGAAATATAAAATAATGTGGTAAAAGAAAAGCACTCAATGTTAACGTAAATGTCCTTAAAATATGAAACCGTATCTGTATTACTAAAGCCTTAAAAAAGGTGTCAACAGATTCCAAATATAGGATTTTTACATAGCCCGTATTATTTGTCGTAAAAAAATCCATAAACACAAAATGCCTAAATACATTACGCTAAGAGAGGTTAAACAGAGGCGTTTTTACGTCGTATTTCTAGACATAAATTTTAGTAGCCTAATGTAAGAGATCAAAACAAAAAGAAAACATGTTTACTTACATAATTTACTTTATGTACCAAGACAAGGTCATGTAGAACGCAAGATTTATGTAGAACCGTGTAAAAAGATATTATAATGTACCTAAAACAGGATCCTATTATGCGTTTAAACAAAAATTGGCAACATTTAGTAATAAGAATCACTCATCTGCTTACCAAAATAATGATGACAAGACGGCACGACCTATAGTGTGATATTTGGAAACTCATTTTTAGGGGTCTTTACCTGAAGGGTGCCTAGGGGACCCTATTATTAATCTTCGCCGTCTGTCCGTCCGTCACAAAGCTGTATCATAAGAACCGTAATTACTATATATATCTTTATGTATCTAAAAAAACATTTAGGTACCTATCTAAAAAAAAAACAGGATGATTTTTATTTTCTTGTTACATCATCATGTGGGGTATCAAAATGAAGGGCTTAAAAAGACGATTACAAAAATATATAATATATGTCATGGACATCAAAAACTAAAAAGTAAAAAATAGAAAATTAATAATTTTATAAAAACCCGACCGCGGTTTGCCCTACGTCTTATCTGGTGTTATAGAACTACCAAAAAGAAAACAAGACATTGCAGTCGGGACCCAGTGTTTCCGGGTAATAGTCATATGATGGGTCCCGAGTCGGAACTACCAAAAAGAAAACAAGACATTGCAGTCGGGACTCCCGACTGCAATGTCTTGTTTTCTTTTTGGTAGTTCTATAACACCAGATTATTATATTTTTAAGCATGTGTTGTAAATTTTTTGAGCAAATAAATTATTATTATTATTATTATTTTTTATGGTTTTTGTTACACGGGACTTAAGAGTCCCGGACCTTTCGAAGGCGTGCGTGGGGCCGAAGCCAACACGTAGAGGCCCTTTACAATTTGAATATAAAATGTAATGGTGACATAGCTGGTGATCACCCCTGCATGCACCACAGAAATACACCCAAGGACAATCACCAGCTTATGCAGGACTATTGCAATACATGTGGAAAAAAGAAATTACTTGGGCTATTGTGATGGAATGATAATGGACTAAGATAAGGGAACTATGTGAACCTATGGCGCCTGCCGGAACAATGTATGTGCACATGTAAAAATAGCAGACGGAGACTTGCCAACTCTCTCACTGGGCCCCCTGAAAAAAGTCACTCGAGTCGCAACAAAGGGGGCAACAGAAACGTGAGTGGCTGAAGGGTGGAGAGGCTTCGCTGGACTTTAAACTCAGATCACTTGCTCCCTGAGGGTCCGGCATCACTGGCCCACTCACCACTTACGCTCAGCATCCACCCTCCGAGCAGAGGGGTTCTGCTCTAGCGACTCCACTCTAGACAGCCAATGAAGGCAAGCTGGAGGTGGGAGACCTGTTCCTCATCAGTGTTCACTCCGACCAGCCAATAAAGGCAAGCCGAAGGTGAGGAACGGTGGCTTCTCCCTGGAGCACTCGGGTACCGCGGGGTCGCTACTCCCCGTCACCTCGCCTCAAGGTGCCCTGCGGGTTTATTATTATTATTTTAGTTTCTTTTTGTTGCACGGGACTTTAAAAAGTCCCAGACCTTTCGAAGGCGTGCGTGGGGCCGAAGCCAACACGTAGAGGCCCTTTACAACTAACTTAAAATATATAAAATGTAATGGTGACACAGCTGGCGATTATCCCTGTATGCACTATATAAATGCACACAAGGAGAAACCCCAGCTGTGCAGAACTATTGCAAACATGTGGAGAAAAACTACTTGGGCTATTGTGATGTAGTGGATTGGTTTTGGGGAACTATGGGAACCTATGGCCCCTGCCTGTCCAATGGTTGTAAACACAGATAAAATAGGCAGGGGGTGACTTGCACACTCAGTAAATGGGCCCTCGAAAACGGCCGCTAGCACATAGTGACGTAGCGACAAGGGGGCAACATATCTTGAGGTGCTTGAGGAGTGGAGCGGTATTCCACGGCTATCAGGACAATCCCGGAAGTACGGTCAAGATCCCTACCAGCATCTTACTGTAATACTTCCTTTCCCCGAGCACGTTTGCTCTTGCGAATCTCCACTCAAACCAGCCAATAAAGGCAAGAGAGAGGTGGGAGCCTTGTTCCTCGTCAGTGCTCACTCTGACCGGCCAATTAAGGCAAGCCAGAGATGAGGAACAAGAGTTCTCCCGGGAGGGTCAGGTCCGTGGGGTCGCTACTGCCCAACAGCTCGCCACAAGCTGCCCTGCGGGTTATTATTATTATTATTATAGAACTACCAAAAAGAAAACAAGACATTGCAGTCGGGACCCAGTGTTTCCGGGTAATAGTCATATGATGGGTCCCGACTGCAATGTCTTGTTTTATTTTTGGTAGGTAGTTCTATAACACCAGATAAGAAGTAGGGCAAACCGCGGTCGGGTTTTTATAAAATTATTAATTTTCTATTTTTATTTGTGGTAAGGGTGTTAATTTTTAAAAGCTTATTCATTATGCAAAGCATTCATAATTTACTATTTAGGTAATTACTTATAAAGCATGTAGAATTGCAGACTGGTAAATGTTCATTTTCTGCAGAATATCACTATAGTAATATCCCACCTAACAGCGTCTGTTTTAAAGGGCGTCTTGGTGACAATGAACAGATAGGCACTGTCTCATGTCTAGACTTAGATCCTAATCTTTCTAGAATAAGACTCTTATTATGCTTTTTTTCTTTGGCAGTGATTACTTCGTGGTTAATATAACTTTATGAGGAAAAAATATGTAGGTATATGTTAAAATAACAGTAGTCAGTGTTTTAATTACCCCTTAAAGATTTCCCAGCAATTATTTGGTGAATTAATTAAAATAAAAAAAAAATGTTTGTAATCTGCGTTTTTACCTACACAAAAAAAATGTTTACATAAATAAGCGCGTAATAAAAAATACTGTTCCCGATTAAATCTTCCAAACCACCAGTAGGTAAATTGCTATCATTTTTCTCATGTAATCAGAAACTGTATTCAAAACCGGTTCCCCCAAAACATTTTCATCTTTAACCAAAACTCCGTACATTTCCCAAAAGAAGTACCTACTACGCAAGCCGATGAATATGAAAACGTAAATTGAACTCAATAACATATCAAAGGACTCGTCGGTCCCGGTACCACGAAAGCCGCTCTTTTTGGCCTACCGGGCTTTATCCCAGCTTTAGCACTGACAAAATATTTTCGGGACTTTTGAGGTTTTCATCCATTTTAGTCTTATTTCAAACATGTGGAATTTCAGTAACGTCCTCGGTTCTTTAAGTTTGGGTATCTCTAGATTAGTTCGGATATTCTCTAGAAAATATAACATGTTTTCATTTAAAAATACCTACCTATTGTTTTGCACAAATAAGATACAATTAAGTTTTTGCGATCAATTCACTACACATTTTAACAAAATCCTAATCCTGCGACCATGAACGCTGAAAAGTATTCAAAACGTTAGGAAAAACAAAATTCGGTATCATACGTGATGTAATCCGTTAAAACTTGTTATAAAAATATTCACTTTAAAAAAATAAGTGTGTATAAAAATAAAAATTGAATTATACATCCCATTTATAGGCTGCAAATGGTAGGCAATAAATGTGATTGATAGACTCTCCAACAAAAGCAAAACCGGCTGTATTTAATTGTTATAATCACCTACTTCAGAAGTAACTTAAAAACAAGGCGATTGCTACAAAATAATTCCGTAGGCGTCGACAGTTAATTTTATTATGAGCTTACAATAATTAAGTTTCGACCCGTTCCGGTATTTAAACCGGTCAATTATATAAATTCGAATTTCGGATGTCATAAAACTGAGCTGGGTAATAATGAACATGCGGCGCGTGCAGTAAACTATGTCGCAGTTAATATCGAGTACGCGACTTATTGGACATTTAGCTATTTGGCCGTCCGGCGTCCACTAAATAAAGTGAGCCTCACACAGACTCATCGCTCAACGTAGATTTCATTTACTGAAGCAGTCTCTCAAAAGATGGCACAATACAGTAAATAACGTCAAATACCATTACTTATTACTTCGGAAGTTTCGTTAAGGATTAAGCCTTTTTTAAACACACATTATTATAATAATAATACATCGTTTAAGTATTTTCGTAAACTAAACAGCTCTCGTAAATTTAAATTAATTGCTTTAAAATCAGTGATAAAACTTTAAATTACAACCAAATTCAATTCGTAACGGAGTTATATCAAAATCTTTTATGGAAATGTCTCGGTGTCTAATGTGTCTTCATAAAATGTGAGAGTAACCTATGATAGTGTTAATATCCCGGGAAGCAAGACTTATTGGTCGTTTGCCGTTACCAGAAAATAAATGGCATAGCCGCCTAGCGTAGTGCCATGAACGTACTTGATCACTAGTTACGCTACACACTGTATATTAAGATGAATTATGCTTTTAATAATTGTTTTGGCTCCATACTGCGGTTTTAATTGTAAATTATGATATGAAAATTTGTAGGTACCTATGCATTTGAATTACATACCAAATTAATAATATTACTAGATACCCAAGTAACATTTAGGCGCTAACTTAGGAGTTATAAATGTTGTATTTAAACGCTTAAAGTGATACAGGACTTAGTTTTGGAAATATTTGCTATTATCATCAGTTTCGAGTTTGCCAACCGCAAAAAAAAACCAGGTAACATAACACTATAACTTTAGGTTTGTATTTCATAATAATTGTTATGAAATACAAACATATTTGCGGTCGGAAAACTAAAATACTACTTGCTACGGAACCCTACACTGTGTGTGGTTCGACACGCTCTTGCCCGGGTTTTTTGTACAATATTTCTTAAAAATGTCTGGTATTAATTAAAATAAAATATTATGTAGGTAATCTTACTAAAATAATAAAAATACAAGAGCCTGATCTAATTAGCAAAAATCAGGATTGACTATGTTACGTTAAAAAACTCAAACTTATCCGAGTGACCGGGCGATTCGAACCGTCTCTATAATATTGAATAAGTTTTAATTAAAAAGCCCTCGTCGTGCCAAAGTTTGGACGCAATTAGCGGGATTGGGCCGCGAATCTACGGATCATGGAGTCCAGTTGAACACGAGCGTTGTCCTATAAGCGCGAACTAAAAGCACATCCCTAACGTGTTACCGTAGTATATGTATGAGTATTCTACAGACAGATACGTTAATGAATGTTGGTAACAAAACTGAATGAAAACTTATTACTAATTTATTCTGTATGATTTATCTATAGGCTTAGAAGAATCAAAAATAATATTTATTGATTAACAACAAACATAAATATATTTATTTATAATTGATTAAAGCATTATATAAAAAGGCGAATATTTTTGTAAAGTGATTATATTTGATAAACGCCGCATTGCTTTTTTTTTCACACCATGTCCATTGTAATCTTATTATTTTTGCTATGTGTGCTGAAAAGATTTATCACACAAGTAAACTGAATTTAAATTAAATAAACTGTTTTGTTAAACAAATGCGATTTTAACAAGAGGTCAAATATTATTTTAAACTTTATTTATTTTCATTACGTCAAAGGGTTTTAGAACAGGCGTTCGAAATTATTAATTTAAGCAACACCCTCAGTTGGTCAAAGCATAATAAGTAAACTTAGGACCGATGGCAGTTTCGTATTAATCGGTTCACTGCTTGCGCAAAACAATGGCTCACAATCGAAACCCGGTGCCAACAACGAGCAACTTACAATTTTGACCGATTCCCCAACACAAACGCAACATCGAATGTGTTTACTGACTGGTTTAATTTTACCTAATTATCAGCATGTTCTGCTATGAATACCGTGTAAATATTTAACAAAATTATTACACCAAGGAGTTCAGCTAACACGGTACGAGACTTGTAATATTAATTAATTAAGCTCATATGAAGCTAGAACATAACACGAGGCGTTAACTCTAGTTATTCAGTTTTCACTAACAGCTATACCTGCGGCGCTTCTACGAGTTTTATTGTTATATCAGGACCACCTTTGGTCATCGCTGTGTTTCGATGGTTGTTATATTGTATAATGGACTTGTTTCTCGTTTCCTGCTGTCGTATCAGCTTGAATGGTAATACCTACTGTTATAAGTTTGGCTATGAATATTTGAGCTAATTCGATGATAGCATTTACGCCATTTATCAATATAATAAAGATAGAGTGCAAATTTTGTGAGTTTGTGTACATGTGGAGCGGGTAATCTCTGAAACTACTGATCCAAATCTGAATTTTTTTTCAATAATAGAAAGCTACATTTATCCTTAATCTTATCCTAAAATTTGATGGTCTTGATGTAGGTACACATAGAAGGTATCTACGGGTATGTTCGGAACGAACTAATTTTGGTATGTAGATCTGAAAAAAATATATTTCACTCATATCCAACTATTTTTGTACTGTGATAAAATCTTCTAGTAAAATTTCTTAGTAAAGAATTGTGGTGTACCAAATTAATCGTAAATTCCTTTAGTTCTGTACACAATGAAGTCCGTCTTAAACCAAGCCCGAATACACTCTAAGAGCGCTTAACAGGATTTCATAACAACAGAATCACGTACATACCGCAAATTCCTCAAATCCTCAGTCCGTATTTCAGACGTACCTCGGTATTAGAACCAGGCATCTATTATTTGGTGCTCATTGCGAATAAGAGCTAATTACTCGCCTTCAAGCTGCTTGAACGCTGACATTCTTCAGCGGTTGTCGAGAAACTGGGATGTGCGAAACGGTCCGTACAATTTTATTTTGAGCACACTTAGGTATTCAAAACAAAATAGGTATAGGTACCGGCGGCATGAGTCGTGAGCACACATCGCGCATGTACCTAAATTTTCAGCCCAATAGATAATAGACAGTTGACAACACACAATAGAGAATAGTCCAATAGACGACTCTCATCGACTGACGAACCAATCGCATGCAGCCTCGATGCCCCCCACCCTCTTCATTCCGCCAAAGAGACCGAAAAATCAACTAATGCGCAAGTGAAGTTTATGTTCAAGACTCGTATCGGCAATTATTGTTAAAATTGATACTCGTAGCAATCACAAAATATTCCATTGTTTCTACAATTCTCATACCGCTTCGAAGAACAGCTCAAAACTTTTAAACTGCTGGACAGATTTTCATTAAATATAACTAGGAAACTTTCCGGTTAAACTAGCTTAAAAAAAAATGTCTTAAAATCGGTTTATCCGTTTGGGAGCTACAAAGCCACAAGCAGACACACACACAGACAGAGATAGGCATCAAATAGGCAATTAATAAATTTTAATATAAATTATAAATAGATAATGTGAAGGTAATAACGCAATAATTCGTTGTTGTTTGTGACTTCGTTTGCATACAATCTAACCTCGTTTGATCCAATTATGTGTAGAGTACCTATCCAAAAATCTTTTCTTATTTTCATACTTTTATCTTCAATAGGTAGTTTAGTCTATGCGATGTCTGTCAGTCACAAATGGTTTTATGAGTGTGTAATAGAAAAAGATATGTATGTAGTTACTCTTCTATAACATTATTCTGAAGCATTATTCAAAAACCCCATAATATCGTAATTGAAGACACAACCGATGAATTACACATGCTAACAATTCTAAAAACCACATCAAAACTCTTTGTTCAAAAGAAATTCCCAAAGAATTTTATGCTTCCTTTATCCGAAACTGATAGGTATCTACAACATTAACTAGCTGTTCTTTTATAGTTCTAGTTTAAATAATCATAGCGTTTATGGTTGTACTAAAATCATTGGCATGTGAAGATGTGGTTTCTAAAGTAGTGTTTATGGGTAAATGGCCGCCAGTCACCCATGACCGTTAGAAACAAAAAAAACCGGGCAAGAGCGTGTCGGACCACGCACAGTGTAGGGTTCCGTAGCAAGAGAAGCATTTCAGCCTTCCGACCGCAAATATAACTTTGTATTTCATAGATAATATTGTTATGAAATACAAAGTTATTTTTGCGAATGTCGAACTCAAAACCGAAAAAAGTAAATATTTCAAAAAGTTATTGACGTATCTTGTTCAAACCAATTTTAATCGAGAGTATTAAAATTTATTGGATGCCATTAGCTTGATTTTTTCCAGATTTTTCGGTAGCGCGGTTGGAAAATTACAGTGAGGGGGACACTTTGTTAACGACTTTCGGAGCTCCTAGTTCACTCAATATGCACTTAAATAAAAAAGTTATTTAGACCTATTCAATGATACCCCACATGACGGGGTGCAGGAAAATATTTTTTTTCAGTCTTTAGTTTCATGTATGGGAGCCCTAATTATTTTATTTTTTATAATTTTACTACAGGCCTTTATGGCGGCTTATAAAAGACATCTACCTATGAAGTTTCATACAAATTGGTTATGAACTGTAGATTTGACGAGGGTGTGACAGACGGACAGACGGACAGACAGACGGACATGACGAAACTATAAGGGTTCCTAGTTTTACTTCGGAACCCTAAAAAGGTTGTGTTCTTTGTTTAAACATATCGTAGCTGGTCATTATAAGGTGCCAGTATGCTAGTTAAGTCATTATTTTAAGCAATTCTCTTGGCAAGGTCTGATGGTTTGAGATCCTATGCGTGATCTGTATACGCTTGATAAGTTCTCATTTTAAATGCCAACCACACGTCTAAAAACATAACGAGGTTTACAAAAACCATTTCCGTTTCACTTAAAGTTATTTATTTAGAAATTATGCTGTTTAACCATCCCATGACCATGTCTCGTTTACACACGATCTCGGTACCATAGTGCAAGATCTTGTAACTTTTATTTAAATGCCCCTTTTACTTTATTAATCTTTAGAATATTTTTAACGTTTTCTAAACATTAAAAATAAACTATTCCATTTATATGCCACTTTCAACCAATAAACAATTGCTTAGGTACGTTTAATCTACTTTAAATTGATAGAATGGAATACGTACATAAACGATGAAAGTTTAATAATTGCTAACCAATCAAATCTACAAGCTAAGACATCTTTTTTCTGATCGATTTTACATTTCCAGAAAAAATGGTGATGCAATTATTACGATGTTTTTTTTTACCTTTTCAATATATTTATCGTGTCACCTTTGATTTTTTTCTCACAGCCATGTAATACTCCTTGCGGTCTCCTCCCAGCTCTATAGCGGGGTGCTGCGTATCGTCAGCTAACATAAAGCCTTCACAGACGAGATCTGACGGTGTGGAAAACCTTAAACCCCTGAGGTATGTTGATGAAGATGGTCCCGTCTAATTAAGCCCGTTTAGGTTGGGGCTAGTAATGAATGTTAATTATGACATTCATAGTCCACGACTTGATTTTAATTTGCATACTCAAATATTTTTTTAAGTTGGAAGGGAGAATTTGAAGTCCTTGGAGAGGTATCTTGAGAATTTTCAAGTAATTTCTTGTGCTTTCGGAAACTGAACCTTGAAGTTAATAAAGGGAATTTATGACCGCATGAATTTCATGGTTAATTTTGCCATAACTGTTGTAGTATGTTCGTATGTCCCTTGAGGGGTCACACTAATACTAGACGAGTGTCAGCTATTAGGGTAATTGCTGAGCACTTGACAACATGAAGTATTTTTATAAAACCTATATTTAACCACCATCATGTTAGTGAAAACATTTGAAGTGAAACAAGAAATGTACACACAAGTGTTTTTAATTCACTTACGACCTATTTCAACACTTCTGGATAAGCACCTGCTAAGTTAACTTATCGAGCAAATAATTTTATACAAAATTGTTTCCGAATTTGAATTTATCTGATGGATAGTGTCAATCCGGATTCTGTGAAACAGGCCCTCGTCAGAAGAACTATTGGCCAGTGCCAGCAAACTTTAATGTTGCAAGAGAAAATATAACCGAAATTAAAAATCTACTAAAATAACTCACTTACCATAAGTATACTGCAATCTAATTCAGACTTCTGTATATGAATAAAAATAAAGACCTAGTCGCTGTCCTAACTTTAAAAACAATTAAACTAAAACAGATTCCATAAACAGATCCAGAAAGATTCTACCCCAGCCGAAGCTTGTAAACTTTAATAAGAGTACATGTTAAATATTTTAGCGAGTGTAGCGCCGCAAAACCGACTGGATTCCGCGGGGGTAGTAGAACTGAGCAATTTGCAGGAACGGCTAATTTCACATGTACATCATGCACTGGGTTATTTGACTAAGTGTCTTAACCATTATTCCTATAGTTGATATGCTGTAGGTGTATTGTTTCATTGAGCATCACCAGCTAACAGTAGGTATATTGAGAAATTACTAGCTTTAGTTTTATTATTATTCTGTACATCATTTCTATTTTTTAAATCTGATGTTGCTATTCTTAAGGTAATATAACTTTATTGATAGCTAGTCGTGTGTCAGATGAGATTTCTCATCGGTAACAACTCAGGAACCATCCGATTTTTCTAGCGCAGGATAAATTTCAAAAATCTTTTTCTAATGCTTACCTTAGTTATTTAAAAAACTCATGTGCAACATTTCATGCTACTAGACCCACTGGCTTAAGCTGAGCGTTGTCTGTCAGTGTTATTAATTTTACTACGTAGAACATAACATTATTTGATGATGTGGTATACCAGATTCACATGAAAGTATTCAACGTCATTTTTGAATATTATTATGCTAGATAAAACTTAGAAAATTATATTCACCTTAACAAAGTTACATATTAAAAAAATATTTTTACTGCCACAATTAAGTAGGTACCTACCTATAAAAGAAAACAAAGTTACTTAAATTATGATACAGATTCCCTTGAGCTTTAGTGAGCAGTACTCGTAAATTATCTAGAACTCGTCCCTGTGTCTTTGAAGTCAATTGCCAAACTTTTGGCGAAATTATAGTTAATTTTCATCGTCTCAACTGTAATATTGAAGGCAATACACAGTTGACTGAGGATAACACTAATAATCTTTGTGTTAATTCACATTTAAAACCAGATAAACCTTTGTTATACGTACAAATTACCAATAAACCGATGGATCCAATTGGCAATGCCTGAATTATTTTAGACATTATAAATGAATCCACTGAAGCAGTCATTGGTGAAGTCAAGTAATCTAGATTGGCTTGGGTGACATGGTTTGCATAAGTGCCTTCACTCGTAGTACGTTTGATTGATTTCTCATGCACTACTTACTTTAGGTCACAGATATTATTAGATGTATGAATAATGTATATGCGTCAGTGTATTGTATTAAATTAAGATGCTGCTTATAATCTAGCAAAACTATAATTTGCGCTATTGAAAATGAATAATCTGACTCTGTATAAATAATTTAATTATGTGTAAAAAACCTTATTGAAATACTGATCATGGTAATGACCATGCGCCTAATTTATTCCAAATCTATCTATACTTCATTACTTTTCCTTCACAATGACGTTCAAAATATAATCAATTTGTATTACGACACAATATTCTATAGCTTATTTTAGATGCATGAGCCTTAATCCTGACACGTCTTCATGCAATTAATTTAGTTTTCATGGTGATGAGCTCATCGCGCCTTTCGCCATCGCATTAACGCTACCCCGTGGAGGGAACGTGAACTTAATCCCTAGTTATTGCTACGTCACGTTACTAATATTCTTTTTCTTGTAGATGATAGTTAGCTTACTTAGTTTAAATACCTACATTTGATATAGTTGAGAATACTTTTAGAATCCTACTTTTGGTTTCGTAATGCATCACCAAGAGGAATCGAATATAATAATGTTAGCCTTTTTAGGGTTCCGTACCAAAATGGTAAAAAAGGAACCCTTATGGTGCGACTTCGTCTGTCTGTCTGTCTGTCTGTCTGTCTGTCTGTCACACCTGATTATTTCAGCAACTACTTAAGCTATCGACTTGAAATTTGGAACAGTTATAAAAAATGCTTGTTCAATTTTATTTCAAATGAAAAAAGTCCAAAAATATTTTTATTTTCATTGCAAAAGGGGCCGGAGTGGGGGTCCAAAATTTTAAAGTGGGGTTACTAGGTCAAGTGACATATCATATGAAAGGGCTTGATTTGCACATTTCAAAATATATTTTCATTTTATTTTATGTCTCACAGTTTTCGACTTATGATGAAAAATGTCTGAAAAAATACCATTCCCCCCCCCTTATCTCCGAAGTTTGCGGAGCGAAAAATCTGAGATAATTAGAGCTGATAGAAATTGACCCAAATATGGCACCAAAAATAAAACGATGTTCCTAACTATAACAGTTATTTCAAAATCATCAAAATTCCTTGACAAACAAACTTAGTTATGCGGTCCGGTTTTTTCACTTTTTACGTCCAAAACTGATACGGAACCCTCGGTGCGCGAGTACGACTCGCACTTGGCCGGTTTTTAGTTAAGATTAAGGAACAATTAAGATTCTTACTCGTGAAATACTTACTAAGACAATTTTTTTTTTACTCGAAATAATAATAGATTACAAAATACATAACTACATGAGAAGTATTAATAAAATTTGCTACAATTCCACTTCTATTTTTAGAAACACTGAGGTTGATCTATAATTCACTTCAATTAGACATTGGATGTTGGCACTCAACATCGTTAAAAGAGGAGCCCCAATAGCAATTATTAACAATAACAAGAAAATTAACGAAGTTTACTACGAACGTGAGATTGCAACTAGCAAAGCCGCTAATAAAGTGCACGCTCTTGATGAGGTTATCAAAATTGCATTACACAGCACCCAAAACACCGTGTGACAGTATTCGCGAAGCCGCGAACGCGCATGTAGGCTATCAACTGGGACCAAGGAATATTTAGACGGGCCATGAATCTTGAGAATGTGATACTTAAGGCCACGATATCCGAGTGCGATAGGCATTTAGCGCTCCCTTCCTCCCCGCGCGGCGAATTACGCGGAAGCGCAGTTCAAATGAACTCGCTGACCCCGCTGAACAACAATTTTGCGTCACAGTATAAATTCTACCAGCCTCAAAATATTAACATTAATTTCGTTCGTTAAGAAACGAAGGCCTCAAAAATTGGGGTTTCGTTTGTAGCTAGGTTTATGTAAAACGTTGTAAATACATTTATAAAGCACCTTACACAATTTATTTTATTAATAATAATTGTTTTTTTTATTATTTTCGACGAATCTCTCTTCTTTTATTAACCGACTTCTTTATGAGTATGGTCTATGGATTATGGCTAGCTATGCGGCTATGGTGGATATTACACTATCTATATCTATCTTACAGTGGCGAAGGGTCCCTACAATACGATTCCTACCGGCTACCCTTTAAAAAATAGCATGGGCAGTATTGCCTACTATTGTCAAATATTTTTCATCCCATCTATTCGAAAAGGACGACTTGGTTCGCCTTTAAGTGCGTCCAAAGGTAGTGTTTTCTATAAGAAACTTTTAGCGGGCAGTAATGAGTTTTTAATCCTCTTTAGATGTTTCAAATTCAATAGTGCGGCGCACTTATTGAATCTGACTTATAACCAATGAACTGTAGTGTTTTTGTAAGGGGGAAAGGGGGCTAAGGGGACTAAGAGGACTGGGACTAAAGGGACTGGGACTAAGGGGACAGGGACTAAGGGGACTATGGGGACGATAGAGACTAAGGGGACTATGGGGACAAGGGGACTATGGGGATTAAGGGAACTGTGGAGACTAAGGGGACTGAGGGGACTTTGGGGACTATGGGGACTAAGGGGACTACGGGAACGATGGGGACTATGGGGGCAATGGGGACGATGGGGACAATGAGGACTAAGGGGACTATGGGGACTTTGCTTGAAATCTGTAGATACCTAATAATAATAAGCTGGGTACTCACTTAGCAGTGTAGCATGTAACGTATCAGATACTGTATCAACCTGCAAGTGGGTACGGCTCGTCCACGGTCCACCGCGTATCTAGCTACGAGCTGCCGGATCACACTGCGAGCCGCCTTTGTGTTCCCAGCAGGGACTTGAAACGTTATTCAAAATAACGTTACGATTCGTTCCAGTAACGATAATTTGTACCGTTCCACCAGAAACGTAACATAATTAATTCTTTGTATATAACGATAGTTACAAACGGAACGAAATCTACAACTATTTAATAACGATATTATTAATATAATGATATAATAACGTTATTAATATAACGATATAATATAATAACGTTTATTCATTTCGATATCATTCATTTCGATACGCAACGTTGCCAGCTAGCCTTGACCTTGAGATCTGCGGCGATTCCCCGAGCGCAGTATTGGCAACAACGGCAACCTAGCATTTCGCCGTGTTTATTTTTATTTACATCTGATTTCAATCGTATAATTTGAGTTTATTAAATCATGAGCCGTAAGAAGAAAAATTTTGTATTCAGAGATTTTTCATTGAGCGATGACAAACAATCGTCGAAGTGTGAAGTTCCAGGTTGTAATAAAACTCTTCAGGTGCCTAAATACCTACTATCCTATATATTACTACGAATTATTATTGATCAAGTCATCATGTCAGTTGCATATTGAAAAATAGTACCTATGTTATTTTACCACCAACGCGACTGCGAAACCGGAATACCTCTGCAAACTTTCTTCAAATAATATAGGGTAATTGTGCCTGTTCTCGACCAATTAGTGGAGTTGTCAAATCAAAATTCAAAAAATAATATTTCTGCTAACAAGTACAAAAAATAATATTAAGTAATGTATTCTTAATATACTCTTTCATTTATGTTAAAGTCTTAGTTAATTTAGAATTAGAAAGAAAAGAAAGAAAATTTTTTAAATAATTAAATGTCTCAAAATGCCGTTTCTCCCAGTTTTCGACCGGAAAATTCAGTTTTCGACCACCTAGTACCCAGTTTTCCACCACTTACTGAAATTACTGAAAGTAAAGCATTCAGTGGAGAAAAGTAAGCATACAAAATTGAACGAGTAAATTATCAACCTCTCTTTATAATTCAAATGACAAAATCATCTAAAAATTCATGTATCAACATCTATACTAATATAATAAAACTGAAGAGTTTGTTTGTTTGAACTCGCTAATCTCTGGAACTACTAGTCGAGTTCGATCTTTTTGTATATGATAGCCAAATTCATGGGTAGAAACCCAACTATCTATGTATGTTCTCTCTCTGTTATATCTACTATATATGTTCAAGACTTTGGAGGTTAGTCTGAAAAAAGAATTTGTTGTTGATGAGCTTTTGGCACCTTTCTCAAAGGACTCCAACTCAAGCTGGTACTTGGCTGAGCCATCCCATAGTTACGCGCAGTTTTTCATGCACAAACGAACTTGTGCTTAGTACAATAAAAGCAACTGTCCAGACGTGAAGTACCGCCGCACCATTGAGATGATACCCAGCTTTTTAGCTGCCAATTGAGCCTTGGCCTCAATATAGCTCCAGGTGGCCCAGAAGCTCAAGATGGTTAGCTATCGGTATGATACGTCTCGGAAAGTAGAAGTGGCCTAGAATGGCCTCCTTTTGGCAGAGAACAGATAGGATTAAGTCTTAGCTGCATTTAACTTGACCACGTCGGCATCGCCCTAATCGAAAACTGCAATGTTAATATTTTGAGGCTTTAGTAGATCATTAAACAGCCTAGGTAGACCATATTATGCCTATTTTCGACCATCTGGTCGAAAACTAGACAATTAAAAACCGTAGTTCTGTTTCTCGACCGCTTTATTTTATGATTATAATATCAAAATTGGAAGTAACAATGTCGTTTTTCATATTCAATACATGTTAAACAATGTTGTTTAACCAACAAACAAACTAAAAAGTGCTAGAAAACATTACAAACTTCCTATTAATGTTACGACGCGCACTATTTTTTATTAGAAAACAACCCGTTTATTCGCGTTCGTTCGGAGCCACAGAATGATTTAATTACTTTCGATGTAAGATGCGTACAAATTACTTTGAGTGCTTGTGTATAAACTACTAATATATTAACCCGGCGTCATGGGGGTGAAAAAGTGTAACATGGACGTAGGGGGTGGGTCATACAGACCCGCTTATTAAATATGAAATAATCTAGTACTTCATAAATTAAAAATATCAAATTTGTTCGGGTTTATTTTTTTAGGTATTCATGTAAATAAATAAAAGAAAGATATCGTATAATAGTAATAAACAATCAGTCTTAATGTTTTAATAGCACATTTTAATACGAAACTAGGATATATAAAAAAAAAAACACTCCGCATCATTATCATTGATACAGTCAGCATAGTATGGTAAAAGTCATATGTGAAAAATGGCGCAAAATTGTTACACTAAGTGCGGGGGTGGGTCTTAGTGACCTTTTTCAACTTTGCGCACGTGTAACTCGCAGTGCGGCTGTCGCACGACCAATGTGTTGCCTGCGACGCTTAGAACAACTCAATCTCCAGCTACTGAGAACAACAGCAACGTCGGAAAGGTAGTAGGTAACCGAAATTCAAGCAAAATAAAATGTGCCGGGTCTCACAGACCCAACCCCCATGATGCCGGGTTAAAGTTTCTACGGAAACACAGTTTTAAAAAAGAATCGGCTTAGTTTTGCAATTTTTCGGAGTTCTGTAGCTACGTGCCGTCAAATGGTCGAAAATAAGCGGTGGTCGGCAAACAGGCGCACCTACCCTACGCACTCTCTCTTGAATACGACGGTGACTTATACCTACGGGGTGCGACGGCCGCGGCGCCGTGGTGGTCAATGAGAAAGAAAACTTCTTATGAATAACGTTACAAGTGAATCTGTAACGTTTTACCTATAATGTTATTATAGCGGATATAAGCATAACATTACTTATAATATTGTGCCACGAAAATGTTATTTTATAACGTTATTTTTTTATAACGTTATTGTTATTTTTCGGTTTGTAACGATACTAATCGTTACAAACTTTGGAATGTTATGAGGGAACATTTAGTGTAACGGAACGAAATTCATTTCGTTTTCAAGTCCCTGGTTCGCAGTGATACCGCCACTCGACGGGCCACGCGCGTGCGGCTCGCAGCGGGCTCGTGCCTACGTAGGTACTCACTTGATACCGTATCTGATACATTACATGCTACACTGCTAAGTGAGTACCCAGCAGTGGCGAAGGGTCCCCACAATACGATTCCTACCGACTTTCCTTTGAAAAGTAGCATAGGCAGTATTGACTATTGTCAAATATTTATAATTAGCTTTTCGTGGCCAGGTAGAAGCATTTCTAGCTCCGGCTTACCTCTTACAAAAATTGACCCTTCGCCACTGGTACCCAGCTATAGATAGGCTTAGCTAGTACTGTGACGAAAGCAAGTAGGTAGGTAGGTATATAAATACAACTACAATATTGCTCTGTCGTGTCAAGGATAGTTACGATCAGCAATAATACCTAGTATATTGTTGATTGAAGGTAGGTAGGTAGTTATAAATAGGTTAGGTACCTACTAGTAATCAAACTTACCTTATGTTTTTAGGGTTCCGTACCAAAATGGTAAAAAAGGAACCCTTATGGTGCGACTTCGTCTGTCTGTCCGTCTGTCTGTCACAGCTGGTTATTTCAGAAACTACTAATGCTATCGACTTCAAATTTGGAACAATTATAAAGAATGCTTGTCCAATTTTATTGTATATCCTAACTAGTACAGTTTTTTCAATATCATCAAAATTCCTTTACAAACAAACTTAGTGCACGAGTACGACTCGCACTTGGCTGGTTTTTTTTTAAGCTTCCGTAGTTCAAATTTTGATTTTTTTTCTTTTTTCTGTTTTTATTCCCCATATTTTATTTTTATATTCTTAAATGGGTAAATACTAGATCACTATATTAACTATTTACTTACTACTTAAACTAATATTTACAATTTAATTATTAATAGGTACTAGAAACTACAATATTATTTACAGACAGATTTTTCAAACTATTGCGATCACGGAATAACGATAAACTGATATTTCGGTCGATTTATTATTCGAACGCAGCGAGCCAGCAAAAGGAACACAGGTCCTACCTCGGAGAGGCCTCGCGGGCTACTAAAGCGAGCCGCGCGCTCGCGCTCCTCCCTTTTGTTAAATAATATTGTATTAAAAAAAATTAAAACTATTTTGAGAAAAAGTAACCATAGAATAATCTTCTAAACGTTATTGACTATTTTTTGACATAATTTTGATGAATATAAGTTTGATATACTTTAAGTATGACCTGAAAAACGATAAAAAAATCCCTGTTTTCGTAATATTTTAAGATCGAGTGAAGTTGTACATATCGTGTTTTGAACCATAGAATAATCAAGAATGTTTATGAAACTACAACATATATTTTTATCTGATCAAAACAAAGAATATTTGACTGTTTACCATTGAATCAAAAATACGTTGATTTCGGATATCCTGGCCTTAATGAGAAAGTAAGAAAATGAAGAAGTTAGAAAGCTATTTTCTGTACAAAATCCAGAAAGTGGTTATGGATTAGGTACGGTCAACGATATAAATTGATGAACACTGTCAGTTTTACATAACATTTAAATTATTTAATATTAAAAATAGTTTGGTAACATTCTATGTTGCTAGTAGTGTATTTTATTTTAATGGCAAATATTTATTTACTAAAATGTGTTCAGTTATTTAAAAAACCGGCCAAGTGCGAGTCGTACTCGCGCACCGACGGTTCCGTATCATTTTTGGACGTATAAAGTGAAAAAATCCGGACCGCATAACTAATTTTGTTTGTGAAGGAATTTAGATGATTTTGAAAAAACTGTACTAGTTAGGAACATCGTTTTATTTTTGGTGCCATATTTGAGTCAATTCCTATCAACTCTAATTATTTCAGATTTTTCGCCCCGCAAACTTCGGGGATAAGGGGGGGGGAATGGTATTTTTTTGGACATTTTTCATCATATGTCGAAAACTGTGAGACATAAAATAAAATAAAAATATATTTTGAAATGTGCTGATCAAGCCCTTTTATATGATATGTCACTTGACCTAGTAACCCCACTTTAAAATTTCGGACTTCCACTCCGGCCCCTTTTGCAATAATAATAAAAAATATTTTTTGACTTTTTTCATTTGCAATAAAGTTGAACAAGCATTCTTTATAACTGTTCCAAATTTCAAGTCGATAGCATAAGAAGTTGCTGAAATAATCAGGTGTGACAGACAGACAGACAGACGAAGTCGCACCATAAGGGTTCTTTTTTTACCATTTTGGTACGGAACCCTAAAAACTGAATTGTTAACCTACTCTTAACGTTGACTGACGTAAATAAAAGTCTTTGACTGAGTCAGTAGTGTTTTTGTTTTAATAGTTTGACTTTACCTTTTTTGAGTTTAAGTATATAAATTGTGAACTTACTTTTTTCTTTTGTCGTACAGCAGCAATTATTATGAAAGGATAATTTGTGTTTTAATTAGTATTTTTAGTCCATTCAAAGAATGAAATAGGTTACTATTTTAGCAAAAAGTTTCTCTAACTTGCTCATTTGCTATAGAGTTTTAAGTTTCTACTGCCAACTTTAAATCGAACGAAGTTTCTCATTAACGCTCTTTCATACTACTTACATTCAAAGTCACTTTATTTTTCTCCAACGAGTTTCCTAATCGATTCCTATCGAGATTGCACTTCGCATTTTTGTATTGATTTCCATTTCATTAACATTCTAAGAGCATGATATTCAACAGGCAACTGGGTTTAGTGTCTAGACGGTTTTTGCCGCATCTATTTTCTTGGTGTATCTACGCAGCGTTATAATGAAACGCCTGTAAGGAAGGTGTCTTATGAATACTGACTACCCTCCCCAGACTACGACTTAACTTGTCAACGGTGTAACAAATGGAGTGAGTGCGATCATCTTGCCTCAATGTATAATTATGACAGTCGTTAATATGACGATAATTTGTAAAATTATGTGTCTAGACATGTTAACGGTTTCTTTCATACCTTACGTTTGAATGCAGTTTGATATTCATTATTTTATTTCTTTTCACGCTTTTGCTATGGTATGCCATACGTTATATTTACTATAAATACAGGTATGAACCAGGATTTCTTTGTCGTATTAAAAAAACATTAAATTTTTCTTCATTGTTCTGGTTGATTTTTCAATTCATTACAAGAGTATTGTTTGGTTCCCTATCTTTCTTCTATAACCTTTATACCAACCATCTTCAATGTACCTTAGTATCTTAATCATGATAATATTTCAGTGCTGTAGGTATATCAACATATTTGAAGAAAATAAACCCTGAGTTTCTTTATATTGCAAGTAGTTCAACGAGTATTTACGTCAGAATTTGCCATTAAACAGTTGAAGAAGGAACCAATGAAGATTGCATTCTCATTGCAAACAAATAAAGCTCTGAATCTTACTGCTTACGTCACATATTGCAAATAGTGACGTCATGATCGTTTGATGACGTCATAGAGGCAACCGGAATTCTCATCTAAATTAATGATAGAAATACCTTCCTGGGAGATTAACGCATATTGTTACATGTATTCAGATATGGGACATACGTGGGATATATTAGAATACGCTGTGTAATATCAGGTTAGGATAGGCGTTCATTGAAAACAATCTAGGTACTTAGATCTTGCGTGTCATCAGGCAATTCCAATCTAGGTTTCGATGGACTTTCTCTAAGTCTAAAAGTATTTTTTTGCATAGACATCCAAAATTGGCACTGGCAATTTTTTTAACCACTGATTTTTTTTTGTATTTTGACACCATAGAAATTAAAATAATAGTCCTGAAGAATGGGCTAATGCCTTCGACTGGTTTTTTTTGTCTTACTTATGCAATATTATGATACTTTAATATAATAGTTATATTAAAATATAGTAGGTTATTCAAGTCTTTCAAGTTAAGCATAAGATCAGTTTTACATAGTGTTGTCCTAATTAGCATATTTTTAGACTAGAAAACGGTCTATTCTTAATTTAGTTGTACGTTAGTTCTCTATCTCTGCTTTTAGGTACTATAGTGTATTTCGCAACTCTCTACTATTAGTCTATAGACTATTCCGTTAACTTTACCGATCTGCAAATTACCAATTACCCGTAATTCGACTATTTCGCACACTCCATTCATTAGGGGGCTATTTCCGAACCTCTCGGGGTGAACAACCCTCACATGTTTAATTTATAGTTGTGGATGCAAATTTTCACTGAGCACCCCAATTTGATCCCCTATTATTTTAGTGTTGGCCGTTACGGTTCGTGTATCAAAATCATTATGTTCATCTTTTGCGAACGCGAGATACTGTGTTTGATCTCTTACGATATAAAAGAATTTCCACGGTAATGGTAACAAAGCGTTGCGATGGGTTTCTTCAGATTTGGGACGAATATTCTTCTCTTTATAAAGTTAAGATAGTTTTTGTGGATGTTTGTTTATTTAGGTTAGGTCCTTGTTAGTTTTATATTATTTTTTGCAAACAATGGTTTATTTTTTGGTAAAAAAAATGGTTTTCTTGGAATAACATCAAGGGTTATAAAAGTTCCCAGAAATAAGTAATTTCACGGTAATCTTAAAAATGTTCCATTTGTAAACATACCCATTATTAACTGCAAATGCTTTCATAGATTTGTAGTAGTATAGTAATATATTTTTTACTGTGTGAAAGCAAATGACAACTCCAAAAGTTAGCTTCAACGGATATCCAAAAATCAACAATTATTTTAAATGATTAATTGATAACAATAATTCACTTCGAAATACAGCCACTCATATTACGAGATTCGCAATGAAATTTAGTGTGACACGTTTTCAACAAATTGTCGTGTAAATTCGATGAATTTGAATTCAGTTGGCAATTAATCCTCAATTATACCACAGTGTACAGTTTAATTAAACGTTGGAATGATTTTGGCTCGACTTTAATTTTGTTTTGTGCGTACCTATTCTATTGTCGTGTTTTCGACAAAGATTTACATTGATAGCAACCAGGTTGTGAATTACGCGCAATTAACTCAATAAAGCGACACCTCGCTGGAGTTAACCTGAAATATGAACGTATTTCGGGTATCTATTTGAGTACCTATATAACTAAATGTAAAATGTACAGAAGCGTTGTATTTTGGGAACTAATAAATTCTAGTAATACCTGCGTAATATTATACATTAAACCGTTCCATTTGAATATCAATGTTAGTTTTTTCTTCAGTTTTAAAATTAAAAAATCCTTAGAAGAAATCAAAACAAAATCAAAAGTCAAACAATACTATTAAAACATTTAATTTGCCAAAATTTCAAAACAGAATAGAATCATATAACAAAAGCCCTCAAAAAATTCTCTCTAAATTTAGCGGTGCAGATAAAAAATCAGGCAGCAATTCTAATTTTCAATAGCCCGCAGGCGCCGCAAACACGGCAGCCGTCGTGATACAATGTTTTATACCTTTGGAACTTAACACTATGGCTTGAGACAGGAGCGAAAGAGGATTTAAAAATCTTGTACTAGGTACTTACATGAAATTTTATTTTTAGTTACCATTTAGACAATGCTTCTTTGGGCTGCATTGTTGGGTTACTAGTTTTTTTTAAGAGCACAGAAACTAATGTATTGGAATCTTCCTGATACAACTGAACTTATCAGTTGAAACTGTTGAGTAGTGGCCTTGATAATCCAATCAGTCAAACGAAGAACGAAGAAAATTATGATGGCTCAGCCCTTTGGCTGATTTCTTCTCCTAATGTTTTCCATATACCTATATTTAGGATTATATAATCCTAAATATAGGTATATGGAAAACACTAGAAGCAGATGAGCCAATTTAGGTCACCTAAGCTAATACAGGATTTTATTTGTTTTTATGATGGATTAACCAATCTCGCAAAAGGTAATAAATGAAATTCGCTATATCTCATTGCTTGTACCAAAACCTTGTGAATCAAAACTCAATGTAACAATATAACGCGATCCGAAACTGACTTTATTTCAACCTTTTTTAAGCATCTTCCTTTATGTACTTAGCTACCCCACACCTGTTTGCTTCGGGGCATTGCCCTTTTATATTTTTTTAAGTAATATAGCGGTAAATGGAGGTTTATATGCGAATCATAGCACCCGCTTAAGTTGACTTGGGGTTCCGTTAGCGAAAATAAAATATAAGCCTAAAAAATAATGCAATTGGAATTAATTGCACTGCTAACGTATTTTTAATTATTATTTTAGTCAATGGCTAAAGTGTTTCATTTTTAACATTTTAATGAGTTTTTTTAATAAAGGTATGTTACACCCAATTTATTGAATATATTATTATTATTTATTATACAGAACCCTAAAGCCCGAGTAAAAATGTTATACCTACGTAAACGTAAAAAAAATCTGCTGCTCTTTTATTAAGTTAATTTTTTTACTTTATTTCGAAAGCCTTTCAATTTCACCTTTTATATTATTCTAATTAACCTAAACAAACACAAACATACTGGTATGCAATATTTTTGTTAGGTACCTACCTACCTTTTGCTTTTACTTTATTTTATTGTGTGGACTATAAAGATGTAAAAAACATGCGTATACTATATTTTCAATTGTTTTTATTTCATATACCTAATCATGATATTAACAACGTAAAAGTAATTAATATACACAGAGTATAAAAAGGTAGGTTCTAATGTAATGATACCTTTAAATATTTTATTTTTCTTGTTTTAGCAAAAAACACAAGTAGGCTTATTACAGTAAGCACTCCGACATTACCTATTAATGCAATTTTAACATTTTTTCGGCCAAAACAAAGGAAAATAATTTCCACGTCACGTCGGGACGGCACGTGTCTTCCATTTCTAATTTATGATTTATAAAGCATTAACCTAAAAGCTTCGTGAAGTCGGTTCAAGAGTTACAAAATTGTACACAAGGGACTCAAAGGGAATTGTGTGAATCCCTCTATATTCCGCGGATGCGTTTTTTTAGAGCGTGTGTAAATAAAAAAGAATTTATTATTTAATTTTCAGGATTTATTTGCTGGAAATTGCGGGCCTTTTTTTAGTGGCGATATGGGAATCCAGGAAAAATGTATTGCTTTTTCGCATCATTTTGTGAACTTACTTATTTTATTGCTGTGTTAAAATTGTACATGTTTCTAAATACCCGACAGGTACCTACAGAGGCTAGTCTATTTCTGAATTAATAATTCATAAAGCAACCTTATTAAGTATTTTCTAGTTTTTAAGTATGAACGGAAAATAATAAAGAATCTTAAAGCAGAAAATAAAAGTCAAAACAAATCCCTAGATAATGACGATGACGAACATATCTATCCCAATTCGCAAACAACTAACAAAATAAAATACAGAGCCAACAATCTAGTGAAACTTTTACTCCATCCGAAAGCAATTTAAAAACTTTGCTGCATTATTTCCTCTTCAGATACTCAATTCACAATATCTACTTGTGAATAATAAGAGAAAATTAAAGTTTGCCTACCGCCGCCGTCTGAGCCGACGCCAAAGACTTCTATGTAATCGTTTATCATTAAAATTAATTTGACTCCATGCTCGCTAAACGCTCTTTATTCATTTCCTTCTCTTAATTAAGCAATCTGTTTACAATGAAGCAATTAATTGGTATTTCCATTGTTTGAATTTTCTCGAGTGTTTTAACCCATCCACTGGAATTGGCGTTTGAAATTGAAACTGATAATTTGGTGTCGATGTTGTTTTATTTTTTGTTATTGTTAATTTTACATTTCATAGTCTCGTTTTAATATGAAAATAAGCCAGATAATCTTCTACTGCGGGAGTTTTATATGTAATGTGTATGTATAATCATTTTAATTAATAAAGTAAAGACAGTTTGAGTAAGACTCTTCAGCCGATAGCAAAATACCTACAATTTACTTTAGATGGCGGACCTCATAGACTACAGTAAATCTAAAGAAGTAGGTCGTACGCGTTGAAAAAATGATAATAAGATACGTTTTTGAAACTACGTCAATCTATACTAATAATATTATTATGAAAGAATGCGAATTTTGTGAGTATTCTATTAGGAAAAAATATTTCACTAATATAAAGCTACGTTATCTCTGAGTGCTATAGGCTACTTTTTTATTCAGAAAGAATGCATAATTCCTGTGGATAACGCGGATGAAGTCGTCGGCAAAGTGCTAGTAGATATGCTAATAAATATATTGAGGACATATACAATTATACATATTCTTTGAAAGATTTACATTTTTATCTACAATATTGTCTCTCTAATATAACTAAATACTCTATTCCATTTATTTCCAAAAGAAATCTAGTATCAATGTCACCGTGTACCCAATAGATCCCTATTAACCTCTTTTGTCTGAAGCACTCGCCGAAAATAAGGTGGAAATAAAATTGTTTATTCAACATTCTACCTGCCCGGCCAATTTTTCCACGGAATGACTGTGGTTGCATGTTACTTGGCCATTTATAAAAAGCTGGGTGAGAGCCCCTAATAGACTGACGACAGCTAAATGTCACCAAGCGTTTATTTGCTTACTTTTGCCGCACTATTTTCACGTAATTTTAGTATTGAGAGGAGACGATATTTTTGTTATTTATGATATTTGGCATTGGATATTTTTATTGATATTTTTTCGTAATTGAATAGTTTCAGTAAAAGATGGCGGTCTTTTCTTTTATATTGATCTAAATATTTTTTGCTATGTTAATATTGAAGCGAATGATATTTTTATCATCAATCTTAATCTGTTTTATTACATTCAAAGTTTTAACTAGTCTCCTATAGTAAAAGGACAGGTTACACCAAAAAAGTTTATAATCATCCGTTTTATTTTCTACCCATATTTCCACTTCCATTAAAAGACAACCCACACTTGAAAACTTAAACTAGGTAAACCCAGTCACGGTTTCGCGTGCCAATGTTTAATCCAGTGCGTTTCTGTGTCGTATAAACCATACCTACCGGCGGTCCGTACGCCAATTAATGTGATCTACGACCGCCGCGCTCATATTAACTATTTATAAATTACCTTCAGTTTAATAAAATGCCCCAAAGTGTTATTATTAATGAAGTGAAAATGTACGCCGCTTAATCATTCACGCTGTAATCGTTTGTTTTTTTAACTACTTTATTTTGTGGGTAGGTAAATAAGTTTATTGTTTTATACCGATCTGAGGGTGAAAGTGTTTCTTTGATATCATAATTATTATTCATAACGCCTTCGATAATAACTGTTTATATTGTATTATTCGGGCTTTTTATACTTTACCTAGAAAAGCCCAAATCCAATTATCGAAGTCTTTTATAAATAAGCTTATTGTTGGAACTTATGCTATTTATAATCATCAAAGATCGCAATCAAAATATACGGTAGATAAAATTGTTCATTTATGTGATAGGTAATAATAAATAATATAGTAATTTCTTCTTCGCATCTTATGAAAAACTTATTCTTTTGTAGATAGTATCAAATGGTTCCAGTTAGTACGTAAAAAGGCCTCTTAGACTTTATTTCAATTACGCCTTTAAATTGTCCTTTGCTTCTCATTTTAATAATTTTATGTTTTATTAAGACTTTCTTCTCATTGAAGTCTATCTATCTAAGGAAACAATTTGAACAACTGTAGAAGTTCAGATGATGAAATTTCTGTTGGCCTTCGCACATTCCATAACTAGGTTATAAAAACGACCGTTTTTTACAGCAAAAACGTTAATTAAGTAGGCATATTATAAACTCGGATACTGTAATGTTTTTAATTAAATTCTCCGTTAAAAATAATATTAGAATAGAATAGAATAGAATAGAATAGAATAGATTTATTAATTTGTAAACATGAGTAGGTAACATACACAGGCATTCCTTTTGTTTTTGTATTTATAACATTATTCCTTTTGTTTTTGTATTTATAACGAAGTTTTGTATTATTTTTTATCTTGAAACTCGGGAATATGTTAATACAATTATTCCTTTTGTTTTTGTATTTATAACGAAGTTTTGTATTATTTTTTATCTTGAAACTCGGGAATATGTTAATACAAAAGTTCTGACATGAATATATTTTGTAAATTCAATTTTGCTGCAACTTTATTCTTTCGTTGCTGTATTTAATAATGAATTTTAAACAATGATCATTTCCGGTATGACATAATATTATGTAGGTAACTGTTTTTCGGTCCCGGTATTATTCCTATAGATTCCTATATAAAATACTTGACATTTTCGGCAATGTCTAGCAAGACTGTTATAGTAATTTGTACCTAGAGCTAGAGGGATTGATATTTAACCGGTGCTGAAGTAGGTAGGTACCTACCGAAAGTGCTTTTTTATTCAGTATGCCCGTTTGAGAATGTCTTTGTTACTCAATGTATGCCCAAAAACAAGTTCTCAAAAAGAAACACTCGACTTTCGAATCCTTTTCCAAGCACCTAAATAAAAAAATATTATTATGTACCTACCCCAATAAATTAACGTTACGACTTAAATGATTTATTTTCACTTAAACTCAACTAAGTATATCAAAGGTCAAGTCAAAACTTAACAGTTAGGTGTCGTGATTTATAGCTAGGAGCCACTTCCTGTCCTTAACTTTTTATATATTTTGATAAACATCAAATGCGCCTGTAGAACTGACTTGGTTTTTAATGCTGACCGTATCATACAAGAGAGTGGTTTAAGTTAGAAGATTAAAGCATCATTTAGTTTGTCAGAAGTTTTATGTTATTCGTACAAATAAAAGTTTCTGTTTTCCATTGCTGGGTGTTTTTTGTTTTCAGTATTGTGTAAGTGTATATTTTTATGTTTAATAATGTCCCCAAAATCACTATCAGTATCTATAGTATATATAGTACTAGGTAGGTAGTACCTAAGTACTTTGTAATTAGTGTCAGTCAAATAAAAAGGATAGCTAATAACAACTTTTAAAACATACGCTGTTTTCTAAAAAATATGTATTTATGCTCACAAACAGAATAAGTGAAGGTTTGATGAGGTGACAAAGAGCAAAAAAGATCAGTTTCATCACTATAATGATAGCGTGGATTTAGAATAACATTAAGAAAAAAAATATCCTACATTTCAATCGCTACCGCCTGTCACTTAAATCTAGACACTTTTACAGCCTCATCATTAAGTCCAAGGAAAGAATGTCAATCAATTTTATTAGCGGATAAATAAAAACAGTAGCAACACGTCACAGCGGGTTGCACCACGTCTACCTATAAATTTTAACTCTTTTAAGTCTAATAGTTAATCTACAAGCCCAACGCTCCTTTAATTTACGAGTTTCATGCCTCGCTCCGTGGTTTTATTGAAGTATTTTCGGACTAATTAAAATTTTCAACCCGATTTTTTCAAGTTCGAACTTATTATGAGATTCTGACGGGCGTTATTAATTTTGTGAACTATTCGATCAATGTTAAAAGCCCTGTGTAAAGTTGAAAATGTTTTAGCAAATTATCCTCGAGTATCTTCTCGAATAGTTCTTTGAAAACTATACGAACCGTTCAAATATTATAATGTGTGAAGAACATAGTTTACTTATAATATCAGACATATCAGTAACAAGCTATCGAAAGGAATTTAAAGTATTGTATAAAAACAGTAATTAGGTATACCTTCACGCGACAATAATGAACAGAAAGGCATGGTTTTAATTTCAAGTTTAACTACGAGTGCTAATTTAAAATACTTCCTTGTTCAAAAACGACCATAGTCGCGATTCGAGACTTTTATTCGAATGACACAGGTTCGATTAACGTTTGTTCGAATGAATAATTTTATCGAATACTTTATTTGAATAGTTTTACATAAATATTAGGATAGTTTTACATAAATAATAGGTACTGGATGCTCATTTAATTTTAATCTTTTGTTGCTGCCGTTGTGATTACAACAGCTGACATGATATTTGACCAAAACAACAAGAGAAAATATCAAATCACTTGATATGAATTTTTCAGCAAATTAAACTTAAATAGAAAACCTATTTAATTTTAATTTGCTGAGAAATTCATATCAAATGATTTGATATTTTCTCTTGTCTCTCTTTAGAAACGAGGATTATTTTCAAATTTACAAAGTTGCGAAATATTGGCTAGAGGCGGAGCCCCCGCTAGGAGGTTTGAGGAGCTTCAAAAAAAAAGGAATGAAAAACGATAGTTGCTGAAAAACCGCTTAGGCTAGAATGGTGACCACACAACGCACAAGCCGAGCGAGCGAAGCGAGCGGTGCAGTAGCACTAGCAGCCGGTGAGTGCCAGAAATTATGAGCCGATCACTCTCCACCATGTTTTTATTCGAAAATAAGACTGTTTGTATTCGAACAAATTTGGATTCAGTACAAAGTTCATTCGAACAAAAGATAATCGAATATGTGTCATTCGAAAATGCCTCAGACCCCCATAGTCAAATCGATCGAATCGATCCGAGTGAATTAAGAATCTATTAAAAATCAATACGAAGTGCTAAGTATCCAATATTTTGGTCATAGCCACCACAAATACCACATGATAGGCCACAGAAGGTAATCGTAAATTATTCGTAAACCGTATCTTCGGCACCGACAAGCGGTTCACGTCGGTTAAATCAAGATTAAGTGCAAGCATACGGGTTGTACCTCAAAATGTGTCAACTATAAATCAAAGATTAAATAAGAAATTCGCCCCATCTAATTCTGAACGACTTCAAAGCGAGATTTTAAAGTGGTGAGGGCTAAGGGCTAACTCGTAAATGTAAGCGGTATTCAAACAACCATTAAACGGTAAATCACGGCATAAAGAGTTGTGTTTTTCATTGAAACTACCCTAATGGGAGTTGTAGTGGAGCAAAAAATAAAATAGTTAAAATATATTGTGTTGAATCAGGTGAATAATTGTAGCACGGTCGAATGTACTGGTATTTTTTATGTACAAACTAGCTTCTGCCCGCGGTTTCGCCCGCGTTTTTGGGGTAAGAAGTAGCCTATGTATTATTCTGATGTATAAGCTATATTACTGTAAAGTTTCATCAAAATCCCTTCAGTAGTTTTTGCGTGAAAGAGTAACAAACGTCCATACATCCATCCATACATACATACATCCATCCTCACAAACTTTCACATTTATAATATTAGTAGGATTCCGGCCATAAGTTGCCGAAAATATGATAAAATTGTATAACATGAATGATAGAGCTGCAAAACAAAAACTTTTTTTTGTTCATAAGAAAAAATAAGACTACATCACATCGTTCCAACTAAGTATTGTTAAAAATTCATTATGAATGAACGAAAAAACAAATCACCATAATAGAGACAGAAATTAAAAATCCTAAAAGTGTATTGGCAAAACGCGACAATTATAAAGAACATTAATTTAAAAGAAGCTGTGTCAATCAACAAAAATATAAACTTAAACTATGAAGTAAATCAAACAACAGTGAACACGGAAAATGTTTTCCTGACACTGGCACAAAACCCAGGAAATTAACACTATATTAAATCAAAGTTCTCATGATTCGCATTGCTATGTCAAGCCAAGCCAACAGCATCTAATAGAAAACATCTTCATACACGTTATGATTTGTATTCCACAGGTGGATATGAATATTTCACAGATAATGAATCATTAAGCCAAGTTGTACGTATGGCCAAATTAAAAGTTTCTTTATCAAATATAAACTTTATAGGTGTTACTTGAACTAGAAGCAGTGATAGCCTAGTGGTCTAACCATGTGCCTCCCACGGCGAATGGTTCAAGTTCGATCCCGAGGCACGCACCGCTGACTTTTCGAAGTCATGTGCGTATTAGAAATTAATTATCACTTGCTTTAACGGTCAAGGAAAACATCAAACCAAAAATTCGAAGACATGTGACGTCCACCAACCCGCACTGGGCCCGCGTGGTGGACTACGGCCCACTCCCTCTCACAGAGAGGAGGCCTGTGTCCCAGCAGTGGGAACATTATAGGCCGATTATGCTATGCTATAAGTGTTACTTTGTAACTTGGCTGCGGCAGAGGAATTCGTGAAACAAAGTGTTTGGAAAGAAGAGTTTTGTTATTTGATACCTCAAAATAGCTTTTATGTTTTTGAAGTAAGAAAATTAATGCTTATAATTTTAGGTATAGTTTAAACGAATTAGGTACTATGATTATGCAATATAACGAGATTATAAGAAAAAAATATTTAAATTACTACCTATAGAAGAAACGTTTAGCAACAACAGAAAGAGTAAAAAAGTTTCAAAAAAATCCAGTTTTGTAAAATACCTACACCGAAGCTGGCCTCACCGAAACTCGCTCAAACTTAAAAAGTAAATCAAAAACTCAGTCCATTTTGCACCCGAAAAAATACGAAAGAAAATTATTCGCTTTTTAATAACACAAGACAAAGAAAACACAAAGGTATAAGTTTAACGACGCATAAAAATCGATTCCATAAATAATACCGTCGTTTGTTAAACTCAACATTGACCGGTATCTTGTAATGGATCACTTAATTTCGATTAACTCCACGGACCCGATATGAGAACAATACAACTCCGGATATTACTCGTTTTCGCTTTTTGATCGTTTTTCACGTTATTTTCGATACAGCCGGCAGTGGCCATCTTAAACAAATAGTTACGCGTCCAATATAACCTGGACTCTCAAATTCTACAGGTGAACCCTTCCGTGTTCGCAAAATTTGAATGGAGAAAGCGGAGGGGAGGGTTCATATAAATTGGTGGTAGGATGTTTGATGTAGAATGCCCCTTCGGCCTTCCAGCGATGAAGCGTATCGTTCAAGCTTGTGCCCATTATTTTAATGGCCAATCAATATATTCCCTATAGTTACACAACATATTTCTCGTCGGTAATACAGAGGATATACTAATTAAGTTTGTTTGAATATTTACTTTGTAAATTGTTTGAGTTCAGCCGTTAAGACGTTGTTTGCGGCGTCCTAATTTTCTCGTGCGGTTATAGGCTAACAAGCCTCGTTAGAAATATCTGACGAGGCATTTAATATAAATAGGAGGCGTTAACTACCACAGTCTCGAACGATTAAACGGTAGATTAGGTTCTATAGGGACTCAACCCTTTTGCAAAATGTTTTAAAAATGTAAAACCATTTAATTTTAATAATTTTGTAAAGAAAATTAGTCCCGCTATATTGATAAAATTAATAAAATAAAATTAATTAAAGTTTCTTTGTTAATGATATTGTCTTACTATAGATAGGATCTACCTACTTATCTTGGATTACTAAAAGTGTGGGTACAAAACTTTTCCATCAGTGGATAGCTGTTTTAATACGTTATCTTATTTTCAACCAAAAATAAGAGTAGGTACCTATCTATCTTACAAATAATATAGTCATATCAAAATAATCGTTTGCCGCGTCACGTCATTCAATTCACGTCTTAAATTCATTAAATGGAAAGTAAAAATGTTTTATACCGCTTCCTGATTGTTTTTTTAATATCAAAGAACAGTTTTCTAATCAGACAAATGGACTTTCTCACTCCGTGGCGTAGTAATAATATTATTTTATCCCCCTGTAGATGTGACACTCCTGCCAACTAGTCGATCTTTTTGAAGGCAAGTTTTATTTACATTTCGACTGAATACCTCTTACATTTCTTGGAAATCCGAGGATCAAAATAGATTTTATCTCTCAATGAATTTTTTGTTTTATATATTTTAAAATAATATTTAAATAGTTACGAGACTGACTTATTATACTTTACCTTATAAAAAAACAAGAATTTACAGGATAAATAGATGAATATCTGAATAAAATCAGCACATTTTTTTTAATATAATGTAAGCCCATGAAGTTTTGCGCCACATAGTAGATCAACCAGAGTAGAATAAGATCGTAATATTTCTGTCTTTTCATAAAACATGGACTGGATACTCCCTTCGCCTGATCGAAAATCCTGACCTCACTACCACCTCTAGCGCACCTTATTTGACCTGCGATGTAGTCATCCATCACTAGAGACTTGAGTAGGTACTGTAGGTAGGTAGTAATAAGACTTTGTTTCGAAATCCAATCTCATTGCATGACATTAAAAAAATACCTGTTTGTCAAACGAGAAAGAATTTAATAGACCTTTAACCTGCAGTGGGACGATCACAACTGAATAAAAAAACCGGCCAAGTGCGAGTCGTACTCGCGCACCGAGGGTTCCGTATCAATTTTGGACGTATAAAGTGAAAAAAACCGGACCGCATAACTAAGTTTGTTTGTGAAGGAATTTTGATGATTTTGATTTTGATTGATTGATTTTGAAAAAACTGCACTAGTTAGGAACATCGTTTTATTTTTGGTGCAATATTTAGGTAAATTCCTATCAACTCTAATTATATCAGATTTTTGCTCCGCAAACTTCGGAGATAAGGGGGGGGAATCGTATTTTTTCAGACATTTTACATCATATGTAGAAAACTGTGAGACATAAAATTAAATAAAAATATATTTTGAAATGTGCAGATCAAGCCCTTTCATAATTATGATATGTCACTTGACCTAGTAACCCCACTTTAAAATTTCGGACTCCCACTCCGGCCCCTTTTCATGCTCGCTTATATGTACCGCTGATGGTGACATGTGTATTGGATCGTTCGATTCCCTCCCTCCCCAAAATAGTTGAGATGAACGGTGCTGATGCGCGTGTCATGTTCGTGAACGGGCGCTGTCAGTTGGCACTGGTCATCTTCTGACTGTCTAAGTAAACAATATTTACATGGGCCAATAATGATACTTAAATTATTACTTTTTATGGTGTTTTTTTATTTTGTTTACAATATGAAATGAAATGTTTTCTTTTGAAATAATTATACTATACATAATGTCATTCAATGTGACATTACTATTTTATTTATAATTGTAAATGTGAGTACTATGTGGGTTATTATGTTACAGTCCCAGATCTGAAGTTCAGTCTGACAGTTTGAGTACTTTATGAGGCCTACCCAAATGTCCTTTCTGATGGTAATGTTCGTCGAGTCGTTGAGCTCCCTAAGTCTGGGTTGAGCTACTACGATACTCGGCACATGCGTGCACAATAAGGTCCACTCAAATCTGTATGGCTCTTTCCTCTAAAGGCCATTCCATGGTTCTTACATAGTTTAATTTTTTATTGTCTGGACTTTAAAAGAGACCTTGACCTTTGAGTTTGTTTCGGTGTTTCTTCTCAAAGGTAGTCAGATAGGAAACACCGACCTCATCTAGTTTTAAAAGAAAAACTCAACTGACTTGTAAAAGTGTTATTAGTAACCTATTTGCAGAATAAATGATTTCAATTTCAATTTCCATTTTGCAATGAAAATAAAATCATTTTTTACAACATTTTCAATAGTTGGGCAAGCATTTTTTATAACTGTTCCAAATTTCAAGTCGATAGCATTAGTAGTTTCTGAAATAAGCAACTGTGACAGACAGACAGACAGACAGACAGGCGAAGTCGCACCATAAGGGTTCCTTTTTTACCATTTTGGTACGGAACCCTAAAAATAGATTAAAAACTTAGGAACTATTTCAGTAAGATTTACGTTTAAAATTACATAGCACCTGGGTGACTAAGCTAGAATCTTCTCAAGGATGACACTAAGTTAGATAAACTTCAAAAGTAAAACATTATAGACCGGAAGATAATAAAATTACAGAAAAATTGGATTGAAAATATAGTTGACCAATGTTTCAATTCAAATTATTCAAAAGCAGAACAAACCTCATTACTACACAACTATTTAGGATGTCGGAGTATAAAATACTATACCAGATTAATTTACCACTTCATCGCTTTTCATGACAAAGAAGAAGAATAGACCCATACAATTAAACGATGCTATCGCACATCCCTGACCAATGTATATGATATGCTTCACTAAAAACACCAGTGTTCTTTAATTCCAAGACACTCTTTCTAACACTTAAATTTTAAACTTTATTACCATAATTTAAGATATAAATTCCTTTAAATGAAACCCCCTTGCATTGAGTTAGCAAAGTCCAGCGTATGAGAAAAAAAAGTAAGATTCCACCATGTCTGACCATTTCCGACGGCTATTATTCTGTCTCCCTCTATATCCGTTTCCGGCTGTCGCGAAAACAAAATACTGCCGCAGACAAAACAGAGTATAGGTACGATGCACGATTCAGGCTTACCTAATGTTTTTTTTTTTGACCCTTTGTTGTGTAGTTAAAGGATGGAGTACTTACATTCTATTTGTAATTACTAGAGGAAATGATACTGGTCAATGAGTGTTTTTAGGGTTCCGTACCAAAATGGTAAAAAAGGAACCCTTATGGTGCGACTTCGTCTGTCTGTCTGTCTGTCTGTCTGTCTGTCTGTCTGTCTGTCACACCTGCTTATTTCAGCAACTACTCATGCTATCGACTTGAAATTTGGAACAGTTATAAGGAATGCTTGTACAATTTTATTGCAAATGAAAAAAATCCAAAAATATTTTTATTTTCATTGCAAAAGGGGCCGGAGTGGGGGTCCAAAATTTTAAAGTAGGGTTACTAGGTCAAGTGACATATCATATGAAAGGACTTGATCTGCACATTTCAAAATATATTTTTATTTATTTTTATGTCTCACAGTTTTCGACATATGATGAAAAATGACCAAAAGAATACCATTCCCCCCCCCTTATCTCCGAAGTTTGCGGGGCGAAAAATCTGAAATAATTAGAGTTGATAGGAATTGACCCAAATATGGCACCAAAAATACAACGTTGTTCCTAACTAGTACAGTTTTTTCAAAATCATCAAAATTCCTTCACAAACAAACTTAGTTATGCGGTCCGGATTTTTTCACTTTATACGTCCAAAAATGATACGGAACCCTCGGTGCGCGAGTACGACTCGCACTTGGCCGGTTTTTTTATAGTTCATTTTGCAATGTAGTAAAATTAGAATACAGGTAATAATTACTTCTAACATGAAAGCTACTGCAAGGAGTCAATGCATACCTTTGAATAATATTATATTGTAGACTTAAAGAAATGTTTGTGAAAAAAAAATACCTTTGAATAATATTATATTGTAGACTTAAAGAAATGTTTGTGAAAAAAAAAGATTAGGGGCTATTTCACCAACCTATCAATAGCTAAAGGTAAGCTATAAGCTAAGGGTGACTTTTTGTAAATTAAATTTTACTTCATGTTGTCATTAACACTATTGACAGGTGGTGAAACGCAAATTTTTGCTATTGAATAGTTTAGAGATCACATTAGCTTAATGAACAGATAATGATAGGTTGGTGAAATATCCCCTAAGTCTATATTGGGAAGAAGTCATAATGGTAGCTTTGGATGGCAATAGAATTCGTTAAGCGAATAGACTTTTTTGAGTACACTTGCTTATGATATATTTGGAATCTACTTCAACTTCCCTCTTAGCAGATTATAGGTATTTCCGAGAACTTGTTATATAATCGAACCTCGAGTCCCGATTGTTAAATCCAAGACTATTTGTCCATAAAGTTCCAAATTCATCGCCTACATTCCCCACAGTAATCTAATCCTTCACTTGACTTTTATCACCAACGTGCTATAAAATTACCTGATTTACAAACCTATTTCACAAAAGCTGTACTGTTTGCCCACAACTGTGGCACTTTCTCAAAATAAAAACTCTACCAAAAAGACCGTCCCAACTTTGGAGCTCAACGCATACGTCAATGTATTTTAAATGTAGGAAATTTTACGTTTTTCCCGCAAACTGAACGGATTGGACCAACAAACAAACGTTGACTGTAAGTGAAAAGTTTGGTTGTTTGTGCTTTTAACAGTCCCTAGAGTATAAAAAAACAACCTATATTGACGTACGGAATAATAATTTAATTTTGTTTACATATGAAACGGTGGAGTTTGAGTAACTTTGCTTTAGTTGCGCTCATAAATCAATTATTTCTTTCATATTTACTAGTTTTTCCAATACCTAATAATACCTTTCCATTTTTAGGGTTCCGTACCAAAATGGTAAAAAAGGAACCCTTATGGTGCGACTTCGTCTGTCTGTCTGTCTGTCTGTCTGTCACACCTGCTTATTTCAGCAACTACTTATGCTATCGACTTGAAATTTGGAACAGTTATAAAGAATGCTTGTTCAACTTTATTGCAAATGAAAAATATACATTTTTTTTTTTATTTTCATTGCAATAGGGGCCGGAGTGGGGGTCCACAATTTTAAAGTGGGGTTACTAAGTCAAGTGACATATCATATGAAAGGGCTTGATCTGCACATTTCAAAATTAATTTTAATTTTATTTTATGTCTCACAGTTTTCGACATATGATGAAAAATGTTCAAAAAAATACCATTCCCCCCCCCTTATCTCCGAAGTTTGCGGGGCGAAAAATCTGAAATAATTAGGGTTGATAGGAATTGACCCAAATATGGCACCAAAAATAAAACGATGTTCCTAACTAGTACAGTTTTTTCAAAATCATCAAAATTCCTTCACAAACAAACTTAGTTATGCGGTCCGGATTTTTTCACTTTATACGTCCAAATATGATACGGAACCCTCGGTACGACTCGCACTTGGCCGGTTTTTTTTATATATTTTTGTTACTTTACACCTCAACTATATTTAACTTTCATATTTCCTCAATATCAAAAACCATAATTCTATAAATATGTCTTCTCTGAACGAATATGAATTAATGGCCTTCATATTTTCCAACAAATAAGATGTCACGTTGTTTATAGTCCATCGTTACCAGGTCATAGATGAAGAAATAGAACTAGGGAGCAACAAAACTCTTTAATTGCCACATAAAACAGTCTTCACCCCTTTAATCATATCAAAAGAGCAATCTTCCGGCCGGATGGACAGAAAACGACAGTTCAAAACCTTGTATTTTTACACCACCTTACTACTTTGGCAATAAAGGTGTGATTCCTTTGTCATGTACCAATCTGTTATCGGGGTGTAATTTCGAAACTTCCACGAATAACGATGATCTATCATATTACAAATTCGTTTTTGATTCGTGAAAATCTAATTTCGTGGTTCTGTCTTTCATGTTTGTGTTACTTGTTCTTTAATCTTCCGAAAGGTTTGGGTTACCTGCTTCTTTAATTAAAATTGAAGCTTTTCGTTTATTTCGATTAATGTCACATTGTTTTATACCGTATCTGGTAACGGAATTATTGTGTGAACGGCTTTGACATTTTATCCTATAGAATTAAAAGTTGGTGTTTGTATTTAGAATTGTAACACATTTACATCCTGATCTAGGTTAAAAGCTTTTTGGTTGAGTAATTTTTTTGGATTGTTTGTATTTTATTTTGTCGTGTGGCTGTTCCCAATAACCGATCTATCGGTTCTTTCCCCTACTAGAGATATGTTTTTAATATAAGCTCTATTTATGTAATGTACTAGAACAGCCTTCAGTAGGTAAATAATAAAATATTATTATGTAATCCAGTAGACTGATGCAAAACTTTAAAAATTCTTCTTTTGCCGAAAAGAAGTTCATTTTACGCTGCAATTCTTCAGAGATTGAGTTTTGTAGACGGCGTGATTCCTTTGGGTATTATATAGTCCACATAAGTGTTAATCATAAACACTTTCGAGTTTTATTCACTTTTCCGAAGAAACAATAACATACCTTATTTTCCAAATAAAGTATGAATTTATAAATTCATTGAAGATCGTTAAAATTAAATAGCAAGATTTATTCAGTAATTAGACCTTGTAAACTAAAATATTAAATTCGACACATATTAAGAAACCAGCATAGAATTTAATTACACCTCCACTATATAATCTTCAAGTACCTTCAATAATAATAATATAGGCTTCACGTTAATTAGGCATTCGATTACCTACTTCCATTAATGGTCGAGTATGTAATACCTATCATAAACTCCTAATAACTAAGTGTAACCTCTGCTCCTGTTATATCCTTCTCTCTCCTTCTTAACAAATAGAAATGAGACAGCATAATGACTGTAAGCATATCCAATGGAAATTCATAGGCAACAGCATAATACCGTTGTTATTGCACCATAAACTTTACTTACCATTTTATCATGCCGGCTTTCCTACAATGTACGAGACAGTCATATATTAATAAATATTAATATAAAGGCATTAATTTTATGAGGCCTAAGAGGTGGAAACAAACAGGAGCCAAGTGAATATTTATAGCTTTGCATGTTTCCGATGTAAAATGTACTGGGTGAAGTATGCCTTAGTAGTTTACCTGGGTTGAAGAATATGCCGGTGTCCGTTTAATAGTTTGATTTATGTGGAAGATATTACATTGTACATTTATGGTGAGTTTAGCTTTATTATTAGTGGTTGTACTTTGTTACTTCGCGGATCACTCTATCGTCTACTACATATTTTGAGTTGTGTACCTTAAAATTCACTTTTAATGCTTACAACAAGAAGAAAAAAAATGTTTTGCAAGAACGTATTTATTTAAAAAGTCAAAGTCATTATTCCAGCGGTAGAAAAACGGACTGTAGAGCTTTTCAGTTTTTTTAGCTATCGTAGTAATATTATGATTTTCATAAAACAATACGATCTCCTGAGTATTTTTTTCGCTCACAGATTCATAGTTATTGTAAAATTGATACTTTACAATAACTATGGATCTGTCTATCGACTTTACAATAACTATGCGAATCCGATACAAAATATCTACACAGAACACGAAGATACATTTAAATAATTTAAGCAAAACAAGACTCCAAACTCATTTTTATGGTAGAATAACATGAAAAAATAATTTCTAATGTATCAATAAAAGGGGACGAGGCTGAACTCCGGAGAAAGAATAACGATGATATCCATAACTCAGGACGAAAGAAAGTAAACCAAACAAAAATAAAAGGCAGTGTTTGTGAATTGACTTCCAAGTTTATTTTCAAAGGTCCATAATCATCGGGAGGCGAACTTTATTACGCTTTACGAGGATACTTAGATGTGAAATGTAAACACTGGCACGGAGGGAACATGCAAAGTGTAAACAAATTAACGAACGAGATACCTCCTTGTATTTCATATAAATTGATGCGTAAACTTCCTTTTGATTTCTTGCCTTTGCGATGTTGATTGTTCGACGTTATTAATTGAGGAATAAACAGTCTGTTTGTGAAGCAAAAATCATCTTGTGTTGCTTGATGTTATATCTACTTACTAATAATGTCTTCTTCTAGAGACGTTTGTGACGTCGTAGGACGTCTTGTGATCTCATTAAATATTGTACTTTAGTGGTTTGCTTGGAATCCTTTACTATAATAGCCAAAATTATTCTTACTGGTACCGGTGGTACCTAACGCTTTTACTAATATTTGTGGTAGTGATTTTTTGAAATATAAATTATATGTTCCTACTTTAACTCCTCCATTAACAAAATTACAATTTTGCTTTATTTTAGCTATAAAAATGTGGCAAAGCAAACAGACGGATACTTAAGAACTTGAGCATTTTATTTTGAAAAATATAAGTGTGAATTAAAGTTCTCTTAAACTTACCAACGTAACAAGCCAGATAAATCTCGCAAAATATAAGAAGAAAAAAATAACACTCCCTTGTCTTACCATCCTCAGTAATAAAGTCATCTGCGCTATAAGAGCAAAAAATATTAAAGCAGAACATTTAACATCTCCGTCCATGTGTCGAGTAATAGCGCGGAGGCGTCAAAAGATATGCAGATGTATCTTGTAATTATACTTTTTTTTATAACCAGGGCGAAATGGTACAAAGCGCTGACGTTTTTATGCTAAAATATGGAGATGGAGTCATTAGCAATTTTTATTTTAATGAAAAGATGTCGTTCAGTTGCAAATGGACGGCCCTTGCTTCTTTCGTTGGTCAGCGAATTTTCATCGCGCACCCCTTACAGAAATGCAGAAGTTTTTTCATTGGATTTATTTTTATGCAGTTTGTTCGGTAGCCGTTAAAATTAACTAGCAGAAAAAAGGTGTATTGAATTGCAAATTGCTTTTATGAATAAAAATTAGAGACATAAAATTGAATTTTTGCAGTTTGTTATAACAATATTTGCCGTTTGGATATTGCTGGTTTAGCTGTATTGGTTGCTTGTATTTGATAAAACCCTTTAAACGTTACATCACTAGATTGTTAATATTTTTCAACAAGATATCGAATCATAACTTTTTTTTGCTACCCGCGCCTCCTCTATATTTTTTCACATTGTCCCATTCATAATCGTCTTTATCTACTTCAGCCAGTTTTTTGCCAGATGCAAAATTACTACATGATTCACAAAAGCTATGATATACCACTTTAGCATTCAGTATGAAAACTAAAACCGATGAAACAGTAAAAATAACAATTTATAATTATCCTTTCTAAAATAGCAGTTCATATTTTTGCCCTTGTCATTCCCAATATGCCACAGTGCCACTACTGTTTTTATTCCTGTCACTTAGTGGTTGTATTTTTGGTGGCACAATGTTATTGTAGCATCCCCGACGGATGCGTCCTCTTAATTTCCAGTAAATCGTGGAGCTCTTTAGATGGCCTGCATCTGAATAAACATTCGTAGACGTGATTAAGGTTCGTTGTAAAGCGGCGACATGTTAGATTAAATTTGTAATGGGTTCTGATAGCAGGCGTGGTAACTCCGACTAAAAGTCGTTAAGTGTGTTGTATGTGTTTGCTTATTGTTTGTGGTTTCTGTTGTTAATATTGCAGTTTTTGAACTTTTATTATGATTTGTCTCATACGTTTGTTTGGGTTATCAGATTACTTATTGTCATGTTAAAATACAGAGTGTGTAAACATAGAACTTATTGTGAGCAAAAATTTTCTCTCAATTTACTGAACATTTTAAAGCTATTTCTAACTTCTAACATGACTGCTTGAAAAAACCTTTGCCTTGATTTCCAAGCACTATTGATTTCCAGCACTAGATATATTTATACCGTTTGTCTAGCAACTGTTGTTGCATTCTTTCATAAAATATCCCTTTTCCATAAAAACTCTAGCTATTGAATTGGTAACATTTATTTGTTAGATTTTCTGACGTCATAAAATCGCAAGTGTATGAACAGCCCGTCGGCAGTCGACTGATAATCTCATCGATATATCAAAAGCATTGAGCTGTCCGAGTCGAGTACCATCAACTTTACACGGGAAGTGAATAATAAATTAATATCTACTTCAATATATTTTGTCATTATTTTTGTATTTAATTAATTTATAACCGGAGCACTGTAAGCTATTACAGATTTATGTATAAAGGGATCTTCTAAATATTTAGGATTATTGGACTTGTTCGTCCTTTGATATTGTAAAAGTAAGGAAAGTTGACACTAATATCTAATTTTGAATTTATAGTCTCATTGCTGACAATCCCACCAAAGGATTTGAAAGGAAACCATTACCTTCCCCTTTATGAATCTTAAAGCTTGTGTAAAATATTTTTGGCTACATATTGTTTGGTTTTTACCCGACTACGAAAAAGGAAGGGTAATGAGTTTAACAGCCTATGTATGTATGTATGTATGTATGTGGCTATGTATGAATGTTCGATCATAACTCAAAAACTACTGATCAGATTTTGACAAATGAGGTGTCGATTGATTCGTTTTTACAGTAAAAGTGTTATAGGCTATGTTTTTTTGAAAAAAATACATCAATATGGCTCACAAAACGTAAAAAAGAGGACCAAAAAAATAAAATTTACCCGATTTTACCAAACGGGGTGTCCTTAGATTCGTTTTCATCCAAAGAGTATCGTGAGATAGATGGTGTTACAAGAAATCCAATATAGCAAACACTGGACGAATAAAAAGTCAACGCTTTGTGACTTTCTTACTAGTAGCGCCATCTCGTTGCTTGACGAAGTACAATTTATGTTTCGTTCCATGAGCGATTAAATTATGTAAAAGGCATAATATATTAGGTAGCTAGTGCATACTAGTACTTTTTATCAATTATGTAAACACTGAGTTCACACCATAATTTTGAGAATTTCTTCCGGAAGGTTTTAACATTTATTTAAAAACTTACATCCTAAAAGTGAATGCAGTGATTGATTCAAGCCACCAAAAAGTGTCAAATAAAAACAAGAGTTAAAAAAACTAAAACCCAACTACGGAAAAAAAAACAACTGAAAAGCATGAAATAAAAAAATATTCAAAACATCGGTACAGTCGTTTCTAGTCGGTTATAGCCGTGGTCGCATGCCACCGTAAAGCAGCCACAGGTCATAGCGGCATGCGACCACGGCTATAACCGACTAGAAACGACTGTACCGATGTGTTGAATATTTTCTTATTTCATGCTTTTCAGTTGTTTTTTACCGTAGTTGGGTTTTAGTTTTTCTAAATCTTGTTTTTTGATTAATCTTTCGAACATTGACAATACCTAAAAGCATGTCTCTTATTTGTAGTTTATTAAAAAATCCTTTAAGTTTCCTATTTTAAAACATAGACAAAAATGCCCTTAATGATAGTGTCCATTATTTTATCTTACAGTAAAATAATGAGGCCGTATGTCTAAAAAGCGATACCTATTCTAATCTCTGCACTAGCTTATAATGAGTCAGCCAGGGAACTGGCATTTCGTCACTCAACATTTCCACTTGTAAAGTTAGGGTTGTCATTGCTACAGTAGTCAAGAGTCTCAAAATAAATTCTAAGTTTAAATGGTTTAAATATTTGATCTAAGTTAATTTTTTGCTCCTTAAATTCGGTACCCAGTTCTAAGCGGTCTCTTAACGGTTTTGATATTTCATGAGCCATGTTTAAATTGTTTAATTTTAAGAATTTATACAGGTTGAAGTACTTTTACAGAGTTTTAGAAAATAGGTGTTCTTCTGATTAATTCTATTTTCTATCATTTACTCAAATTGTTGACGGATTTCTTTCGCGTCGGTTAAGTTTACTTCTGAATGTTGACAGCAATCTCAACTCTTTTACGTTTAAAATCTCTACAATCGCTTTATACCCCTGCAGTCTCATTCAGGATAATCTTCAAATTAAAAAAAAAATTATCACTATGAATTATTAAAAAATATAATTTTATAACGATGGCTCTACATTTTCTTAAACATTGTTTATTAAAAATGGCAGTTATTACTGTAAGCTACCACGTATATGACTCACCGCGCTGATTTATGACCGGTTATTTTCAATTATGACAGGAGTAACTGCATTGTGTGATAAAACCAGGCCCTGTTTCTTGGTAATGTAAGCCATATTGATTGTTAAATTATTTTTAAACGTGCTCGTAATTATTGGCGTGAACATTGCCAGCGAATATTTACATGCATAATTACATCGACATGTGCCAAATATTTTATACTGTTATTTGTTTTAAGAATTTATGAGCAAGAAAAAAAAAGTTAGATACTGGAGTGATAGAAACCTCTTAGTTTCCTTGTAGTAGTTTTTCTCAAGGATTGATTGATAACACCACTGAACACAACAAACAAATTTACATAAAAAACTGACTTCTAAAAGCCATCACAAAGTAAATAATAGGTCTTTACCTATGAAATTGCCGTTTTGTATGAAAATATTTAAACGAATTTTTTTCATGATTTTTTATTTGTATTAATCGAAGTAATCACCCATGCAATCAATGCATCTTTGCCAACGCAGTGGCAGTTTATTGATGCCCTTCTTAAAGAAATCAGCTGGACGGGAGGCAACAAATTCTTCAAAGGCATTTTGTACTGCCTCTCGGGTATTGAATTTTTTTCCCGAAAAGTTATCCAAATTCTGGAAAAAGTAGTAGTCTGTAGGCGCAAGGTCTGGTGAGTAGGGCGGATGACGGAAAGCTTCCAACCCCAGTTCTTGCAACTTGGAGACCGTCTGCTGTGCAGTATGAGGTCGCGCGTTGTCGTGCAGGAGCAGCGGAGACGAGCGATTGACCAATGCTGGTTGGAGATGTGCCAGCTCCTTCATCATTGTGTTCAGTTCTTCACAGTACACATCTGCAGTAATGCTCACCCCGTTTGGTAAGAAGCTGTGATGAATCACACCGGCGCTAGACCACCAAACAGTGACCATCACTTTTCTAGGGGTAAGTTTTCGTTTAGGGCATTGTTTAGGTGCTGAACCAGGGTCCAACCAACTTGCTGAGCGCTTGCGGTTATCAAACAGAATCCATTTCTCATCGCAGGTTACAATGCGGTTCAAAATTCCTTCATTTGTGTGCCTGTTGAGCAGTGCAAGGCACGTCTCGACACGTACTTCGCGCTGGCGATCATTGAGTTCGTGGGGCACCCATTTGTCAAGCTTTTTTACCTTGCCAATTTGACGCAAATGGACCAATATTGTTTTGACGCCAACGTCGAAAGCTGCTGCTAATTCAGCCGTAGATTGTGTATCATCAGCTTCCACAATCGCCTTTAATTCGTCATTGTCGACCAAAGTCTTCGGACGACCGCGAGGTTCATTTTTCAGGTCGAAATTTCCAGAACGGAAGCGAGCAAACCAATAACAGGTGGTGCGTTGGTTTGTAGTGTTAGCTCCGTAAACGTCGTTGATGTTGCGTGCCGCTTGTGCCGCGTTGCTGCCACGACAGTACTCGTATTCCATAATTACTCGAATTTTTAAGGTATCCATGATGACGAAAAAGATTGAAATGCGATGAAAATGTAACACTAATCAATAAACAAATGACTACTTTTGGAAACAAAATCCATGTTTTTAAAATAAAATTAATTTGAAAGTAGAATTCTTAGCCAAACAAAAATTATTTTGATTTGAAATGGCCAGTATTGCAGAACGGCAATTTCATAGGTAAAGACCTAATAGTAATTTTGGTTTCGCAAGTCGCAGACTTTTTTTTGCCACCGACGATTTTTTTTCCAAAAACCAAAATTATCCCGAGTTAGATAACTTTCACGAATTCGTTCGTTAATTAGTAAATCTACGTAGTGCGTACATTTATGTACAAAACTTTGTACATAGGAATGATTACCTAATGTATTATTAAACTTAAACCTTTCTGAAAGTATGTAAATTATGTTAGTGAAAACCTTATCTAAATTGGATCACTGGTTTTTGAGAAAATCGCGGTCTTATTATAAACGTCTATACATTATAGGGTAAAACCGGGATAGATGCCGCAGTGGGATAGATGCCTCATTTTCAAAAAACCTAACTTCCCAAACTCGCAACTATGAATTAATAGTATAAGTAGGAGCCGCAGTCACCCCACACCTCAGCTGCTCCCTGGCTGTCGTACGTTGAGGATGCGTTTCGCTCGTGTATGCAATCATCTCCGCGGCGAACTCCACGAACGTGTAAAAGATTTAAAGGTTAGTATTTGCCATTGTATAACTTTATAAGTAGTAATAAATTCCATTATATTTTTTATTACATCAATGTACTGGTTCATTAAGTGTTCGTCTGGGTGTTAATAGTTTTACTTTTGTTTTTAATTTATTTAAAAAATACTTGGGCATCTATCCCTATCATAAAGGATAGTTGCCCCAATTTTTCGAGGTATAGGTGCCCTTAGGGGCATCTAACCCTCCATACACTTTAATGGTTACAGTGCATACCTACTTTAAAATATTTTTGTGTTTTGTTATATTTTTAAAGTTTTTCCGTATTTTTATATTTGGACTTTTTACTTGTAGCAGAACCATGCCACGAAAATACAAGAGGAAGGAGTGCGAGCTCAAGATGTGGAAAACTGAAAGCACTACTATCCGGTTCAACTTCATTTAAGTAGGATTAGGAATGATCTCTTTATTGTGTTATTTTAATTTTAAAAAAAGTATCTATTGGCATGTTGACACTTATTAATTAACATAATAAAAATTAAGAATTCATATTTTTATTTTTACCCGACTCGGCAAAGCCAAAAGGAAGGGTAATGATTGAATTTATATTTTGAAGTTTTATTATGTTTGTTTGTGTCGTATAAGAATCATATTATAACTATAACAATTAAAACACTTAAAAAAATGGTTTTTCGTAATTCGACCTCATATTTGGTTGGGTTTTTTGTTTACACAGTATAAAGGGCATCTATCCTTCTTAGTATTTCCATGGTGGGGCAACTATCCATACAGGTGCATCTATCCTCAAAAAAAGTGTTCCACAAAAAGCTAAATTCTGCAAAATGTATTATTGATAGGTCAAAAAATAATAATTATAATTCAACATAAATGATTAAACTAGCTACACTCATAGAAATTATCCATATAAAATTAATATTTTTTAAATGAGAAGGCTATTTTAAAAAGTGGGGCATCTATCCCGGTTTTACCCTATACATACTTACATACGGGTCGAATACAGAATCTCCTTTCTTGGAGTCGGTTAAAAAGAGGGAAGATCTTTAGCAAAAAGGTTGCAGAACAAACTTTTTCCACATACAACCTACATTACCATTACCTCCGACAGTGTACCGACTTTATATCACAGCTATTTTTACCCTTTTTATAAAACAACGAAGCCCTTTTAGTACTTACCTCCAGCTGATTTCCGCACTTCTTTTTTTAATCATGACGCACTTAGGTAATATGACAACCCTATTTAGTTAGACGAAAAGCGTCCATTCTTAGTCAAACAGGACATTTTACTGGCACTTTAGTTAATGACTGATTTCATTAAACGCCTCGTAAGACTGACTAAAGCACTGTAGTGCATATCGATAACGAAAGCTCATTTTCGAAATGGTATTATTAAAGTAGCGGTTGTAGTGAGGTAGCTGATAAGAGGAAGCGATTTTATATGACTTCCAAGTTAAGTAAATATGCTAACCATAGATTAATTATCATATTGGTATCTGCTTTAAATCTATGATGCTAACCGTGATGCGAACATAGAAAACTCATACCTAATTCATATATTATATTACTCGTAATTTATATATTTAATTAAATGAATACTAAACTGAATAATAATGACATGTTATTATCTTATTATAGGCAAACGCTTCTTCTCTTCTATTGTATTTCGTTTTTTGAGGAAACGAATAGTTTAGGAATATTGTTTATTGTATATTGAACGGTAACAATTTAAAATCCTATTGTTCTTTTCATTCGCAAGAGGCTATCAATAAGAATGTTTTAGGAATCAACATCAAACTGATCACTATTTATCTTTAAATTTTATAACTCCGTTAAAAAATTAAACTACACAAAGCAATACGAAAACGCTATTTCCTCACAATATAATCATGTAGTTACTTAAAAACGATGCTTATCATAAGTATGTAAGCATTATAGTGAGAAACCAATTATACCACTTTTAAATACCTACGTCACACTGACTCTATGACAATACTCATGTTACAGCAAACCTGATATATCCAACATGTGATAAATTTTACACAACGAATTAAATAGCAAATTAAAAATCTCAATTAAAGAACATTATATTTATGGGCTGTGTTCGATATGAGTCTACTAGAAATTATCTCTTTAGACTTAGACTTCATTTAGGCACATTTCATAAAATTCTATGCGAGCCAAATGGTGATGATGCGAAGAGTCGGTTCGGGTTCATGACATTTAGGTATTAGAATAAGGTATCTGTAGTAATATGTATTTAGGATACCTACAATGGGACTGTCATACGTACCGCGCTTATAAATATCGCTAAACAACTATAGAAAAGAAAAAAAAATGGTAATTCCGTTGATTTATGTCATACCTATTCGCCTTATCAAATTATGTAAATACAGTGAATATACGATAGGTATGACTCATGTAAAAGGGAATTATTTATAATTTTGTTACTATTTTATTGTACCATTTTCCCCTCACCCTTCGCCACTCGTACCCTGCATTATGAATACGCTAAACGCTACCTCCTCACAACACAACCGCATACTTACAAACAAGCATCGCTCGAGAGTAACCGATACCCTGTCCCGTGCGAGACACACATAAACACCTCACACTGGGTTTGTGACAACGTGCACTCACGTCACAGGCTGATGGATCCTGTGTGTTTTGTTCTAACTTGATTTAGTATGTTTTGAAAAATAAACAAAACTTACGTTATACCTATTTTGGTTAAGATGTTAGATATGTTTACCTTTTCTAATGTACCTACCTGTAATTTGCCTTTTGTTTTATCTTAGAACTGCTTCACGTAAAACATAGTATCAAAAATTATAGTCATGTTCAATTCATGTGCATTTTATTTATTTCAAACAAAATACAAGTACCTTTTCATTTGTAGGAAATAAACAACTTTCGCATATATTTTTTGTAGCGTTACGCTTTGCTCGGACTATTTCAAAGGCCAGCAGAATTCATGTCAAAATGTTTGTAAAGTGTACCCGAAAGCATCAAAACCTCTCTACATGAACTTTTATGCGAAATTTAATGTTGCATATTTAAAAGCTACTGCTCTGTTAGTGCGGGAGTCTATTACTAGTTTGTTATTTTTATTATTTTCCATTAAAGGAAGAAAAATGTACTAAGTGCTTCCGAGATTTCTCGTATTTTATTCCTCTGTGTAAATTCTCGTTTATTTTTGCATTGCATCATTCAAATATTTTAATAATAAATATTTTCTCTCAGGCATATTGGTAATATTTACTCATAGTTGATTCTCTCATAACATTTTGATCAGTTTACGGCAGATGACACACGATCCAGCGTAACCCTTGACCTGTATAATTAGGCTTTATATTAGGCTTTATTAGTAAGTCGATTGTCTGATTATAAAATAAACAGAAAATTACACAGAAAACATGAGTATATTTTAGATAAAGCGGTACACAAATGTTAAAATACAAATAAGGAAGAACCTAAAATCCCTTTTAAAGACTGAAAAACATTTCGATAGCAGCTCTTGGTCTACCCACGCCATAGTAAAACCCATATCAAATGGACATGCGAAAAGTTTTCGCATTATACGGCCCGTATCGAAAACCATTTCAATGTTGTAATTCGTTTAACAAACAAGATATTAATGAAGTCCGTCGCTTAATGAATTAATGTGTAAAACAATGTGATTTCTGCTATGAAATACGTTAAATTATTGTACTGTACGTATTGTTACTGTTTATTTACTTTTAAGATGATTGTGTTGAAATTCACATAATTTTTGTTTAAAGCTATCGTGGTTAATTTTAAATTATAGTGTTAAAAATAGAAGTGAGGGGCTCGTGGCTAAATGACAGCCGCGCTGATCGATCGATCTGCGAGGTTAAGCTGCGCTTGCCGCGGTCAGTCCTTGGATGGGTGACCGTTCATTACACATCGAGACCCCTCCGTGCCTCGGAGAGCACGTTAAGCAGTCGGTCCCGGTTGTCATAGGAATATCATGGGTTGTGGAGGTCAGATGGCAGTCGCTCCACGCAAAATATTGGTATTCAGCCGAAACTAGTTAGACTGGAAGCCGACCCCAATATAATTTGGGAAAAGGCTAGGCAGATGATGAGTGTTAAAAATAGAAAACAGAATTTTACCGATCTACGTTCAATACTTACTGTACCTACTTACCTACATACCTTATACAGGGTAAATTTTGTACCTACAGGGATCACTCAATGTGCCAACAGTATCAGATAAGAAGATATTGATGTTAGGACACCATGTTCAATAAACCCGTACGTTCGAAATTATTTGTAAACAGAAATTACTTTTAATTTACGTGAAGGTCCTGTGTTATGGAAACTCGCTTTTTCATTCATAGTAGGTAACTCTGGCAAAATTTTACAAAATGTCTACTATGTACCATTATTTAACACACTACTTTTTCTTTTTTTTTCTTTTGCTATAACAATCTCTGTTCACCAAATCCAGTAAATATTATATTGTTTGCACAATTGCACATACACGAAATTTCATACATTCCGCAAGTCTACAAATAATATCTTGCTAAAGGTATTACAATCAAAACAATATAGTTTCCTAAGACATCATCAAGCGACGCTAAAATCACAAAGAAAACATTTAACGCAAGTGTCCCTACACAAACGTTAATGGAATGAAATGAAGAACAATAAGAAATCTGATATAAGTGGACTGTACGAATGTTATTTCAATGGGACCGTGGTTCGGGACTATTTGTTTTACCTTACGTGTGAATTGTTCGATATGAGACCCCCTGTCTGGATCTCCAGTTTGGTCCAATGAGTTTAGGCGAAAAAAATACACTGAAACAGACGGAATATCGTAGGAAATTGAAACCTGAATAAATATTAAAAGAAACTGCCTCGGACTCTTTGACTTTTTATTTGATGAGTCACAAGGGGTTTTTCATTCGACGTAATTAAGTTGGAAAAATCATTGTAGATACTGTTATATTATGGAAAATCTTATTTTAAGCCGTATGCTGACCAGCACGCTGACCAGGTACCTATCATATTTATCCGCCTAGCCTTTTCCCAATCTAGGTTAAGGTTGGCCTCCAGTCCATCTAGATGCGGCTGAATACCAATATTTTACGTGGAGCGTCCATCTGATCACCACAACCAAATTATTGGGTAAAATACCGGTATTCGAAAGTCAGACAAGTAAGACTTTCCGGCTTCGGACTACCCATAACGACTGTTATAGATATTAGTTAGATAATAGGTATTAGTTATATATATGTGGACTGACCCTGGTAAGCACAGCTTTACCTCGGAAATCGATCGATCAGCGCGGCTGTTATTTGTTTAGTTACGGGTCCCTCAGGGTCTTAAAATAATAAATTGTTTTTCTGTCAAAAAGGGATAGATATAGCTGCAAATCTCTCATAAACCTACCAAAACAATATTAATTTTTACATATCACAATACGACCTCTGTATTATGCCCTTGTATTTAGTGTTAATTGATTAGAGTTTTGCAGTGTTTTGGACTACGTATCAAAATTTTTGATATGTTATGCAATTTGCAGGTTACCTACATTAGAAGTTTTATGGTTGGTTATCATTACTTATCATACTTGATATCAACTGAGGTAAAAAAAATCGTTAAATATGGACACGATTTTTTGTCAAAATATCGGGTCCGGTGTCAAAGGACCAAGTGCTGGAAAAGTTTTTTTTTTTATTTGCATCTATTTGTGCAGCAGTAAAAACTATTTCTAGTACCTACCTACGTGACTTTGATTGGTTGCGCGTTAATTAATGTTTCTCATTAGACACAGATTTATTGGTATTAATTAGCGTCTCATAAGTCATAACAGACTGTAATTACACGACCGACGACGAGTAGGTACGTCCTTTTTAAAAGTCCGATTTATTTTTGTGAATATATTATTCTATAAAGTAAATACCTATTTTGTTATTTTCATTAAGTGAGTAGGTACTAGAAGGTAGGTACTATTTCATATTCACAACATTAACATTATTAGAAATATTGAAATCAGAATATAATTTTGATACCGTAAAACTTCATCCATCTATCATGAATATAATTTCAATCTATTAGTGTAATCTCAACTCATGAAAGATCAAAAACATTGAACCTTTTCATAAATTAAATCCAAATAAATTGCCTGTATCTAAACCCTAATAAATACCTACAAAATGTTTGCCAGGGCTCATGTAAATTATGTTCATGTAAATTAATTTTATGTGAAACTTTCGAAGAAAAAATCATAACATCACAGCCAAAAGACATCCATTGCTGGACATGGGCCTCTCTCAAATAGGGTTACCAGATCAAGAAAAGAAAATTCGGTGAAAATTCCGTACGTTTTCTTTAAAATGTCTAATTTAGCGGCATGTCAACTTTTTGCATGTAGGTAACTTACTCGTAGTAACATTAATTTATTTTATTTGATTTATCTTTATTTTCATAATTTGTGTGAAAATTCTAGATATATGGCAACCCGGGTAGGATTGCCATAAATCTAGAATTTAAACCAAGCCTCAAAAAAGAAACATCATTTAAAAAGGTACAAAGCAGAAAACCAGAACTCATATAAAAAAGCCCGCTAATTGTTTACACTTTGGCCCAACCTTGCACAGAATTCTCAAAGGGCCAGATTTAGTTAACCAGGTTCGTGTAATTGCCGTCATTTTTTTTTTAATACCACTGCGACACGGTGCAGGCGGCAAGACGTGAATAGACAAGTTGTAAACGTTAACATGTAGGCACTTGTTCGCTGACAAGTTTTACTGCAAACGACTCTGTTTGTTGTTGATTTGTTAATTTAGTGTGAACTAGGTTTTAGTTGCAAGTGCAACTTTGTTCGCCTCGATCGGTGTAGTAACTGGCAATGGCAAGTGACTTTACTATGTACGTTAAACACTGTCTGGTGTGTTTATCAAAATAGATTTGATTTAAGAAAGTATGATACCAGCTACTACCCGGTATAAAAAAACAAACTAAGTTTAGTATAGATTAAATAAATTTAGTTAGACATTCGGACTATTTCACAGTTTCTTCTGTCCAAAAAGAAACGGTTATATTTACATAATAAACAAAAAACTTTCGAAGACAACATAAAAACGTCCTCTTTACATCTGAGATAATTTTATACGCGATAAAGCATTAAGTGTTGCCCTGTTAGTACCTACAATTTAAACTCTTTGTAAGTCTACCTCCTGACCTCACGGACTTCCGCCTGGTCTAAAGGGACATCATTGTAGCCGAAAATATCGGCCACAACTCGATCCTTTTGGGGGCTATACTCTGCGGGTGTCGTTAAAGGGAGCTAAGGAATACCATCAAGGGGGTGGGCAGTAGTGTTCTCTTGTCTGTTAATAACAATATACAGCGTAACCATGAAAATATCGAATGACCGTTCAGTTTTTGGGCATTGAGAGGCCTACCGCGTTCTTCAGTACACTATTAATGGGTTTTTAGCAGCCTGTGCAGGATCAGGTTTGTTCCAATGAAGTATACGTTTAATAATTGGTACAAGACGTTTATTATAATAATAATCGTTTACAATGATTTGGTTTGCTGCGTATAGTTCCGAAGAGAAAAAGTGAATACATTTTTGATTTACAGAAACGCGAAAGAGAGTGAATAGAAACGAATAAAAGGATGTACGAATGAAGATTTGAGTGCGCGAAACGAACGGGTCGATGGTTGCTTTAGTTTCGCCAACAGATGACGCCTTCCTCATCGTCGTTCCACCTCCCGTTGCGTATTATAGATGGCGTGGACATGCCCCCGGTCTTGGAAGCTCCAGTTTTTAACATAATGATGGAGTTAAGCGTCGTCACTCACCGGTTTCAGTGGTAGCGGACAGATGTTGGAGAACGCTCGCCGAATTGTTCCGTTCGTACCGTAGAATTGTTGTCGTCGTAGTCTTAGCTCTATAGCTTTATCTCATGGCAATAGACTTACTTGCCCCTTACATGGGAAAAATAATATATACCTATTAGTTTCCGATAGATGTCACAAACGCTTTTATGAGGCGTATTCGAAGAATTTTCAAATTTCGACTGAATCGGGCGAGATGCGGTAACTCAGTTGGTAGAGCACTTGCCACGGTTCGGCAGAGGTTCAAATCCTGCTCCGTTCAGTTGATTTTTGAAATCAATAACATAAAATATGACTTAACTGGCTAAACATGGCAAACGCTTCCTCGGGTTCCGTTTTTGCTTTTTAAGTACGGAACCCTAAAAAACGTGGCTGCAGATACTTTGCACCTCTACCTATACCCTTTCAGAGAATACATGCGTGATGTTGTATTGTATTATAGAATTCCGCTACTTATAAATAAAACAATATTATTGAAACGCCAATATTTTCCTAAACAGACAAAACAATACAAATTTGTGCTCAATTAATAAATTAATATGATATTAACTTTGTAATACGCAAAATAAACCATTTGTTCGTAATATCCAGCCTAACGGGATTCAAAACACAAAGGGATTTAGATAACCCCTCAGTTATTATGGGTTAATATTACTTGTAACAGTAACATGGCTATGTAATACCTAACGAATCATCCCTCATAAATTTTAATTAAACATTTGATACTCCGGCCGCTGTGGCGTAATCTACTTTAAAATTAATAATGCTCATATTTATTTAAACATTGTGCTTGATACATCGATTATGATAGATTATGTTAAGCTCCGGTTCGTTGTGATTTACCTTAAGATGTTTCCGTAACATGGAGATAAAATCATCATTATTTAGTTCGTTTTAAGGCATATTGTACCCTCAAAAAGATAAATTCCGTCGCCGTTGTGGTCCTACTACTCTTAAACTAACATAAAAATCTAGAAAAAATATATAATAAACACTGTTAAGTTACCTTTATTTCGAACTAATAAAAATATTGTAGCTTAAAAATTACTGTATGAAAATAATTATTGAATTGAGGTCGTTTTTAGAACTAAATTCGCTAACTAAAGGTGATAATTTTTCGGTTTTTGCTGGAGAATATAGGCAATCCATTTATCTTGAATCGGAACTTGTCTCATTTCAAAATACGTTTTTTAGTATAAGCAGGAAATAATGTTGCTAATTTTCGCGTGCGTCTTTGCGTCTCCGCGCAGATCAGCCACTATAGAGATGGTCTTTAGCGTTACCATGCGCCTTAAATATTCTCGCTAAATATTATAAGCTTCTAGATGAAATCAATTCAAATATGGCATATCAAGGCTAAGCGCCAATTTTTGAAAGCCTATTCGATTTAATCTGTTGTTAAATCTCATGTCAAGTTACAGGATTGTTCGATGTTATTTTGATCAACCAATGACAACAGTTAACGTGAGATTTGGCAACAGGTTTACTAATCAGAGGCTTGACGAGACTTTAAAAAAAATGAGGTTAATCACGGTGACTGGTAAAATAATAATTATTTATTGCATTATGAAAATAAAGTTTTAGTTTTGTTTGGAGCAATATTACACACAGTTTGAACAATATCAAAAGCATTTGTCATATTTTATTTCAATCGTGATGATTCTTGTAAATCTTCATGGATAGTAAATTGGTACTATTTTCTTATATTCCATTTGAAATAACATTAAAAATGTTAACAAACCCTACATAGAGTTTATTCCACCGATTTTGACATCTATTCCATAGGCATTAGGATGGCATTAAAAGCAATGAAAGAAAATCGGTTGAATAACCTGTAAATAGGATTAATTTGTTATTTATTGTACAATAATACTCATAAGGCTTTAAGTCAAAATACGAATAAAAATTATAATACCAATTCCTTATAAAACAATTTAATTACATAATCATGTTAATTTACTACAAATAGGCAACTAACAATTAGTCAAATCGATAGAAGATTTACGAGTCGCCTGCAAACCTTTTTATACCACAATACTCATTTTTAAACAATATTTATGACTCTAGATTAATACTTTAGCTACGGTTATCTCCCCGGAGCCCTAACAAGGGAATTATGGGTCATTTTGTCCAAACTTCACAAGCCCACCTACAGACATAATGAATCAAATTGACGGCCACCCGCATATAAAAATAGTTCACATAGAAACATGAATGATACTTTTTTAATCCTTCATTATCCTTCACGAAATATAGTTATTTAATGCACCAAAGATACCTCCCCGATTTATAAACTCCTTTATTTGATTAAGTCACGCTCGCGTAAAGTTATAAAAAAATAACGTGATCGCCATATAAAATTCAACGTGATTAAATTGTGAGGTTTTATAACTTTCATTTTCACTTTCAGGGCTATATAACCCGTAAATGATAAGCACTAAACGCGATAGAGATCGCGAATCGAGAACTGAAAAAAATATTCGATGAAAGCATTTTGTTTGCTCCAATAACGGTCATTGTCAGTTCCGATTTAATACGCTACCGAATAACAATAGAGACGTCCTTCACCTACTTAACTATACGTAACAAATAACCAGCACCGCGGCGGCAACCATCGAAACCCTTGAAATAATAACATAATTTCCTTGCCACTATAAAACATGGTCTGATTTAGCCCTTTGTAACTTAACACGTGACTTGATCATATTGGCACCGGTGCAACTAAAATGATTACAACAAACTTGAAATAAGTCAAGCTATTAACTCGTAGGAATTGATCACTTATGTCTCAAGAAATAAATACGTAAATACGTTATCAAGCGTGGTTGTTTATGGTGTTCAGACTCTTTAGAAATGTTCCACCGCCGCTGCCCGCGCCGCGCCGCGACATTTAAGTAGGTAATATTGGTTGGGAAGGCAAGCATGGAAGTTTTGATGTGGCATATTAGCTTGCAAATATAGAACCCATACAAAACACTTATTGATCGAATGTTAGTCGGTGCAAGTTGCAAACTGAAATTTATGAGCTAGCGGTAAGTAAGAGCTCTTCGGATCGGTTACTTTGCTTCAGTTCACTCGGCTTTGTTTATTGCAACCCTCAGATACCGTCTTGCGCTTATGAATATTGATAACGGAGTTGCTTACAGTTCAAACTTTTTGAAAGAGCGATACTAATATTGGATAGCGGGACGTTTTATTCGCTTCCTTTTTGCTGCGCCGCGAGCGTTAGTTTCAATCCCATGAAATATTGGTAGGAGAATGATTCAGTTTTTATTTGTGAATTATTCAAAATGGAAAATAAACATTCGAAATGGAAAATAGAAGACCCCGCTATTATTGAAGTAGGTAATAGAGGCTACTATTTTTGTATGCTTCTTTTAGGTTCAGAAAAAAGGGTGGTTAGCGCAGGCTAAGCGGTTAAACCTTACATTTTATTATTCTACGACAATTTATTTTACAATGCATTTAATTATTATTTGCGTGCAAGGTCATCAATTCATCATAATAAAGTCTGCTATTTAGTCTAGTGTTTAGTTTTACTAATTCCCAGTCTGATTTATAGGCGATTATGCAGTCTGATTTATGTACAATCTAGGAATCCTTGTTGAGCTAAAACATGTAGGTAAGTTTCTCTAAATTTCCTTTACTGCTGAAATCAAGGATGTACGTACGACCTTTAAGTTTATTGGATATCAACAAAACCATACAAATTCTCATATTGCTCTTCAATCTTCATACCCTACTTGAGAATCACGTTCATCTTGAAACTAGACACGGCAAGCCCTAATAGCGAACTATTGTAACTCAACAAGAATAGGTACGTCAAGATATTTGAGTTGTTCGAGATGTTATCCAAATACATATTGGATTAATCCTATCTATCGCATAATATATTCTGATTCAAGGACCCTTGTTATAAGTAGATGCCAACCCTTGATGTACCACTGCTATTTCATTTGATCTTGTTGGTCCCATCAAATATTTAGATCGTTAAACTTGAGTGAAAGATAGAGATGCGCCGAGTAAGTTCCTCGCTGCATCGACTCTTAAACGGTTCGCTTCTCTTCGCTTCGATCCGAGTAGTACAAACAAAAACGTTTAATCAGTTTTAGGAAATTCGTTAAGTCTAGAACACTGTTTGTTGAGTTCTTGTAAAAGTTTGAGGCTTCTATGGGACGATGTTTTGTTTGTTGTTTATTGTGTATTATGAACAGAAAATCACAATAAACAAGCTGGATTGCTTATTGTTATAATTAACACGCTCAGTTTGCTGTTCGTAGATTTTGTGGATTTTTGATAGAATGTTTAGTAGGTACAAAACTTTTTGGTACTCAAACATTTACTTGTCGTAAAGGTTTGCTGGTTAACAGCTTATATATTTTTTATGTTTCACACTTTAATGCTATTTACGTTTGCAAAAACAAACGGGAATAACTTTTCGAAACATTTTATATAGATATACAGACCTGACAGTGGTTAATATTCTAAAATTACATAAAATGTTAAATAAAAAAAACACATACACGGCCATGCAATCATAATTCCATTTCTCTTTTTTATTCACTCCATTCGTTTATTTAACACTTGAGATCGCGTGCAAACAAAAATCTCAACCTGTAAATGCGAGTGCGCGCTCAAAATAGTTAAGCCATCTTTATACGAGCAGGTTACCGGGATCTTTATTAACCTAATTGCTACATTTGCATACTGGTCCATGTGAGGCCCAATTATGAACTCATCGGCCCAAATTACCTATGCTTTAAAACAAATAGAGGGTTGAATAACTCTACATAATGTTGGGTTCATTATTAAATGTTATTCGGATCATAAAAATAACATTCTTGCGTCGTTTATTTGCGGCATATCATGGATAATGGGAAATAATAACATTTTCATGTTAGTTCTAAATTGTTTTGGTATTCATATTGCTAAAATGTCATACCTTTTTCATCTTATAATATTATATTCATCACTGAAAATAAAATTATTCCGTTTATTCAGTGGTCATATTTTTTTCTATTATTTATTTATTACATCTGTCTAAAAAAAAATAAAAATATGTATTTAATAACTCTCAAAAAAAATAAGCAGCTAGATCAAGTGATCGAAGTTTGTTTCCATTAATAGATAGGATAATACACTGATTTCCAGTTCCTCAGGATTTTTTAAATGTTACCTAGGTACTTATTTTTTAATTCATCTAATAACTGAATGATTTTCCCATTTCTTAAACGTAACGTTTAGGAAAGTTGGAAAAACGTTAAAAAAAACAAATGTATGATGTGTATAAATTCATAACGTTTCAGGGATACCAGTAGAAGATTCCACGGCTCTTATTTGTACTTCGACGTTTAACTCAAATATAAATGCGGTAATTACTATAGTCGTGGAATCCTAAGTAAAATCAGTTTTATTATACGAAAACTATAAACAAACGGTCACGAGACATAACTTTTAGTGAATTCCCACTATTTGGGCACGACTAATGCTTTTAAAAGTTAATAAAAGGTGCAGCAGTGCTATTCAGTTGCCTCATTAAAAATATCACACGGGGAATAAAAATAAGGCTGTGAGTATAAATAACCACGACCTCCATATAAATCTTGGTTTACAGTTCGCAGGGTTGTCGAAACATTGCCTTTTTTATTTGGCAATGGATAGCAGGAAACTGCAAGTTGAAATAAGGAAGCAAAGGAAAATACGCCGATGTTTTTCTAATGCGTTAGCATTACAGAAAAGAAGGGGAGTATTTTATCAAAATAAAAACTTAAATAACATAAGTTGACACGCCTCAATAATTACCACGATACAATGAAATCTTCAGCATAGTGACATTTAAAAATAGTAAGCCAAGATCATGTTTAATACTATCTCAATTACGTATTTATTAATTAAAAATTCATACTTACGTAATAAAATACAGTTAGAAACTCTAAACTCACACATTTAAATTCTATATTAATTCAAATTTAATATTTGCCAAATTTATTTACCTTTGCACACGTCTGAGGTAGGTAAACCCGCAAACGCTGCTTCGTCAACCCTCGCTAACATAGCTTGGCTACCCGCAATGAATACTCGAGTTTTCTGCCTCAACTGTGGGGTGGAAATGTACGGCAATATGGGAATAAAATCCTGGATTTAATCTTCGCACAAGTCGCCGTTTAATCTTGCAGTAGATATGGCAAGGCTAAATAATAAATGTATACGCGATCACGTTAAATTGCATTGTGGGAGTATCGTACCCTTAGTGCAGCGTTTGAGGGTTATAGTAAATGTTCTCGTTCATCTAATAGTATGAATACAAATGAGTATTTTGTTAGATAAATATTACTTTACGCAGTCAATTATATTGAACAAATACCTACATCAAATTATGTTTGATAAGGATGATTAATATCATTATTAATTCATAGCGCCTTCGTTACGATTGTAACAAAGATGGATGACGGTTCATGAGCTGTATGTCTATAATTTATGTGAGGCGGTCGGTTAGCTTAACCCGCTATTTATCCTTATGTTGGCGAAAATTATTGTAAAGCTCTGAAAAATAACAAAGATTGTAAATAAGATTTCAGATATATTTGTTTGTGGCAAGCCTAAGATAAGTTACAGCAATGATTTAATTATTCTTTACACAGTACACATTTTATAACTCTTCTGCTTTGTATAATAATCTACTTGCAGAATGGTAAAGAACGACACTTTGATAGATTTTTACTTATTTTTTTCCCTATATTTTATATCCTTCCGAGATGTTACTAACTGTAAAAGCTTTCTAAGAAGAAATCTGAAATTTCTATGTAGTTTCTATAAGTTAGGGTAGTACAGTGACTTTCATACCATTGATAACACTGATAGGTACCTCTACCTAGATTTCCCGTACATTCTGCTAGAAGTTATAGAATAAAAAAAAATCTAACGCAAAATATTTCCTTAAAAGTCAATGGTCGAAAATAGAAAGAAGTCTCTCTGGATTTGAAAACAAAAAATACATCCGATTACAATGCGTACAAAAATAATGAAGCGAATTTATTTATTTACGTGCGTTTGTAAGGGCGAGCTAGTTTGTCAAGGGAGCCAAAGCCTCATTATTTAGACAAGTTAATAAGAATTCCTAAGTCGCATTTACGTCAAGACAGACGTAAGCAACTCTGTAAGACATTAAGCTAAGTAAATACACGATTAAACGAATACCATCCGGAATCAATGTTAATTTTTTAGATCTTTCGATTTCGTGATTCATTAGGTTTAGCTTACAAAGGATAAAACATTTATTTGTTTACTCTTTGTAGTTCAATTAATTAAACATCAGCTATGTATAAAAAAGAGATTTATTTGAGTTTAAATTAAGCGGCTTTAATGAGACTATTGAATCTAGGCAATTGAACAAACTTGTCTGAATTCAAACAAACCTATTGTGTCTACAAAATGATAACCTAAACAGTTTAAAGTCTTTTATTTATATCAATCTCACTTATAAAAGCCTCATTTAAATTCTACGATACAAAGCCATACATCAACAGTCAAATTTCATCAACCACAACAACCAAATGAAACAAATCGTCAAAGCTATTAATATCTCAAACGAATATTTGTCAAATAAAATCTTCACTGCATTCTGTTACGCCTACGTCATTGGAAGACAATGCTCAATTACTTCTGCCACCTAAGTAGCTCCAGGATTGGGTGCGTGTTCAGTCAGATGAGGAACCCTAATAAATGTTGGCTTATTCATCACATGCTGACAACTCACTGCTTGTTCATTTCATAAATGTAAACGTTTTGAGGTGATCAATTTGAATATTATGAATGTTAAAATCATTTCTCGTCTTCTTAATACCGATCAAGTTTTCTGAGTGTAATGTCCTAAGCCTATGTCCTATGGTGTTACAATTAGTACCATTTAAAATTGCATTAAAATCTAAAAAACGTCAGTTAGATACCTACATGTAGTTTGCGGTACTTAAACATAGCATAAGTAAAATAAATAGAACGATATTAAAGGTTCAGACGCGTTTTTCTCAATAATGATGTCAGTCTCCATCGTAATTCCGAAGTAAAAGACCTAATCACAAATGTGTCAACATTTTATCGCTGTAGTCAGGATAAGTTAAAATTAAACCGTGTGCGCTACAGCGTTTAAAGAACTCAGTGCAGTAAAAAACAACACAGAAATTAAGGATCATATTACTAAAATCCATTAGAGTTGCTCAATAAAAATAGACTCGGCTTCACAATCTTCACATGTAGGGACGGCCCTAAAATCAGTCATTCGAAATAAAACGGCGATAAAAGGATCTCACTGATCGTCTTGATAAGGATGGTAAATAAAATAGATTGATGTGGTTTAGCCATTAGGTTAGAAGTAGGTAAAGGAAAATGTCTCTATTTATCTTAAGCGGAATTAAAATTATGTGCAGTTGAATAGAACAAGAACACAAACTTAGATAATACGGTGTAAGCAATACACCCATGCTAGATAAAGAATTAAAAATTTTTGCTTTACTTAAAATAATTATTATTAATCTTTGAAATCCTTTTAGTGTGGATGTAATTGAATCTCCATCTTCGACTTGAGCGCCGCTTTTTTCATTGCTTCATACATCAAGCAATAAAATAAATCCATCGAAGTAAATTATTTCTACAGTACCTAATATAATCATTACGTTAACAAAAACATGACTATTTTCTATACATGATGACCTGACCTTAACCAGTCATGAGTAAACCTCATTTATAAAGCAACAAGCATGACTATTTCATAAAAGGACTCCAAACAAGGCTTCCCATAAACCTGAGTTGACTGCTTTTACATAATAGAATGATACCGAACAAGTATTTCATATCCTCCTTGGCAAGATACTTTGAGATAACGATACGAATATAAACATGTGAATAAAATAGGGAATATGGTAAACAAATTGAAATGAAACGATTTCAGAAATGGTACAAGAATTCTGTCGAATATGACTTTGTACCATATATGGGACATAACAGCTTGTACTTGGTGTTGGAGTCTGAATGTACATTGACGGTTTATTCTGGTAGTCTGTACAATGTAATTCTCTATAATAACTGTTTTTACAAAGTAACGTATAGTCCAGTATCGTCTGTTTTAACAAGATCAATAGTGAGTGGTTCAGGGTCATTTTACTTTCAACAAATGGACTAACTTTCTCGCTTTGACTATTAAAAAGGTAAAGTAAGAATCAAATATCTACTAGTAACTCGTAATTTCCCTTTGGAGCTTCAGTCCAATGGGCAAAATATCCAATTCTCATATTGTTTAAGCAGACATATTCCAAGTTATAATGTCATATTGTCAAAATGTCCAAGTCTGATCACCAACTTGATAAAATGTGGTAGGTAGTATTTGTTTTGTCCCATATAATGGTTTAAATGGCACAACTCATTTATCAAGTGTTTTGATAATAGCTATAGGATTACATCTCACAACCGTTTTTCATAGCTGTGTATTATTAGACCTTTAACCAGCTACATCCGGGAACCGCACGACTAAAAACGATAAGCTTCAACAAAGCTACTTTGCCAAAAAAATAACAATGAACTCATTATTCATTCGCTTTATAAATGTATACCTAACAATCATCCGCACACAGAATAAGGCGATCACATGGAATAAGAGACGATGTCTTAAGAATCAACACGGTTCGCCCACAAGACACATAATGTCCCAAACAAGATTCGAACGAAATGATGGTGTACTAAATTAGCCATGTCCACTTTTATAGTCAGACATTTGTGACGGTGACAGTGAGTGGTGCCAACACGCGGACATGTCTGGCTTTCAAAAGATGTGATTGCGTTAACAATGGTACTTGTAATTGTGTACTTAAAGTGATAAGTGGAAGAATTAGGAGGTCAAAGTTTTGTGTCATTTTTTGCGTTGAAAATAGATCGTGATGCTTAGATTGGCCGTTATGTCATTTATTTGCTAGTGATCGTTCTCAGCTTGTCCAGAAGGCTAAGGCTGACTGTCCACTGAAGCGGAGAGGAGAGGAGTGGAGCAATATTAACCAATGGAATTACATAAAAATCGCCGATCTGACGCGGAGCGGAGATTTTATGAAATGCCATTGGTTAGTATATTGCTCCGCTTATTCTCTCATCCCTGCTCCAGTGCACAGTCAGGCTAATTATCGTAATTAATTTACCTCTATGACAGTTCACAGAACTGAGATTAAATTTTGAATTAGCTAAAATGGTATTCTGCTAATCAGTTTTGTAGTATATAAGCACGAGAATAAATATATTTTTGTTATTTATATGCCAGTTCAAAATGATAGCATTACCAGCACCACTTTGGTTTTAATCAACATTTAGTAAATTTTCGATTTCGTTTCAATATAAATTCACGTTTGTCGTTGTTTGATAAAAGAATATCATTTATAATATAACTGAGACTAGTTCGGAACTATATTATGAACATTTTATCAAGCAAATTAGCCGTTTGATGTACGATTGACTGTCCAGTGAAATTAGGTACACAAATGTAGTTCACGGCGACTGTTTACTATCGTGACAGTTTTGCGGAAAATGCACTTGTTAAGTTCACTTCGTGAAGAGAACGTGCATAATATTATGATCTGGTACATTTTCCTAACCAAAATAATAACAATCTTAGGCTAAGTCAACCATAATATCGATTACATTTTTAGTTCTGAATAACACCATTTTATTTTTATTCAAATATACCTACCAGTTATAGTATTTTTTAATATCACACGATAACATACCTATAAAATTCACAGAAACCCAAATACTGTGTCATTAATGTGAAACAGGTCAACTGTTATTTTGTTTGAAGTTGATTGCCCTAAATATTATGGATAAATAACAGAAAATACCGATGTTCTCTATTAATGAAACATTGTACCCAATGTTTTCGTCGAGTGTCTTAATAGGCCTGTAATGTAACCCATGCGTTAAATTGTGTGTGCCAGAAATTATATTTTGTAAATGATAAATGACATTTATTTTGTAAATTTAACACTTTTACACGTCATAACATTTTTTTAAGCTAGATGAGGTCGTTGCGTACCCGTACCGTATACTTTGCGATTATCACCTACCTATTTATTTTAATCATCATCATCTGCCTAGCCTTTTCCCAAATTATATTGGGGTCGGCATCCAGTCTAACTAGTTTTTGGCTGAATATCAATATTTTATGTGGAGCGACTGCCATCTGACCTCCACAACCCAATTAATGGGTAATACCGGTATTCGAATGTTAGACCAGCTGTCAGACTTTTAGGGCTTCTGGCTACCCGTAACGATTGTCAAAGATATTCCTATGACAACCGGGACCGACTGCTTAACGTGCTCTCCGAGGCACGGAGGGGTCTCGATGTGTAAAGAACGGTCACCCATCCAAGGACTGACCGCGGCAAGCGCAGCTTAACCTCACAGATCGATCGATCAGCGCGGCCGTCATTTAGCCACGAGCCCCTCACCTATTTATTTTAATAGCATAATTAATATATTCAGAAGCTTTAGAAAAAGTTGTACTCCCATTTTCGATATTTTAATTACGAGTACAATATTGTCATAGCGAGCAGACGTACCTTTTGCCTTTTTCTGGGTTTATTCTTAAACCCAGATTGCTACTAAGTAGGTAATTGTTGACATTTAAACCTAATAGCACTTTATCCAATTTAAGAATGAACCCCACTCAGTGGTAATTGGGCCCACTACACGTCAGTCATTATAGTCTGAACTAAACAATCATGACTCATCGTTTTATTATAACAATGTACCTTAATCCTTCATGGATTAAGGTACATTGTTATAATCTTCAATCTTCTCTTCTTTCAATTTTTTATTAAAAATCCAGAACCAATCAGTGAAAACACGAATGAACATCATAATAAATACTCAAATTATAAGTGTTTTAAACTTAGTTGCTAGAAAAAGATAGCACTATTAACTTAAAAAGATAATGTAAAAATTCTACACCCTCCAGTATGATATCCATTTTGCGCGACAGAGACGAAGAATTCACCCTCCAAAAACTTTTAAAACGCATAACTCCTCTATTGTTTCATTAATCTCATGATTTTCACATCGTCTTCTTATGCATTTTTTAAAGTAAGGTGAAATTATTGTACCTACATTATAACAAAGTAGTTCAGTACCCTATTCAGACCACCCCATCTTAACGTGGGTGTAGCGACTAAGAGACAGAGAATATAAGCAAATAGTCACAAATCTCTAAGAGTGATACAATTGTATTGTGTTTTCATAGTATGCTGGTGTGCGGCTTAATAAATTGTTTATTTATAAATGGACTAACCACGGATGAACTACTAAACCGCAGATGAATTGCTAATTGTTTATTATCTATGTGTTTTGTAACTAAATTATGTATGTATCCTATAAATAAATGATGTGCATCACTATCCATCCGAAAACAAAAATGCAACAAGGAGCCAAGTTTGGTACAAAATACGTAGTACCTATACAAAATACGCAGGATTGTTGTCATCCCCAATAAAACTATAAGCCAAGTTCAACAGAAGATCCTTAAAATTAAGTTCCACAAAAGGACCAAATCATACTAACAGAAAATGTACTAAACTCTTTATTGCTTTAAAAAAATGTTTGTTATAATACAATTATGTATTTTAACAAACATTACACGAACGATAACTGATGTCCCTTATAATCCCACGAGTTTTGAAGCAAGTCACTATTTATAAACAGTCAACAAATATTTTGTAGGAAATTGTGCACGATGACTGTCAATAATTTTGATGATTGAACATTTTACGTCTCAAATAATTATGTTTCAACAATATAAATCAATTACCTACTTACCGATAACTGTAAACTAAGTACAAATAGTTTATTCCTCAAATAATTCTTTATTGTCAGTAAAAAAATCATAGAATTATATGTGCTAAAACTTTCTTTCGTAGTGATAACAGATCAAAAATTACATTAATATTAATGAAAGATTTCCCTCTCCATAATAAAGCAATTAATATGCTCTTGCGCATAAAGCAAGATGGCGGTCGGTGGGTGTGGTGACCCAAGTCGCGCGCGCTCATTGGCGCTAGTTATCATTTAATTATGATTCAAATGAAGATGGCACGATAAAAAGCTTGCTACTGGATTCCGGTCAGTGATTCGTCTGCGAATGATTCTTATACAAAGATAAACTAAACCTTCGTAATAAAAACTTCCCTGAATAGTTGCACGCGTTAATTTTGTTCTAACTTTATTTTTTATTTTTGTAAGAATCTATTTAGATATACCATTGTTTTAAGAAAGAAATCGTCCTGAGAAGCCTACTACTACTACTACTACTAACTTACCTCCGGTAAACAGCACTGCCGTCTATAAGCTTAAAGGCCGCTAAATGACATATTCTTATTCTGAGCTAGAGCAGAAAAAGGTGGCAAAATTTTCAAACCGATGCTCCTCAGTATCTATAAACATTTTGTCATGTTAACATATACCAAAAAAAAGGTATTTTTTTCAACTTTCTCATGAAGTAAGTTGATTTTGTAAAATATTAATAATTATGTCAATAAATACACATTTTCCTTTCTAGCCTTGTAAAATTTTAAGGCTCGCTTCAAGTGTGCAGAACTAAATGGCGGCTAAAGAATCATAACTGCTTTTAAGTTATGGATTTATTAATAACTGCCAAAGGTATTTTTTTGAGACAAGAAATTATTAATATTTACATAGCTATAAAGCAGATAAGTTATTTTGCGTTTTTTAAACCTAGTACGAATGTTATTATATTGATCTTATCCATAACAAAAAAGCAGCTAATTACTTATAGCCGCCTTTTAGCCAAGTAGATATCACTTTGCTTCTCTTCCAAGATTTTTTAACAACTTTTAATACAGCTATGCATAACTTAAAGGCGGTTAATTATTAAACCTTTTCATATAACTGCTTTTTAGGCTAGCACTATCCACATCTGTATTTTTCGAATCCTGCAAAATTAAACGTTAACTTATGAAATCAAACAGAGTTTTTGCAAAGACAAAGTTTATTGCCACAAAACTATCAGGCATGGTGATAACAAAATAAAAAATTGCAACCTTTTCTAAACAAATTAAAAATTAAATAATTATTTGAAAAAACTATATCCAAAAATCGCATGGCAAACCACAAAATATACCTGAAATTGAAATTTCAGGTGATAAAAACTCGCACTTAAAAATAATGTCATCATTCATAATTATCAATGATTTACATTTTTTTTGCAATTAGTAAGTAGGTAACGTTTCACTTAGATACATAAAACATAAAACAGTCGGTTTGTACTAGCATCAAACGTCATTAGAAAATATATTCTTATCAAAAATAAAAGTAATCACTCTGAATTCAAACTTAATACACATTAGAAAACAATATACAAATATATTTTTTAATTTTAACATTTTTACATATTATTATAATATGAATAACAATCTTAAATCAATCAGTCTTTTTTAGTCACAACCTTAATCAAATGTTCTAATAAGGAAATTGACCCAGAAACGATTGCCAAAAATATTCAAACTAACACATACAACTGCTTACCACCAATACTTACAGCTGAAGTACAGAAGGCCATCAATTCACAAAAGTTAGAACGAGCTTCGGGACCCAACAATGTCCCAAACGAGCTGATGAGAGGTTCAGTCGAAGAACTAAGTCCGATTCTAACTAAGGTATTCAATGATATACTTAACACCGGCATCATTCCAAGTCAGTGGGGAGAATCATACATTATTCTTCTGCACAAGAAGCCAAAGATGACATTGGAAACTACAGACCAATAAGCCTCATATCAAATGTCTACAAAATCTTTGCAAAAATAATTTTAGAGAGAATAGCAAAAATATTAGACGAAACCAAACTATAGAACAGGCAGGTTTCAGAAAGAACTACAGTACGATCGACCATATCCACACTATCAAACAAATCCTGGAAAATTATAATGAATACCAGAAGCCTATATACATAGCTTTTATCGACTATTCTACAGCATTCGACAGTCTGAAGCATAACTACATCTGGTCAAGTCTAAGACAGCAAGGGGTGGAGGGGTGGACAATACCTATATCAACATAATCATAAACATCTACAGCAAGAGCAAAGGCCGCATAAAACTGGAATCGAAAGGAGACCCATTTCCCATACGCGGAGGCGTTAGACAAGGTGACCCATTGTCACCCAAACTGTTTAATGCGGTTTTGGAGAACATCTTCAAGAAAATGGACTGGAGTGACTACGGCCTCAACATCAATGGTAGCCGCTTAAACCACTTGAGATTCGCCGACGATCTAGTCCTATTGGAAGAAGACCCTAAGAAACTACAAACTATGGTACAAACCCTAGCCAACACAAGCAAAGTAGTTGGACTTGAAATGAATGCAAACAAAACAAAAATTATGACTAACTCCATAGAGGTCGATATAGTAATTGATGGAATCAGATTCGAATATGTCAGAGAGTATGTCTATCTAGGACAAATTATCTCTTCCAGCGATCAGATGTCCAAAGAAATTAATAAAAGAATAGCTTGTGGCTGGAAAAATTTTGGTCGCTTAAATAAATCATGAAGAGTAAGGAAATAAACATCCACATAAAAAGAAAGACGTTTAACACCTGCATCCTTCCCTGTATCACATATATATGGTTGTGAGACCTGGTCCCTTACTGAAAATCACCGAAGCAAACTTGCAAGGTGCCAACGGGCAATGGAGCGAAGTATGTTGGGAATAAAACTCAGAGACAAAATCAGAAACACAGAAATAAGAAACAAAACCAAGGTTGCCGACATACTTGCCCGCATTGACCATCAGAAATGGGCTTGGACGGGACACATGCTACGTTGCAAAACAAATAAATGGAGCAAGCAGGTCACTCTGTGGTACCCTAGAGATGGCACTAGAAGACAGGGTCGTCCAACAAGAAGATGGGAAGACGAAATTCGTCTGACCTTGGGGCCACTGGACAAGGGTGGCAGCAGACAGAGCCCAATGGAGAACGTTGGAGGAGGCCTATGCCAAAAGGCACGGCGAATTGAGGGATATTCTGTAGAAAATACAAATAAATACACCTAAAATAGATCTAACAAAAACTTGTACCAATGTTCGGAATAAAAGGCTATTAATAATAATAAAAAAATAAATAATCAAATGTTGGTAAATTCCTCCAAAAAAGCATTTTATGCGCTGAAATTAACGCAGACAATTTATTAACAATAGCTTCTTTTCTTTTTTCTTCTCTTCGTCCCCGCACCCCGGAAGAATCCCTATCATGTGTGGCGTGGGGGTTGTGCAGTTTGCGGCTTTTTAGCGATGTTTTGTTGTTTAACGGCTTTTTTGTTATGCAAGACACAGAAGAAAATATTTATATTACTTTACGTACGGTGTAATAAGGCTTTCTATAATAGTTTATTAATTGTAAAAGTAGTAACACTACAACGCTTAAAGGCCGCTAAATGATTTTAACTGCGTTTTAGTTCGGTAAGAGCGTATAACCGCCTTTTAGTTAAGTCTATGCAAGGTATTATACTCCAATGTAACCAAGGCAAAAAGCCGCTAAAATACTTTTGCTACCTTTTAGTTAATTGTTAAATAATAACTGTTTTATAGCTAAGCGTTGATAGTAAAAATGTTCAATCGATCCAAACGTTAAAGTAGTATAGCTGCCTTCTAATCTAGTTGTGCTGTTTAGCGACCTATAAGCGATGTAAAGTATCGTTTTTTTGTATTTAGCAGCCTTTTAAAAAAATATATCTTGATAACGGTAAAAGATAGAATAACCGTTCCTAGACAGATCGATAGAGAATTTTTTTTTAATACCATGACATTAAAAAAGTGAAAAATGCCCAAATGTCATTTAGCGGCCTTTAAGCTTATAGACGGCAGAGCATTGCCGGGTTCTGGTTTGAAGAGTATGTAACTATGGGTTCCAATGTAATTGTAAAACAGGCACATGAAAATTTGGGTATTTAGTCTGAACGGCCCAAAGCGAAAGGACCGCGGGCCTTTCGACCGTAACCAAAAATCGTCTAAGTACGTTCCAAAGGACCGGTGATAAAATGATTTCAAAATTAATTTTAAGGGACAGTCGCATACATTGTAATAGTCGCTTAGTTTATGAATTTTAACTATTTAATTACATATATGTATAAATGTATGGAACAGCTGATTTTTTGTCGCAATTTCTGGATTGGTCCCATAGTAAAAGTTGTTCATAATGATGAGTTCAAAGACCTCTTTTATATTGTGACTGACTAAAATTACAACTTATATATTCTATCCTATTGTCGTCATCATAAAAAAAAATACTTCATTATCCCAAAAATAGAACCAACAAATACAGAATTCTTCAAATATTATTTACTAAACGAACAATAGAATGATATTCAATCCCTACCTATTTTAAGTGCTTCTATCCCCAGAGATATAGCTAACACCTGATCAAATATTCTTAGTAACTACCTATAAAAGGAAAGTAGGACATCATTATACATAAAAGGCTTATTAAGTACATGTATATCAAAAAGGTCATTTACCTTTAGCACTTGTGAAATGTTTGCCTTCGTGCACACGTCAACGTTTTTACCAGGCCCGAAGTTTTCCTTACCTATTTTGATAAACTCGTTTCTCTGTACTACTTTAATGAATGTAGTTCTAACATTTATTTATAATTGCTAGTGTTTTTTTTATGTCATACTAACATAGAACTGATTATACTAAGGGTTCATTCATAAACATTGGTAGTCCAAAAAAAGCAATTAAACATGCCAATTCTAAAACACTTGCAAAACCTACTTGAAAACTGTAAGTAGGTAGGTACTTCAGAAAACGTTAATTGGTGTTGCTTTTGGCGCGAACACGAACCTTTTGGAATAAGGTGGCAAACTTGCAACACCGATGTAGCTATAAAGGGAACGTGTAAAATCGCTCTTTTTAGTTAAACATTTTCTAATGAGTAAGAATATTACAGTGCGTACCTACTATGAAGTTTGTTTGCGGATGATTACGACAAGGGTCGGCGCAATACGTCTTTACTTCCATACATCTCTATTACGCGTCATCACAGGGTGGATTCTTTACTATCATACATATATATATATACATAGATATATATTACTATAATACATCCATTTCTTTTTTGGTCACTTTTTTCCAGTGTTCCCGAAGGAAGCCAACGGGACGCTATTACTAAGCCTATGCCAGTCCGTCCGTCCGTGCGTCTGACACAGGGGTGTCAGACGCACGGACGGACGGACTGGACTCTATCTTATGAACCGTAATACCTAACCAATTGAAATTTTCACAGAATACATGTAGGTATAGCCGCTATCATGGCAAATAATATTAACAGTAAAAAGTCATAACCCAAGGGGTCCCCAGACAACCGGAACGCAACCCAGCGCGAGTCCGACTCGCACTTGGTCAAATTTAGGAATCTGAATGGCTAAAAGAAAACGGTCACAACACTAGGGCGTTGGTCAACGTTTTTAATATAAAGAGAAAAAAAAACGAACGAATTTTGATAGTAATAACGGGAATTCATAATAATTAAGCTCTGTGGATGGAAACCGTTCAATAGAGAAATAAACACGGCATAAAGCCTGGAGCGATTTACCAATAGTCATGACTTAATCTCTTTCCGCGACACAATTAATACAGTGTCCCTTAGTAAGAAAACGATATCGCCATTTAAATAAAACACACAGCAAAGAAACTACAGCAATACTAAAAAAAAGTTTCTTCACAGAAATATTCGCGCAGTTCGTTGAATATGGTTACCAGTAATGGTTTCCGAGTTCAGTACATGCATGCAACTCACTAACTAGATTCACGTCATTATAACTCGTACTTAGAATTTGAAAATTATATAACATGCATTATATTTTTTTACAGATTTTTTGAGTTTGTGTAATTTTATGATTACAGAACGACTGAACAGATTAATATTAATACTATATCAAATTCCAATCCAATTTAATGAAAAGGTAAACAAACCCAATCTTGTTAAAATTATCACACAATTACTCACTAGGTATATGGAATTAGTAACACAGTAATCCATTGGATGTAATGTGTTACTAATTCCATAATATAGGGAGTCATAGAGAGTGAGTCAGTCGTTCTGTAATCATAAAATTACACAGACTCAAAAATCCACGAAATCCCAAAATAAAGTGTTTCTCTTTGAATGAATAACACCGAATCATTCAATTTATTAATTTAATTGTTACTAGCACTACAATTGGATGTCACTAAATGTCGAAGGTTAGGTTAGTGACCTGTTTGTTTATATTTTCATTAAAATGGATTGGAAAATTTTTTAACTACACTTTCTTCCAAAATGAAGTCTAAAATCGATATTGATCTATCCATGCTATTGCAATTTAAAAAAAAAACTATTTTATGTTACTATCATAATATTATATGGCATAAGCAAGCATAAGCACAAAATAATTTCTTTCTTTTTTTTTTCATTTCATAATCTCATTATGCTTAATTCTATTGCCAGAAAAACCTCACATGATGAACTTATTACAATAAAATTAGTTCCTACAAAAAATGTTAAAGGTAAAAAATATTAAAAACTCCCGCGTCGTCTAAACAAACACTGACTCAACTGAAACGCACAAAAAATCACCATGATGAACTTTGTCAAGGTCAAAACATTTTAATCGAAAAATTGCTTCAGTGTTTTTTTTACTAACCAAGTTGTTTCCTACATTTCTCTTACAGAAATTTGACCCCAATTACTCGTCTTGTTAAGGCCAGAATAGCGTGTATGAATAATGGTAAAGGAGGGCAGATGATAGGCTTGTTACCGCTTTCCAAAAACAAGGTCCGAGCCCCTTCGGGCGGAATTGATAATTTACTCGTTCGAAGGGCTATCATTAAGGTCGTTGGCTATAGAATGATTGTTGGTTACATACATACGTTTACGGAGCCCAGACGGCGGCCTGAGAAGAACAAACAATGTTTCGGATCGTTAGCAACAGAATTATAACGAGGGGTTATTATGACGTAACAACGAATTCCAAATTTTAGTCCGATGATCTTTTGCAGGTGGGCCTTATGCATCCGGGGATTTAAAAGGAAGGCAGAGTGACACAAAAATGAGTCTACTTTTTTGTTAAAAAGGTGTTCTAAATCTAATTTTGCCTTGCATCTTTTTATTTTACAGTGCTGGAAATGACATTCTTGTTGTTTTTATGATGATCAAGCACATGTCTTCAAATCACCTAAGATACAGTGAATAGAGTGTAGGTATATCTTAGATGATTATTAAAATTATAATTCACCTCATATACGCTCATTTAAATATGATAACGTAAACGTTTTATCCTGGCGCACAGGATAATGCATAAATAATCACATCATTACTATTGGTTAAATAAAAATCACTTAGGTCTTCCAAACTTTTTTTTATCGTATAATTCCGCCGCTGCGTTCTCTTGGCGGCTCTATGAAATAAAACGGTTTTCAAAAATGTTTTAAAGCTCAATTCAGACTTCATATCCTACTCAGAAATTATTGCTCATAGTTATTGTTTTTTGGATGATAAACCCAGAATATCATTTACTCATCAGTGGCTCTACCAAATATCACCAGCCTGGCGTATGTTGGACATTATTCCGTCGCTTGGCCGAGGTTTATGTTTAACGACATACTGCTACTGCCAAGATAACAGCATCAATGCCAGCTTGTTTCCTGCAAAAAGCAAGCTAATTGCCAATCAAGAAAACAAATTAATACTAACAATTTCCAACAAACCAACATTTTGCACACATCCAACAGTCATAATTTCGCTATTGGTAACGCGAATAGCCGTACTTTTGCTGCACGTGATCCCTGATTAGGACGTTAACAAGTATAATAACTGTAATTTAAAATCTAACCACAGTTCTATTCGTAGAACCGTTCTACCTTGTTTCCTTTGGTAAACGTGGTTAGGATTTTTTTGTTGGTCTAGTTACGCCTCAAACTCGGTAATGTGGTGGTCGGTTTTGGCAGATTTTGATGACTTGCCATTGTCTGAGTTTTTGCAAGATTCCGTTGATTTTCGGTCTGTGGTTACGTGGTTGGTTTTAGGAGACATTTTTTTTGGGTACCTTTATCACGTTTCAAATAAAAAAAAGTACTAGGGTAAACTTGCCTAATTCGTACTTACGCCAAATTCGTACTCCACTTAAAACTCGGCTTTGGTAACAGCTATCAGCGCCTCTAGTATCAAAAAATAGAAATAACAGTCGGCCATTTCACCACCTGACAGATAACACCTGTGAAGCTGCTCTCGACAAAAATATTGAAAAAGTAAGTTTTTTTCAACTATTGTTGTAATATTTTTACACATTTCGTAAGAGTTTTATTCAAATAAGGTCGTGTATAACCTATTTTACGATTTGATACGTATTAATGTGTATCTTTGCGATTTCATCTGACGTGTTATCATACTCGTAACTGTTGTAAATTTTTTTGACGGTAAATTTAAAATTTGTTTGGCTTTTGCTCCTATTTCGTACTCGAGTTAAGTTCTTAAAACGTACTGGTACGATTTAGGAAAACTATTATTATAACTGCGATGATTGCCGAGAATTGGCGAAGACCATCCGTCGAATTTGTTAAGAATTACTTCTTGTTTTAATAACACATTGTTGATTATGATGCTGATTCTCAATACTGTATACCAATGAATAGATCTCAAATTACGAATTAAGGATATAGCAGTACGATTTGGGATGAATGGTCTTAAATCGTACTTTTTTAGTTTTTTTTTAAATTGTTTATTTTTGAGAAGTTATAAGGCTTAAGTTAAATTTTATTATAGAAACAATAAAGCATTTAGCAAAAAAAAATTACTTTTAATTAAAGCTCATTTATCTTTCCTAATTTTCTAAATATGATGGTTTTCTCTTAAGGGGTACGAATTTGGCAAGTTTACCCTACGTTTAGTTTTTGACGTAAGAACATGATAGTGGGTTTTTCAATATCATGAGAATCTGTAGGTACCAGAAATAATGGGAATCTATAGTTATTTTCATGGATCACAAACCATGCTATACCTAACTACCATTGCTTATAACAAAAAAATATGGTTATAACCTCAGATCATAGAAACAAGGATATAATGCCATCATAGCAAATTAGTACGGGAACAACTGATGCCACTTTTAGTACATTTTTCGACACAATTACGCCCATAATTAAGCGCTCCTTGTGAATAAAAAGATCTCCCACGCATTTAACATTCCGCGCACCCTCAATCTAACACTGTTAATCGTCACTCAACACTAGCACTAAACTAAAACACGGTATTTATACCATCGATCGTGCCCGGTTCGTCGCCAGCGCGTACGTTTATAATATGAGCAATTTGCTCAAAATCAGGCATCAAGCTCGATAGCGCCTTGGCCATCTCCTTGTTTCTATGATCTGAGGTTTATAACTAACCGGCTTTGTAGCGCATAATTTTAATAAAGTCTAGAGCCAAATGAAATCACTTCTTTTCACAAAAATGTCTCAAAAAGATTCGCATCACGTAAGTATTTTATTTCCCTTTAAAATCGCAACAATAAAGAAGTCGGTTAAAAAAATTTACAACGTTCGTTTGTTATCACAGAATGATGTTTTATAATGTCTAATCGTAATCCGTCATTTTGTGGTCGTACCATTTTTTTCTTCCGGTACCTCATTTCTAACAAAAAATCCGTACACTCTTATTACGTGGTACTAGAGTTGAATTTTGAATCGTTGTGTGTACAACAAATTCGATTCGTATTTCGTCCGCAATGTATGACACAATTGTTGCAACCGCCAGTTTCCTGTAAAGTGATACCCAGTTCGACCCTGTGGGTGGTTCCAAATGTATCGAGTTGCTTAGAGGGTTGTCACTTTGTAGTGGTTAATGCTTGTTCAACAGAATTTGGTGCGGCTTTTAACGGTCCGTTCGAATAAATAAGATTTGTGTCTGTAAATGCAACACAATACAGTAGAAATTTCTTGGGCGACGATATATTTATAGTAAAAGAAATAATTTTTAGAATCGGTTCAGTAGTTCTGGAGATTACCTCATACATACAATCTTTACCTCTTTATAATATTGGTATAGATTAGTATAGATGACATGGAACATACTGTTCTCGTAGCTTTTAAGGTTATCATCCAATACATCATTGTGGAACAATCACAATCTCAGCCTATTACGTTCCCACTATTTTGTTGGGATCCAGCACGCAGCCCCAGTAAGAGTTATGGAAAGCAATACAATAATGTCTCTATGTTTTCTGAAAAAAAAAAACAGCAGAAAACAACAGAATTTTTAGTTCAGTATCAACGAAAAATGAGAATAGAGCGATTCTTCTCGCAAAACTATAATAATATTCCACAAAAACATCCCCAAAACTACTAAACTCGAAGTATCGCACTCATATTCGTCGAACCAACAACCGGTATCAGTAGTTTCATAAGCACAGAGGTATACTGACACAAAGGACTAGCGCAATATTATATTATTTTGTATTGTACCAATTGTCAATCGCAACAACTTGGCCTGTTAGTGTCGCGTACTTGCATTGTGCGATTTCTGGACCGAACATAGTAACTGCAACTCTCTATTTCGACTCATCTAAAATCTGTTATGCTAATTTAAACTTTAAGGCTTCGTAATAGAGGTGGTAGGATTTTTCTAAAAAGTAAAGGGTAATTTGGTTGAAAAGTTTGTTGGCGAACTAAAGCCGGTGCGGTCGGAAGTGGTCATTAAATTATGTATTTGGTGTATTGCAGCTGTTTGTAAGTTTGCCGTTTTTTACTCAAAACGTTGAAGGTGGCGGATTATAATTACATACTTACAAAGCACTAACATTAGGTATATGTTGAATGCTATACGTAACGTGGATACGCTCTTTATTGTCCAATAAAACATCGTATTAATTTATTATGATTTCATTTTATGCTAACAATTTCCTAATTCCTATATTTCCTATACATTTCTGAATAAAAATATCCTTGTGTTATTATTATTTAGAGCTGTCACTCGATTTTCAATGCCCGCTTATTGCAACCTTATTTAGTAAATTAACTAATTGACAGCTTCTGAAAAGTTGACACACAACAGCAGCCTAATTGCGTAACTCAATTTCTTTCGCCATGGCTTTCATTTTGACAGTTCAACAACATCCATTGCGGCGTTGAGCTAGTTACAGGAGCACGGATTAACAATCATACGGCGTAATGAATGTGAAAAACAATGCCATGGTGATAGCAATTGAGTTACGCAATTCGGGTGCAGAAATTGATTATGACCCAACTTCTTTCAGTGTTTGCTTTATCTAGCTGACAACAATACCAATAGAAAATGTTACTCGACTAAATAACTTAAGGTAAGTACTTGCTTTAGTCAACAAAAGATAAATTGATATCACGTAGCGCGAAGCCAATGTCCATATAACATTATTCGGTTGACCAGTTCAAAAAAATTTTGTAATAAGTTTCATTAAAAAACAGTTATGTTAGAGTAGGACGCCTTTCGAAACTGATCAGCAAACCACATAAAAGCATGGTCTTCTAACACTTCTGATAGGTATATAATTTGAGGAAAATTAAGGTAAAAGGAATATAGAGTAGGCTAAGTCGTAGTAAGCTTAAAACAGATTTGATTAGAGAGTAGGGTGGATAATATTTTTTTTCTCGTTTTTCATAAATGCTCAGCTTTGAAAAGGTGCCAAATGGTGTCGTTAATTTATGTGTAAAGTTTTATTAAGTTATTTTAAGTTTTATTGCCTCCGGATTGACATAGAACTATTTAAAAAAAGTAGAATTTTGACGTTCCTTTAATAATACTTTTCTCGAGTTATTGATATCAGATTTCATGCGTAATAGTTTTACGTTTTAGTAATGTTGTTTAGTGAGTTCACGGACAAAGGAGTAGAGAGGGGTGGGATGTGGAGGAAGTTGAGACAATTGACGTGCCATTGATTAATAAAACAATCAGTGTCGTGCGATTTGTTTTACGTCATCAGAAAAATGAAACGCACTCGAAATTGTTAGAAATGTTCCTTATTTGATGATTTATGCGATTTAAAAGACAACATATGCCCAATTTACGAAGATATGATGAAGTTTTATAAGTGGACCTGATACAAGTTAAAATTTGAGAGGGAAACTAAAACTTCGTTTATCTAGCTTTAGGTAAATGAAGCGATTTCATTAGCGGTTCTTAACAAACACATCCCTCGCGACACATCCTCGCACATCTCTGGTGGAAACGCAGCCTAAACTTTAATGGATTAACATACCTACAATGACCTTTTGAATTGGCAAGAAAATATAACTGAGCCACCATTATTAAAATCTGTAACCGAAGAAAATCTTCGATTGTGTATTCAACAAAAAGGAGAAGGACAACTGAATTTAGTGCGCCTTCCGTGTCACACACGACCAGTTGAAAGAGCAGTTAAAGCTGTGACTGAAGCTTCCGCTACTTTATTCAATAAAACAATGACAGGAGGTTTCATCAAAGCCCCGATTGACTCGAGAAAAGCAATGCCGAAATTCGACAGCAAAAAGGATTTCGCCTCATACTAAACGCATTACTTTAATAATATTATTCTTCCATTTATTCATTTTTTAAACATATATTTTACATTTTTAAATATTTCTCTAATTAAAAATAAAAATAATAATGAAAAATAATTAATTAATTAAATAATTAATTCTTTATTATTATTGTTGTGAAATTGTTTGCTCTTTAATGAACCTGAAATCACTATTGATTTAGGACTTTTATCTATAAATAATGTTCATTAGTGTGACTTTGTATGCCAAGTCTGCTAAGTCATTTTTAACCATATTTGTTTAACATTTCCACATGACTCCGGAGGCAGAAGACTGATTCCGATTGTAATGAAACTTTATAATCTTTTTACACTCATCATTTAGCATCGTTTTGTTGCTGTGCCCATAAAAAAACTGAACTTTTTTTTTCTCCATACATAAGTGACCCACCCTATTAGAGAGGTAGAGCAGCTGGACTGGAGAAGTACCTTACAGAATACCACAGCCAAATAACATCACTCTTCCATAGTGTTGTGTTCCTGTGATGAATAAGGTCGCCAGAGCTCTTGAGGATGCGTTCTGTTGACAGCGGGGGACTTGCTTGTCGTCTAAGTTGTCGGCACAGCGAATCTTCATTTTAAAGGGTCGGCAACGCGCATGTGATACTCGGTGACTCGGTGTTGCAAGCGTTTCATAGGCTATGGTAACCGCTTTCTATCAGGTGGGCCGTACGCCTCTTTGCCACCATCGTCGTAGAAAAAAAAAACCGGCCAAGTGCGAGTCGTACCTACTCGCATACCGAGGGTTCCGTATCATTTTTGGACGTATAAAGTAAAAAAATCCGGACCGCATAACTAAGTTTGTTTGTGAAGGAATTTTGATGATTTTGAAAAAACTGTATTAGAATATTTGCATCAATTCCTATCAGCTCTAATTATTTCAAATTTTTCGCTCCGCAAACTTCGGAGATAAGGGGCGGGGGAATGGTATTTTTAACCGACTTCAAAAAAGGAGCTTCTGTATTCGTCCCATACAGTCATTACATACATACATATGTAAGTATGTATGTATGTATGTATGTTTGTATGTGCGCGATTTTCTCAAAAACTACTAATTCGATTTGGATGGGGTTTTCACTAACGTAATCTACATACTTTCAGGAAGGTTTTAGTATATAATACATTATGTAATCATTCCTATGTACAAAGTTATATGCATAAATGTACACACTCCGTAGAAGATTTACCTACTGTTGAACGAATTCGTGAAAGTAATCAAACACGGGACGAGAACTAAAAAGGGAAAATTAAAAAACTTTTTTAACAAAAAATAACCGACTTCAAAAATCCACTACAAAGAAAATAATAATTTTGGTTTCGGAAGTCGGTGGCACAAAAAAGCAAACAAAAACCAAAGCCACCGACTTCCGAAACCAAAATTATTATTTTCTTTGTAGTGGATTTTTGAAGTCGGTTATTTTTTGTTAAAAAAGTTTTTTCAAATATTTTTCATCATATGTCGAAAACTGTGAGACATAAAATAAAATGAAAATATATTTTGAAATGTGCAGATCAAGCCCTTTCATATGATATGCCACTTGACCTAGTAGCCCCACAGACAGACAGATAGACAGACAAAGTCGCACCATAAGGGTTCCTTTTTTACCATTTTGGTACGGAACCCTAAAAACTAACAGAAATCTGTTACTGGCAGATGAACTTCGTAGTATGTGAATACACGACATAAAATACCATGCTGTACATAGTCATTAAAATCAACCTAGTCTTTTACCGTCAATATTGAATGTGAGTGCCTGAAGATGGGAGTCGGCTAAGGCAAGCCTAAGAAACACTGGCGTGGCTGTCAAGGATGACAACATGAAAAAATGCATCATGAGAGGTATGGAAGACAATGCAGAAGAATATTTTTCTCCAGGAGTGGAATTGTCTAGGTTGAAGAAAACTAATTGGATTCGGATCAAACACTGGGCTCAGTTAACATTATTACGTTATAGTCTATTCCAGAAATTCTTCCAACTATGTTAAGATCGGCTTCTAGTGAAGCCGCTTGCATTGCGTCATACGTATGATATAAATTACACAATTTATTATTACAGCCCGATACGAATACGCAGAAGTCCAACAAAGAGCATCGTTAAGAAGCTTTGGTGTCAGTTTTTATTGAATTCAGTAATCATTGTGTGTAATCGGTGACACGTCAGTTTTATTTATTTGTATAAAGCTGTTAATACCACAAGTACCTATTCATTAACGAATACACGTGTAGATATTCGTCAAATATCAAAACAGCCATTAACTACATGGTTCCCTATCTGTCTAGGTACAAGTCTCCTCAGGCGTTGGTTCTTTATTCATTTCTTTTTGGTCTCGTAAAATCAAACAAAAACGATTCATTTTAATGATTCGTATATTTTTCCTCGGGACTAAAAGACCGTTCTCATAAAACTACAATACCAACATAACTTTTTTAAATCGCCCTCCTAATCACACTAAAACGATACACGACACACTCAAATCATTACTCTCTATACACACACAAGCCCAGTAAGCCGCATTGTATCACACAATGATTCAGTAACAATATTTTGAAAGCTCACAGAAAACTGCGAAGAGCACAATGTATGTTGTTGGTAGCAAAAGACGAAGAACACTAACAATGATGCATTCATAGTGACACGAGACAACTATGGAAACGGAAGTTGACACTACGTTGTGCCAACATCTCGGTACCGGTAGGCATTGTTTACGAAGACTTCCATACACACGATTAGATAAAAAAATTAGAGGTTCTGCTCGCGGCTTTGCTTAAAGCGTTTCCGATGTGGTAGAAATAAATATGGACGTGTGTAGGCGTAGATGCATGAAGGTAATGTAATTCTTAGATTTTTTACAAAAGCTCAAGCGAAATGTTTGTTTGTATTCATTGTGTATAAGGCCTAATGATAAATACGTATAATTGATCGTAGGTATGCATGTAGCTGCAAAGTGATACGATAAAAGAATCTGTACAAAAACTTTTGGTCTACGAAATCTACTGTTTTGCTATTAAGTATTTTAAGGTAGAAACATCAACATTGTTCTGTATGAAAATGAGTTTGAAATTGAAGAAAAGTTAAGACTAATTTTAAAATGAAAATATGACAAAGGTGTATACTGAATCAACATTAAAATTTGAATATTAAGTATTACAAATACAGTGGGTACTGTTATGGGGTGGGATGCTGGAGACTTTTAAAATAAAGACTTTTTATAAATTAAGTGAAATTTTAATTAGAAAAGAAATTACAATATAATGAAAATGTGTCCACGTCAAAATCTAATTCCGATCTGCCAATGCATTCCGCCGGAAATGCTTACGTCGATTTTGTATTTGCGTAATGCCTAACATATATGAAGTAAACAACTGAAGCTACGTCAGCGGTTTACTTAATATTGCTTTTGGGGCATAAAATATTATAACAGCCCCCCCAATAAGATTGATCATCACGGATTAAGTGATGAGAAAGACTGAAACTAACTTATCTAGATTAGACTTGGATGTGGACATTACAATAGGTGAACAAGACAGATTACAAACAAGTATTATTAACTAGTAAGTTAACTTTTAACTAATAAGTTGAGATAACCGATTGTTACTTATTCGATTTAAACAATGAAATAAAACGAAGAGAAGGAAAGGAATATTTATAAACATACAAATAGAAGCTTCAGATTATTTAATTTTATTATTTATATTTACTTCATTATATTTCGTTTTATAAGAACTGGTAAGGACTTTACAGAATTATTGTCGTTTTCATTTTCAGAAGAATCTGAGGTATAAGCAACATTTGTACTCGTAACATGAGTTTTAGAGACTCCAGTTTCAGTATTTTTTTTATTGTCTATAATCTTAATACAACAACTTGAACTGCTAGGACATATAAATCTCATAACTTTAAACAAGAAATAAATCAGAAACATGACAGAAATAATATAAATCAATGAAAGATAATGTGTGCTATACTTTTCTTAATGAGAAGGTTCTTCAATTTTGTTTAATTGCTTTTCAAAATCGTCAAGATGCATACTCGCTTTTAACAAAGAATCAAAGCTGTTGAACTCGTTTAATTTTGCAAGAGGCACTTCGTGTAATGTTTTATTAAACTTTAAATTATCACAACAGTCATCATTTAATATATTAAAGTTAGATACAGTGGTTGTAAAATTAGAAGTAATGCTATCACTTGGTACAAAAGTTAAAGTTTTATAAAAAGCTTTACAAGATTTTGGAAGATGTAAAATTCCTGTACCCAACAAGATTTCAACGTGATCTTTCAGATCACCGTTACACATTATATGGGTTTTACTAGGTTCTGATTGTACAAAAATCCATCGATTGTTAGAAATCTTTTGAAACAAATCAACAGAGCCACGTAGAATTCTCGTTTGGCAGGATTTTGGTAATTTGGTAATGACATCTGTTAACAAAATTGTTTCACAAGTAGGGTTCGCGATAGTTGAATAAACATTGTTCAATGCACAAACGAAACACTGATTTTTAATCACTTTACACTCACTGACACTTTCAAATTGAGAGTAAAATAATCGATCCAACGTTATTGCCAGATACTGTTTTCTAGGAGCAATTAAGACGTAAGTATTTAGAGTTTTATTCTCAAAAGAAATAGGTAAAGGAATATTTTGAAATAGGTTATAAACTTGAGAAAGAACTAGTGGTATCTTTAATATAAGTATCAACTTGCAATCATGATAGTAACTTACGATATCTGATATATTTATTATTTCATTAACGTTTTGTAACGTTAATGGAATTGGTAACTCAGCATGTCGGGGTAATTGATTAGCATGTAACTCGAGCTCCTTGTACAATTGCATTGGGCTTAGTACAGTCGGGTGCAAAACATTTATTTTACTAAACAAAATAGCATTATTTATGTCATCAATGTCGAAAGATAATGTTATTATTATACTTTCTAAAGAGCTAAGTAGCAACGTTAGCTGAGACTTGATTTCCAGCTTATCATTGGTATTTATAAGACTCTCAAAAGCTTTTTCAATTTTATTCAGATTTTGATTCAAGCGATTTTCATTCTCATTAACCTTCGACATTGTGTCATTGAATGTAGAAATAGTAGACTTAATAACATGAATGTTATCCCGCATTAAAATCGTTAGCTGTTTTTCGTCCGACTGTACTTTATTTATGGCGTTTGTAAACTTATTGGCGTCATCCGAATCTAAAGTACCAAAGATAGTCTTTAATAGGGATCCGCCTGCATCAATCAAACCACGTTTAGAACGTTTAATTTCATTGACTTGTACTAGATACGAAATAGATGAAAACTTCTTGACATTATTACTATGCTGTAATTTTAAAGAATTCAGTGAGTTTAAACAATCGACCTTTACTTGAGATGACGATGTAGAATCACAAAATTTAGATACTTTACTGAATAAAAATTCAACATTCTCTAAATGTGGTTGTATATGACTAAGATCTACGTAAGTTATAACATTCCAATAATCGCTAGTAAATTTTATATCTAGTAGTTGATCGAAATACAACCCAGGACTGTTTATAATTTGTGTGACGAATTGGTTCGCGTAAGCTGACACCGAACATCTGTAAACAATAGATACAAAACGCATAATTATACTCAAAATTATACTTATTGTTGGAAGGCCGGTTTAATTTCATCGTAGTGATGACGAATATGTTTTCTTTCGACTTGTAATGTAACAGTATGATTATCATTTAACTTTATAATTTTATAAGGGCCTTTCCACACTGGAGATAAGGCTTTATTTTGTTTATGATGGCATCGAATATATACCATATCACCTACATTATAAGTTACTGGACGAGAGTGGGAATCGTAATATTGCTTAGAACGTTCTTTAGACTGTTGGATATTTTGCAAGGCTTTCTGTCGGCTATAGTACAACCTATGATTGAGAGCGCGCACATAGTCTGTATAGGTATTATTCTCAAGAGTATCGATAGATTTAGGTATGTAGGGTTTATGACCGAATAGAAGTTCTAACGGGGCGAAACCGGTAGTTGAATGAATGTTTGAGTTATATGCTAGCATTGCAGTATTCAGGTACAAATCCCATGTATGAGCGTTTTCTTCTATATAAGATCGTAAATATTCTTTTAAGGTAGAATGACTCCTTTCTAATGCACCGCAGGTTTGAGGATGATACGGAGCCGCAAATATATGTTTAATTCCGAAAAGTCTCTCTAGCTGTTTGAACAATTCTGAACAAAAGTTAGTGCCCTGATCGGTTACGATGTTTCGTGGTATTCCTACGTGTGAGATAAAATGAACAAAACGTTGCGCGGTTTCTTGAGCGGAACATGTCTGCATGGGATAAGCCTGAGAATATTTCGTCAAGTCATCTTGTAGAGTAAGAATAAATCTGTACTGGTCGATTCTAGTTTCCGGAAGCGGGCCCACGATGTCTAAATATAGTTTTTCGTTTGGTCTAGTAGCTGTCGAAGTTATGATCATGGGAGCTTTATTGGAATGGCGCAATGGTTTGTTTATTTGGCAGGATTTGCAACTTTTAACATAATTTTCAATGTCTTGGCGCATGTTTTTCCACCAGTAAAGAGTTTTTAGCCTATCGTACATGCGCGTAATACCTGGATGTCCTGCAGAAGGCGAGTCATGGTTATCCTTAAGTATACGAGGAACTTCATTGGGAGTAGGGAATAGAATATTATTATGATATATCTGGACTTTGACACCTGTTTTATGAAATAAAAATCCTATAATGTTGTATATTTTAGTAAATGATAGTTTTGTAAACGGATCTTTAAAATCAGAGATAGCAAATTCTTTTTCTTCTGAATAACAGGTAATTAACATGTCTCGATAATCTCTTAACAAATTAAAAATATCTTTGTAAGACATTTCGTCATAATGATGGACGCGTAAAAATAAATGTGTAAATATGTATTTTTCATTAGATGTGCTCTGGAATGTATATAATTCCCGTTCTACGGTTCTTATGTCAGGTATGTTTTCGTCAAATATAGACATTTGTAAAATTTCAGAACAATATGGAATCGAGTCATCCAAGTCAATTGCAGAGGGATACGTAATCATTTTACATTTTGTTTTGAGTAATGACTCATTATGTTCTTCTATTACAGTGTCAAAGCTAATATTTTGTAGTCGACTGATTTCTAGATATTTTTCATATGTTTCAGAAGTAGAAGGAATGTCAGGATCAACGGCGAGGATTGGATTACGAGATAAGGAATCAGCATTACAATTTATTTTACCCTTTTTATAGACGATTTCGTAATCGAACTCTTCGAGTTTCAAACGCCAGCGGACTAATTTAGAACTAGGATCTTTACAATTAAATAACCACTGTAGTGGTTTATGGTCAGTTACTATTTGGAATTTTCGGCCATACAAATAAGGTCGAAAAACCTTAGTGCCGAATATTATAGCGAGGCATTCCTTTTCGGTCGTGGAGTAGTTGCCCTCGGACTTATTCAGGGTGCGAGAGGCATAAGCAATCGGAAGATCCTTATTTATTTCACCTTGAGAAAGGATAGCAGACACGGCGTAATTAGAAGCGTCTGTCGTGAGTAAAAATGGCTTAGAAAAATCTGGATATTGAAGGATTGGTGCCGTAGTAATTTTATTTTTTAAGGTTTCGAATGCAGTTTGTTGTTCCGTAAGCCACACAAACTTCGAATCCTTTTTCAAAAGCCCGGTGAGTGGTTTAGTTATATGAGAAAAGTTATCTATGAAACGCCTATAATAACCGACTAGACCCAGGAACGATTTGATATCTCGAGGACTTTTGGGGACTGGAAATTTTTGTACGCATTCTACTTTTTTAGGATCAGGTTTCACTCCGTGTTCGGATACTATGTGGCCTAGATATTGCACTTCTTTATAAAGGAACTCACTTTTATCGGGTTGGAGCTTCAGGTTGTGTTCGCGTAGTTTATCAAAAATAATCTTAAGTTTTGAGAGATGAGAGGTTAGATCATGACCGAATACAACAATATCATCTAAATAAGTGAAACAGTGAATGCCCTGTAACCCGGAAAGTACGATATTCATGAGCCTCTGAAAGGTAGAAGGCGCGTTTTTTAAACCAAAAGGCATTCTATTGAATTGATAGTGTCCTGGTTGGCCAGAGACACCCGGAACACTAAAAGCTGTCTTTTCAGCATCCGATTCCTTAGTACAGACCTGATGAAATGAAGATGCTAAATCTAGGGTGGTAAAATATTTACTATGTCCAAGCTGATCTAGTATATCTGTAATGTTAGGTATAGGGTAAGCGTCACCGATAGTAACCTCATTGAGTTTTCGGTAGTCTATTACTATACGCCACTTTGGTTTTCCAGACGCATCCTGTTTTTTTGGTACCACCCAGATAGGAGCTGACCAAGGAGAGACGGACGGACTAATGATACCTTGATCTAACATGTTTTTTATTTGTTTACTAACCTCCTCTTTGTGACACTCAGGAAAACGATAACTTTTGACATGTATAGGAGTTTCGGATGTGGTACGAATTTCATGCTGAATAGTTTTAGTAGCAGTTAAAATATCCCCCTCTAAATAGAAAATATCATTGAATTCGGAACATAATTTACCTAAACATGATTCTTCCTCTTTATTTAGATGATCACATCTCAATGCGTTTTGGACTCTCCTATCATGATCTAAGTCATTTGAGGTTGTTGAAAAACAAGGGAAGATTTCTTCCCCTAACTTATGAGATACAGAAGGATTACGTTCTAAAATAAATGAAACTGGTTCTAATGTTAACTTTATTGGATTTAGAATGATTTTGTTTTCGGAAGTGTTTAAAACAGATATGTTGATTTTATTATTTGATTTAACGCGAGTGAGACACTTAGAAAATAAGAGTTTCGGATAGTCTCTTAATTTTGTCGTCAAACTCAAACCTTCTTTTATTTCGGGATTTGTAACTGAACACTCAATCATCATTTCAGTACGACCTGGAATTGTATAAATTAGCTCAGTGTGCAATTTAAAAAAAACAGGCGGATTGCCCGGTAATTGTAATTGAGACCTTGTATAACATATAAAAGCGCCGTAGTTTGAGAGAAAGTTTGTTCCTAAAATTCCGTCATAATCAAGGTTTACTTTATCAACAACATGAAAATAGAAAGGGAATTCGTTATCGTTGTTGTAAATGATAGATAACATAAATCTACCTTTTGTTTCAGCGTATGAACCAATATCGTTAATGCCCTTAAATTTGACTTTATTTGAATCGAGACTTGGGATATTTGACAAGCTTTTGTCTTTCACTAGGCATATAGAGCTACCTGTATCAACAAGAAGTTTTAAGGGTCTTTCAGAATTAGACGTCTGGACTTCGATGAAGGGTAGTGACGTTTTTTTATTTTGGGATATATCGTAGACTGTAGGACATTCCTCAGAAATATCGAGAAGACTATCGATTAGGCTAGAACTAGTAGAGTCAGTGGAAACAGTGGACTGTATGCGTACAGATTTGTTTGAGATTAGATCATGTTCATTGCCAATGGGACGTTTGTCCGAAATAGAAGACAATGACAGTTTCTTACTGTTATCAAGGGGCTTTGAAGCCGAGATAGAAGATAACAGTTTAGAATTAGAAATAGAATTAGATTTAGTTATATTAGAAATAGGATTTGATTTAGTAGTGTTAGAAATAGGATTTGATTTAGTAATGTTAGAAATAGGATTCTTATTATTAGTGCCTCTAATTAGGAATTCGCGTTGGCACTTACACGCGAATCCGGTTTTTAGTTTAAATCAACATTATTATCTATTTCTTGGATATGCGGTGGTGATGACATTTCAGTAGTTTCTATAGAATGTTGCTGTTGATAAGACGTTCTTGACTGGAATTGGGAATTATTAAATTGTCGTTTACGACATACTGAAATATCATGGCCCACGTTTTTGCAATATCTACAAATAATAGGTACTGAGTTAGTCGGACGTTTGTAGTTCAATGTAGATGAATTTGAATTAAATTGTGTGCGCGGTTGTACATGGAGTCGAGTTTCATTGCGTATTTTATTATAACATTCTGATTCTAGATGCCCCTTTTTATCGCATATTTTGCAAAACTTTGATTTGACCTGAACCACTGTACTTTTTTGGGTGTTTAAAATTTTCTCCTCTTCCATAGCAATATTGATAGCGGCATTCAAAGTTTTTGGATCCCGACAACGTACTATGTTACTAACATTAGAATGCAAACCAATCATAAACGTATAGAGTGCAAGGTCTTCCGTCATAGCAATACGACCCGCTAATTCTTTTTTTAGAGTATCTGAATTGTGTATTTCAGCTTGAAGATTTGTGAGGCAAGTTTCGATTTTTAGGGTAAACTGAGCTACAGTTTCGTTAGTCTCCTGTTTACACGACTGCAAATCTAGTAGTAAATGGTTATAATGTTTTCGTTCTCCGAAATGTTGCCTCAAGAAATCTTTTAGGCTGTCAAAATTGTCAAATATCCTATTAGAGCACGCGATTTGAGCCTTTCCTCTTAATTTGGAAATTATAAATTTTAATAAAAGTTCTTTTTGTGACTCCGAAGCTAGTTCAAGAGCATTCTTACAATTAGTTAAGAATGCAGGCAACACATCGCGCTCTCCACTATAGGTATCAATAAAATCACAGAGAACTTTCATAGGATATTGTTCAGATAACATTGGAGTAGACTTGCCTTCACTTTTAGTGGACATTTTATAATGTAAATTAAAGACGAACGATATTACTTTCAAAAAAAACTCCCATAAACAGATTTGGCAACAATTATTATGAGGATAATTTTACTCACAATAGAATCACGAACTGGGGCAGCATAACTGTAGAACGCAGAGACGAGTGGCAGGGCTGGCAAATGTGTGGTGTTCGGCGTTGACCTTCCTCAGGTCGGACACAGCAGCGGCGCCGTCAAGTCAGGAAACAGCGTCAGAGACTTGGCAATTGGAGACAGCGACGGGAACCAGTGATCAGAGACGGCAGCAGGAGATAGCACAGAGTTCGTGGTAACACGGTAGATCACAGACCACAGTTTTTTCGCACAGAGTTTGTGACACAGTGAGACGATACAGAGTTCGAGACACAGCGGAAAGGTACAGAGTTTTTGGTGACACAGTGGATTACGGATAACATAGTTCTTGCAGGTTGGCACGAGCGAAATATGGAGCAGGAAACAATTTTTATTTGAGATACGGTGACGTGGACACGTATTTTGTATTATCTGGTTGAGGATTTTCGCGAAAATCTACCAGACAATCCCACTTCTGACACCACTGTTATGGGGTGGGATGCTGGAGACTTTTAAAATAAAGACTTTTTATAAATTAAGTGAAATTTTAATTAGAAAAGAAATTACAATATAATGAAAATGTGTCCACGTCAAAATCTAATTCCGATCTGCCAATGCATTCCGCCGGAAATGCTTACGTCGATTTTGTATTTGCGTAATGCCTAACATATATGAAGTAAACAACTGAAGCTACGTCAGCGGTTTACTTAATATTGCTTTTGGGGCATAAAATATTATAACAGTACCCATTTAATTTTTTAATGCCCTAAGCCGAGGTCCGTACCCCAGTAGGGAGTGCCCTTAGCGTATAGTCGCTTAGTTTGTAGTTTACCTTAGTTTTAAGCCTGGCTGGAGGCATTTGTAAGTCCTCACCAGATGACCGGTTAAGCAGTGACGGCTGTTAGAAGCCAACTGCGAGAGGACCTAACAAAAAAAAAAAAAAAAATTTTACCGAACCTACCTACAGTTACTCACCGTCCTAATCTAGAATCAATCATCATGTCCAAAAGCTTATGCAAAATTCTAACAAATAGTGAGAGGTGAATCATCAAACTTGCTTGACGTCATACAGTATTATAGAAACAAAAGCTAACGGTCCAATTTTTATAACACACAATAAAACTGAAAAAACCCCTAAAAAGTAACAACGATATTAGCGATCAATCTGAAATTCAACTAACCGTCCGTATTCTGTCAAACTGACGTGAACCAACGCTCCCAATTTGACACACCTATCGCCTATACAATCTAACTTTTCACAACTAAAAAACGGTACATTCAATTCCCAATCATAATGCGTTGCAATAAGATGTATTTAAGACGAAGTAGTAACCTTGTAGTTTGTAGAACATTCATTCACGAGATTCGCCCAGAGATTGTGGTCCATCCATCAAGCCGAATGTCAAAACTAATACGGAACGTGGTCCCGTGAGAGACTCGGATTCGTAATTATGTGTTTCAATGCATCGAACGTCATCCGATTAAAATTGGCGTCCAATAGGGGAAGACGGACGAGATGCGTTTGAATTACTTTGTTGTCCTATCATGATTTCGTTCTAATGGGCGAAGAAATTAAATTTGATAACATCTGATTGACATGGTGATTGAGCGCGTTCAGGGGTCGTATGACCCGCACATTTTAATGTGTATCTACGAAATTACGAATGCGAAAGATTAATAAAAGTAGTTCATGATGGTATGACTCGACATTATAACACCCTTGAACGGTTGTATTGGCTGTTCACATAACATCGGAAAAATTGTATAGGTAATTTATTCTTTATAAGATTCTTTAATTCCTTTAGAATGCCAGATCTCTCTTTTTATTTTTTCCTGAGTAAAAAATATATAATTGAAAACTAGAGAGCTGATGACAGTCACACAAAAAAACAATCAACCTACTTTCCTTTACGTTTTGATCCGTAATTTATAGCTAGATAATAATATAATTTGTTGTACCTAATCCCGTTTAGATAAAAATATTTAGAACGCTATTACATTTTTAGACTCCCCGTAGATTACCCTCATTCCCTAATGATTCATTGATTGATTCATTATCAAATATTGTTATTGATGGTTGAGAGGTCAAATACTCGTCTTTCCGACTTCCGGGTATAAATCTAACAACCACGATCCTAGTCTAGATGATGGGAAACCACCTTATTGTTGTGTAACAAATTAAAAAAACTGTAAGTAACAACTTTAATTTTTAACGCAGAAAACGTTATTTGAAAATGAACCGTTATAACAGTACCAACAATGTTAACTTTCTTACAAATTCCACAAGTATAAAGAACTTGTTAATATTATTATGAACTGTTATTTTGTGACAGGAAACTGTAATTTTTCCTTCTGAACGCCTAAACTCTCAAGTGTGTCACCGTCATTTGTGCTACCTACACTAATTTGTACTTTTAGTGCATTTAGCTGAAACCTGTTGAAAATGAAATCTTTTTAAAATAGCTAAATATGCTAATTGTTGCGAAAATGTATACATACATAGTAAATAGACAAGAAGTGAATCATACTATGATTCATGGTTTACATAGTTGATAATATCATATTCATAGGCACAAACCTATTCATCCTCTAATATGCATAGTCACATTTTTCTAGAATCTTTGAGTCTTTCAATCTGCTCTCTGATACGCGATTTTACAAAATACATAATTAAGTTTGTACGGAACTCTCTCCTACATATCCGGTTTTTCTTTTTATATCAGCCATATAAAAATGCCACGTTCATTTATTAAAAGCAGCCCATAAAACAAGTGAACCATCGTGACAATAGCATCATCAACGTACAGACGAACAATAATGTTTATGATTAACTTATGCAAATATTTATCCGTGATTAACTCCGTGTTGACATAAATTGCCCGGTTATACTGCGCCTCGGTGGTTATGGAGGCAAAACATCGACTATTCATAGTCGGTTTCGATATGTTGACATTGTCTGTTAGTATAGTCAATGGTGCCGATTCTGTTGTTTACGAACTAATTTAGTCTTATTAATTTAGTCTCTTTGTAATAAAAAAACATGAGAGAGGGATAGCAGACATTTAATCCTGTCAAATTAGTCCACTTGAACAGTTTTAATGTCAATTTAGTCGTAATCGCAAAAGTTTACGACTATTTTCCCGTAAATGACAAGGGCGTAGACTAATTTGACAGGTCCAAATATTCTCTGTCCTTTTTCAATGATATTTGTAAGAAAGAGATACAGTGTGATTAAAATTTGTTTAGTGCGATGTTCAACAGAATCAGCACTAATGTCTTTCATAAAAATAATATAGAATAACGAACCTTTAAGGAAAACGTGTTCTTTTGTTTTGTGATTTGTTTTATTTTAGCTAAGTAGGTACAGTCTACTACTGCAAATAAATCTTCACTTAGGAACGCGACTGCTAACTTCTTGACAGTTTAAATACATGCTTTGACCTGACCTTGTCTTCCGGTTTATATTTAAAATAATTTCCAATTAAATGAAAAATGTGGGGCGCATGCAATTGATAATAGTAAGATGCGCGCCACGTTTTCCATTTTATTAGAAACTGACAACCGTTTCGTTATTGTAACATAATTGTGTTAATCGTTAACCTTATTGTCTATTAAATAAAACTACAGTTCATGTACAATGTCTGCTTAGATTTTAAGGTATATTTGTTACTTCTGTTTTTGGTAAATAAAAGTATTTTTTTTTTTCAAATCATTTAGTCTCAATTTTGATGGGGTTCCTCAGAATGTCACATCATAGCTTCTGCTTAACGCGGACTTGTGATGAGGACTTACAAATGCCTCCAGCCAGACACATCATAGCTTGTTAGGTTGGTCCAATTTGAAGTAACCTATCCCTCTGCCAAAGGGTATAGGAGATAGTATGATAGCGGTCTATGGGGAAGCTCCGGCTTACATTAGGTAGACGCGAACTGAATGTTTAATCGCGAAGTACACTTACAAAGTACCTACTAGATATTGACAAAATCGATACCTTATAGTAGATTATGCACTAAGGGGATAAAGCAGTGTCTTATGTCATGGGCGTCATATTGAATCCCGAGTGCACGAAGGATTCTAGGGTTAACTCCCGAGCGCAGCGAGGGTGTTTAGAGTTAACTCCCGAGCGAAGCGAGGGAGTTAAAACTAGAATCTTGAGTGCAGCGAGGGATTCAAGTTCGCCCTAGACAAATACACGTTTTATCCCCGAGGAGCATACTCTACTTTTCACACCTTCTGCGAGAAAATAAAAAGCAATAGTACTAGAATCAGAGTTTTTTTAAATGTGTTCTAATACCGAAAGTTTTAATTACAGTAGTGTAGGATCTATTAGTTTCTCCATATACGAGTAAGGGTACACTAGCTAACTATATATTACTCTGACATGTACGCCTCTAGCATGGCTACGCCTGGCTCACCAGTGTGTACACTATAGACCACACAATAGACCAATGTCAAGCTAACCGTACCGTGGAAGTTTTTCTTGATTGTAATAATTCCAACGGTTTTTTTTTATCGACTCTGGAGTCATATCACTGTCGTCACTCGAAATTTTTAAAACAATTTGTCGTTTGGAATACAGCTATTTGTAATGTTCGCGCCATTTTTTGTGTTCTACACGTGCTGACCAGTTCGATTTTCGAACAAGTTCTTTTTGGTGCAGGCCTCTGTAGTAAAAGTGTTCATACGAAAGTTGAGGTTCCAAATTCAAATCAAGGGTTATAATGAAATTCAGTACAATATTATTTCCCATGGGCTTTAAAGACCTACTTTAGGTTAGAGTTACATGACATATAATTTGACATTTTCGAGCAGGTGGTGTGAAAATAAATTTAAACAAAACGATTGCTAGAAAACGAACATAAGGCTTGTATAAAATACGACTTAAATTCTCATTAAGTTGATCTTGTTGTTCACAAAGCGTTTTAGTTAATTTCGCGGTTCAATAATTACAACAGTCAAAACAACGTCTATTTGTGGCTGTACATTGAACTCGCTTATAGTTACATAAAATATCAGATATTGACAGCTATGAATTTTATTTACGTCTTCAACATTTATTTGAAAATCAAGGTACTTTGTTACATTGTTGTCGTGTCTGTAATATCTGAATTATTGAGTAGAGGTCTACGACCTCGTACAGTTTTGATGAAAGTATTGAATATCAAACAATTAAAGGCTTTCATCGTCTTTTGTTTTTTTTTTCTTATAGGTTTACAAACTAGAGCAACGTTTTATTAGAAATGTTGACACCTGCCAGCACCAGAGGGATAACCAATGCTTTGTTAATTATAGAGACTTCGTTTAAATCTCATATTATGTAGTACCTACCTAAGCCTTAATTTTCATGGGGACCTTTACCTACTCTTTTACAAACGGCGAAAAATATTTAAATTAAAAAAACATAGAAGAAAGTAATTTATAGTTCAGTAGACCCCGGTTTCTCAGAAGTGGGGTACATGAACTCTCAGGGTTTCGACATTTGATGGTAGGTAGAGAGTTCGCGACAAGATTTACGTTATGGTGGCTGGCTGGCTGGCAAGTGCGTGCAATAGGCACGCATGATAGCACACTCATTACTGTAAATGTAGATTTGAAGGGTTCGCAGTCGTCTGCGAACTTTAACAGGGGTAGGTACGTGGGGCCATACATTTGAGAAACACTGCCTTAGACAACTTCTTTCACTAGAATCTCTGCTACATACAGATCTGAATCGCATTCCTTGCAAAAGCCACTATTACGCCAAGTGGACATAAAAAGTGAAACCAAAGAATTCTTTGGTTTAACCCACAACAACCAAATAAAGATTAAAAAGATCACATATTTAACCACCTAACCCTTAAGCATTTGCAAAACAATTCGAACTCAAATAAAAAAGAAAGTAATACCACAGTCTAGCTATTATTATACTCCTTACAGTTGTTCAACGCGAGGGTTTTGGCAGATCAATAGTGCGGTCCCCAACTGCCATATTATGCAGTTCAAGATATGTCATAAATTTTGACAGTTCTCAACTCCTGTCAAATGTATAGGCGATGAACTACTGTAAGGTCTCCATACACTGTGATAATGTTTTTTGTATTTGTATGTGATTTTACGTTATCACGGTTAAACTGCTAAACAATATTTGATGCAACATGAAATTAAGAGAGCTTGAATTCTGGGACATGGCATACTTTTGCACAGGGAACACAATCAGTTCCCTATGATGCGACTAACACCGCAGGCACAAACAGTTTTAAATAAATAAAAATTAATACGAAATAAATTCTAATGTCTGGCGCCATGTTTTATTCCAGCCATGAGTTACCGGCGCGATGCAGACACATCAATTTGCTAAGGGCTCACCACAGAGACTTACAACTACGACTTCAACTTGTTTTATGTTAAACACTTAAAGTTAACTAAAACTCTGAGAAACTTTACAAGCTACCTAGACTATGTTGCTGACAAATAGTTTTTTATAGGAAAATAAACCTTATTATACCCGTGAAAGCTTTGTTTACTAAGCGCTCTACACACCGAACCCACCGACCTGCCCACACAATCATGCATGTGTATCTGTAAACCTAAAACACGTTAGATTTTTTGGTTTAACACTTATAAGACCTTGTAGTCCAACTACCTACTTGAATCTTTATAAGAATGCTTTAGAATATCAAAATTGCTATTTACCCGACTTAAACGCAAAAACCGCGAGGTAATCATTGATTACTCTTGCGTTTACTTTAACGCACATTAATATTTATTATCTTATAAGAAACTCATAAATAGTCAATAATTGAAAATCAAATGGGTAATTATCACCTACAAGATGCAAATAAGTTTAAACGGATTAAATCGCGTATATTACAGATTTATAAAGCGCGTTCGCGTATATTTCAGATACTTTGCAGCGTTCGTGGTCGCAGGACGACTGCGACCACGAACGCTGCAAAGTGTTCAAAACGTCACGAAAAATCTGTAATATACGCGATTTAATCCGTTTAAACTTGTTTTATTATAATGTGTAGTAATCGCGAAAACCTAAGACATTATTAAGATGCAAATATTAAATTGTAATTAGGTACCTCTATAATTCTGTGTGACATAATGTTATGTAATAGGTACATAGAATTAAACTGATAGCCCAAAAAAAGTCAAAGTTCTACCAAAGATGCATTACGCCTACGTTTCGTCAGCTACAGTAGGTCATATGCAAAAGGGAAAAAGTCTATTGTTGTTTGCCGGAAATAGTCTCAAACTCTTAGCTGCGACTGAGAATTTTCTTGCAGGAAATCTCAATAACACGCTGCCCTAGCTAGGAATCGATCCTGAGACCTCACGACGCAGTCATACTTGCGACCACTAGACAGTTTCTTGCGAAAACAAAGTAACACAAAATATTTGAACTACTTCAAAGTACCTCTAACCACAAACTTCCCTTACAACTAGACAAAGACAAGAAATTGTTTCACTGAAAATAAACCTGATCATTTCAAATACGAACGCAAAGCTAACTTTGAACGTTCAGGCAACATAAGAATTTGTTGTCGAGCAATAAACAAAGCAATTAAGGTTTAAAAACGAATTGCATTGGTATTCCGAAACGAAAGTTCATAATTGAATACGTCGTTTTGATGTTCTGTTATTAAACGGTATACCTACGTACCTATACTCGTAATCAAACACGAATTTTAAAATTCCTAATAAGAACAGGTATCTCTGTTTTGTAATTAAAATTAAAGAATGCGAGCTCACGGTTTGAACAAAAAAAAACAAGAACCTAAAAAATATTAAAGTCACGAAACCAAACTTTCTCATTTTTATCGGACAGAAAATTTAAAATCCGACTTATCAGACTTATTAGATTTATTTTCCAATAACCCCTCGAATTAATTGAAATCGCCCAAAAATATTAATCTACTTGAAACTTCAAATAAATAATATAATTAATTAAATTAAGCTCCGTTGAAATCATGAAATCATTTCATTAAAATGAAAATAATTATATTTGAAAAGCGATCTAAAGGCATTTAATATTGAAACAATTAAGCTGCAGGCAAATTGATGAAAAATAAATTATTTGAGCGTGCGGATTGCCTGACTTATCGGTTTTATCCTTATTGACATGACAATCAGCCAATTAGAGAATCCACACGACGCATTGTCGGTGCTTGTGTGACAAAACATGTACTCGTAGGTATAATAAATACTCTGGACTAGTACAAGTAATTAGCCATAATATATTACCAACTTTAATAGACGACCTATTGTACGATGTTCATATAAACAAAACATGTTTATGACTATGATTTTCTAATTTGTTCTTAGAATAATAATGATAGCAACGTTTGTATGGAGAGCTAAGTAAAGTTATGAGACGTGATAAACTCGTGCTTAAGTAAATCTTACTGTCATTTGTTTACAACTTGGTCTTATTTACTGAATGATACCCCAATTCGTGTTGCCAACATTGGTTTAATGTGTTGTGATCTTTTAGACATTCATTTCTGTGAATACCTACCTACGTTCTGGCATTGTACTGCTTCTTATAATTTGCATTGGCTCTGGTTTAATTTTACCATGGCTATCACAGGCCTTCATAATTATCAGTAACTAGCGACCCGCCCCGGTTTCGCACGGGTGCTTTAAACCTTCCTCTTGAATTACTCTATCTATTAAAAAAACCGCATCAAAAACCGTTGATCCAAAATGGGGAGTTTTAAAGATCTACGCATACATAGGGACAGACAGACAGGAAGCGACTTTGTTTTATACTATGATTGTAACTTCTGAATCGTACCTAGTACGTCGCCTTCCTTTCCATTATACCTGTTACTGTCAAAATCGTCATGAAGAATACGATGGGGTTTGTGCCTACCGAATGAAATAACACATTAACCGTTCTCAGCACGTTAAGACTATGGAATCTCATGCGGGATCCCTACTTCTTCTTTAGAAATGAAAGTTTAGACTATATGTTTAAGGGATGTACCTAGGATCATTATACCAGATGTTTTTTTTTACCGTTTCGAAAATATTATGATGTATTGTGTAAGTGGAATAGAAGCTTTACACGACAGTATTTGCTTACTACCACTGAGGTTGTAAAAGTTCCGACTATCCAAAAAAATACATGAAAGTAATAAATAAATCCTATGTGCACGTAGGTAAGTACGTGAAACTAAAAATAACCAAAACAGGTAACGCGCTACGAATTCATTGATCTATTTGCTGCGCGTAAATTATTGTGCGTATGATTTGAATTTTGATATTTTCTGTCTGTATTGTTTTAGTATTAAAAAGTTTAATTCAAATTAGTAGTATTTAGTGATAGATCAATTTCATAATATTAGGTTAACTATTGAAATAAAAATCGAAAGATATCTATGCCTTAAGCTTCTATTCCGTTCACCTGTTACAGCCTATTTTTTTTCCAGATGGTAAAAAAAGTCACCCGGTATAGTCCTATATTAAAATACAAAGGATTTTTTAAGACCAATTTATTATTATCAATTACGTCTGTAGGTACTAGCTTCCGGCCACGGCTTTGCCCGCGTAATTTCTTTTTACTCAATATCTTTTCAAATTATATAAATTAAAAGTTATTCTGATATAGGTACAAGCTAATACATATTACTATAAAATTTCATCAAAATCCGTTCCGTAGTTTTTGCGTGAAAGAGTAACAGACATCCATCTACCCAAACTTTCGCGTTTATGATATTAGTAGGAAGTATAGGATTACCTACATTGTCATATAGTCATGTCTATGGTCCTAGATATAAATTATAGTGTAACATCCCCTCACTTAATTAGTCTGCTGGTATAAACGAGCACAACTTTACATGCGCGAAGTTAAAATAAAAATTGTCTTTATGCTTTAAATTTTTTTATGGCCATAGCGATATTTTCAAAAGATAATTTGCCCGTAGGTATTCTTTGTAATTAAAAGCTAGAATATGATGTTCTCAGAAATATCGCTCGGAGTAAAGTAATTAAATTATGATTGTGTCATTATAAATATTATTTTGAAGGGCCCTAAGTAAAATGAAAAACAGAATAAGTATCAAAACGTCAGTATAATTTATTACGTTTTCAAGATATCTTTGTACATTTTTATACAAAACAATAATTTTCATTATGACTAATAATTACAATCCAAAAATTACATTTATTTTCAAGTTTATAATTATTAAATCTAATATCACGATTTAGCTTAATTATTTTAAAAAAGGTACTCAAGCGATACATCTAAGTATAGCCAATAAAACGATAACATTGCAAACATATAATTATATCGTTATTATACATTTTTGTTTTAATAATATTATTATGAGTAAGCACATTAATAAGTGTAATATACCTATATACGCTTTCGTACAATCAAAACTAAAATAGGTATTTTAAATACTTAGTACAAAATGATGATACAAAAACAACGGTAAGATAAAAAATTTTATATTTTGACTCAGATATATTAATAACATCAAAAGGATTAAGAAAATAATAACCAAATAAATACATTATTATAATTTTTTGAGAATAACTTTCACTGAACACGAAAACTCAATTCATACATTTTTATAAATAAAAGCTATAGGTACACATTTTAATTATTTATTAATAATTGTGAGTATGGAAATTACGTTAAACATCTTAAGCTATTTGGTGTTGTGTTACAGTGACTGATCTGTGAAAATCTTTCACAGATTCGATAAACTATGTTAATACAATTAATAATAATTTTAATATTTGAAAAATGTTACCACAATCAGACTCAACATTTTCACACGAACTTTGTACAAATATTATTTCATTAAAATACTCGTATTCTTGTAAAACGTCTCGACTCGTAATGCTTATATTACGTATGTGAAAATTGACAAAATGTACGACAGTAAATAACAATGTATTTACAATGATTAAATAAACTACAAAATGTGAATTAATATTCAAAAGTGCAAGCTTTAGTGCCAAAAAAAATAAAAAAAAATAAAACTTACTGTACTTTTGGGATACCACAATAACGTCAAACAAAGTACGTGCGCCCTTTATTAGAGGCACTCCCGGTTATGGAGCGCGGAACAGTCGGCGAAATATCATCTACCCTAGAATATACGTGACCACTGCTAGGGGACAGCCTCAGGTCATAATTAAACCGTGGACAAGTCCTGTAGTCGATCGACATGTAGCTATTGTTCGAATTGTTCCCTTCCCCGTACGTGTTGTTGTCGGACGACGGAGAACTTTCATTCCGAGAGGATTCCCCATCGTTCCTCTTACAATTCTGTAAGGAATTTGTGAAATTCTGCATTGAGCAACTATCGTTTGAGACCGGCATTGTCGTGTATCTCAACGTCGGAGTCTGACGTAACGACTTCTTGAATACGCTCTTCTCGGAGCCTTTTACTGTGATAATAGTGTCGGTAGAATTGAGTAAAGCGATGAATCTGTCCCAGAAACGCGGGTCGTTCCATGAGATATTCTTGTATTTATCTAACACAAAACACAATTCTTCACTTATTTGATTGATTTCTATAACTTTGATAAATATTACTTTATTCAAATCGCTACGATTCAAAGATTTTAAATAACTAAAAAATATATTTTTGAAATTAATGTCGCAGAGGTCGTTGCAAATAAAATTCGTTGTTAGAACAATAATTAGACGTTTAGACAGTTTTGATGATTTTGAGAAACTGTCTAAAGTAAGAATGTTTAGTGAGGCTTCGTTAGGCGAAAATTTTTTGGAGGTCATTTTCCTGAACTCTATCTCAGACATTATATTATGATATACGAAATTTGTATCTTTGGTATTGCATATCACGTAGTAGTCATGCATGTGATTCGGAATACCTTCTAACACATGATCAACATTTGGACAAGACTGTTCTTTGAACAGAGGTACGCCATATTTTGTGTACAACCAGTCACTAATCTCATATCTAAACGCATAAAATATAGCACCTATTAGAAAGATCACCACAAGTATAATGATTACTCCACATATAACAGCGAAGTAATTATCGGGAAGAAATATTGACTTGGACACAATTTCATCTCTAGATACAGTCGGGTCACCTATTGATCCCATGTACTCTTTACAATGGCTCAATACCGAGGCAATAGTTATTTTAGTTGGTTTTCCTTCAGTATCTGTACACAGCATTTTCTCTGGGTCTCCCGGATCCCTCCTAAGCCACGAATCTAATTCAGCTATACTCTTACAGTCACAAGAATATTGGTTTCCCTCAATAGATACATGGGCCAAACTTTTGGAAGAGGAAGCTAATAATTTCCAAGGGAAAAAGTTGACGAGTTTATTATCATCGATTCTTAGAACCGAAAGTGATTTCAAAGAGGAAAATGTGTTATTTGCAACGTGTACAATAGCGTTATGGTCTAAATATAATTCATTTAAATTATTAAGATGAATAAATTCATCCCCCTTCAACTCGACCAATTTATTATTTTCCAAATGCAAGACTCTGAGAGACTCAACACCTTTGAAAGTTTGATTATTCACTTCTTTCAACTTTGTGTTATTCAAGTATAAAACTTGGAGTTTCTTTTTGCCTATAAACACGTGATTTCCCAGATGGCTGATGTGATTTCCATCTAAATATATTTCGGTAGCGTCCATTGGAATTCGTTCAGGCACTTCGCTATAACCGGCATACGAACAATCTACAACGTTCGCATTCCAAGTTATGTCGTGATAGCATCTACAGTTATCTGGACAAATCATTTCACAGTCACATGCTACAAAGTCACAACAATGACACAGAGCAAAACAATGGCTTTCGTACGGACAGAGAAAGTCGGAAGGTGACATGTCTATTATCGTCTTTTTTTCTTTGGCCCGCGAATGGACCAGAGTACAAAAGGCTTTATCTAAATCTAACACGCGCGGGTATTGTCGGCTGTGACTCAAATAATTAATGCGTTGAATCCATTCCATTGAACAATCACAAACAAATGGGTTTCCGCTTATAAAGAACTCTGGTAAGTCACTATCTTCGTCTATTTGATCTAACCTAAAGGCGTTCATGTCAAGTTGTACTAGTTTGTTATTATTTAACGCTACAGTTGATAGCTTTTGTAGTTTGGAAAATGAACCGACTTGAATGTTTTGAATATTGTTGTCATTCAAATAAAGTTTTTCAACAGATTTTGGTATCGAAGTCACAGTTATTTGACTTATATTATTGAAACTTAAATCTAACAATTTAATATTTACAATAGAATACATGTCGTCATTAACAAAATTTTCAATGTTATTTTTGTGAAGATCAAGCCATTCTAAGGTACTAGGGAAACTTCTGAAGTCGAATAACGTTATTTTGTTTGCTGACATATTGAGCCAAACCAAGCTATTCAAGGTGTTGAAAATTCCATCAATTTTTAATATTTCGTTATCATCCATTCTAAGCAATTTTAAATTGACATTTTTTCTAAAACATCCAGGTGCAACATGTTTGATTTTATTCGACGCCAAATTAAGCAACTGAAGTTGTGGTAGATGTTCAAAAGTATCTTCATTCAAATATGTAACTTTGTTATCAACTAGACGTAAACCGAAAAGTTCTGATAGACCCCTAAAATTTTCTCGATTCAAATGTGTTATATTGTTGTTTCCAATATCTAAGGTCCTTAGAGATCGAAGTTTACGAACCGAGGAAGGAATTACTGACAAAAAGTTATCACCTAAGACTAAATCCTCAATCGCTGTCATATTATCAAAAGCATTTTCCTCAATGTGCTTAATTTTATTGTTATCTATGAATAATTCGTGCAAGACGTGTAAATCTGTGAACAAGTGTGTGTGAATATGTACAAGTTTATTGTTTGAAAGTGTAAGGGAGTGCAAGTTTCGCAGCTCTCCAAATGCATGCTCATCTATAGCAGTAATTTCATTATGCTCTAAATTTAACTTCTGTAAACTATACAAATTTTGGAACATAAGACGGTCTATTTTATTTATTCTATTATATGAGAGATTGAGTATCACCATACGAAGTAATCCTAAAAATGTGCCCTTATTTATCCACTGACTAGTAAGTTTATTATGCGACATATCTAATATTTGTAACTGATCTAACCCTTCAAAAAGTCCTGGAGGCAAAGTATTTATCGTGTTGTTACTAAAGTAAATTTCTTTCAAGGACTTTGAGTCAGAAAATAGTTCAGGAGGAACTTCACTCAAAAAGTTACTTGATAAATTTAAAACCTGCAGACTGAGCAATCCTTCAAAGGCACCATCTTCTAGGGTAGATATTGCATTATTTTGCAGCATCAATTTCGACAACGAGCGTAACTTTGACAAACTATTACCGGTTAAAACGATTAAGTCATTATACGACATATCAAGAACTTCTATGACTAAATTACAACTTCTTACGCTTAAGTTTTGTTCTCTTAGTGAATCAGAGAATCCAATAGTCTTTATGTTTTGCAAGTGATTATTAGTCAAATTCAAAGTTTTCAAACTGTACAACGGACAGAAAGTTTCTGTCTTAGTGCTCCAGATGTTGTTGTCACTTAGGTCGAGTTCGATCAACTCGCTCAAGCCCGCGAAGGCTTGTTCGTGTAACTCCATTGTCATCGCCGACCACTCGCTGTTGTGGGTCGTCACGTGCAGACGTTTCAAGTCTTTGAAATTTTCAAAAGCACGCGCAGGTATCTGGCGTATCTTGCATTTGTCGACGACGAGGTCCCGTAGTTTAGATAGACTTGTATGTTTTCCCGTTGACTTTTCAGCATGAGCAGTCAATGTGCTTTCGAAAAACAAAATTTCACTGCACTGTACGTGTAACGATATCACGTCGTCGAAATGCGTCCTACTGATATTTTGTAACAGGTGGTCCAAACTGCTTATGGTCCTGATCTTGCAGAAAAGTACCGCGTTCTCCGACGTTTCCGCTTCGAGGCTGCGGTACGCGCACTCGTGCGGCATTTCGGCCGCAGAGTTCCTCTCGATAGCATGGCAGTAGAACAACACGTACACTATGATTCGATTAAAAGTTCGGTACTCGAGTCTTTTCACGACAGTTTCTTTTATTAGCATTTTACGGTTATATGTGAGCTGCGGTGAGGCATCGAGGTCGGCAGTGCCATTTATGAGGGAGCGAATTGGTCGATCGCGTCATAAATATTCACGCGTTGGAAGCGACATCGCGACTCGCGTGGCATGACAGCGTTTAGCGCGGTAGCGACAGGCGTGTAGCGCGTACGGCGGCTGCCCACCGACTGAGCGGCGCTCTGTAGCTCCGCCCCACAACGTCGTACGCCCCGCGCTGCCGCGCCGCCCCGGCGTCTAAAGAAACTTCATCTCATATTATCAAGGGTGCATAAACCGTTGAATTATTCCCGTGCGGGTGTATCGGGCATTAATTATAAACAAACTGAGATCTAGTTTCGTGGAGCTCGTTGTTGTGCTACAACTTTTTCTTTCAGCACTGGGGATTCTAGTTTGATTCTAATGGGACACTGTATTCGCTTGTGTTTTTGAAACAGTATCTTAAGCACTGAATAAAAACAGTTTTAAGATTCAATGTATCTCATGAGTGTATTTCGCATGAAAACACCTTGAAAGGTAGTAGCACTCTAAAAACTTTTGTTCATTGAATACAAAGTTGGCTTTTTTAAAACAATACTCTTTAAAAAAGGGGCTAATACCGTTATATTACGAACACCTGTTGTGTCTTGAACAAGTTCGGTAAACTTTTTACTCAGGATCGTTCTCGTGAAAATGGGATAAAAGACTTGCAAAATAGTTTTCTGGGACACCACATGGTTCTGAAGTTAACGTGTTCTCTTATATTATGGTCGACGAAAACCTCTTAGGAGGCAGCATCAACTTTTTTCTGAATTTTTCACGTTTTCCGAGTTTTAGGTAAAATGTAACATGTAACGCATAAGTGTTTACATATTGTATTATAACACGCATATGCTTTTTCGTTTATGTGGGAAAGTTTGGCCTAAATTGGAGCAGGAAAAGTGGATTTTAATCATAATACATTATTTGGTAAGGAAAAATAGCTCAATAAAATTCCTGGCAAATATGAAGGTGTATGTAGGTATGCAGGTACCTATGTAAAATATTGGGTAGGTACTAGGTATGCCTGGTATGCGTTGTTGCAATGCTCGACGTTTAAACCTTTCCTGGCCAGTCGGTCCAGCCGTTCTGGAGTTTTAGCGAGACTAACGAACAGCGATTATTTTTTTAGGGTTCCCTAGTAAAACTAGGAACCCTTATAGTTTCGTCCCGTCCGTCTGTCCATCTGTCTGTCCATGTGTCCGTCTGTCCGTCTGTCACACCCTCGTCAAATCTACAGTTCTACCAATCACATCTAACAATCTATATGAAACTTCGCAGTTAAATGTTTTCTGTGAACCGCCATAAAGGCCTGTAGTGAAATTACGAAAAATAAAATAATTAGGGGTGACCCCCATACATGAGACTGAGGGATGAAAAAAAAAATTTGCGCGCACCCCTTCGTGTGGTATCGTTGGATAGGTCTTTGAAAATAACTTAGAGTTTTCCAAATGATTTTTTTATTTAAGTCCATATTGAGTGAACTAGGAGCTCCAAAACTCGTTAACAATTTTTTTTTTTTTTATATTATAGGAGGCAAACGAGCAGACGGATCACGTGATGGTAAGTGATTATTCTGTGAGGCCGTAATATTACTCCGGTCGAGCCGGCCCATTCGTGCCGAAGCATGGTTCTCCCACGGTAACAATGTGTAATTTTCCAACCGCGTAATCAAAAAATCTGAAAAAATCAAGCTTATGGCATCTAATAAATACTCTCGATTAAAATTGGTTTGAACAAGATACGTCAATAACTTTTTGAAATATTCACTATTTTCAGTTTTGAGTTTTGACAACCGCAAAAATAAGTTTGTATATCATAATAATGTTATGAAATACAATCTTATATTTGCGGTTGAAAGACTGAAATACTTCTTGCTACGGAACCCTAGACTGAGCGTGGTCCGGACACGCTCTTGCCCGGTTTTATATTAAATATAGATTATTCGTTTCGTAATATTAAATGTCAATTTTTTTATTGCCGTGACATCACAGCCTTAACCGGTGGACTCTAGAGATTTGAAATTTAAAGGACATCATAGTTATTCATTGAGTATCCTAGAGATGCATGACTAAGGAGGAGAATTTATGAAATTCCACCCCTAAAAAAAATGGAAAATGAAGGAATGGTGATAAAATTTGTGTGAAAAAAATAATTATATTTTCTTGTTCCACGTGGACACAGCTAGTTTTATTATTATTGCAATTTGCAATAAGTGGGTAGGTATGTAGGTACTACATTTGACATCTCCGTTCATTCAATAATGATAGTTATTGTATTTAACTGAAAGTTAAGATTTAAACGAATCCCAAGATGATCGCATGTCATTTCATCGATAAGTTGCATCCATAGTTCATGGCGATGACAGGTGTCCCCACCAGCAACCCTTCACATAGCATTAAACTAAGAATTAATTATAACGAACGTGTGGGATTTCTCACAATGTTTCATTCACTCTTTGAAGTCGGTGATAAGTTTAAATTATAAATAAATTATGTATGTGCGTTTGTTACACACATGTCATGGTAGGGTTGTAGAGTTCCGATGCGCCTGTTCGATACTTGAGATGAATTCTTTTTATAAAGAAAAATGGTTGAGACCATTACAGAATGAAGCTAGAAGTTTTGTTTGGAGTTTAGGGTCTGATGATAAATTATTATAATACCTACATAAAATAACGTTATCATTACAAAAAGTAAAATTGTTTTTAAAACAATTTCAATGAAATAAGATGACTGGGCATTCAAATAATTGAGCTGATGAAAGTAGTAGGTAATCGCTCATTGTTGCTGATTTGATTTAGCTTTTTGAAAATATTGGGATGATGTTTTTTTTAATAGGGTACCTATGTAGGTACCTACCTACGAATTTTATTTTATTAAACAGGGTGGCAGGTTAAACAGTGGAAATATTTTAAGGGGTCATTGTACTCATAATTATGAACAACTTTTACTATGGGACTAACCCAGAAATCGCGAAAAAAAATATCAGCTGTTCCATACATTTTGTTGAGTTATGTGAACATAAATGTATGGAACAGCTGATTTTTTTTTGTCGATTTCAGCATTGGTCCCATAGTAAAAGTTGTTTATAATGATGAGTACAATGACCCCTTAAAATATTTCCACTGTTTAACCTGCCACCTTGTATGTAGAAAACGGATAAAATAGAGCCAAAGCTGGGCAAAATTAAATATTTGCTTTGAACCAGCTTTGGAGATTTGGACTTGCGTAGGCTAGGCTATCCATCCCACAGAGAGGAAGTTGAGTATTAGTAAGAATATTATAAGCTGATTATGTATAGCGTAGGCGATGAGTAGGTTCGATAAACATTTATATAAATAATTCGCAAAATAATAATATATTATCAACAACTTTTTGTGAGGCCCTATGTATTATTATGAATACATCCAACATCATAAATATCTACCTTAAATAATCACACATTGTATCCTAATCTAGATCTACTTAATAGTCATGAAAAAACATTGTCTGACCAAACACTAGTATAATAACATGCTCATAATAACAGTGAACGCCTTAACTATGTAAGTACAGAAAAAAATGATGGTTAACAATTTTATCGAGATTTAGAGAACCGGATACTCAACATCATTATTTTTCATAACTATCATCAGTTTACCTATAAATAATTCAATAGTTTAAAAAATAACTGGTCAAGAGCGTGTCGGACTACGTACAGTGTAGGTTCCGTATATTTTATAATTATTAGAAGGTATATAATAACTTTGTATTCAACGAAGTTATTTTTCATTGATTGAAGATATGACGAAACAACAACGACATTGGTTCCCAATTTAACTACGGGTCCCTAAAAACTATCGATGTGAATTTAAATTTAAATTTCATAGTTCCTTAGACGTGTTTTCAGTTCGAAAAAGTATTTCGAATTGTTTTAAAATTGTACAAAAGTAGGTGGCCATTACGGTTATACAGGTCATAGAGTGTTTCCAAAAAGGTAAACAAAGCTAATGTATCATTAAAGCAGAGTAAGTACTCGTTAATTTATTATTGCAGTAGATTAAATAATTGTGGTGTCCTGGACTCTTTTTTTCTGCGCTAAAACCACCTGAACAGAAACGTTAAATATGTTATTAAAATGCCAGTAATAAACCGAATTACAGTGAATTAGTACAGCTTAAAGACATCGGGTTAAAAAAGAACGTATAAGCTCATAATAAGTAGTTTCAAAGAATTTGTTACTGAATTCCATACCTTATTCCATTCACAGACAAACAAAAACAATCAAAATCTTTTCATACGCCGAACCCTAAAAATTGCTCACGATGTAATTCAAACCTAACACAGGTAATTACGAGTTTCGAGTTGAAGTGCATAACTAGAGTGAACCAGGAACGCTTTGGGAAGAGTTCGTGTAATAATTGGCTAGTGCGTAATTGAGCTATGTGGGCCTGAATGCACAAACAAGTAAGGCAATTTGTAGTTCGTGATACCAATGAATGGACCACCCACTGGATATGTTATGGAGACTGACGATAGAATGGATTCAAACGGTGATTTTTATGGCGAGAATTTTTTAATTAGTTTTCTTTTGATTGCAGTGATTGTTATCAATTGAGTTATTTTATTTTGTTTTATAAGGTTTTGATGAAGAACAAAAATTATAATTTAAAAAAAAACCTACAGATGAATAATTTAACATAACATTACGTCTTCAATGCCCAAATGGTTTTAGCAGAAATATTACGAAAAAAATCCTAATGAAAAAAAAACTTAATTAAATTAATGTAGTTTTTTATCAAATAGGTTTTAGGATTTTTTTCTTTAAAATTTAAATTAAAAATATATCCAAAACTCCAAATATAGTGTCAATAAGATAAAATAGAGGTATAATAAAATAACAAAACTCAAAAGTGCAGAAGCACTTCTTAGAATAAAAACTTTAAAAAACCTGTGACGAAGAATACACAGTGCATCGTTTGTTTCTAAAAAGACTGCAAAGACTGTATGTAAAACCAATGTTTTGTCTCAAGTGGCTTCACCTTTACTATCTCCTAGCATTCAAATGGGTTTCCGTAGACAACAAAATTACCATTTTATGTTCTCTACAAGTTTTTCTATGTTCAGCCAATGTAAAATAGCTATAAAACATACATGTTCTTAACACAATCAAAATAGAAGTATTTTTTTACTCAAACATTCTGTAAATTGAACGCATTTATGATTATTCAGTGTTTAAAAATTATTGAGAAAAGATTCGTGATTTGTCAAAAAATAAAATAAATCTGTCTTTTTAACTAGGTAGTTGATGTGACTGATCATTACAGATTACTATGTATTATACCTACAACATTATTAATAGAATTTAAATCACTAGAATATGTTATTTCTCTACATCCATTAAAAAAGAAAAAAAATCATTTAAAACTACATAGATGGGCTATTATAACTATTTTCATTGTAACATTAAAATATCTAAAGAAGTAAATAGTTATAATAGGTACATACCATTTACTACTATATTTACATGTAGGTAATTCAAAATTATAATATACCTACCTACCTACTTTACTGATAAAATCGACTACATTCGCTATATGATTTATTTTTGTTTTCGCATTACCCGTTACGAAAAAGATAACAAGGTCAGCTCTAAAAGTGCTTTGTGTAGACAATTTATGATTTATTTTCCCATGAGTTGGTTTTAAGATAATTATATTCACCGCTAGATGGCTGTAAAGAGCAGTTATCGAGTGAGCTCGTCCCGCCCCTAGCAATAATCACCTTGTTAGCTCAGTACGGTTGGGTTTTAACTGTTAGGTATGTTTTATCGATAGATTTAAAGTTTATTTAATTTTATTCATAAAACATTAATTGAGACTTAATTTAACTCTAGTATTTAATTAATTTTGGTTAATCGTACTTAAAAGGTTTGCACAATTAAAATAAATTTTCTACAGGTTAATGTGTGCCATTTAACTTTTCATCAGTGCCTGTAATGGTTTATGTGAAATAATATAAAAATATATAAATTTATAGCTCTTATAGTTTTATATAAAAAGTTTAATTTAATTATTTCATATAAAAATAAACAAGCATAAATCGCAAAATACTTAAATTATTCAATAAAATCATATCAATAAAAAGTATAAATACTACAACTATAATATTAAACTCAATTATTTCATAGAAAAAAGAAACAAAAAATATTTGTATCTATGTTGTATCAAAAAATATAAGTTGCACTTATCTATGCTACGTTTTAAACCCTAACAAATATCTGACGGGGTTTAGCATCAAATAAAATGCTCAAAAGAATATGATCGCGCCGTCATATCAATAAATTCAGGAAATTTGGTATAACATAATCGTTAAAATTCTGTAAAACGGCACTATCATACAGAAAAACGAAAACATTACATGAATAAGTAAGTATACGGAAATCGGCATACTACCTATACACGCGAGACGATTTATTTTTATCGATATCGCATTCACGCAACACTATACTTTAACACGACCTAAACGGTATGCATATTAAATTTGATTCGCGTGCTCAAACAATATAGGTACCTACTCGTGGTGTACCTACCTAAACCTATTTATTTTTCAGGTTTTTCGGTTCAGACCGGATAGTGCGGCGGTCTATCGATAAGTATTTTTTAGGGTTCCGTACCAAAATGGTAAAAAAGGAACCCTTATGGTGCGACTTCGTCTGTCTGTCTGTCACACCTGCTTATTTCAGCAACTACTAATGCTATCGACTTAAAATTTGGAACAGTTATAAAAAATGCTTGTCCAACTTTATTGTAAATGAAAAAAGTCAACAAATATTTTTATTTTCATTGCAAAAGGGGCCGGAGTGGGGGTCCGAAATTTGAAAGTGGGGTTACCAGGTCAATTCAGAACATATCATATGAAAGGGCTTGATTTGCACATTTCAAAATATATTTTTATTTTATGTTATATCTCACAGTTTTCGACATATGATGAAAAAAGTCTGAAAAAATACCGTCCCCCCCCCCCTTATCTCCGAAGTTTGCGGAGCGAAAAATCTGAATTAATTAGAGTTACTAGGAATTGACCCAAATATTGCACCAAAAATAAAACGATGTTCTTATTACAGTTTTTTCAAAATCATCAGTATTCCTTGACAAACAAACTTAGTTATGCGGTCCGGTTTTTTTCACTTTACGTCCAAAACTGATACGGAACCCTCGGTGCGCGAGTACGACTCGCACTTGGCCGGTTTTTTTAATAAACAGAGCTAGTTAAGTTGGGGTTATGTTACTTTGGTGTATTGCAAAAGACTGGAAATTCCTAAAAAAATAGGTAGATATATTTTTTGTCGTTGTAGGTAGGTAGGTATGGTCACAAAGTGATCCTAAAATTCAAGTCTGAAAGATTTAAGGTCACTGTTTTTTACAGAATTATAATATCAAGTTGTTTAGTAGTAAACTTTTTTTTAAGCCCTCTACACGGATACACAAATTGAAACGCATGATCTATTTACATAATTACATGGAACAAATAGGGTAATTAAAAAAATAATACAATTAAGTATAGATAGTATGCCCCAATGTCCAAACTGTAGTCAGGGTATCTAATAGTGAAAAGTGGCACATGGCTCTTACTCAATTAGGCAGACATTAGTATATTCTGTAATGACATATCTGTTTTTTCTGTAAATTAATTGTTACTATGGCGGCTATATTGATATTTTATAAAGTAATTATTCCATGTCAGCGTTATTTCTGAATATACCCGTAATTTCCCTTCTTTTCCTAGCAATATCGTATTTATGATCACTATAATTATAAAAATGGTTGTGTTTAACTGCTTTTATTTGGAAGATGATGGATTATATTCCGCATGTTGAAACTGATTTCTGTTGATATGCAACCGTTAAAAAAATTTAACTTTTTGTCTAGGTACTATCGACTAAATCGCATATTGACTTATTTCCATTTCATACTAGCATCTAATCCATACAATTTGTGAACTACACCATGCACCACTAATTCCATTAAAATAATGTTTGTTGCAATTGGAGACATCAACTTAAACTTATGCTAAAACTTTGTTACTCTACGTCTACATAGGACTCTTTTTAAACAAAATGCATTTTTAAATAGACAGCCCGTCTTTTTTAGCTTCGGACATACACGAGTTCTTTATTTTTATCTTTATTATAAAATGCTTGCAAGTAATTTTAGTCAAAAGTTTTTGATTAATTTTTCACTTGAAAAAATGAAAAATAAGTTACAGACATACCCACCTAATAACAAGAATAAAGAAAATGATCGAAAAACTACTCTACAATGTTAATTCACCTGCAACTATAAGATCTTGTTTTCAATTCAGCAAACTTTACAGAGAAAGTTCCGATCGCTAACTTGTGAATTCTATTTAACACACCCATAAAAGAATCGGAGAGGGCCGAAACAAAAACATTTCAAAATAGAAACTTTCCCCTCCATTTCGGCTGTGTTTACACAGTTCTCATCTAAATGAAAAATTGAATCGTACGTCTGAAATGACAACGTAACGCGTGTGAATCATCTGGACTTAGACAACCTTGGCTTTACTATGAATTAAATTTCACACTTATTGTATCTAAGGGAGATAAGGTACAAAGTTGATTAACAGGAGTTTCAGGAACAGAAAATATAAAGTGGTATTCAGTAAAATAAACACAGTGTAAATTAGTGTCGGGAGCATTCAGTACAATTAACATATAGAAGAGACGTGGAGGAAGCGACATGTCATTAGTCATGTTCAAGCGATAATCTTTGAATAACAGCCGTTTGTCATACGGCATTGTAAATGTATTGTATGTTGGTTTTATCAGGCCTTGGGAATTCAAAATGTACATTTTGTAAGTATATTATATTACGTATGCACTCGAACACACACACCTTCCACATTTTTAGAAGTCAATGTCTACTACGTACGGTTTCAGATAGCAGATTGACTGTCACATTTGCCAGTAGATCACGAGTACCCAGGTATCAATAATTGGTAGTAAAATCTGCAGTTAGAAGACTACCCGTGATGGTACCAATTTCCCTAGATGGTGGCCATCCATATTTTCGTCAAGTCCATCGAAGTTATAGGGTGTACTGCAAAGGTTACGTAAAACCTACTACCAAAAAGGATGGCTTACTTTCATTTTATTTAAAAAACGATTTTTATAAGCAATTAATTTTCCGTTTGCACATAGTAAAAGTCGCAGTTCAAACAGGTATACCGATAAAGTCAGATTACCATGAGCCAGGCTTATCGCAAATGTATCGACTATTGGGAAACATGTGAATTTTAATACAACAAATTGGCTTGCATTGTGTTTAATACCCGTATACCAGTACGTAAAAATGGCCTTTGTCAATAGTCCCACATTTTGTTTACTATATTTGCAACGGAAAAGGTAAATATCTACCTATGTACTGATTGTTTTCACTGCACGAATAAAATGCATACCTTACCTACTAGTATATATGATCATAATATGGCCTTGCCTGAAAAAGAAAATAAACGTAATTATTATATCTTCTTTTTTATATAGACTCTGTCACCCTTACCACAAAAAAGATAGACACGCGTTAAACGCGAATGCTACCAAAAATAATACACACTTGTTTTAGACAAGTTAGTGCTAAAACAAGTGCGTATTATTTTTGGTAGCATTCGCGTTTAACGCGTGTCTATCTTTTTTGTGGTACGGCCCTGTAAGCCGCAAACCCTATTTCTATGAAAACTATTATGGCTTGTTCAGGATGCAGCAAAGATAGACAAAGCTGTCAAATTTTTACTATAACTTTTAATTTACCTGCACCCATTTACTTTCAACCAGAAAACAGCAATAGAATGTAATTCCGTTGTAAGTAATTGCATTATTATGTATCTGAATATATTACTTAAATTCGTTAAAAACTAAGCATGTGACTTTTTTTAGGCAAAAGTTACAGCAAACACATCAATACTTATAAAAAACTTAATGCCAAGTGTTTATTATGACACGTGCGTCTCTAATAAACACAAACACCATAACGATGTTTTAAAATACTAAATTAAATAATACACAAAATACTACGCAACAACTATATTAATATGATCACCGAATCTATTCCATAACTGTCATTCTTATTTTAATTATACTTATAAAAGTAGACAGTACATTTTAAAATGAGAAGTGTAATAAGAAAAACTTTATTCTAAGGCTGTAAACACAATCAAACCATATTATTATTACGTGGAGAAATAAAACTCTTATAAAACATTGTCCGGTGTCATTCACCCCTTTACGAGGCTCTATGTCTATAATTTGGGTATAATGACGAAAAATAAGTGGATTTCCGACAGTGTGCGTACGGAAGGAATATTTTACTTTTTTAGGGTTCCGTAGTAAAACTAGGAACCCTTATAGTTTCGTCATGTCCGTCTGTCTATCCGTCTGTCCGTCTGTCACACCCTCGTCAAATCTACAGTTCATAACCAATTTGTACGAAACTTCGTAGGTAGATGTCTTTTATAAGCCGCCATAAAGGTCTGTAGTAAAATTATTAAAAATAAAATAATTTGGGGGGGCTCCCATATATGAAACTCAATGATGAAAAAAAAAATTTTTTTTGACGCCGTCATGTGGGATATCATTGGATAGGTCTTTGAAAATACATAGAGGTTTCTAAATGACATTTTTATTGAAGTGCATATTGAGTGAACTAGGAGCTCCGAAAGTCGTTAACAATTTTCCAACCGCGCTTTCGAAAAATCTGGAAAAAATTAAGCTCATGGCATCCAATAAATACTCTCGATTAAAATGGTTTCGACAAGATACGTCAAAAACTTTTTGAAATATTCACTTTTTTCAGTTTTGAATTCAACAACCGCAAAAATAACATTGTATTTATGAAATGCAAACTTATATTTGCGGTCGGAAGACTGAAATGCTTCTTGCTACGGAACCCTACACTGTGCGTGGTCCGACACGCTCTTGCCCGGTTTTTTATGAATCAGTTTGCGAGTTGATAGTATGAGTAGTATTTTATTGCGAGCTTTAATGTTGCTCGATAATGTACAGAAAAAAGATGAGAGTACCTATAGGTACCTATTTCTGTGTATTTTTTATAAAGAATATCTGCATAATTGATTAGTCTTTCTTGATATAAATTGTTTTTACATAAATTAGCAGCCTGCCCCCATAAAATGCTTCAAAAGTAATTTCATGAATTGTGATGAATATGATGATACTTATTGCTAAAATAAATTTCCTAAGCAAGTGCAGTTGCTAGCTGCATGATTAAGAACAATCAGTAGATCAAATATGTTATAGTAAACTCATTATTAGACTTCCGTGCCTCTCCTAAATTTATAGGACGGTGATAGATAGTTACAATAACAAATTGTTGAAAGTTTGGCTGTTGAATCATCATCCGCGGGTATTGCTTAAATATTTGATGAAAACTTATGTTGAATGTAGGTAGTTTTGTGTTTTGCTTTCGTGTTGGCTATCTGCAAGAATCCAGAGAGTACAGTTTCGGTTTTTTTTATTATCAGTTTTATTTCATCTTTGAAAACTATTTGCATTTCATTATCATTATCGCCTTTACTAAACCCAGCAGTATATTATCTAATCTACCTTCAATACTATTGGAGAGCTAGTTTATAGTATAGGTATAACAACACAACAGAATGAAATCGTTACCGACGCCGGAGTCTTAAATTAACGACATTAAAACAAGCTTCTCTCATTCAAGATAAGACCTTTGTAAGGGGGGAATAAATTGGATGGAATTGTGCAAAAGTGAACAATTTAGTCGCGGGAAAGTCACAGCACGGCGAAGATGAGAGACGTAAATAGTAGTGGTAGATACATAAAAGTTATAAATATTCAAAAGAATGCAATTGCAATTTATTCTATGAAGGCTTTTTATAAAAAGGATTTTACTTTAGGACTAGCCATTTGAACATTTTGCAACGAACTAATCGCACTGTCATTGTTGCACGTGTTAATATGTGAAATAGATTAAATGACATCATTTAATCTATTTCACATATTAACACGTAAGATCCTTTTTATAAAAAGCCTTAATAGAATAAATTGCAATTGCATTCTTTTTAGGTAATAATAGATGACTTTTTTAGCCCTATCATGTTGATTTTTTTTATTCAAAAACAAACAGAAAAAAAAAATGGTCAACCGCATAAACCTCTCCACATTGTTGGTGTATGATATTCTTAAGGTCCTCCTACAAAATTACCTCCTAACTCGAGTCACGTTCCGGCTATTAGTCCAAGGTACTTATACTAAAGTTTCATCGCGAAACGATCAATGAACCACTTTACCGTTCCGTTTGGAAAATATTTTATGGGGGTTAAGACGAGCGAACTGTATCAGATTTCTGCTCCAGGTGGTCAGGCAGATGTCTGCAAACACGCAATCAGAGTGACCAGTGGAACGTGGAAGACGAGGCTTCCAGAGGTCAACGACTCGGGTCAATATTGCAGAATTTGTGGATCTTGTTCGAGTTTCTAAGTGTATGATTGGCGGTTAACGATCCACTTGAAACTTACGGCTCTATTATTATTAGAGCTTGTTTTCAGGCTTGGATTATGTTCAGTGGTAGTGTCGCATGAAGTGAATAAGTACGGCTATATAAAAATAACCAATAAATCGTCGTCTTTATTATAAACCTCTTCACGTTTTAGTATTTCGAAGTTGTAAAGCAGACTTAATCTCTAATTTAACATTTTCCTTTCAGTTTCTAATAGAAAACAACATAACCTTAAGAATCTTTATTCCAAACTATCTCAGCTACTTCACAACACTGTTCGAAGTCTGTACGAGACGTCTTACAAACACTAATTTATTCATTCATCTAATTTAAACTTGTGAAACTTTGTACGCTATATTCAAAACAAGCTTTATGATGCAAATCAAACGTTTCCCAAATATGGCATGAACTCTTAACTAGTGAGCGGTTAAACAGTTACCATCGACATCCCTTCAAAGGTCCCTTTATCTGTGTAAAGTTGCAAATCTCTTGCTAATAAAGCGTATTCACCCCAATTAGAGCTCGCTACACACGTCAAGATAGACCGGAGCGATTTAACAGACACACTACATTTCCATTGCCTATTTAGTTGGGAAAAGTCAACTGTCCTCTCTTTTGTACAACTCAATGTAAACGTAGCAGGTCCGTAGGAGCGATCAGATTCATTATAATGTAACGAGCTTTGTATGTTGTAGGGCTCGACGCTTTCTACTAACGACTAAGTTCCGTATCTGAGGGCCGTGGGCTGTTCGCGACACTACGCTTCTATTACGTGTAGTGTAGGAAAGTGTAGTTTTCGCTATCAAATTATAAATATTTGACGTAGGTAAAATTCTAGAAGAAATAATATATATCCAGAGTTAATGAAAGTGTGTAATCATGATATTATTATTGTGTTTTTGAAAAAATCTTTCCATTAAATATTTAAAATATTGGGATAAAATAACCACAATCTGCGTCATTTTATCAAATCTCATTTTTTCAATGAATTAGTCAACTGTCAACTATTCTGAAATAGGAATAGGGACTTTTAAACTTTCTATTATATCGTAATACGTAACCAAACTATACATCTACATTGTCTGTTTCCCTGATGCATAAAATAAACGTAACTATCTGGTCTGACACAATTAAGGCATTGTTGACAAAACTATTGTTTTAAAAAAATAAAAGTGTTTGCACCTTTCATATTATTATTATTTGATTGTGGCCAACTGCTGAATCTGTGCTTTCTAACTGCTCGTAACGCTTGGCAGACAAGTCTGCGATCACAATATTTTGTTATAAATCATTCGAAACATTTGTATCTATCATTATTTCCTCTTTCCCTTTAAATTACTATGACATTGACATTTTATCAAATTAAATTTAGCAAGTCATTATAAATTACAATGTTTAATTTTAGGTATTGTATTCAAGTCCCAGAAAACCTAATTAAAATTAATATCCAAAGTTATCGCTAATACATTATAATGAACGCACTTGTGACATTTGGAGCTTACCATACACACAGCCGTATTTGAAAGTAAAATTGATTATGTATAATTATTATTTTCAAAACAATATAAATTAAAAGGAAATGCAATGGAAATACATTATGACGAGGTTCTGTGTATTACAGGATCTAGACTATCGCTAGTGTTAGTGTTGTAGTAGTGTAGTAGTGTAGTAGTAGTTGTAGTAGTGTTTTAGTGTTGTTACCAATATGGTGTTTCCTGCCCCTGCCACAATGGCGCTCACTTCAGAACTGTATCAGCTTGAACCAAATCACAACTGGTTCATTGTTCCCGTGTTTATGGCTCTAGGTACTGTTATTTTCCAAACACTGAACGCGACTTTCAATTTATTTAAATATTGTTTGATAACATTATTGTGCTGGTCACTTAGTTCTTCATTGCTCGCTTAAAAAAACTGGTAGGTACCTACTTGTCTACGTTGGAAAAATAAGCTAAGGAAAAAAGTGCTGCAATAACTAATTTATTTTTGAGTGTGTCCTGTACCCCTATCTTGAGTTTTTTTGACGTATAGTTTCGTTAACGTAAGCATATTTTGAATTTAAAATACAGCAGTCCTGGAACATTTTGATAAAATTTTATACAATTTGCACATTTTAAAAATACAGAGAAATTAATTAAGTATTAAATTTATATAAATATTGTGTAACAAACGTGTATTTTCAATTCAAAATATGCTTACGTTAACGATACTACACGTCAAAAAAACTCATGATCGGGGTACAGATCTGGCGAATGCGCCACTAATGTGCAGTTAGCGACCCGCTCGCGAGCTACGTGCGTGCATTTCAAGTTCACGCGCCGCCGTTCGAGCCCGCGCGTGCACCCCGAGTGCTGCACGTACTTTCTCTCATCCACTCACTCGCTCAGTTCATTCGAGATAGGTATACACATTTCCGTTCGCTTTCATAACATATTATGAAAGCGAACGGAAATGCGTGCGCGCGAGATGCTCGGCGCGCGCCCACTGTGCAAGCTTTGTGTGAGTTAGGTACGCTAAAGAGGTGCACCAAACAATTGCAGTAACTGCACGCGTGCAGCGTACGAGCAGCTCGAGAGCGTGTCGCAAGTGGCGCATTCCCCAGATCTGGACACATCCTTACACATTGAAGCAATGACGATTAGTGAAGGGTCATTCAGTTTAAGATTAGACGATCTCTTTCACAGTCTGTATTATTAAAGTCGCGCATGGCATGAGACATGAGACACTAACAACGCATCTCCGTACGAAGCGTAGGAATGCTTCACCACCTCGTAGACCAGAACATCTTACGGGACAGTGTGTGAACCGTGCGAACCACATTCGATCTTTCGACAGTTTATACCTATTCCTCTTTTTAAGAAGCAGTCGAAATAAAAATGAATGTTTTACATGTTAAGAAGTCACATTACGACATTGTAACAAAGTGTATTTATTTTTGCATCTGATTAACTATTTAATCAATTTAGTTACAAATATCTGTATCGCCAACAAAATTAATTAATTATAATCACTGATTTATTAAAGTTATCATAAAAACAATTTGTAATGAACGTACTTGTGACATTCGCACATAAATATAGCTACGATCCACACAGCTAAAAGTAAGCTTGATTATTTTCAACAAAATATAAAATAAAAGGAATCAGCGTAATGGAAAATGATTTTGGAGACGTTCTGTGTATTACGGGATCCGTACTATCGCTCGTGTGTGTTATAGTGTTGTTGACAACATGGTGTCTCCTGCCACAATGGCGCACACTTCAGAACTATATCAGCTTGAACCAAATCACAACTGGTACCTTGTTCCTGTGTTTACTTACTTTATTTTCATTTTCCGTACATACGGACGAGCTTTTCGCTCCGGCAAAATATTTTCTCACAACATCAATGTGCTGGTCACTTAGTTCTTCATTGCTCGCTTATTTTAGACTGGTGGTTGTCTACGTTGGACAAATAAGCTGCGAGAAGAGGAAGGTTACAGTGTTCACTTACGGAACAGCTGGTTTTATATCGGGGATTTGTGACGGAATCGTTCTAAATATATTGAATGTGGAACCAGAAGATAGTGGATTAATTCGAATGATTCCAAATGGTATTATTTTGATCGTTAATTTTGTTGTTTTTATAAGAATTGTTATATCTGTGTTATCATGTTGTAAGAAGGGTATGTCGAAAAGAAACATTCATCATGTTGTTTCATTAATAGGAGTTGCGTTTATATGCGATACCTTATTAATAGTATTAGTGGTTCTTCTAGTAATTACTCCCAACATTCGGAGATCTTTATATTTTTATCCGATATTCTTTTTATTCACACATAGACTTGTCTTACAAACTATGTTTGTGGTATTTAGAACATCAACAAGGATGCATTGGATTATATACTTAAGGAAAAGAAAGAGGAATGTCAATGCGAATTTAGCAATTTAATAAAAAGTTACATAAAGGAAAAACTCAAAGTAATTACTGTTTTATTTCTAACTAGCTGTGCCCACGACTTTTTCCACGTGGAATACGGATAAGTATCTTAAGTTACTTCTTATAAAATCAGCTGAAAGTCCCGTAAAAATCGGTCTAGCCGTTTCGGGGATTAACCGAAACAAACAAACAGACAACATTTTAGAAATGGTTTTTTTGTTATATTTAGGTATGTAGGTATATAAGGAGTTGTTTCAGAAATGTATGGAGCCTGGGAGGGGTCTACTTACGCAATTAAGTATTATAGCTATACCTACATGATAGTAACCGGTTCCTAATGCTTATTTTCTATATTATTACTTCGTTGAATAATTGTAATTCATTCTTTTCTTTGTCAAGGAGAGCAACACAACACAAATATGGTGGATCAGCAATCGACAAATGAATTAAGTGAAACGTCATTTTGACAACTGTTGTTATGTCAATGTCAGTCAAAATAGCAATATTCAATCCACCACGCGTGCACACAACGACTCAAACGTCACGTCATAAAACAAAACTGTCAAACTCAACTGTCATGGCCGCCCTAAAAATAGGGATATCATAGTGAAAAACTTCATCTCAAATAATTCTCTTACAATTGTACTCTTCTTCAAATGAATTAAATAATATTTTTATGTAACTCCCCTATTTTTTTCCTATTTTTCCATGTGGCGTACGTATACCAGTTCCAGGATGAAACATCTCCTTTTATATACATATAGTAAAAATCTGTTATTTTGCCATTACAATGATTTGATACTTCAATTTTATTTATTTGTATAGATACCTATAACAAAAATAATAGGATTGTTACCCGATAAGAGCATTTTTTTTTTGGTAAAATGCACAGGCCTTTCTACTACACAAGGCAAAACCCTTTCTTCGAATACCTACTATTAAAACTTTTGTTCCATTTTCGTTAAGCTGACAACTATTTGTCGAATAATATACCTAATACATTTCGATGACTTTATAACGAGTCTGACGATACTCTGTTACAGTGGCGTAACATTACTTCAAAAAACCGGCCAAGTGCGAGTCGTACTCGCGCACCGAGGGTTCCGTATCTGTTTTGGACATATAAAGTGAAAAAAAACCGGACCGCATAACTAAGTTTGTATGTCAATTGAATTTTGATCATTTTGAAAAAAACTGTAATAGTTAGGAACATCGTTTTATTTTTGGTGCAATATTTGGGTAAATTCCTATCAACTCTAATTATTTCAGATTTTTCGCTCGGCACACTTCGGAGATAAGGGGGGGGGGGGGGAATGGTATTTTTTCAGAAATGTTTCATCATAATATGTCGAAATCTGTGAGACATAAAATAAAATGAAAATATATTTTGAAATGTGCAAATCAAGCCCTTTCATATGATATGTCACTTGACCTAGTAACACATTAAAATTTCGGACCCCTACTCCGGCCCCTTTTGCAATGAAAATAAAAATATTTTTTGACTTTTTTCATTTGCAATAAAGTTGGGCAAGCATTTTTTGTAACTGTTCCAAATTTAAAGACGATAGCTTTAGTAGTTGCTGAAATAAGCAGGTGTGACAGACAGACAGACAGACGAAGTCGCACCGTAAGGGTTCCTTTTTTACCATTTTGGTACGGAACTCTAAAAATGACAGCTTGAATAAGAGGAATATAAGTATGTAGGTCAGGTACTGTAAAATTACACGGTCACGGTTGTCACGGTTGTTCTAGTCTACGGAATACATTATATCTGGTTACGTACGGAAATGCAATATCAGTGTATTGTGCCATGCGATTACATACAGACTGTAATACCTACCTACATCATTCATGCACTTTGGAACCGTAGCTCTTTAAAGGCGTTCGGTAAGCGTAGATAGCTGTTACAAATGTATATTTTTTGTGAATTTGAAACATGTCAAAGCCATGTTATGCTTCTATTAAGTTATTAAATATATAAGTGATTCTCAAAAATCATATCTCCTAAGAAGCGTATTACAAAAGGGGGTCTCAAATTTCAGATGAGTCGGGCGAGACCCTGTAGCTCAGTTGGTTCAGAGCACTAGCCACGTTACGGCAGAGGTCGCGGGTACAAATCCCGCTCGGGTCATATGATTTTTGAGAATCACATATATTTAGAAGCATAACATGGCTTTGACATGTTTCAAATTCACAAAAAATATACATTTATAATGTATAGATGGTGATATCGCATCGATGTCCGATAACTGCAAAGTAATTGGCATTGAGTTGGAAATACTGCATAAGTTTTCCGATAGATGTCGCCAAACGCTCCTAAGAAGCATATTACAAAAGCGGGTCTCAAATTTCAGATGAGTCGGGCGAGACCCGGTAGCTCAGTTGGTTCAGAGCACTAGCCACGGTACGGCAGAGGTCGCGGGTTCAAAGCCATGTTAAGCTACTCTTAAGTCTGTATTAGTTTCGTGGGACCCAAATTTACAAAAATATAAAATTTTATTATTTTAGCTAGTTTTACAGTTTTTATTTATTGCATATGATAACCTAATTAACTTAATTAGGTATATAGGTACTAATGTAATCACCAACAGAATAAATTAATTTACATTGTTTATTAAAATTATCACTAGCGCTATTATAATGAACGCACTTGTTGTATTTGCAGTAAAATATAGCTGCCATACACACAGCTATGAATCTAAAAGGAACATATTATTTTTATATCGTATAGAAATTAAGGAATCATCGCAATGGAAACGAGTGTGATTCTAACCTATGAAGACTTTCTGTGTCTTACGGGATCCATACTGTCACTCGTGTGTGTTTTAGTGTTGTTAATAATATGGTGTCTCCTGCCACAATGGCGCTCACTTCAGAACTATATCAGCTTGAACCAAATCACAACTGGTACCTTGTTCCTGTGTTTATGGACACTACTGGTATTTTTCAAATACTCGGACGTAACTTTCGCTACATTACAATATTGTTTGATAACATCAATGTGCTGGTCACTTAGTTCTTCATTGCTCGCTTATTTAAGACTAGTGCTTGTCTACGTTGGAAAAATAAGCTGCGAGAAAAGGAAAGTTACTGTGTTCACATACGGAATAGCTGGTTTTATAATAGGAATCAATGACAGAATCGTTCCAAACATATTGAATGTGGCACATGATGATTCTATAATTGTATTATGCATATTTCCAGTGTTTTTTATGATGATCTTTAATTTTGTGGTTTTTTTAAGAATTGTTCTATCTGTGTTATCATGTTGTAAGAAGAGTATGTCAAGAAGAAACATCAGTCATGTTGTGTCATTAATCGGAGTTGCATTGTTATGTGATTCTATCTTATTAGCATTATTGTTTATTTTATATTTTACAGGGAATGTAGCAGAATTCATTTATTACCCGATATATTTTTTTTTAACACATAGACTTGTCTTTCAAACTATATTGATTGTATTTATGAGGTCAACTAGGATGCATTGGATGCTATACTTAAGGAAAAGAAGAAGAAATGTAAACCTTAATTTGACTGTACAATAAAAAAAACTTAATAGAAAAACTCTTATTTCTTCTTGTTTTATTTCCACATACGAGTACGAACATATCAACTGAAGTTACATAATGTGCACAATACAGCATAATATGACCGAGGGCTTAGCAAAATCATTTAAAGGATAATGCCGGCCAATGTATGGCGCCCCGTACCAAACTCGGAAGTCTTTGTGTCACGACCAAACCTAGTGTATTTGAAGGAGAATTAAATGCACTTTCTGTATTGCTAACAATTTTTTAGATGTAGTTCCGCAGTTTGTATTTATTTGTAATTTACCTACTTAATATTTTGAGTTTATGTTCGAGAAAATAATAAATTCATGTCAAATTAACGAAGTCTGTACTTAGTGTTTATTTTAGAAACCCGGGACTTTTTATCTAAAACTGATTAAGTCTGAAAAAACGTTTTATGAACTAAATTTTGGTTGCGGCATAAAGGACACTGGCAGACGCCCATAGAACGCTGGGCTTCAGATTGTGTAAGTAGGTACAGATATGAAATTAGGTTGGTGTTATCGAGTATTTCAAGATTTCAAGAGTAATTAAATTCATTTATTTTCATTATTTTAATTTATTTATTTATTCATTATTTTTTTGTTTTTGTACGTAATTGGGTTAAAGAGAAATCTTCGTAATTTGTGACAGTAAGTTTAAGTACCTATGGTGTGAATGATCCAATGAAGTACAGCCCGACTAATGGGTTCACTAACTAACAGCAACTAAAACCTTTGAATTCATTCAAAGGTTTTAGTTGCTGTCAACTTGATATATTCTGTGGAGGCACGCGCCAGGGCGCATGCGACTTCTGCTGCTGGGCTTAGGCGCCAATGTTGTTCGTTATTGTTTTATTGGTTTATTCAAAATGTCTACGGCATAATCATTTTATTTCTAATTTATTTCCATTTTTGATTCCAATTCATAATCTCTAAGATAAATTAGGCAAAGAACAATGAAAATATATTTATATTTTTGGTTAAGCTTTTATTACTGTACCAGATCAAGCCCAAAACTGCCGATGTCCTTTATACGGCCCACTGGCATTGTCACGCGTCACGCATTTTGAAGTGGTTTTCACAGTTTAGTACCTTGGTGTTACTTAAAATCTAAAACACATTTCATCTGATTCTGATGAGATGAACAAGAGATACAGCTTGACCTAGCCACCACTAAGGAAGTCATTTAAAGTGGTTTTATTGTAATCCACGCGAACAGAGTCGCGGAAAAAGTAGTTAGGTAGCTATATAAACAAATAATTAAAATTGAAGTGTCTGTTTGTTATGTCAAAATAACAGCGTTTTAAAAGCATGATGTGAAAGTACTAGCAGTGCCCCGCAGTTTCTCCCGCCGAAAAAAATATTCCGATGAATTGAGAACCTCCTCCTTTTTTTGAAGTCGGTTAAAAAGAAGTCCGATTGATATTAGGTATTTACCCGCCCGCTATTACTTCGTTTTCGCTCAGCATTATTTCCGATTTTTTTCTTTTTGTTAGGCTCTTAAAGACCATAGCGTGAGGTTAAATAGCATGCTATTTCTCATGAATCAGGCTATCACATAGGTACTAAAATATTTTTTCGAATCCGACTGGTAGTTCCAGAGATTAGCGCGTTCAAACAAACAAAAAATCTCTTTAGCTTTATATTATTAGTACCTACAGATAAATGATACTAATACAAAGAAGCAAAGCTGGGGCGTATTAGCTAGTTACTAATTTAATCGCCAGAAAAATAAATTAATTTTAATTGATTTGATTACTACTGATATCATTTTAATGAACGCATTTGTTACATTTGCAGTAAAATATAGCAGTACGTAATACATATATATAGACATATATAGATTTGAATCTAAAAGTAAATTTTAAGTTTTAAACAAAATATCGCAATGGAAATGATTTGGACTCTAACTTATGAAAAAGTTGTGTGTTTCACGGGATCCGTACTGTCGCTAGTGTGTGTAATAGTGTTGTTAACAATATGGTGTCTCCTGCCACAATGGCGCTCACTTCAGAACTATATCAGCTTGAACCAAATCACATCTGGTGCATTTTTCCTGTGTTTACTTACGATACTGCTATTTTCCTTACACTCGGACGAGCTTTTCGCTCCAACTCAATATTTTTTCATAACATCTATATGCTGGTCACTTAGTTCTTCATTGTTCGCTTATTTAAGACTAGTGCTTGTCTACGTTGGAAAAATAAGCTGTGAGAAGAGGAAAGTTACTGTGTTCACTTACGGAACAGCTGGTTTTATTATAGGAATCGGTCACGGAATCATTCCAAATATATTGAATGTGACACCCTATGAAAATTCCATATTATTCTGCATATTTCCAGTGTTTTTTATGATGCTTATTAATTTTGTTCTTTTTATAAGAATTGTTCTATCTGTGTTATCATGTTGTAAGAGGAGTATGTCGAAAAGAAACGTCAGTCATGTTGTGTCATTGATCGGAGTTGCATTGATATGTGATTCTAGCTTAATAGCATTACTGATTTTTTTATTTTTTAGCCTCGTAACAGAATTATTCATTGATAGGTATTCATATATATTGATATTTTTTTTATTAACACATAGACTGGTCTTTCAAACTATGTTTGTTGTATTTATGAGATCAACTAGGATGCATTGGATGCTATACTTAAGGAAAAGAAGAAGGAATCATAATCGTAATTTGACTGTTTAATAAAAGATATCCTATAACTCTTCCCTGTTTTATTTCCAAAAATAAACACTTCTAAAGTTTCCCACTACAAGGATTCCATGGGTACTTTAGATAAGTAAATAAATTGTGGACACGGAACGCACGGAACTCAGGCACTTCACACATTATGCAGCTTTGGTCTTATGTGTTGCTTATTAGGTAAGTATCATAATCTGTAAATTAAAATCGCGCATAGCATGAGAGACCGCTAATGTATCTTCGTACGGTGCGTACGCACTTTGCCACCTAGACCAGAGCATCTTGAGGGTCAGTGTGCGAACCACCTTACCATATTCGATCTTACGACAGTTCAGAAACCGGCAAACATCTTGAGAAATGACCTTGACTAAGTAGTAGTTGATTTGTTTTGCATTTTACATAAAAGCATACATGCGCAATCTCTTTCCCACTACGCTGCTTTCGCCTAAGATGTTTGCGAGTCTCTCTATCTATTCCTCTTTTTAAGAATGTGACGTAATAAAAACGTACGCTGTATATATTTTAAGAAGTAATATTTACCTATAATGACACCTTTACCTAGTGCATCTGATTATTGACCATTCCACATAAGAATTTCTTTCGACGCTATGTTGGCTGCCCTGAATCTCAATTTATTACAACGTTTTTAACGGTGTTGGAAGATTTTTTTCAGCACCAATCCACTTTCATCACTTTTTAACGTTCTAAACATTATTATAAAACATAAATCTACAATAAAAAACTGAAAGTATGTAGATTACGTTAGTGAAAACCCCGTCCAAATCGAATCAGTAGTTTTCGAGAAAATCGCGCACATACAAACATACATACATACATAGTACATACTAACATACATACATACATACATACGGGACGAATACATAACCTCCTTTTTTGAAGTCGGTTAAAAAAGGTTTTTGTCGATATTTATGTACAATTCAATTTATTAAACACAACATGTTGTGTTGTATTTAATAAATTTTACTTAAATATCGAGAAAAACACTAGGTATTTTTATTCGATTATCAACAAGAATGGTATGAAAAAATTGTAATTCTTTGCCGAAAACAGTACTACTCGTACGTTTTCTGCTAAGCCGTGCACTACAATCGCTAACATAGCGAATAATATTTGATTGTTACGCAGTTGAGTTTTTAGATTTTTAATAATTTTATTTTTAATGATAAATGATAATGATAAATGATAAATGATATTTATTTTGTAAATAGGTTAAAAATAACACTTTTACACGTCAAAACATTTTTTTAAGCTAGATGAGTTCGGTGTTTCCTATATGACTACCTTTACTAATAGGTATAATGGCCGACAAAATAAATTAATTTACATTGATTTGATATTAAAGTTATCACTGATACTATTTTAATGAACGTACTTGTTACATTTGCAGTAAAATATAGCTGTAATACACACAGCTGTGAATCTTAGAGTAAATTGTATTTTTTAAACACAATATAAATTAAGGGAGCCATCGCAATGGAAACGAATGCGACTCTAACTTATGAAGACATTGTGTGTTGTAGGTACGGGATCCGTACTATCGTTAGTGTGTGTAATAGTGTTGTTAACAATATGGTGTCTCCTGCCACAATGGCGCTCACTTCAGAACTATATCATCTTGAACCAAATCACAACTGGGGCATTGTTCTTGTGTTTACTTACTGTAATGCTATTTGCAAATAACTCGGACGCGCTTTACGTTCCACTTCAATATTTTTTCATTATATCAATATGCTGGTCACTTAGTTCTACATTACTCGCTTATTTAAGACTGGTACTTGTCTACGTTGGAAAAATAAGCTGCGAAAAAAGGAAGGTTACTGTGTTTGTCTACGCAACAGCTAGTTTTATTATTGGGACCGGACACGGAATCATTCCAAATATATTTAATGTGGCACCATATGAAAATTCCATATTATTTTGCATACTGCCAGTATTTTTTATGATGATTATTATTTTTTTTGTTTTTATAAGTATTGTTCGATATGTGTTATTATGTTGTAAGAAGAGTATGTCGAGAAGAAACGTCAGTCATGTTGTATCATTGATCGGAGTTGCGTTGATATGTGATTCTAGCTTATTAGCATTACTGTTTATTTTTATATTTTTTAGCACTTTAGCAGAATTCTTTTATTATCTGATATTTTTTTTACTAACACATAGACTTGTCTTTCAAACTATGTTTGTTGTATTTATGAGATCAACTAGGATGCATTGGATGCTATACTTAAGGAAAAGAAGAAGGATCCATAATTTTAATTTGACCGTATGATAAAATATGCAGTAGGTATTTAATAAACTCTATATTTCTCCCTGTTTTATTTCCAAAAATAAACATTTACTAAAGTTACTTACCTACAACGATTCCTTTAGATGCTGCAAATAAATCGTGGAAATCAAATTTAATTTGTACGAGTAAATAAATGCACATTGCACATTGAACTAGTACACATTGTGTAGCTTTAGTTTTAAGTACCTAAGCTTGCAGATAGGTAAGTATCACAGTATGTATAATTAAAATCTCGCATGGCAAGAGACATCGATAATGCATCTCCGTACGATGCGTATGCGCTTTGCTGCCTCCTCGAACAAAGCATCTTGAGGGTCAGTGCGAACCACCTTTACATATTCGCTCTTTCGACAGTACAGAAACCGGAAAAAATATTGAAAAATGACCTTGACTGATTTTTTTTTTATTATAATTTTTCCGTCTATCGTCTATCATTGACTTTCTACGGAAATGCAATTTGGGAAGAAAGGATAAACAAAAAATAGGGTTGACAGGGGAAAGATGAACAAAAAAATAGGGGTGACAATCGCTTCAGGCAAATAGGGGCGAAGTTTGGCAAAGCACTTATGAATACCACTACTTTATGTGTTATGCACATTTATAAAAGGAATCAATTCTGGTTTAATTTTTGCGTTAAGCACTTGCGCGCTCCAACTGGTGCATTTAGATTATTGATTCGTGTTTTTGTCGTTCTGTCAGTTGCAGGACGTCTGTTTGTTATTCAGATTCATGCAAGTCAAGCTTATCGGTCGGTCCGTTTGTACAGTTTCAATTCGCTCCATATCTTCGCAAGTTGTCGATAACGCTCGATTCGATTCACCTAAACACAGAATATATTATGGAGGTAGCTTTGAGTTCCGGTCGGTAGGTACTAGATGACTGTTCAAGACATTAGGATATTACGGTTTGCTCTAAAACTTTATAAATAAATAAGAGATTTAAAAACAACTGACACGAGCGGGAGTTGTTTTTATTAAAATTTCTCATACCTAAACCCTACTAATATTATAAATGTGAAAGTTTGTGAGGATGTATGGATGTTTGTTACTCTTTCACGCAAAAACTACTGAACGAATTTTAATCAAACTAAACAGTAATATAGCTTTAAATAAATATCATCACATAGTAAAAATAGTGCTATAAAACAATCATAAAAACTCATTATCAATGCAAGAATCGTTGAAACAAGGGCGGGTTTACAATTAAAGTGTCTCGTGGGATATCACTCTTTGGAACTACTTTGTTAATTTATCTAAACCAATTACGCAAGTGCGCCGCAACACCGCTGGGATGGCAATTCTATTATTTTACGTTTAAATGAAAACGTACAGACGTAAAAACAATTTAAATAGCATAATGGTATGGTGAAGTATAATTTTAACCACTTAACTGTAGGTATCGTAATATACTATAACTAAAATCTGTTCATTATGTCAGTTTACATAAGAATTTTAGGAGAAATTAAAAATCGCTAGTATCTATTAGCACTGAATAAAAGGTAAAACGGTAGCATCAGTATCGGTATGATGTGTCAATATCTGTAGTATTTTTTTTTTTTGAGGTTGGAAAATCATCAAATGACCCCTCCCGCTCTGGGCGGAGCGGAAGGGAGTGTCAGACTCTTACTGACTAAAACCCACCCGTGTTCCTTCCTTAGCCCTTTTGTCCGGGTCAGCGGTATCCCTTTCGGACAATCCCGCTTTCCCGGCAGGCTTGGGCCCTAGTGGGCCCCCTCTTTGATGCTGACATCTCTTTGAGGCGCGCGTGGAACACGTACGCGCCGTTCGGCACGGGCCTGGTCCTGATCGGACGGTGAGCTACCCATTACTCACCGCCCGCAGAATATCTGTAGCTTGTGATTCTTTCAGTGTTGCTATAAACTATTTTTCAATTACATACTTTGTAACTTACCCATGTAAACTGGCTAATTGAACAGACTCCATTAGTGATCGGTTCTTAAGGTCCAAAAACCGATCGTTTTACTTTTCAATCGTTACTTTTTTAATGTTTCTGGAAACAGTTTTACCTGAAAATTCTTATTATGAAATCATTTAAGTACAGATAGATAAAAGAAACAAGAGTGTTAGTTTTTATCAATCACTGTGGTTACTTTTACCATGAGAAAAAGCAACTTGTCTGTGCAGCCGCCTAATGATGACAAAAATACTGCAATCGAGTCTGCTGATCAAGTTTTTTTATGAACAATTTTGATGGACGTTACTTCTAATGTTATCTAATGTTTGCATTCAGAGGAGAAAAACTTAATAGTTAACTGCATTAATCCAACCTCCAGCTTCCACCACCACTACTCCAGAATCATGAAATTTGGCAAGAAGCAAGGTCTTACAGCACAAGTCTAATGGAAAAGTCCAAAAATCATTACTTTGTAGTTATACCTACCAAATAAACAATATTTTTTTGCGACTATAAACTTATATTTTGTATGAAACCTTCAAGACGCGTGTTCGGTTTTTTAAGGTTCGTTCTAACTTCTAATGCGTCATTAGTTTGAATTCCAGTGCGGAAGAGAAACAATATATTTTCTTTTAAACAGTCATTTACTGTTCAGTCCGATTACTGGTATGTACCTAAACGCACACATTCACACAATAGTTATCTACGATAACATATCATGAACAAAACTAATTTTCGACTTCCAGCGCCTGAGCACCAAAATCCTACAGAGAACGGAATCGGTACGTCGTCGTGTCGTTGGGGAATTTTCTAATTACGTTTTCAAAGACACCTCGTTTGTTGAACATGTGACATTTGGAGTGAAAAAGGTCACGTATAGAAAATTGGAAATCCAACTGGGACGGGACGTGGACGTTACGGCGCCAAAAATTTGCCTCCAGACTTTCCTATTAACGAATCTCATTTGTTGGATTGTCGGGAATTGGGATTTTTTGGAGAACGTTTACGGATTTTTTGTGGATAAAATTTTGAATGTAGTATTATTATTGTGGTTTCCTAGAAATATTGGTATTCCATTTTCTTTTACGCATAATACTCGTATGAGGCTACCTACTGTTAATGAATGGACACTACTGCTAGCTTCCAGAAAAACGATAGCGAAGGGTTATGATTTGGTAACATTTCAATATTAATTAACCTACTGACTTCTCTTTTTCTCAACTACTTAGTATTCACAAAATATTTCCGAATAGACAGTATTACACAATATGTAAGTAGTTGAAAAAAGCTTACACAGCTTCATAAAATTTTTCAACATGATTCATAGAATCATTTCCATTGTTCTTTGAATCTTGTCGACAAATTCTTGATAATTAAGAATAATAATATTAAGACAGTTTCTCGATACTTAACACCTCTGACTTGCAATTTAATTGAAATTTTCTAACAAACTTTGTCGCACGGAATATCTTCTTTGCCCCCAATTCGGGACAACATCTGCGCATCCCTATTGCGAAATAATTAGTCTAAAGTAAATTATGCACCCTTTAAACTGCATCAAATTTAGGCAAATAAAGTCAGTTTAAAATATATATTAGAGGGCCACATGGCATGTGTTTTAAAATACATTTTCTTATGAGTTGCATCACACTTAAAAGGGAGGGGAAATTATTATGATATTGTGCAGAGCTCCTCCTGGCAATGGATTTTATTACGTGTGTTAGAAGCAAATTTAATCATACTTATTGTAAATTATTATTGTTTATTGGATGCATTTTAAAATTTATTTTGTAAATAAGAAATTAAAATGTAGGTGTGCACCTGTATTCTGTAGTTGATTAGACAGGACATTTACAGTTATATTTTAGTGTTATTTTTGTTTTATTGTTTTACGATTATAGATGTGCATAATGTTATTGATAAATGTTAATTCCTGCGTTTATTCTATCGCAATTAATCAATTTAATTATTTTAACCCATGAGGCTTCTTTTAAAGCAATATTCGTGAGTTAAAACAACAATATAGGTACCCTACGAAAAAAATTCTCACACATTCCGCACCCAATATATTCTTTTCATACATAATCGTTTAAAATTGCGTCACTTTTCTTTACAGAATGCCAGCAAAACACTCAGAATGGCGCGTGCCGGTACAATTGACCGAATGCGCACAATTATTCGTACGGCGGAAACTGGGGCCTCGGGTGCGACAAAAAGAAATATTTATTCACCGGGTGCAATCATGGCGAATAAAACGATTACATGCTACGTTCGTGAATAGCTTCTATAGCTCCTTTTGTTTAGGAATAATTGAAATAGGTATCTATGCTTTAGTATAGTGTCGAAGTAATTATATTTTTCTTTAACTCTCGGTCCGTCGCGCATTTATAATACCTACCTAATACAGTACTTACTGAAGAACTAACGCTAGAAAAAGCAGCATAGGTCAAGAAGAGGTCAGATATATTTTACTGCAGTATTAGAATTAGAATCCAGGAGGAATTTTAGAAACTCTGTAAAGCCTTATATAAACATAGACTAAGAACTTATCCAAATATATAAAATCAGTGATAATGTACTTATACTCTTTTTTTAATTTTCGAGGGAAAACATTAGATACCTACTCTCTCTAGTCGTTCCCTCATGACTGAGGATCGTGGTCATCAACAAGTGGTCCACACTTGGAGTGAATTATTTGTTTCCATCGGCTTCTGTCCATCGCGTCCCTGACGACGGAGCTAAACCTCGGGGACCTGGAGTATTTTATTTGGTCGGTCCATCTAGTAGGAGATCGGCCTCGGGCTCGCTTGCCATTTGTGTTCCCAACTACGATCAATTTCTCCAGGCTCTCATTACCCCTTCGCATTATGTGGCCAAAATACGAAAGAATTCGTTGGTGGCATATCGTGGACAGACGGGTTTTTATCTTGAGCTGTGAGAGAATCGACACATTTGTTCGCTTGGCCGTCCAAGGTATCCTCAACATGCGCCTCCAGCACCACATCTCCAAGGCATCAATCCTCTGCCTCTCTCGAGCCCGTATCGTCCACGACTCCACGCCATACAAAAAAAAGATACCTACATATCAGATAAATTTTAATGTGTGTTTTACCAGTTTCGCTCTGATATCGTTCTCATATTAATTTATGGAATTCATAATGACCTGACCCTCGAGTTAATAGAAAATTTTAACACAATTTAATGTAATGAAATCAATTTATACATCAATGGAACACCCTTTACTAGTAAAACACACATTGAACAGTTTGATTAGGATAATAGAAATTTAGAACTAATATTTTTCTTACACATAAATAGTGAAAGGCAAATATTGAAATTACTTTAAAATTAAATAGTTATACAGAGCGCTGATGAGGTTATCACATTAAAAAGTACAGCGGATAGTTGATAATATTTCTGTTAAAATTATATTAACAGAATGGCAACGTTTGGACTACCTTAGCCGGCCATGGGTTTTGACAGTCTTTAAGTGTTATCTCTATACTTCTACATGATGTTAAATATTAAATAAAAAAAACCCGCGATGAAATATGAATTTAATGTTATTGTTAACAGTTCCATGTATCTTTGGTATATGTAATCTGATGATTTGTTTTCTAGTGACATTAATATTGAAAGAATAATTTTAGAAGGAATACACCGACTCAAGAAAAGCTCGGTTCCATAGAAAACTCGATAAAGTATACTCGTTATTTCACATAGAACTTGCATGGGATATAAATTCCATCTGAGCAATTACTTTCCTTTTAGGCAAATTAACAAGCTGATTGTAACCAAAGAAATTCAATCCGACCAAATCTGTATGTAAATGTATTGTAATTGTGGGCCCAATATTCGAATTACAATTTCTATGTTGATTAACCGTGTAACACCGGAATTTATGTTCGCTCCTCCATCGCCTGTTTCTCTAGCATAATTTTGTTTGTACGTTTTATACCGCAAACGGGTGGGTTGTGTGATGTTGTTATAAATAGAAAATACATCGCATGTATATTTTGGAAATATGCGTTGCAAAAAAGGGTTAATGAAAATATTTTTTGTGGTGAACAATAATATTTTAGGCAAATAGGTATAACGTTTAGCTATAGCCCTAATTAGAAATATAACAGTGTTAAGTGGGTGAACTTATTTATTTTTTTTGGAAATTTTTACGAACCTGGCTTTGATTGAGTCTATGTATGCTAGATGGTTATGGTGATATATGTATGGTGGTCTATGTATGCTAGATGGTGTAGGCTAGATGTTTATGCATTATTAAATTAAATAAATCTCAATCTGCTCTATTAATCTCTCGTTTAATTCGGTTTTATCGCTTACTACTTATTATGATAGGTATTTATGCCCTCTATATCAGAGCATTAATAATTATCATGATCTATCAAGGATTACGCAGTAACCTACAACTCTGAGTGAGTAGATATAGGTATTATGTCTCTAATATACAACGGTGGATTTACAAAATTTTAATATTCCAATCTAAAAACTCTTTGTACCCATAATATATCCTGGCTATCTGTGAGGCCTACAATATATTCTCGTTTATAATCTAGACCCTTATATGAGACTTAATATTGAAAAGGTCTTTACGAAATCCCTAATTAGACATATCTATTGATAACCTTATCAGAACCCTACCGTCATTATGTTTTACGACTCGTTTTAATTCTGATATCACAGGGTCGTAAGCCTTTGTCTGGCGTCATAATTAAGTTGATCGTAATCAGGGATTATGTTTTATTTAAGTACTAATTTTGCATGTAACATGGTGTACCTACTTTTTGTATGTCAGTTTAAATTTATTTATGTCATGTTTATTAGATTTGGTTATTCTTATTTCACTCTTACTGTTGGCGTGACTATCATAAAATTTCTGAAACTGCACGTTAGCGATAGTTTTAACTAGCTAAGGGCTATGTTCACCAACAAGATAACAGTCCGATAAATTGAAAACGGCTGTTTATCATGACTTTTCATGTTCACCAAAGCTAATCGACCGATTAAACACAGTAATCAACCGTTTTCTCTAACCAAGGTGGGAGAGGTCGTTTAACATCCCGATTAGTACTTAATCAGGGTATTTTGACGTTTGAAAATTACGAACTTGTGAAAAAATTAAGCTATTTCATTTTTATTGTTGCTAAAATTAGCAAAGCACTTCTTTTTATCCATTTTGTTTAATCAATTCACAGATTACCAAATACTTTAGATATTAGAATATTATTTGTAGGTATAAATTCGAATAAAAATTATCATTGTCATACAAGTTTGTTATTGGTTACCATGACAACATCTAAGATCGAATGCTGCTAAATTAAGACACAACGTAACCAGTAACCAAATATATATTATGACATATCATAATCGGGACTTTTAATTTCCGAAGGGTAATCTCATAATGCAACCATTTTAAAATGTTCATATTTTGTACGGTTTATTACGTGTATTGCTACCAATCATAATTAACTGTATTATATTATTCGGTCTTTCATTCATATAACGCACAATTACAAAATCGAGTTTGAATTAAAAGTGATGAACACGAAAATTGCCGCCTCGTGGTTAAACGACTGTATTCGGTTTTCGAACCGATTAGGAAAACATTGGTTATTTCACTGTCGGTGAACTTAGCCCTAATTGTTACTTTATTAACTACGACAGTGATCATCCTTCTAGTCGTTTCTTTACAATGGGATCGGATTCCAATTTCACCAGTTCTGGCTGAATAATACTGATTTAAATGATTATTTTTTTATTTTTTTTATTTTATTTTTTATTATTTTTAAAAAGTAGTTTCAGGATATCTAAACAATTATAATATAGGTAAGTAAATGCTTTTGATCATCCAAACACTTCGCTCCTTTACGAAAAGGTCTAAATCCTATAATCGCTGCCCGGTTGAAATTGGTCTGCTGTCACACTTAAAATAAATTACCTACTGTCCCCGCGCAATTTCACACCCCTAACCCTCCCACTAATTGAACCAAAATACACTTAAATTTTCTTTGTGTCTAGTGTAATTTTAGCTCAGATGGGGTCACACAGACCACCCCATGGCAATTTAACGGGTTGAACATTCTCTTCCTGATGTCAATTTGGAGTTTCTTAAGTAAAATGAACTGAATATTTGACGTAAACTTGTGTAGATTAATTAACATTTCGGCATAATCGCTTTTCTTCGTCTGCGTAAACATTGAGTTGTTCCGTTATTTTGAATGAAAAGATAAATTCATTAGATACTTTTACTTCAATTAAGTGTTAAAATGAAATGAAAATAGATTATAGAATAGCTAAATTATTGATACCTATGCTAAATTATAATAATATGGCAATGTTGATAAAACTCTCAAGTTCTGACAATCAATAGCTATGACTAGAAATAACGAGCAATTACCACAGATAAAATACCTAAACTATTACGTAAGCAATACTTTCTTTAATAAATTCGATTGAAAAAAAGTAGGCTTTAATTAACTTCGATTAAAAAAAAAACATTGTAGCATGCACGCACAGAAGACAGAGGAACGAGAGATAAGTTAAAAACATGCTTGTTTGAACTTTTATGCCATTCATATATTCATACTTTAGGTACCTACCTAAAAGTAAGGTGTCGTAAATACCGATTAAGATCTAAAGTAAGAAAAGCGAATTAGCGCCAGTGACCTCCTGTCTGCTAATAACAGTGATGACTAATCTTTTTATTACTAGACTTATGCCCGCGACTCCGTCCGCGTGGATTACAGTGGAAATACCAGTTTAAATGACCTCCGTAGTGTAGGGTGGCTAGTACTACCAAAAGGTCAAGCTGTATCTCAGGTTCCTCCCATCAAAATTAGATAAAACGAAGCTTAGATTTTAAGTTGGACTACAAGCTATCGAACTGTGAAAACCACATCAAAATCCGTTCAGTACTTTTCGCGTGATGCGCGCACAAAGAGACAAACAGATAAACAGACAAACAGACAAAAATTCCAAAAAAGTTTTTGAGTATGGTTACGTCCCAGTACCCTATCCCAACTGTTTTTTTTGGAATATCTTCAATGTACAGACACAGCTTTTTTACAATTTTATAATAGTATAGATACTTGATGCTTTAAGCAATTCCTCCAGCCCATTAGCTATCAGGCATGGAATGGCCCATACGTTATTCAGCGTTAGCCATATTTGAACTAGGTTACATACCTAAAGCTTACAAGTGCTTAATTCACCTGATTATATGTCACGTCAAACCGTAACTAATATACTAGAACTGGTACAGGCTAAGTGCTTTTTATAAGCCGGACGAATGAAACAGTCCGTAGTTCCCACTAATTCTGTTGACAGTACACTAATCATTACGTCAAAACGTGATGACGAATGAAGCACGGGACATGAATAACTGAATCGCGGTAAAACCCGACCTCGCATGCAAGCATGTGTTGCTGTAAAAACTTGAATAAAGGCTAATTTTGCTCGGGTTAATTCTTAAATGTCTAATTACATTTTGGTTGTAAGAAAAATTATTTGTTTTAAAACAACCAAATCAGTATATTGCGGTGATGATAAAGAAATTGCCCGCTCTCCAGTTTTACAGCGTCAGAACCATCGTCTATTTTAGGCCATTGGTCCATCCACTTAGACAAAATGTCCAATTCGCATCAATGTATGAAAAAAAAAATTCTAGTCCAACTACCGTCGGTCTTTCAAAAGCTACTTCAGTTCCAGCTATATATAAGACTCATTGTATGTAAACAATTCGTTGTTTACTAAAAAACATAATTACGCAGCAGAAGTTAAACTTATACAAATTGATGATGCAACTAGAATATTCCAGGGTTTGTCATAGTTTGTGCTTCAACAGTAACATTGTCACACTCACCGCGTGCGTTGTTGGACCCAACGACCCGGTTGCATATATTCGTATCGTGACAATTATACGGGACATTATCTCCGCTGCCGTTGTCTCCCGGATTTTTGTACCGTTTTCATTTTGTGTAGATTTTTAGCTCGTCCTGTTTGCTTTATACGAACATTTATATTAGATATTACATTAGTCTGTGGAAACTAGGAGTTCGAAATCAATTTTCTTTTTAATGAAAATTTGATACAATTACTTTTTTGAAGATTTTCTCACAGTATGATCAGATACGATTGAATGACAGTCCTGTGATTCCTAAATAACTATCGCAATCAAAATGATTGATTTACTGTTATTCTAAAGTGTTAAAAGTTTTAAGACCTTTAAGATTTGTCAAATAATCGATCACCAGTTGTGCACGTTTTCAATAACAAATCCGTTGGCATTTTACCTATTACAAATAAATCAATTTTGATATAAGCTACAGAAAGAACAAAATCAAAACTTTATCTGTGGTAAGTAAGCAAATTATAGAATGAGACTGGCGACCAGAATTACACCCGTCCCTCTTATCCACAAGTAATGCAACTTCAAATACAGCAAACCTATTTTTCCTGCATACACTTACTTCATAGTAGCATTTAACAGCTGTTTCAATCCCAGACCGATGCAACACCATATTCAGACATAACATAAAACGCGAAATCATAAAATTGTGGTCCGCTCTCGTATCTACATTTATATGGGAGTTCTGGCTCACATTGTCGGTTACAGCACCATATGACGCACTTGTGTAATGGTCTGTACAGCGTAGTTGTATGTAAACATTTCTTCTTTATGTATTTAATTTGAACACCAATGGACGCACGCATAATGGCGGCAGCATGTCGCCGCGGTTTGGCGAATGGACGCGTTCGGATATAGAAGGATATTAAACTGGAAGTACTAACGGTGTCATATGTTACGTATCGCTTTTTTTGGCATAAAAGTGATAGCGTGAGTTTGACTGGTTTGAAACAGAAATGAATCCAAGTACCTAAAAGGAAAAGAAAATAGCTTTAACCCTTAGCTACCTACCCCCTATTTGAGTCACGTAACTACCTACCCGTGGTCTGTGAGACGTCGGCGATATATTGCTCTAGAAAAAAAAAACTATTATAGAGAGAGGCAAATTGAAATAAAAAATAAAATTAAATAGGTTTTATATTTATATAAAAATTATAGAAACATAAATAATCAACAATATTTATTAAATAAATCATAATGTCTTCATACTTAATGAGAAAAAATAAAAAATACCAACATGTTTGGAAAATGAGTTCTAGATTCAAAAGAACATAAATTAGCAAGTTTTTCTTACTCATTTCTAATAATTAAATAATTAACTCATGCATACAAAAAAAACTGAATAAAAATAGGTAATTTCAATAAAAATAATAGATTAACTTGAAGAGTCTTTCGTTAGGCAGTCGGTGATCAAAAGCTTGATCCAGAAAACGGTACCTACTCCTGGACAAGGCACGTATTATTAGGAGGTTCTTGTTTTTAGACTCCTGACTGACTAGTAGCTTGAAACCTGTTCTCGATGCCGGTGGAGTCAGATGATTATTTTATCTTTTATGCCTCCCCCACATTGGGCGTGCGCGATCCTCCGGCCTGTGTATGACGCGAACGTTCCCGCACAGCGGCGTTCGCGTCGTTCACACGCTGGAGGATCGCGCACGCCCAATGTGGGGGAGGCGTTAAAGAGATATTTACCTTAAAACTTGAAAAGTACATTATTTACGGTACCTCTTCCAGGAGTCTTAGTTTCTAACTTTTCCGTGGTATTAACACATAGTTACGTTCTATAGAGTTGTTACGTATAGGACAGCCAACGTGCTATGTGGCTATGAACTGGACAATCTATTATTAAGAATTCATATGCAAACCGAGAGAATTTTAATGGATTCCGTATGTTAATATATGTATTAGAATTTATAGTCATTAATGCATTATAAACAAAGTACTACAAAAAATTAAAAGAAAAAATATCTACTTTTCAATCAATACAAGAATAACAATTTTACACTGAAGACTTGTCTGCTATCAAAATATTATTTGACATTTAAGCCCCTATAAAAATCACAAGCGATAATAATATGAGCGAACACAACCCGTAAACTGCAACAACGAAATTAATTAAAAAATCTCGCCCGGTACAAATTAAACGGTCTTTTGGATGCACTTTTGGCTGCTTTTCCGGCGGGCAAACAAACATTTTGATTAACAACTTGCGTCGAATCAATCAAATTAATTGGTTCGCGACCAACCCTGCGGCAATTGCCTTTATCATTATAACAACAATGAAATACATATTATATTATTTCATCGCACTTCTGTAGCCTAATAATGTTTTCCTTAAAAAAACAAAGGATGGAACATTACCTAGATTTAGAGATTAGACAGGAAAAAAAAAATCTTGTAATTTTTTGAGCCTTTACATTTTAATCGGTAACAGTTTCAAGAAAACTAAACATTTCACAGAAAAAACTAAAAATAAAATTACAGTTTAGTAGAATAGTACTCCAAAACTGTGCCAAAAAGCTTGATAGGTCAACAGTCCATTAAGGGAAAACTATGCAAAATAGGGCACTTAAGTGTTGAATTGGGTCGGCTGGCTTAAGCGTTGGGTAGCTTATTATGCGTTACCTACTGCAATCTTTAAATCCAGAACATTATTTTTATCTCCAGTTCTTGGCTTTCTTCCTGTAAGTTTGTAATAGGCGTTTCTAAAAGAAGGAGGGAGTAGGAACCTTCCATAAATATTGGATATATTCTTCGTAATTTTTTTTCATTAATTCTAGGATAACCAATCTATATCCTTACAATATTTAGGTTGGATTATCCATTATTTTAGCCCAAAAGACTGTTTTGAACTTTACACACTACAAGTTTATATGTTCAGCGTGATTAATATCGTCTGTACCTTAATATCAGCAGATGCCTAGACGGATAATGCCAATCACCAAAGGCTAGCGAGTGTATAAAAGGCCATGGTACATTTTTTTTTAATAAAACATACGTATTTAAGAAACTCTATGATAACTATTCTTTACTTACTGAAACGTTTCGTAGTCAAGACCACAAACAAGGCAAACGTTCGATGCAATCCCCGTAAACGTTCAGTTCTATATTTATTTCCGCGTATCCATCTAAAATTCAGTGTAACGCTTTCATATATGTCTTAATAACGTCGTCTATTTCAATAAAACCTAGTCCAATTCACGGCGAAACAACCAAATGACGCAAACAAACGTAACCATTCCACGTATCGTCATAAAGGCTATTTTTATTGCTTACAGTTAACATAAAGTTTATCCAGCTTCATCCCCTAACGTCTCTAAATGCAATCCAAACGCAGTGGAACTAGGAATTATACCAGCATTTACTTTCAACGATGCACTCAAGATATTTTCAAGTGTGGCGAAGTGAGGGTTAAATGTAGAGTTATTTTTATTTCAATATTATTACAGTTTTGATATAAAATCTTGGATTCTGTACCAGGTAAAGATATTCCATCTGTTTTTAAGTGTTCAATTTCTTTTAAAATGTATACAATTGAACATTTATGATAAAAATACTGTGATATTTTAAATATTATCATCCTTATTAAATGCCTTAAAATTATAGGTACTTATTTGCGGATTAATTTGCTAAAATGTACATCCTAATATTAACGTTTAAAATTCTTCTGGATCGGGAATAAAACGTACGAAACGACGTTACTTAAAATTATTTTCTTCAAATGGATACTTTATATGCCGCGCCCGTAGCTTTGACCTACTCGTTTCACTTATTTCGATATTGGACCCCACTAATTTTGTTTACTTATTCATTAAAATGGAGAGCGATGGCGGACTCGAGCGAAATGCTTTCTCTATTAGATTTTTATGGAAAACTGAATACGTGAAAGTGGATTTTTAAAGAGGAAACCTTTTTCTTTTACTGCTCTGATGAAGTTATATCGACTAACCATTATGGGGAGTAGCAGTAACAACTTCAGTATGTTTATGTTATTCAGGTTAAGTAGCAAAGGATCTTGATAGTTTTCTACGTTTTTAGTACTCTAAGTTTTTAAGTTAAAGTGTATTTAATTACGATTTAAACGTAGAATAGTTAATAATCTAGGTAAGTTTGCCTTACATACTAAAACAACATTACACTTCTTAACCGAAGACTATTTTATCAGAATAAAATCGAAACAACGCTACAATAAAATTTTACAATTCAAAATTCAAACAAGATGAAACGAAATAGGTGACAAAGATGAGAGACAATTTAAATGCAGCCAAATAATAGAAGTAGACAGAAAATCTAGACATGTGTCGAGCTTCAGAGTTGAATGTAAAACAAAAATATGAAGAATATTGCTCGTGAACACGGCATAGGATATCCACAGATATTACTGCAGATTTACGTAGAAAATGCAACGGTCTGGGAACCGCTTGACGGACTGCCGATTCGCATCTTGAATTATTCATTCGTGCCCCAAAAGTTTACCAAGACGGCCGCATTGAACATTGCTTTGTTTTATAGTTTATGAAATTTCGCTTCCTCTTTTACACGGACTTTGGTTTATGTTGCACATTTTGTTCGGAATTTAGTTGTTTTGTTGGTTTAGAATTCTTTATTATCATTGAGGGATAGTGTGTTTATATATTTATTGTTCTGTGACGAATGGTTATACGAATAAAAATATGAAAATGGGTAAATTTCCTCGAAAGAAAGAAAATTAATAATCGAAGAATCTAATTAGATTCTACGATTATTAATTTCCTTTCTTATTTTCATCAATGGTCTTAGAAATAACAATAATATGAGGAAATTTACCCATTTTCATCTTTTTATTCGTATAATCATTCGTCACAGAACAATATTTTACAGAGACAAACAATAATTTATGCTTAAAATCTTGCAACAGTTTCAAATAACAAATCTCTATTACCACCGACAGTAATACATTGTTCTATTTCAGTCTAATTCACTAATAGACTGAATGAGCGTCGCAATAAGTCAGTGTAACAATAAGTTAGCCTGTTCGGCCACGTGCCTCCCTGCAACATCCGTTACCCATACTACGACGCACAAATCGGTTCGTTTGCGAAGACAAATGGCAGCCGTCTGCTTGCTAACATACACAGATTGCATTTTCAAAAATTACTCGAAAAAGAGTTTGAAATCCAATATCGGGTGCAGGCGCAAGCATGAATGCCGTCGTATTTTTTACATCGCACCAAATTTACGATTTAAACCTCTAAACTGTTTGCGACAGAGTTTATTTCGTGTTGCACGGAGTTGTGCCACCAAACCAGTCGGCATATGAAAAGTGATGCTCTGTTATTGATATTCCGTTTAGCATTGTCGTCGCGCTTCAACCGTGTCACCCTCTGTTACCACATTCGACTTTTTGTTTAGTAACAATAGAATTTATTACTATTATGCCGCGATTTAGGTATGTCATGCCCATTGTTCGATTAGCGATCGGCACCCATCGCGTTTCGAAAGTATTCGCCCTGTGGTATTTAACGCCGACGGTGGCAGCATAAGGCGCTTCGTTAGCGCTCTGTTTAGAATCCAAATTGTGGTATTAAGTAGTAATTAAGATAAATTAGTGTCGATAAGGTTTGGGACGACGTGCCAACATTGTCGCCATGTCTTAACGCTCCACCGACACAAGAAATTCGAAACGTATTAAAGACCCGATTTATAATGATCTTTGTTTTATGAACATCCCAAATAGTTAGTGTTTTATTCTCGATTGTACAGACTGCTGTTAAATGGTGATTGTAATTGCAGAAATTTAAAGTTTCAAGCTTCAAGACGTGTTCAGCGAAGTCTAAGAAATCCTTTACAAAATCGTTTGTAAAAGTAATATCAAGACATAAATCTTTGTTGCCGAAACGCTTATGTTGCGGAATTGAAAATTCAAAACAGGTCGAAATAATCCGAAAGTAAAGGTCTCACACACGAAGCTGATAGTCTTCCGTAGAGAAGGGAATTTAAATTGAGCGTCGTACAGTCATCTCAATAAGCGGCTTGGCTCTCAACACGGCTCGTAAATTCGAGGCCAATTGTTTGTTTTCAACGCCAAATGTTGCGCAGTTGAAAAAATTGATGCAAAACTTACGCACTGCGTGGATGAGGTTTTAATATTATTTTAAGCCGAAGCGTGCCGAGATATTTCCCAGGTGCATAAAAGAGTTTTGTTTCAACTTTCTCATAAATTATATTGATTGAGTGCTAAATCTATTCTTATAAAACTATAGATTACAAATGCCTCCTTGAATTCGTTGAGAAAATCAAGTGATTACTCGCGTGCTGTATGGTATATCCGTGGACACCAAAAGTTAGTTCTTCAATATTTACTAGCACTTTACCCGTGACTTCGTCCACGTGACTAAACGTCCAAGAACTGGGCACTTTTAGGTATAAAAAGTAACCTATAGCACTCAGGAATAATGTAGGTACTTAGCATCCTATTAGTGAAATAATTTTCAGAATCAGATCAGTAATTCTGGAGATTATCTTATACATACAAACTTATAAATAGTTAGGTACCTCTTTATAATATTGGAAAAAAAATGGTCGTAAGGAAGTCTCAACTTTTTGTCTCTGTTCTTCAAAGTTAAGTAACTTGGCACTGTCTATTCCGATCACTGGATATCGTAATAATTACTGTTTTTTTTTCCTTTCATTCTTTTAGCCAGACAGAACTTCTTGGTAACTAGGTACTAATTATTATTTATAAAGTTTCACAACTAATTAATAACCTCCTCTTTTTTTTGTAATTATTTTTCTTATTTCCTTTGAAGTTTATAATGTTCTAATTTTTTTTTTTAATTAGTATCTCATTTACTTTCTATGACAGAACCAGGAGACTTTTTATGTAAAATAATTATATAGTAGGTATCTATCGTATCCACCGGTACACCTTGCTTCGCACATTCACACTACTCTGTCGAGTATAGTTCGTAAATCTTAACTTTTGTCGGCTATCTCCGAGTGTAAAATTGTTTAGTGTTGGTACACACTACATCAATCTGTAGGCATCGCCAATACATCGGTAGGTGTGGTATTACTGCAAAGCGGTAGTGATTTGTACAACGCATCTTTCTGATTTATTAGTCTGGGCCGTAAAGTTGTTCAACTAAATCTTTTGTGAAAGTTCCTACAGTTTTACGAATGAGTAGCTTTTTCATTTTGTTACGCACTTGTTAGTTTTGTAATACACTTTTTGGATACGAGAAACGTTCATGTTTTCAATTACGATGGGGAATTTACGATCGAAGAATTTAATGACAAAAAAGATTAACTATCATTTGCTTTCTTGCCGTGCGTTGTTCGAATACAAAATACATTTTTATGTGTTTCTTTGTGATGAAATAAGTAATCTTAGTATGGTACCTAGTTATTAAAACAACCTTAGAAATAAAAAAAGTTAACGAACATTGTAATGCAGTAGGTTATCATGGACATACAGGCGTTTATTGCTAAAATAAGTAACTAATTTTGATTTAATGATGCTAAAATTATAAGAATGGGCTCATGGATCACATTGTACTCTTTCTATTTGATATGTGGATACAGATAATAAAGAAATTAAGGAGGTACTTAAAAGCAAAATACAATTCTTAATTAACTAAACGCAGGCATTATCCTTTATTATTACGTGCGTTATAACTTTGTAATACAGAGTTTCAAGTCAATGGTACGAATCATGTGCGAACGCATAGTGACGATTTGACGAACAAACCAACAAACATTTTTTTTCCAACTATTTTATTTCCTACGGCTAGCGCCCTACGTTTTAGTAAGTAGGTATATTTTGTTACATTAACGGTCGGTTGCAGAAAAATAATTAAATTTTAATGAAGGCATTAACCATACAATTTCTATTGTTAAAGTCTCCTTTAAAACTTAATGAACTTTTCTGCAACTTAGCGTATGTCACAAGGGACACAGCTAGTCCTAAACAGTCCAGTTTCTCTAGTCTAGGTACGCTATAATTGGCAGGCAGATGTTTCATAGATCTAACCTAGGCCGTATTCCAACTCTCTAATTAATTGTTTACCCCAATCTACATAACTTGCATACATAGATAACATCAGATTAGGTACATACTCCATGATTTCCTTAATTCGAGAACTCGTAAATTTTTAAACGATTGATTTACATACCGCAGAATCAAGGGGTGGTATCTTCTATAGAAAATAAATTGCACTTACACACACATTCAAATTACGTTAGTGTGGGTTGCGGAAATAAGGGTGTTCCCATTTGTAAAAACGAATGCCATTTTTACGGGAGGTAAAGATTAGCAAAATATTTTTTTTTCTAAGTACAACAACAAATTATTGAAATTAATTATCTTACTAGTGAAAACTATATTAGCTTTAATTCTTTTTTTATTTTTGGGCCACAAATCCATCTTAAACAAGAAAAAAACAATTTCATTGGCCAGTAAATTTTTTTTAATGTTGTGGCAACCCTAAATTTTCTGGTGTCAACTGTCAGTGTGTCACTGTCACAAAAAGTTCGTTAACTTTTGTTTTCAGTTTTTCATGTAACAAAGTTTATCAGGCTATTTCTCAAGTTATTTGTGAAATATTCTTGATAGTTTTGTGGCTCTATAGTTGCTCGCTCGAGATTACTCGCGACCACGACCTGTGTAGTGCTGGATAACGGACCATAGTTGCTCGCTCGACATTACTCGCGACCACGACCTGTGTAGTGCTGCTGCTTTATCTGAACAACATTTAAAGCCCAACAGCAAGCAGAAGATGAGGGTTAAGCTGGCAGCTCAGGTGTTCAGCCACTCAGTTTCAGCAGGCATACTATCTAAAATTGCTACAAGTAAGTACTACTAATATTATAAATGCGAAAGTTTGTGGGTCTGTGTGTGTTTGTTACTTCTTCACGCTGAAACGCCTGGACGGATTTGGATGAAATTTGGCACACAGATAGATTATAGCCTGGAATAACATATAGGCTACTAGGCTACCTTTTATCGCGTAAAACGCGGGCAAAGCTGCGGGCGGAAGCTAGTATTATATAAATACAATATACTTTACTTCATATAGTACTAGCTTCCATCCGCGGCTTCGCTTGCGTTTTCCGGGATAAAAGGTAGCCTATGTGTTATTCCAGGCTATAATCTATCAGTAAAATTTCATCCAAATCCATTCAGCTGTTTCAGTGTGAAGAAGTAACAAACATACAGAAGAGGAAGAGGAAGCAATATCATAATTACCACACACAAGTGGGTTGGTGATCACGGTAATTGTACAAGAGAATGTTGCTGCTGATCCTCCTTCTGATAATCTCTCAGTTGCCCCTTATGGCATTCCCAGGAAACATCTTTATTATTTATTTACTGTTATGAAATTAATAGTATAAATAAATTGCATACAGTAAAAGGACACTGTTTAGGAAAATAAAAAAATAATTATAAGTTAACCAATTTTCTAAAAGAGTAAATTATTCATTAGCCTAAGCTAGGCTAGACTATAATAAAAATAAAGTACCATCTAAATGGTACTTTACAGTATATTATTTGAAAAAATGTTTTTTTATCAACAATTAAAATATTTTTGTCTTTTCAGACGAACAGACTACCGGCAGAAGCTCATGCAACGGCAGCACTCTTGAAAAAATTTGACGATCTTTTTGACGCCCTAAATGCGGATAGTCCAGACCTAAATAATGTTATGTGTATGATGTTGAAGAGTGATAGTTGGGTTTAAAACAATTCTGATCTAAAATAAAGAAATACTACTCAGTCAGAGATTGTTTTATTTATTTTTTATTTCCTTACCACTAAGCTCGCTACATCACGGAGCGATGGGACATGAACTAAGATTTTGCAATTATTTTAAAATCATGGCAAAATGTTCAGTTCCATTGCTTCATGATGAAGTGAGCGGAAAGTTAAATAAATTTTAAAGATATCACAAAGATTTGAAATTGCCGCCACGCCACGGTTAGTTCCTGCGGAAATCACAGAGCGCTAGTAGTGTATGTGTAATTCGCATTTCATTGGTTGGGAGTGACGCTTCTTCTCTCGTCAGAGAGTATTATATTCCTTGCGCAGAATATTTTACATTTAATTTATCTACCCAAACATGCGGGCGTTTATTGACAGCTAATATCTGTTTGAATAACTATTGGATCGTTTAATTCCATTGTAAATCATTACTAACCGTCTGTTTGGTTTTTCACTGATATTTATTACGCGTACAATTCATGCTACGCTGGTATTTCTTGGTGATTCAAGATTTAGTGTTTTATGACTTTACTGTTGGCGATATCAGTTATTTTTAACGATATCGAAACTTTTTCGCGTACAAACATAATAGACATGGTCACAAGAAGCCTTCTCGTGATCACGGTCAAAGCAATTTGATAAAATAAAAATAGTAAATTAAAAATTAAAAAACCCGACTGCCAAAAAACAACTAAAAAGTTCAAAACAAGAGCACTTTTCAAGCAGTCTGATGCAGTTGGTGGCAATTATTTGTGTTAAATTTTAGATTTTATGCCACCAACTGCATCAGACTGCTTGAAAAGTGCTCTTGTTTTGAACTTTTTAGTTGTTTTTTGGCAGTCGGGTTTTTTAATTTTTAATTTACTATTTTTATTTTTCACTTTTTAGTTTTTAATGTATGTTTTCGTTATCTTCTTTTTTGTTTGTATATCGTTAATACTTGAAATAAAAACTTAAATCAATAAGTAAGAATTAGCAAGACTGATTGCTTTGTTAAACAACTTTAAATCGTTATATATCCTAAACTATTATTTAAAATGAAAAATGATAAAAGGAACCTAAAGATGATTTTAAAATACCTATTCAACGACACCCCACTTGACATAGTTCATCAACTTTTTTTTTTTTCATTTTGACAATATGGCGTCTGGTTGTCGCTGTGGTGAATTTTGATTACTGTTATGTCTTTAGTGACACTCGGAAGGTTAAGACGAATCGATTGACGTAAGAATTATCAAAATCGGCCTACGCATTTGGTCTCTAGAATGCCACATAGAAACAAACATACATACATACATACATACATACATACATACATACATACATACATACATACATACATACATACATAGACTGATAAACACATTACCCTCCTTTGCGTCGCGCAGTCGGGTAAAAATTAGAGGTAAGACAAAATACTGATAGGTATTTTGATTATGTTTGTGCGCGAAAAATCTATACTAATATTATTATAAAGCTGAAGAATGTGTTTGTTTGAATGCGGTAATCTCTGGAACTACCAGTCTGATTCGAAAAATATTTTATACATGATATCCAGATTCGATCCACGAGATCCAGAAAAATAGTATCTATACGCTATTTAAAATCACGCTACCCGCGGGGAACAGATATCGCCTTGAGCATAGATTTAAAGCCATTTGATTGGTTAAAGCTAGTTTTAAGTAATGCTTGAGTCGAGTTTGGTTCTGCAATACAACCCCAAGGCCGCGGCCGCACTGGTACGACGACAGCGACGTGATGGCGATTTCAAAGTGAAAACACAAACAAACTCATAATAATAGTAGATTATTCACTAAGGGGATAAAGCAGTGTCTTATGTCACGGGCGCAATATTGAATCATGAGTACAGCGAGGGATTCAAGCTCGCCCAAGACGTAGACACGCGTTTATCCCCGATGAGAATACTCTACTTTTCACACCTTCTGCGAGAAAATAAAAAGCAATAGTACTAGAGTCAAGATATTTTAAAAGGTATTCTATTTTAATTACAGTAGTGTAGGATCTATTAGTTTATATTAGGAGTAATTACACTGGCTCACTATAATACCAAGTACCTACCTAGACTTACGTATCATTCCGACATGTGCGCCTCTAGCACGACTACGCCTGGCTCACCAGCGTGTACACTATAGACTACACAATTGACCAATGTTGGTCGGTAGTCGGTAGTTTCGTCACTCGACATTTAAAAAAAAATGTAGTTTGGTATTTATTTATTCACCACAGCTTTTTGCAGTTCGCGCTTTTTATTTTCTTTTGTTTTATAATCGCGACGGCCATGGCCAGTTCGAATTTCGAACAAGTTCTTTTGGGTATATTAGGCCTCTGTGGTAAAAGTTGAGGTTCCAAATTCAAATCACATTATTGACCAAGGGTTATAATGAAATTCAGTACAATATTATTGCCCATGGGCTTTAATGACTTAGTTTAGTTTAGAGTTACATCATATAATTTGACATTTTCGAGCAGGTGGTGTGAAAACATAATTATGTACCTACATAATTATGTTTTCACACCGGCCACCTGGCCGCACTGCAGAAACGACAAGCGAAAAAAATTTTTCACGAAATCGCCGTCACGTCGCTCTCGCCGTACTAGTGCGGCCGCAGCCTTAGTATTAGTGAAAACGGGCAATAGAGTTATAATCACATTCGCTTTCCATATTTTTGGATATGCCTACCTAATTTCTTCCATATCAACACATCGGATCGTAATCGTCCCTAAGCCCAGACTTTAGGAACTATCGTTTGGCAGCAGGCCAAGTATCGGTGTCGGATGTACTTGTTTCACACTTGCTTGTACCTACCTAGGGTAAACTTGCCAAATTCGTACCCCTTAAGAGAAAACCATCATATTTAGAAAATTAGGAAAGATAAATGAGCTTTAATTAAAAGTAATTTATGTTTGCTAAATGCTTTATTGTTTCTATAGTAAAATTTAGCATAAACCTTATAAACTTCTCAAAAATAAACAATTTAAAAAAAAACTAAAAATGTACGATTTAAGACCATTCATCCCAAATCGTACTGCTATATCCTTAATTCGTACTTTGAGATCTATTCATTGGTATACAGTATATAACAGCAGTTTTTAACTTTTGTGGTTATTTTTCCAATCAAAAATCTAATAAAACAACTTGTTTAAGAATTGGTAAATTATCAAATTCAGATTCATAAATAGTTTTCCTAAATCGTACCAGTACGTTTTAAGAACTTAACTCGAGTACGAAATAGGAGCAAAAGCCAAACAAATTTTAAATTTACCGCCAAAAAAATCGGCAACAGTTACGAGTATGATAACACGTTAGATGAAATCGCAAAGATACACATTAATACGTATCAAATCGTAAAATAGGTTATACACGACCTTATTTGAATAAAACTCTTACGAAATGTGTAAAAATATTACAACAATAGTTGAAAAAAACTTACTTTTTCAATATTTTTGTCGAGAGCAGCTTCACAGGTGTTATCTGTCAGGTGGTGAAATGGCCGACTGTTATTTCTATTTTTTGACACTAGAGGCGCTGATAGCTGTTACCAAAGCCGAGTTTTAAGTGGAGTACGAATTTGGCGTAAGTACGAATTAGGCAAGTTTACCCTATATTATTATCAAGTCCTACAAATAAACTAAGTACATAAATGTTGCTCCTTAATACGCATTGGTAATCTGTCTGCTTTTACCCAACTGCCCCAAAAGGAGGGTAGTGTTTTTCCAGTGTATATGTATATATGTATGTCTATTACTTTGGCATGCTCTTTAGCATAAACGGCTTGATTTTCAACATAATTATTATGAGGTAAGTACTCATCGTTAAATAATATTGTTTAACTTGTTTCATACCTAGGTAGGTACTTTATAGTTATAATATAAATTCTTCAAATTAAGTTAGTTTCTTTTCTTGATTTCTTTAGTATTACTTATACCTTCTGCTGATCAGATTTTAATATGGCATTTAATGTTACCCTTTTTCTTAAAGCAATCTGTCCCTTTCATATCAAAATGTTAGCAAATCCGATGAAAAATTCTAGTGCTAACTTTCAAATACCTACATCAAGTAACTCCACATCAGCGGTTTCTAGACATAATATTATTTACGTTGTTAACATCGGTATGTAGGTAGGTGCATATGTATGGCTTATGCTTTGCTTTGCCGTTTAATTAGGGCACAGGCAATTAGGTGCGGCTTCAATAAGTTGCTTTGGCCCTACAATTATAAACCACGTATATTGTAGTTACCTACATGTTTGATTAACGTTTATGCTCGATAGATAGCTTAGCTTAGTGCAATGTTTTGATTTCCTTCTGACTTTGATTATTAATCAATTTATTTTGTAGGTATATAAAATACCAATTTTACCCAATAAAACCGAACTGTTTATGATTGTACGTTTCGTTAAACCCATCGAACTCAGTCAAGCGGTCATTCAAATCTCGCACTATTAAGTTTAAATTTTAAAAATATCGTCATGTAAAAGGAAAGGGCTTTAATTTTATCCATCGGCTGATCCTTGGCCTCTGCCCGCACCCTCGCGTCACTAAACTCGATCCCAAACGGATCCGTCACGCTCGGCTCACAATGAAATCTGTTGTTTCATATGAGATGATGTTAAGGATGGAGCGATGTCGATAATATGGATCTCGATAATTTTTTTACGACTCCGGCATTGGCTTCGTCACTGATGGTATTGTATTATTGCTTTCTGTTTTTGTAACAACTTAACGAGCTTTAAGCAAAGGCCTTTCAGCAGTGTGATGATGATGAAACGAGCCCTGATTCACAGATTAATATTTAACAGGTAATTTCTTTGTCTTTGGATCTCTCTGTATCTGGATTTCATAATATCCACCCAAACTTTGATATTTATTTTAGTCGTTGCATTCTACTATTTATAAACAACATGAAATATTTACTTAAGCTTTACGCGGCGATTGGCAACAGCGTCGTCAATGCGAGAGTATAAATCTTTTGCCCAAAGTTGCATGACGTGACGAAGCGACGACGGATGAATGATCTATATTGAAAAGAACTTACGAAATCAATTGTCTACTATAATTAAATGCTGTTGAATAAATCAGTCGAATTAAATTTTAACACAGCACTTTGTACACTAGGAATTTTGTCGAACAAAAATTTATTTTATTGACATCACTAAATGTTTCGGCGATCCTTTGTCATCAAACGGTTGGTTTAATTTGATTAGTTGTCGCCTCGGCCAATGGCGACACCGGGTCACTGGTCAACTTTAGAATTTTTAATTTACGACTTTTAAATTTTTACCGTTCAAAATTAAATTTAGTTTAAACTGCTTTTATTCTATTGTTATACTATAAATTAAAAAAAAAACTTAAATTAGTTTATGAAATACCTACAAAATTCACGGATTAGTTTAGTGTGAACAACACATTTTAAAATTACATTCATACCTAATTTAGAAGCAAGTAATAATGAGTAGGAAGATCCAATAACATATCCGTGTATTTAGTACACCTTGAAATAGGTACACTCGACGTCATTGATGGTCGACCACTTTTCACCCTTATGTTCTTAGTAATAAGGGTGAAAAGTGGTCGACCGTCAATGACGTCGAGTGTACCTACTAACAACACCTATTTAGGAACTCTAATTTGAAGACTACTTAACCCTGTTGAGTCTTGATTGATGGAGGCACTACTGATTCAACCCTAACCAAGTTTTGAGAGACTCTAACTTAATAACATTGACAAAGACACAACAACTGGACAAAACATTGCAATATTACTAAGGGCCTAAGCCACAAAATTTATGACATAGTATCGATATATTTATGGTGTCTGTCAGCCAGGTAATGGCATGAAAACACCACAGAGACTTACTTATAGCAATAAGTTCGGGAAAAACACAAATAGAAGTAACACAATTGAGGGTCCAACCCTCACTTGAAACTCGTGCATAAGTAAAAGATGTAAGAGTATGAGATGAAGAAAGAGATGAGTGTCGTCAATATAGGGACGTTAATAAATTAGATTGTTTATTTGGTGCATGTTATTTTTTTGGTAAACCTACATAGGAGACGCGTGAAGTGCAGCTCGTTTTACTTTTGTCTGTGACAGTTGGCAGGAGAATTCATATTTTTAACCTTCCAGAAATCATCATCAAATATTCTAATTATCGAGTTAGGTCACCCATATTCTTTAGTTCAAATCATAATTATCAGATCGAGCCTACAAATAGTGGAGTAGTGTGGCATACCTACAGGGTAGTTAAGTTAGACTGATAATATTATTTATGTAAGTAGATAGAGATACATACACGATATTATAAGCGGTTCTTCCAATGTATCATCATTGGAAGAAACGCTTATCATGTCAAAACTTCAAAATTTCAGTCATAAATAAAAACCAACCGCACATTTTGTAAAATTATCTACACACATTCGTATTCTAAACACAATCTATAAGTTCTTCATTACTTATCTTCAAACGCATCGATACGCAACATTTATTACGCTACCAATTGCAAACTTATTCTTACATTCCTCAAAAAACCAACGAACCATAATGTAAGGACATAAAGATGATATTTGGGGAACGGTTTGTATCGTTAGCTGTAAATATAAGATTGTTTGCGAATGTCTAGAGCCGTTCTATCACGTCAAAACAAGGAGCTGGGGAACAATGTATTGCAGTTGGCAATCTTAGTGCCCTTTCCACAATATCTTTAGTGTGACGCCCCTCAATATGAATAATGTGTCATACGATCGCGCCCTTTTATCTGCACTGAGGGAAACACACTGAGATTTTGTAGAAATATCATTGGGGTGGAAACATTTTGTGTATGACGATGTTTTTGTGATAAGATAGTAAAGATTTTGCTTTATGGGTTTTCATTTGAATTTAGATTTTCCCAAAAATTATACTCTATTCAAATTGCAGGAAAATTATAATATAATCGTAGAGAAATATTGTTCCATTTTTAATGAGTTGATAATATGTAGATGGAAGTGGATAAAAGTAGAAACATGAAATAATACCTATAAAGTGTGACAACAAGCAAAGACAAAAACAAAAATAGCACAAAATCAATTGATAACATCAAAACTCGACGATCAAATACCGCTCTTCATAGCTTTTATATTAAGTTCCGTCATAAAATGCTCCTGTCATTGTCATAAAGGGGACAATCAACTAATGGTGAAGTTGTGGTGGTCATAACTCGGACAGCGTTAATTGTAGTAAACAATTCGCTGAATTTTACGAATAAAAGGTAATTCATTCATACATTGAGCAAGAAAATGCGATTTAAAAAAAACAAAGAAATATATTGACTTCGGAAACTATTTCACACAACGTTATTGTGATCTTTTTGAAGGCGGTTTTAACTTCTTTAAAGTTTTTGTATTATAGTATTTTGAATGACATAAACACATGCGATTACAGAGCCTATATTAGCGTGGATTCATTACCACTAACAGTCAACAGAAGCTACATTGGTACTACTTTTTGCTGAATGTAATAATACAACGTTATATATATACGTTATAACGTGGAGGTCAGATGGCAGTCGCTCCATGTAAAATATTGATATTCAGCCGCAACCAGTTAGACTGGAAGCCGACCCCAATCATGTTTGGGAAAAGGCTAGGCGGATGATGATGTAATAATACAACGTTATCAAAATTATGCAAAGTAAATTAAATACCTTTTATTGAAGCTGGTTAAAAAGCTACTTAAAACCACAGTTACCTACTCAATAAAATTTATATAGGACCACCGCGTGAGCTTCCTCTGCCAAATGAAAAAAAAAAAATTAAAATCGGTTCATAAATCGGCGAAGATATCGTACATCCAAAAAAATAATTCGATCGTATTGAAAAACTCCTCCTTTTTTAAGTCAGTTAAAAAGTTGTAAACGCTCCATTAACATAAATTCCATTGAAACATTTTTGCCTACTTTGATGAGCTCCTAGTAGTAATGGAATTACAACAGCGGCTAATCAACAATAGTTTTGGGAGTTTTAATTCGGAGGTTTTTTTTTTTCAATTTCTTGAAGCATGATCTAAACGCTTGTTTTTTTTGTAATAGTCATGTATCGGTGGTAAATCAGCAGAAGACAGTGATAAAATTTTATTATGGATGTTTTTTAGAAAAGCTTTTTTTAAGGAACATTAGAGGCATGTTAGGTTCTCCATTTAGATAAAAGGCCAATAGATAATGGTACCTACCTACTTAACAAATTTCAATAAATTTTCATTGGATGTTTACCCTGACTTTGATTTCGTGTTATCGTCGTACGATAAACACAAAGTGCTACTATAAAATAATAATGTTAATAAATATGAAACTTTTAAGTATAACTATGAAGATAAAGATGAAGATGAAGAAAGAATGGAAGCCGAATAAATCGCGATATTAATATACAAGATGTATAAATACGCTTTATGAAGCCGAAATCGCGAATAGCGAAATTCGAAAGCGCGGAACAATGCGCGCAATATCTAGGTAAACTGTGTTACATTTGATACTGTTTATCAAAGAGTAGATTCATAATAACACTAGCTTCCGCCCGCGGCTTCGGCCGCGGTTCTGGGATAAAAAGTAGCCTATGTGTTATTCTGGTGTATAAGTGATATTGCTGTAAAGTTTCATCAAAATCCGTTCAGTAGTTTAGCATGAAAGAGTAACAAACATCCATCCATACATACATCCTCACAAACTTTCGCATTTAATATTAGTGGGAGTAGGATTAATACGTGTTTCTTTGGGAAAGGTCACGCCGATGAAGAACTGGAGAAAGATAATTCCTATTTTCATTCGTTCGTAAAAGACCTAAGGGTCAGCTGCTAGCCGGCCTAGCATGACCACGATAGAAACGGGTTTTGTCTACATAGAAATAGACAAAGTGACAGATTGTAGAAACATTTCTACGTTTTATGAATGAAATCTGTCACTTTGTCTATTTCTATGTAGACAAAACCCGTTTCTATCGTGGTCATGCTAGGCCGGCTGGTGCGTTGCACTCGTTCAGGCTGCATTATATCGCTGCATATAAACGAAAGGGCCACAAATCAAAATTAAGAATTTTTCAGGATAACACGTTAAAATTTATTTCATTTCATTTTTTGTTTATTTTTCGGCACTCCTTCTTTTAATGTGATTATGTTATGAATTATGACACATAAACATTAAAAGAAGGAATGCCAAAAAATAAACAAAAAATGTAATGAAATATTTTAACGTGTAGCGATATGTTGCAGCTTTGAGTTTTTGCTCCTTGCTTTTCTTTTTTTGCATTATTTTTGTATCTAACGACGATTATAATTTTGAAATTAGAAAATAATAATTTTAAAACAATTTATTTTGATTATTTCTTTCTATAAAAAGATTCTAGTACCTACCTACAGTGAATAATAAAATAATAATTAAATAAAATAATCTTTATGTAGTCGTATATTTTGTTTAATTTATCGGGACCTAGCTAAAATCATGCCCAAAAAAGAGTTTGGTCAATAATTTCCAGGATATAATATTATACCTAATCAATACACACCTATATTCAGTAATAACAAAAGAACAAGATTAAAAAAAATATATTAAAAGAGTTATATATAGATAGAATATAGCATAAGCATAGCATAATCGGCCTATAATGTTCCCACTGCTGGGACACAGGCCTCCTCTGTGAGAGGGAGTGGGCCGTAGTCCACCACGCGGGCCCAGTGCGGGTTGGTGGACGTCGCATGTCTTCGAATTTTTGGTTCTAGGATATGCCGGTTTCCTCACGATGTTTTTCCTTCACCGTTAAAGCATGTGATAATTAATTTCTAATACGCACATGACTTCGAAAAGTCAGCGGTGCGTGCCTCAGGATCGAACTCGAACCATTCGCCGTGGAAGGCACATGGTTAATCCACTAGGCTACCACTGCATTTTTTATATATATATATATATATAGATAGAATATACTTATATTAAAACGTTATTTAAAACCCATATAATAATAATATTTTACGAGATAGGAGAAAAACGTATAACGCGCATTATGACGTATTTAAATGAGCATTCACCCTACGGCATAAAAAAAATTGTGAGTACAAATACTTGTATTATTTTTGTGGGGGAGATTCTTTGGGGCAGGAAAAGCCAATGTTTTGGTTCGATACGCCTCCGTAAAAAAATGCATGGGTTCAATGCAATATTTTAATATTAACCGTGTTATGGGGTGCTGGGTGCATTCTCGGGTTTTATAACAAATGTAAGGATTAGTGTAGGTTCGGTCTTGTATGGTAAATACAGGGTGGCAGGTTAAACAGTGGAAATATTTTAAGGGGTCATTGTACTCATCATTATGAACAACTTTTACTATGGGACCAAACCTGAAATCGCGAAAAAAAAATCAGCTGTTCCATACATTTATGTTAACATAACTCAACAAAATGGATGGAACAGCTGATTTTTTTTTCGCGATTTCAGGGTTGGTCCCATAGTAAAAGTTGTTCGTAATGATGAGTACAATGACCCCTTAAAATATTTCCACTGTTTAACCTGCCATGCCACCCTGTATTTAGGTAATTTAGGTAATTAGTATTACTATTTGTTTGGTTAATATGTCATAGGTACTTAGGTAATTCCCTGTTTAATAGGATGTCATGTACCAAATAAACGATGACGTATTCAAATGATATATAAAGAAAAAATTAAAGTTTTTCTGTTTCGCAACACGCAAAAAATATAAAAAATTGTATTTAATTAATTCACCAGAAATATTGTGTTAAGAAATTGAATATCCTAGTTCTAGTGGTTATTGTAACCCACAATTAAAACTCCTATCAAAGTCGACTTCAGAAATATCCATACTATTGCTAGCCATTTGTCCATAATTTTACTCCATAAAAAACCTTCATGCACCGACTGCACACTGTGAGGGCAACATCGGTTTGCACTCCCTGATATTAGTCTAATATTCAGCTTACCCTCGGCTTTATTAAAAAACCAAGGGCCATTTGTATGTATTTATAGTTCCCAAACATAATGGTCCCTGTCAACGGTGGTATCCTCCCTATAGATTAATTTTGTTAAAACATTTTGCCTATCAATACTTCTTCTTTGAGGTCTGAGGGTGCTTGGGGCTTCGGGAATTCCAACACTCATGTTCTTTTATTAGGTGCAGTGAGCAAAGAGGCATGTTCGAAAATTGAAACGAGGTGTAGATATTGCCATGTTTAAAATGAAAAAGTTGTTCGTAAAGAGGGCATGTGTTTTTAGGGTTCCGTAGTAAAACTAGGAACCCTTATAGATTCGTCATGTCGGTCTGTCTGTCTGTCGTTCTGTCTGTCTGTCTGTCCGTCCGTATGTCACAGCCATTTTTTTCCGAAACTATAAGACCTATACTATTGAAACTTGGTTAGGAGATGTATTATGTGAACCGCATGAAGATTTTCACACAAAAATAGAAAAAAACAATAAATTTTTGGGGTTCCCCATACTTAGAACTGAAACTCAAAAATTTTTTTTTCATCAAACCCATCCGTGTTTGGTATCTATGGATAGGTCATCAAAAATGATATTGAGGTTTCTAATACAATTTTTTTCTAAACTGAATAGTTTGCGCGAGAGACACTTCCAAAGTGGTAAAATGTGTCCCCCCCCCCCTGTAACTTCTAAAATAAGAGAATGATAAAACAAAAAATATATATGATGTACATTATCATGTAAACTTCCACCGAAAATTGGTTTGAACGAGATCTAGTGAGTAGTTTTTTCAAAATCATCAAAATTCCTTCACAAACAAACTTTGTTATGCGGTCCGGTTTTTTTCACTTTATACGTCCAAAACTGATACGGAACCCTCGGTGCGCGAGTACGACTTGCACTTGGCCGGTTTTTTTAAACAAGGGGTAAGGCAATGTATTGAGTGCTGTTTTATTAAAAAGTTTAATTAAGTTGCGCATTATTTTCTCTGATATAAAAAAAACTTGCAAAAAAAGTAGTTCCAATAAAAAATCGTTCATTATTTAACGTCTATAACAGTTGCAGCTTTCTCGCCTAAGGGCAAGTTTATAGGAGAAAAAAGCGTATCTAAAAAGAATACAGCAACATTTATCGCACGTGCGATGAATTTCTCTATAAAAATCCGTCATGGACACACCATAACTTCGCCCTAGGATGCAATAACAGATAAAAAGTAGAAAAACAACGTACGAAAACATAAAACGTCTCTTGTTTATTGCAATCCCGGTTTGTGGTACCGAGATATTGCTATCAGATGTCTATAAATAATAGTTTAGGCAACTTTATGCACATTCACGTAGCTTGTTTAAAAATATTAAGATCTTTATTGCACATGCATTGTAAAAATGATAACAGTTTGCATAGTTGCTTACTTTAAGTAGATATTTGGTCTCTAATCTATTAATTGGTTTTCGGTAAAGTATTATTTTCAAAATTATAACAAAGAAACGAAGTTGCTTTATTTGTTTTAGGCTAGTTCATGCTATTTATGTATATCAGTAGGTACACTTTGTTATTAGCTATTCAAACAGTAATTAAATTAGCAAAATCACCAAAATCTAAAGATACGGACTGTTAGAAAGGTTTTGTAGCTCTAAAGGGTGGCTCAACTTTCTTTCATATATCCGACCTCTGAAAGCGTCTTTTGCTTTTCATTAAAAAGAACCCAAAAGTTTGCTAAATGTTAGCTATTTCTATGCCCTTTTCAAGGGTCTGTTTAAAACAGGTATCCAATGCCGACATTTCCAGGTATGTTAATAAAACGCCCAACACAGACGGTACTCCACTTCGAATACAGATTAGGGTCCTAAAAATAAACAGTTTCATTTCTTCTTTCATTTTAATAATATAAAGGTAAGAGAAATCCTCAAAAGATGAAGGTGGGAACCAATGAAACGGCACTTAGCGATCCGAGTTTAGCAGTTGACAAATTGGCCAATTTTTTGTGCACCCTCCCATGATAAAGACGTTTCATAACAGTCTGACGGTGAGAGCTTATTACGGCGTCCGACTCTTATTGACTTTAATTTTCTACTCTGTTGACGTTTCCAATGATATATATCTTCTACGGAATGGTGGAAATGGCCCTTCGCTTTTTCAAATAACAAGCGTAGCCCCATCAATCGTTACTGTCATTCATTTACGCAGTCCGTCCTCGTGAAATATTAGTGTTATCTATTGGGAAGAATCACTGTAAAAACTACTTCGCCCTTCCGAAAATAATATTTCACTTTGATTGTTTTCCTATTGTAAATAAGGGAGTGAGATGTTTTTGTTTGATGGGCACGTGATTAGCTGCAGGCTTTCTCGGAAATTCTATTTTTCGGTAACTCTTATTATGACGTTTTAATTCAACGGACTTCGAGGACAATAATTTTTTCAACGATTCTTTGATTTAGAGTTACTTACCTAGTACAATAAAGTTAGTTAAATTAGGTACATTTTATCTGTAAAAAGTGACTGTAACGTATCTAATTATTTTGCTGAAAACAGTTTTAAACTTGAATATCAGAGGGGTCAGAATTCCCAATTAGAACAAGCTTAATACCTACCTACACGCGTTACAATAGGGTTGACAAAAGCATGCTGGGCTCAAAGAGAACACCCTCGCTGGCTGGATGCCCACGTAAGTGGTATTGATATAGGCTATATATCGGCTTTTACCCTTTAACTAATGTAATAAGATTACAAAGGGCTGTAGACAATACGCGACACGGGTCAGGTATGGATTCAGGTGCGGTAAGAATTTTACATGAAATACGAGTTTAGACTTACTATTACTACAATATCTACCATTGTAAGTATTTATTTACCAGTGGGTGAATAAGTGGCATTAATTATGGCGATATTCCCTCGCGATTGTTCATCGCAGCAGTTTTCCTTTCATCGTATCACTGTAGGCCAACAAGGCAGTCACGTTACCTTTTTTTAAAATAAATATAGCATCACGCTGTTAGCCCTGAAGGGTTGGGCAGAGGTGTTATAGTACCACCCAGAGGTGTTATACTACCCACTTTCTCCAATGGACGAGCCTATTCCCATTAACTGAGCACAAATCCATGCTCCAAGGTGCTACTAAAAAAATCCTAATAGAAAATCCGATAACACTTTAGTGTGATAGCACTTTGTGTGTAATAATAACACTTTTGTGAAAACCTGGGTTCAATCCCCAGGTCGGGACTCGGGGAGTGAGCACAAAATCAATGAAGCAATGTTTTTAATAGGACTGGTTTGTTTTTTTTTATCAATATCGTCTGGCAGAAAACGACAAGAAAACCCTTTTCAAATCGTTCGTTAGAGCCTATGATGCAAGAAAAACAAAAAACAAAATTCTAAGTACGGCTCTGTGTGCCCGTAACGAATCACCACTGACGTTTTGGCGAGGCGTTAACTGGCGACCCCCAAAGGGGTAGGGGGCGCTATATTATACCCATTACGGACAATCGTTTAGTCGTCTACAAACAAAATATCTTTACGGTAAAACCCGATCCGTCACGGAAGTATTGGATCAATGAAGTTGACGCAGTATTGTGAACTTTTGTTAGCTTTATTATGTGTTAGGTAAGTATGTCCAGAATTTATTAATTTCTTGTAGGTACCGTACCTAAAAAAATTAAAAAATATTTAAATGGATATTTAGATATTTTTTTACCTATTAGATGCTCATGATACGCACAATACCGACTTGATATTTACCATAGGTAGACCTAAAATACAGCCTGTGTTCTGTAAAGCGATTTGCAATATAATATTTACTTTGGTGTTTTATACCTAGTTTCCATCACCGTTATTTTTGACAATAATTACTGTCATTAGTGATAAGGAACAAACTCCTATAAGTATAGTACAATTCTAAATAATGAGAATAAAAAAATATTACCTAGGTACCTACCATAATTTATTATCTATACTTCTATACTATACTAATATTATAAAGAAGAAACATTTTTTTGTTTGTTTGTTTGTACCGAATAGGCTCCGAAACTACTGGACCGATTTTAAAAATTCTTTCATTATAGAAAGCTACATTATCACTGAGTAATATAGGCTACTTTTTATCCCGAAAAAATACACAGTTCCTGTGGGACACGCGGATGAAGTCGCGGGCGAAGTGCTACATAGTTAGTAATATAAACGTAAACCATGCTCGATGCTCATTCCATTAAACGCCATGGCCAGGGGGTCGTTAAGTTGCCCTAAACTTAAAATAGCGACATCTATAATAATGTATCTGTCTCTTTATCATTCCTTTCAAACTTAGTAGGAATTAAACGAAGAAGGCCTTTCAGTTTGTTTTGTTAGACTCATATTCTGTAAGATGGCATTACTTGTAAGATTGTGATTACTCAATTAATCAATAGATGTCGCTGAACTACAATATAACTTTGAGTTATTATTTAAATGTTGCCAAAATACCAGTATTTATTTATTTTTCATAGTTTTCAGGATAACAAAATAAATAAAACTCAAAATTTATGCCATCAGGCGATTTCCTAAATGATTTGATGATATAATAATAGAAATATGACAGCAGTCTCTACTTTTGAATGTGATTTATCTGTGATTATCTACATAATAATGTAAAAATGCACGTAACCAAAATTGAATAAAATTACTAAAATAAAAATTATAATTTTTAATATTTTCAAACTACGCCATCTGATGCAAATCATATGAAGCTTTGTCACGTCGACTGCACTGTGACGTCAGTTTGGTTACTAATATTACACACAAAATCCAATAGATGGCAGTACTTGTAGCTTGCCGTAGTATAGGTGTTTGTTATAATTGACAGATGGCGTTATAACCAGCAACTTACACTCGAGCTTTATTAAAATAGATCCGATAATGCGGTACTTCAAAATTACAGTCATTAAAGTCAGTGGCCACGAAAGGCACCAAATAATTAAATCAATCTTTTATCATAAATTACAAGTTTTCGAAAGTTGATGTACAATGTCCATGAAGAAAATAAACGACTCTATTCCCACCCCGCTGTCACAATAGAACGCAACCTTATTTAAATTTACGAAGTTTTTTAACCGACTTCAAAAAAGAGCAGGTTATCAATTCAACTGTATTCTTTTTTATCTGGTTACGCGATATATTCGCCGATTATGAACCGATTTAGTAATCACGTGTGTTTTATCACACAAAATAGAAAAAAAAAAAAAAAATAAAGTTAAAACCGCCTTAGAAAAGATTACCTAGGTAAATTAATGTTGTGTAAAACAGTTTCGGAAGGCAGTGCCGAATCAAACCAATACAAAAATCAAAGGTATCGACTTCCAAAACTGTTTCACACAACATTAATTTTATTGTGATCTTTTTTTTTCGTCTGCTGGTAGGTAGGTATGTCAAAACCCTACGGGTGGAGGTATCTGCTCATAGATGGCGCCACTAGAAGTATGACTGTAATGCATCTTGCTCATAGATGGCGCTTTTGCAAATTTTATTGAAATATTTAATTTAGTTTATCATTTCGATTGCCGGGATGGATGAACTATTCATATGCATAATTAAGTTTATACGGAACCCTCAGGGCGCGAGTTCCCTTCGCACTTGTAGGTGGGTATGTATGTATTTATATCATCGATCGTGTTCGGTTCGTCGCCAGCGCGTACTTTTTTAATATGAGCAATTTGCTCAAGATGAGGCATCAAGCTCGATAGCGCCTTGGCACATCTCCTTGTTTCTATGATCTGAGGTATTCCCCCTTTTTCTCCTCGAAAACTGAGTCGATGCTATTTTTTTTTTATTTATTTAAAAAAAGAGTATGCTTAGGTTCCTATCATTTTATTTTATGTTAAAAACTTTTCTAAATTGTCTGGTAGTCCTCTAATCACGGCGGTAAAAATAGGTCATTTTTTGTAAATTTTGGAGGGTCATATTTTCTTTACTAATTAATTGCTGAAAAAAAATAAAATGACAGGGACATGTATACAGCAGACCTTGATTTTATGAAATAAAAAAAAATACTCTAGAGCCATTGCTCTAGAGTATTTTTTTTTATTTCATAAAATAAAAGAGGGACATGTACAGCAGACCTTGATTTTATGAAATAAAAAAAAATACTCTAGAGCCATTGCTCTAGAGTATTTTTTTTTATTTCATAAAATTAAGAGGGACATGTACAGCAGACCTTGATTTTATGAAATAAAAAAAAATACTCTAGAGCAATGGCTCTAGAGTATTTTTTTTATTTCATAAAATCAAGGTCTGCTGTATACATGTCCCTGTCATTTATCATACAAACGTATTCCCCTTTTTTCTTCCTGAATAATGATTCAGGAAGAAAAAAGGGGAATACGTTTGTATGGAGAATCTCACGCCCGGTTCCCTCTTAAAAACCTCGCAACCACACTCATCTACAACAAGAGCTTAAACTTCAAAACAACTCGCCGTGTCTTTCATAGAATCTTTGTTTGTCAGCTCGTCTAAAGAGGTACCTAATTACACAACCGGGTCCCATTTAATTAACGACAATGTAAACAACATTAGGGCAGACCACAAAGGGTCCAAAACTTCCTGCCTCATTGGAACGTGACGGGACCCTGGACATACTTTTGATTAATTAATAGTTCAGTACCCACATAAGGATTAAACCAAGACGGCTAACCCCGTGAGGTTTTTAGACGAGAATTGTTAATGTCGCTGCAAGATAATAGTTTTGGGTTGTGTGTGTTAGGGTTATTACTTTATGAAGATAAAAGATTAATTTAAGCGGTGATAGTGGAGCGAGATGTGGTGAGTTCTCAGATCACAGAAACAAGGGAGATGTGCCAAGGCACTATTTAGCTTAACTATTGAAGGCCTTACCACAAAAAAGATAAACATTTGAAAATTTGAAAACTGTTAAACACGAATGCTACCAAAAAAAATATACACTTGTTTTAGACAAGTTAGTGCTAAACCAATTGCCTATTATTTTTGGTAGCATTCGTGTTGAACGTATGTTGAACAGATGTTTATCTTTTTGTGGTATGGCCGTGAATGTTTTAGTTAAGTGTGACTGATTAGTGACGAATAACAGTGTAACGGTACGAGTTCGTACCCGACGGCGACGTGTCGTCGCGTCATGTCGCTGCACTCGTGATTCCGAACCAAACAGCTCAGCAGGCGGCATCAGAATGAACCCCAGCTAGTACGATCTCGAAACACATCACAAGTTCAAGAATAGATGGACATGTCTCAATGTATGAAAGTGTTCACCCATTGCCATTGATCTGAAGTCGGACGACAGTGTCGCTACCTACGGAAGGTATTTCACAGTTCGATTTTCTAATAAACTTTTTGTGTCAGCCGCCGGCAGTGGCCACGCTTGGGGATAAGTGATCGGAGAGGTGGGATAACAATGTCATTTTAAGGTTCCGTACCTCAAAAGGAAAAAAGGAATCCTTATACGATCACTTCGTTCTCCGTTTGCCTACCTGTCTGTCAATACCCTTTTTCTCAAAAAAATTTGGAGGTATCAAGTTGAAATTAAAATTAAATAAGTACTTAAGTTTATAGTCCCTTGCAATAAAAAATACGGCCATTTATATATACGGATATTTAGACACTCGCAAATAGATCAAAACCTATAGGGTACTTCCCGTTAACCTAAGATCATGAAATTTGGCATTGAAGCAAGGTCTTACAGCAGAAGCAAAAGAAAAAAACAGGGACCGATTAATCGGGTTAAAAGGTTACCGGTTAAATCGCTAACCTATATTTTTGGTTAAGTAATCTTAATGCAGGGTAACCAGTTAACCCTTTAATACGGATACCGTTACCGGTTAATATTGCAGATTAACCCGAATGAAATAGAACAAAATTGAAAAAAAAGGAACGAAAATGAACTCTATGCGTGAACCGGTTATTATTAGGCTGATTAACCCAGAATACGGGTTAACCTTTATGTAAGATTTTTCACCTAACCCAAAAAAAATAACCCGGGTTAACGGACTTTGCGGTCCCTGGAAAAAAATATCAAAAAATCGTTAATTTGTAGTTAAATCACATCTTTTTTGTGATAAACTTACATTTTTACGGACAGAGTGCGAGTTCTACTCAAAGTTGTACGGGTTTTTTTATTTGGCATAACTTTTTAAGTTATAAAAGCAAAATGACCTAGAAGAGAATGGTACAAGTTTTTTTTTACTAAAAAAAAATTTGTGTTACAAAACAAATTTTGTAGCAAAAAAGTGTTAAAAACACACCTACCTAAGTTTGCTTTCCACATAATATTCGGAGGACTTTTACATAATTAATGCTGAGCTCCATTTACACTGTTCTATGTAAATATGGCAGAATTAAACCTGTTTAGGTTTATACTTAACTAAGTAGTTAAGTATAAGTAGTAGTTTTGAATATTTTATCTTTTGAGTAATTGTTCCTAGAATGAACATCCGTCACGATACCGTACACAGCCGCAGCCTGTATATGAAGCTTACCTATTATAGGGTGCGTTGAGTCAAACAGCTTGTGTATGAAGCTTACTTGGGATGCGTTGAGTCACAAAGCCTGTAGGGCTAACATGCGCGCCGCGACAAATTTTGTCGACTGTTTTGTCTCGCTCTTACTCGTGCAAATACGAGACAAATGCACGATAAAAGCGTAGACAAAATTTTGTCGCGGCGCGCATGTTAGGCGCTCTGGTAATGAAGCTTACTTGCAGTGCGTTGAGTCACAACACTATTACATGTTCGCTTTTGGAGGTCAAAATCTATTGCACGCTGACGCAGTGTGTACTCTTTTGAGTAATTAAACATCTCATTGTTTTTACCCGACTGCGCGACGCAAAGGAGGGTAATGTGTTTATCAGTCTATGTATGTATGTATGTATGTATGTATGTATGTATGTATGTATGTATGTATGTATGTATGTATGTTTGTTTCTATGTGGCGTTCTAGAGACCAAATGCGTAGGCCGATTTTGATAATTCTTACGTCAATCGATTCGTCTTAACCTTGCGAGTGTCACTAAAGACATAACAGTAATCAAAATTTACCACAGCGACAACCAGACGCCATATTGTCAAAATGAAAAAATAAAAAGTTGATGAATTGTATCAAATGGGGTGTCGTTGAATAGGTATTTTAAAATCATCTTTAGGTTCCTTTTATCATTTTTCATTTTAAATAATAGTTTAGGATATATAACGATTTAAAGTTGTTTAACAAAGCAATCATTCTCGCTAATTCTTACTTATTGATTTAAGTTTTTATTTCAAGTATTAACGATATACAAACAAAAAAACAGTGAATAACTAAAAAGTATAAAATAAAAAATAATAATTTAAAGAAAAACAAAAAACCCGACTGCGTAAAAACTAATTTTAAAAAATACGTGAAAGAATTAACTTAAATAAAAACTAAAAAGAAAGAAACAAGCCCAGTAGTTTAGAATTCTGTTAAGTAATACTAAATAACTACACAATTGAAATAGTTTTATAATCGATACACACATAAAACAAATCATAAATTCTAATGCAGTACAGAACGACTCACAGTCGGGGCCCATTTAAATTTTACCAATCAAATCTTCCCAAGGGGCCCCGACTGTGAGTTCAAGTTAAAAAGTCAAGTTTCAAGTAAAGTTTATGTCCCGTCCTCCTGACCACATAAACAGGCTTTAAAATGTTACAAAAAAAACTTTTTTACATGTCTATTTCTGCCGACGGTACCAAAAGACGACTTCTAATTAGCAAGTTGAGAGCTAAATATTACATTTATGATATGCAAATTTTGCTGAGCTAACTAACGGCCAACATAACCTAAACTGTATTTTTAGGCCACCAAAGACTTGTTTCCTTTGCACCGTCTTGAGACGCTTAGTTTTCTTCTTTATAAGGAGACGGACTCATTTGTATTATCGCGCTTATTTTATTAGGTGTATTTTAGTATGGCTCTTTTTATGGAAATATTAAAGTAATGTGCAGGTATCGTGCGTCTTTATTACCGTACCTACTTAACGTTAGTTAGTAAAATTTTATCTATACTTATAATAAATCTGTAGAGAGGTCAATTCTGTACCTACATGAAATATATTTTTAAAATAACTATCAGGGGGTGATTAGTGATCGATACTGATACCAAAAATGCAATCAGTAAAATTTTTGTCTGTCTGTCTGTCTGTATGTTCCTTATAGAAACAAAAACTACTTGACGGATTTTAAAGAAACTTGGCACAATTATTCTTCATACTCCTGGGCAGGTTATAGTATACTTTTCATCACGCTACAATTAATAGGAGCAGAGCAGGGAAGGGAAATGTTGGGAAAACAGGAGAAGTTACTCCATTTTTTAAGCTTCCGTCGCATGTGCAGCCTTAATGGTTAAAGCTACATAGAAATCATGTATGACAGAAATGTTCTACATAAAATTATCTAAAAAATATCCCACAACAGCATATGTCTATCTTTTATGGTTGACTCACAATAACACGTGTAACTCCCGATAGCTTAGCAGTTCGGAGCTTTCTGATTGTATTACACACACTGAGTTTACACGCTGATGGAGTCGCGGGCACAGCTATTAATAATAATATTCTGCGGTTCCTTATTGCGATATTTTTCAACAGTATTGTGAATTGACATATTATATTTCCCTATTAAATAAGAAAGTTAATCTGTCTGTTACATCAAAAATTCAAAACCATTGAACCGTGAGGAAGGACATACGCTACTTTTTTACGAAAAACGACGGAAACGCGGACGAAGTCGCGGGCAAAAGCTGGTCTTGAATAAAAAGGTATCTTTCGTTTCGGCATAGGTTCTACTCAAAAAGCTCATTATAGTCGATGATTTCCCAGTTAGCAAGGTTGGTAGCTTGACTGACTACACAGAGTGCTACCTACTGATGGTTTTAGGCATCACCACTGAGGAGGTTCTATGAAAAACATATAAAAAAAGTCCATAATGGAGCACCATCTGAGCCATGATAGTGTGAGAATTATAGGTGGTGTTTTCAGTTTCCAAAGTTTAGGCAGTTTTTCGGTGGTTAGCATAATGTGTAAAATCATGTTAATTATACTCATCGTTATAAAATACATCAACAAATAGGTACATAATTATCTTTACTGGCTCTTTTTACCTTGTCCGAAATTACCACTTTAAAATATTTTCCAAACTTGACATCAATAAATTATTGACTCTGATTGAGAAAATGTTTCATTTTAATCAAAACGTGAACCAATGAATCAAATGGTAGTAAAAATATTGGTAACATTCACAAAGAAAAAACACAAACACAACTTTTATCACCGAATTTTCTGTTTCATCATATAGAATATCAATTGTTTCCTAACATCTTTGATTGTCCTCACTTCATGCGTGTAACAAAAACAAAAGGAGATCGTAAAACAGAATACATCAAGCGTAAACTTTGTTCCCTTATCAAAGATTGAGACGCTGTTAGTGTATGAAAGTAAGGCTGCGTGTTCAGTAGGCGATAGTTGGGCAATTCTGTGATCGAAACATGGGCAAAATGTTTGGAGAAATGCTTAAAAATAAATTATAATAAAAATCTGAATGTTTTATAATACAGGCTAGGCACAGAAAAAACACAGTTGGTAGGTACATACAAGGAAGTAACGATGGGTGTTCATTATGCAACTCTGTGACCGAAACATGGGCCACATTTATATTATTAAAAGAAGCTCAAAAAAGCAAAAGCAAAGATAACTCATCAATCGTAGCTTAAACCACGGAAAAGAGTTTAATATCTCGTCTTTGATTATTTCCTAAGCATGAAACAATAGGAAACAATCGAGGACGGGAGATTAAACTCACTTCCGATTGATCTTACGGCCCTTATAATACCATGAAAAATATAGGCCACGAAATGACGTGATGTGTTGCATGAAAACTGCAGCTACTATAATAATTAGGATGTTTCTATGTGTATGCTAAAAGTGACTTTGCCCAATAGGCCTCGTTTTAGGCAATTTTCTATTTATTTTCAAGTAATAATTTTCAAGTTAAATAGTTTTCTCAAGAAGTATTTTTACTTATTTTGTAAGTTCGCAAAATTGTTTATCCGTTATCTAGCGACGCTGTTGCAGACGAGGGCAACTTATTTCTCAACAATTTGTCGTCCAGTGAATAAGCAGCTATTCTAAGAAAACGCGTGTATCGTTTTGTCCATATGATTTGTTACGATAATTGATGTGGTCCTGTGACCTCGTCGTGTTTTTTCCTCGTTTTATTGATTGCATGGGAATAAAGGAGAATTTGTATTCAAGGTAAAATTGTATTTTGCTACAGTTTTTGGAATAACTGTCTAGCTAAGAAATAATCTTTGTGATAAACATGACTGAAAAGAAACACTTAGCATTAAAATGGATGATTGACATAAAATTCTGGGAATTCTTGATGTTCTAATTTACTATTAGAAGGAAAGTTCACCTGCGTAAATAGTTGTCTACTAATAAGTTAAGAGATTTTCTGTCCATGTTCAATTGTTCATAAAACACCAATTCTCTCAAGCAGAAATCACATATTATACTTCAGAATTTTTGCAACGATTTTCGACATAAATTAACCCTTTTGAATGGATTTTTATAATACCTACAATAATTTATCAAGTCTGTTTCCGAATACAAGCATCTCCCATATTCCGCCGCAATTCGTTTCACTGCCTTGAACATCACATACCTACAATAATTTAATTCATTATGCACAATTTAAGATGCACTTACGTTTATCTCCTATTCATCACGGATGCGTTGCCATGTCCATTAGTACAGGATATCCTAATTTGAAGTTGTGAGTACATCGTAAATACCAATGACGTCATAAGTTACATTTTAGGGCCCAATATTCCGTTTATCTGGACGCGACATCCGGATGTAAAATTGTTGTAATTTGGTAGTATTAAAACCATCGTTTATGATCCGAATTTGTGAGTAATAGTTATTATCAAAGTTTTTACTTACAGAAATACTCAGAGCTAACTGTTATCAGAAAAATTTAAGGATCCTATGAACCTGGCCTAGGGTTATCTAAGTGAAATTAGGTCAACTTTTTATTATTGGCGCTAAAGTTCAGTAACCAAACATCGCCAAAAACAAGATTCTATAATCTAAAATGTAAAGCAGTGTGTGGCAGAAGTCAGATTCAGCGCAAACTTAAATGAAAAGAAGTCGGATAAAAAGTGCTGTTGTGTGAATGACCTTTTACGACATCCACAGGAAGAGTGGTGTTAGTTTATCCTTTTACACAAACCGCACGAATAGATGCTTACCCAAATGCACTTAACTAAATGATCGCACAGGAAAAGAGCAAAGATGATTCACGATAAGCATTACTCACTTCGTCTCCCTCGAATCAATTCAGTGGTTGATTCGATCTGGTTATTATTTTGATGAGGACCATAAAAGGACATTTTGTCCAATTAGTGTTTAGTCCCACATAATGGTATTGATTAAGATTGTGTGCCGTGGTGTTATTCACGGGACCACTGAGATGTCGTGTGATCGAAGTTGTAATTATATTGATAGGAGATAGCGGGAGCGGACTTAATGATTGAAGTTTTGATTCTTTTAACATTAAAATCTTTTAACTTCTGCAGTACAACTATAATTATTAATGTTCACATTACTATCATCAGCCCGTAAAAGTACTGTGTTCATCTTCATCTAAATTACAAACCCAGACTGATGTCATGTATCTAATGATGTGGTACCTATTATGGGAGTCCAGTATATTTTCATTATTTATTTTTTATAGGTATTGTGAAAGACGTCCCCATCCATCCTCAATGCCTAAATCCGCAAAAGTACCCCTTGCGGACTCCATTACTATAATATTATCGGCTTCTAAACACCCAATATTAAGCAAAGGCCGCCTCATAAACATGTCACTCGTAGTTCGACATACATACCTACTCCAACGAATTCGTAATCCCCTTTACGCGTAATTTCTCCACCACAAGTCCACAATCAACATTCTTAACAAGGAATTTTAACAATACTTCCGTTTGCTACTTTATATCGAAGCGCGAGCATTCGTCACCACTTCGCCTGAAAACACGCAACCGTTCACACATTAGCATTAATTATTTTAAAAATCCTCAGTAAAATATTTGTTCTATTACGTGGAATTCCACTGGACGTTTCCTTTTTTTATGGTGACTGACTTTTGTGGAATAAAAAAAGATTCTGGATCATATGACACTAGTATTCCAAACCCTACGCCAGGCAATTGTATCTTCTATTTTTTAATAAATAATGTAGAATTTCGTTTGCCGTATTTGTAAAGGTGTATAATGAATGGAGTGACACTCAAGATCTTTAACGTCAATAACGCGACATTTTGCCACAAAAAACTGTTCTACCAAGAACTTTTTATCAAGATCAAAGTGGAAGCATTCAAAACAATTAAACTTATCATCGGGGGCGATTCATTAATAATGTTTGTTGAGCAAAAAATAAATGTTTTGTTTACATTTATTAGGGAAGTGGCGAGGTCTCATCCATCAAGTGGAGGAAGACGAATTGCGATGAGAGTTAGCTACCAACGACATTGTATTAGCTTGATGCTCATTTACTTTAATATACTTGTTCCATTATAAGAAAACATTTTGATTATTAACAGAATTGTAAGTACAGATTAATGAAGTGTTTAGTCGTTTTTATTTCTGAACAAATGAATGTTGTCTTTAAACCAATGTTCCTTAATTTGTTTTTGACAAATATGTAGTAATAGTATAGAAGAGCTTTTACATAAATAAAAATTAAAGCTAGTCCAGTCCCATATAAAAAAAAAGAAAAGATAGAGACTGACTCAAAGTGTCCCGTGTCGTTTTAATTAAAAAGCAAAATTTTTGTTATTATTCAAAAGTCTCAAAGTACAAAAATGTCGGAATATGAATACTAAACATTTTAAATTATCAACATTTAAATTATTACTTAAAATTATCCCTTATTTCCGATGATATTTTACCACAAAACACCCCCGTATCGGAAAATAGGAGTCACATTACTGGCGCGCTACAGCGCTACATTATTAGAGAAACATATGCCCCTTAACGACTTCTAAAAAATGACGCTTTTTTGTAACTGTCCCGCGACAAAAAGTGCCAAATTAACTTTTTAAAGGAAACGATCTGTTTTTGAGAACGCCACGTGTGACATCGCTGAGATGGCGACGCATTCTATTTCTGAGATGACACCACATGCTACTGTTGATACTTTGTCGTCAAATAATCCCTCATCATTGGGGATATCTATTTTTACCACTACCCCGATTGATGACGCAAACTTGGAGAGCTTAAGTTGACTTTAATATGCTCGTGATATATTGAAACTCGTTACAGAGCTGACACATTGAAACGAATTCCTTTTATGAATTATATTCCTTCTACCAGTTACAGACTTTATGAAACGTCTTTCATATTTCACTTCACAAACTTTATTGTTACACGCGTACGGGAACGGCCGAATTTGAAAATATTACTCCTCAATCTGTATTTCATTTTACAAACAAATATATTCAATAGTCAGAATAGAAAAAGACAAAACAGACAGTTTTTATATTGTTTGCTTTCACAAAAAAAGCCCAGAGGAATATATGCGAAAATATTAGGAAATGGAGGTAGAAAACCTCGAGTGTACAGACAGATAAAGGGAAAAAGGAATGTTCTTAACTGGTTCCGACATTATATTCGCATTTGTGAAGATCAAAGAGCATGTTGTGACACACGGGCAGGGGAAACTTCAGTCGATGGTGGTGAGGTGAACAACGCTGGAGGGCTCTCAAGTAACACCATCCTTGAGGGAGCCAGGCTTTGAAACAAAATGCGTTTGCATACATTAAACTGTAAGAATGTTGGAGATAGGGAGGGTAATACCGGGTCCCTAGGGGAGTGTGTTTCGGCGATTACGCGGACGGAATTTCTCAACAGTAAGTTGCCTTCTTGGCGAGATAGTTTGCACGTAACACTAGCCTCTTTGCGTATTTTCACAGTCAAAGCCGCTCTCCAGAATACTTCTGTGTTTCAAAGTATTTGAAAGGCAAATTAGGAACATATCTTGAGTGAGTTCCTCGAGAGCCTCGAGCACTGCTACGCTTGGGACGTCGTAAATATTTGAACATAATGAATTTAACCCGAGTCTTGGTTTGGAAACACATTTTAGGTTTAAGATAAAATTCTGTTGAAATGTGTTGAGAATTTTTCGCATGCTTTCACGAGCAACGAGAAATTATAATTTCATTTTCTGAATTTTAGTTCTTGCCGAACAAACTTAAAATTCAGTTAGCGTTTTTCGGTGTCAGCTGTATTTATTCAATTTGAATTTGCAAAACTGTTAATATACTTTAAAGGAGGTTCTTAATAAGCTAAAGACGTGCCATTTGGATTCACACACATCTTACCTCTGACGTCTTCAACTGATGATGAATATACAAAAGAACTTCCCCATTTGTGAACACATTCCTATAATCAAACACCGCACAAACTAATACAAAGTACTAATAAAACACGAGTGCAAACAAAATTAACGATACAAAGGTATTAACCCCATTTACAAACAGGCGGTGTGTTAGTAGCTGAGTTTGCAATCTCTGGGCAAACACATAAGGCCCCTAGGGATTGGCTCGAGTTTGGATGATGCACGCGGCAGTCGCTCTGAGACATGGCACGGAAACTTTGATGTGACGTGTGAGCCATTACAAGATTACGTATGGCGAAAGTTTCTGATGATACCAGAGTGTTTTTCATGTACAATTGGCTAATTTGTATTAATGCTACTGGAACATAGATAAGAGGGGAAGTACCTATTGATATTATTAAATTACAAGATACATAAATCCAGATAGAGAACGGTCTATCATCGTGTACCTGGCTGGAGTGCTAAAAACTTCAAGAGTGAAATAAGGCAATGAAAGCATTAGGTAAATTGGACCCACCTACAAGTTATATTCATGATTATTTTGGGGGATGGAGGAACGAGGTGGAATGTCCCTCCATTGAAAAGGGAGGATCCTCCTACCAGACCGGGTGATATTGGTCTGCGGGTCACTGCCCCCGACAGTTATATATTATATAGATATATGCAAATCGCTGTGAAAACTCTGCTTGCGCGATGTAGGATTCAGCCAATAGTCGTCATGTAGTGACATTCACTGTTAGCTGTCTAGTTATAAACTCTAAAAAAAATATTAACTATCTTTTGTATAAGAAACTAATTGACCCGCCCGGGCTTGGCACGGGTAAAGTTTAGTACACTTACCCTACACCTACCCTACATCTACCCTACACCTACCCTAAACCTACCCTAAACCTACCCTACACCTACCCTACACCTACCCTACACCTACCCTACACCTACCCTACACCTACCCTACACCTACCCTACACCTACCCTACACATACCCTACACCTACCTTACACCTACCCTACACATACCCTACACCTACCCTACACCCCAAACCTCAAAAATAAGTTTCAAGCTTCTAGCTTTAAAAATGACGTAATTTCCATACAAATGCCCTTTTTTCGCATTAAAAAGTAGCCTATGTCCTTTCTCAGGCTCTAGACTATCTCTGTACCAAATTTCATTTGAATCGGTTCAGTAGTTTAGGCGTGATTGAGGAACACACAGACAGACAGACATACAGAGTTACTTTCACATTTATAATATGTATTAGTAAGAATTGAACTACCAGACTGCTCCTTGCGTTTCCGCTTAATAATTTGACTCAATTTTTCGCAATTCAAAGTTTCGAGTCTTATTATGACTATATCAAAGTAATTCTATCTACAATTTATAAGTCTTTATCGCTAACAAAATGAAGACAACACCGCCGTCAAATATAAATAGAACATTGGTAAATAAATAATGCCTTCTCCCCGTAGATCAACAAAGTAACAAACTTTATGTAGCGTTTTTATAAGTGGCAAAACTTACTTATTAACTTACCCTTACTGGCTGTAGGTAATAAATTATTACGCGTCTACGATTCGGGGTTTCATGTCTTCAAGGCAGTTATTACTGGGGGTGCGTTTATGTCAAAGTCGCAAGTCGCAAGAACGCAATAACGACTGGAAGTCGCATCGGTGATAAACTTAGTCGACTCTGTGTGCTGTCATGGGACAAAGGATTTTCACTGGACAGCGAGGAACTGGGCTAGGGTTGTTACCTATGCCTCGTAAAAATTGTCCCGTACGTTAATTATGGCAAAACAACTTAGTTATTTGTAATACTTACATAATAATATAGACATATCCACGTGTTTATTATTACTACATTAGAAACGATGTGTTGGATAGTTTAATTTTTTTACGAACCGGTAAAAATATTATAGAAACTACAGACAAGTTGCCGATGACTGATTTTTATTTGCTAGTGCTACAGGGTTAGGAAAAAACGCTTTGCGTTTGTTTCGATAATAACTACTAGAAATAATGATAATAACTAGGTATAAATATTTATATTGTGATTGCGACATAACAATTTTTTTTATACGTAGCAACAAGAAACGTAAAATGCAATACTAAGGGAATTTTAACGTAATCCCCCCATATAAACATGTTTCTATTGGTGATGATACAAACAAGTCTACAAATTTAGAGAACACTGAATAACAAACTTGGTAGTTTCCCACATAAAAGTTAGTCATCCACTCAAAGTTTTATAACGTTCGTCACGCGAGCGAGCGACTTAAAAACTTTTAGCAAGTTGACAGCCCTGCCTGAACCAATTTAATGCTGTAAATCCACAGGGCACACTTACCTCCCTTGAAACTCATGCGATATTGCGTTTTTTCTAAACCGCAGTGAAGGGGCGTACCACGTAAGTATGTGGAGCTATCGCTTTATGTCGTCACGAAAATGTTTTACGTGTAAAAATGTTAAGGAAAATAAAAATGTGTGTCGGGGAAAGCAGGTAGAGTTTTTTTTTGGGTGTATTTTTAGTGAAGTGCACGAGTGCTCGGAATTCGTGTTTATTTGAATGCACTCCAAAGTATTTTTGATTTTTTTATTTCTCATAACAATGAGTTTATACAACAAAAGGATTCCCTGAATACGAATTCATTGGTAGACTTTGTGTAAGTAATTCCCTTGAAATTATGAATGATATCTTCTAGAATCGAATACTAACATGCTTTTATTAATGCGCAGCCATAATTTATTTTCTTTTTCTAACAAATGATATGGTTTTCTTCTCTATAATATGACACGCTTCATTAAATATATTAATAAGACAACCTACAGCTGGCTGAGCAACCGATTTAATTACACACGAATTGTTCTAATAAAAAAATAGGTACATTTGCGAACAAAATTGCAGGCAATAAAAAAACTTATTATTAAATAGCGCGCGTGCCTTCACCCAAGAATTATGGGGTCCCGTAAGTTTTCGAAAATATTGAATCGTTCCCGTGGGATTCCTTCCATTTTTCTCTTAAAACCATAACAAATTTCCAGATTACTTACGTTCACGATAGTCCCCTCACTATCTCTCTTTTTCTCTATTTATTGCTCTCCACCCTAAGCTAAGTTATCGAAAATATAATCCCTCTTACGCACGGAAACTTCCACAGCTGATTACTACTTGGCCCTGATAAAGCTAACAGTAATATTGTGGATACACCACCTAATAAGAATTCATTATTTTTAAAGCCATACAGTGTTATTTAGAATGAAAGTTTTTTTAGAGTAAAGGTTTTCAAGCAGGTATCGTATAAAAAAAACCGGCCAAGTGCGAGTCGTACACCGAGGGTTCCGTATCGGTTTTGGACGTATAAAGTGAAAAAAACCGGACCGCACAACTAGTACAAGTTTGTTTGTGAAGGAATTTTGATGATTTTGAAAAAAATGCACTAGTTAGGAACATAGTTTTATTTTTGGTGCAATATTTGGGTCAATTCCTACCAAATCTAATTATTTCAGATTTTTCGCTCCGCACACTTCGGAGATAAGGGGGGGGGGATGGTATTTTTTCAGACATTTTTTATCATATGTCGAAAACTGTGAGACATAAAATAAACTGAAAATATATTTTGAAATGTGCAGATCAAGCCCTTTCATATGATATATCACTTGACCTAGTAACCCCACTTTGAAATTTCGGACCCCCACTCCGGCCCCTTTTGCAATGAAAATAAAAACATTTTTTGACTTTTTTCATTTTCAATAAAGTTTGGCAAGCATTTTTTATAACTGTTCCAAATTTCAAGTCTATAGTATTAGTACTTGCTGAAATAAGCAGGTGTGACAGACAGACAGACAGACAGACGAAGTCGCACCATAGGGGTTTCTTTTTACCATTTTGGTACGGAACCCTAAAAACTTATACGATATCTGCTTGAAAATCTATCACTTTACCTACAAGAAGTGTATCGTAAAATTAAAAAACTTTTACGATACGTGTTTGAAAACCTATCATTTTTATTCTAATTAACACTGCATGGATTTAAAAATAATGCATTCTTATCTGGTGGTGTATCCACAATATTACTGTTATGAAATTCATATTAATGAATTTTACAAGGATAGCATCTCCAGTCATGGTGTTGACGAGGAAATAAATAAATATTTATGAAAAATTTAACAAGCGCCACTTTAAATATATTCACGACGAGCCGCGACCATCGTGAAGTGTTTAGTAGCTAATTTCCAAGACCACTGTAAGTAAAAAGCCTTAAGCAGATCACGTTTTATCGCACAACTTTTACACCCGTTAAAGCCAAATGTTCACCATAAAACAATCGTTATACTTTCATTAGTGGATTGCCCATCCACGTTATTATATACGTTGGCGAATAATCTGGGGTTATTTTCCAAGTTCCGAGTTGTGGTGAAGAATAAAATCCAAGTGTAATCCTCGCGAGATTAATATTATTTTATCGCTAACAATAAATAAGGAGTGAATTCAATAGCCGAGCACCAAACGGAATTATAAGTTTTTTGACGCACTAGTAGAAAACTTTCACTCAATTCAATCTGCTTGAGATTTGTTCGGAACGGTTTATATTCAGCTGAACAGGTATTGAGCAAAAAGTTAGTTTATGATAGTATCAAGAACTAGATTTAAATATGGATAGTTCAAAAGTTCTATTAGATTTCTTCTAAAACGTATGAGCAATGTTATTCGAGTCGAGAGATAATGGATTATTCTATTCCATTGTCTTACTTTGGAGTTTTATAGAAGAAAAGTATTCGCATTTGGTCTACGTTATACGAATAATCTAATACGCTAGAGCAAGATGAATATCAACCGATTTACGAAAAGAATAGTTTCTATTAGATATAATTTGACTTATACTCATCTCCATTACCTACGTCTTACTCGTAGAGCTCAATCTCAGGTCTGGTTTTATCATTTTTGATATTTTACGCATTTTACCTTTTCAAGCAAAATGGGTTTCAGCTAACAAATAGGCATCAATTTATCAAAAACTATTCTGTCTGAGAAATATTTCATTTACAGACGAGTGAAGTTATTAATAACAGCAAGTGTTTGTAAATCGGTTAACTGAATAGTCAGTGGCAATAAATAAAATTAAACGGAATATTACTCAGTAAGGGGTTTTTGAAACGACAGGATAGTCGATACAGTGATTTATTATGTTGTTTGTCCACACATTTAAACTACATGAATATTGAATAATGTAGTAAAACAAATGGTGGGGAAATATTGACAATAACTGAAAATGTGTGCAGATTTATGTTATTGGTGGATGATTCGTGCGGTGTGCCATCGACAATATGTTAACATAGAGGTCAATGCGGTGTGCGGTTTAATTGTTATAGAGTATCTAAATAATACCAAATGACCGGCAACAATCGATTTTCTTTTGTATCAGGTGCATGGCATTCAATGTGTTAAAGATACTTATGTTTCAGCTGCTAATTTTGTCACCCTGTAAGAAACAAGCAATTTAATTTATTTAATACTTATAAGGACTTTCCTGTACATGTTTAACTTAATATAACACTCAAAATTACATTTGATATTTAAAATACCTACTAAAGACATCCTCATGTCTTTATTTAGGTACCTACTATTTCTTGCGACTTATGTTTTCATAAACTGATAAAAAAAATTCAAGTAAGTAGTTTGTCTGTCAATATGAGCAGCAGTTTGCACAGACTCCAGCTAAGAAAAGATCACCCCACTTTTTCTCATGGGTTCCGTAAGGGGCGACTTGGTAGACTTAGTAGGTGTGAGTTATGTCAGGCAGATAGACTGTAAACTGCGATAACCAACCCACCTGCCAACCGCGGTGATCATGGAATCCCCCGCAAAATGTCGTTGTAGTTGCTAAGTCTGTAGGGAAAATGTAAACGACCACTTTTGTAAAAGTAAAAAGTGTCAGTTTGCTAACAGCTCCTCAAAGTACGGTAATAGAAAATAATGCTGCTAACAATGGGCTATATCCGTAATGATTCTGTTAGCGTCAACCTCTTGAATAATATGACGCTTAGAAACAAGGGCGGAAGATCAAATAATTTGTCCTCGAAATAATATGACGCAATTCGCAACCGACCTTATTATGAAAAATTGGCAATTTTCATGTATGTCTTTTTTTATGTCGTCACAAGATTGAGTTATAAATCAGGAGCTTCTTTTCATTTGTACGTATCGTCTAAGCAGAAAATGACACCATTACTTTTTAAATTGGGACAGTCGTTTTTGTAAAGTGTTTACTGTCTTCATGATTTCCATTTTTGGTACAGATTTTTATTATAGCATAAGCATAATTTGCCTATAATGTTCCCACCGCTCTCTCAGTCACACTGACTTCCTCTCTGTGCCAGGGAGTGGGGCGTAGTCTACCACATGGTTCCAGGACATCACATGTCTTCGATTTTTTTGGTTCTAGGATATGCTGGTTTTCTCAACGTTTTTAGAGCAGTGGTGATGAAGCAAATTGCATAAAGTGTGCGCCTGTAAGTCAGGTCCGCTACCATTGGACCATCACTGCTCTTGATCACATTTTTTATAAAATGCTACAAAATCGTTAAATATTTCGCGGTGAAGCGCAATACTACGTCATTATACCGAACCAAAACAGGTAGGTATAGCAGTGTCAAAAAGTTTTATAAGTGTTTCCAAATCCTATAGAAAAGCACCCTTCTATGAACTATGCGTGTTCCCCTAGTTGCGGGCTTGTTCATAATATACCTGGCTTGTATCTACATTTTAACTGCAATAAATAACCACGCAAATCAGAATCGTGTTCAGTTTTTATTACTGTTTTATGTGAGACTACGCTGAAATAATAAACGAAGAAAAATTCTGCTTCTCATAATATGACGTAGGTACCTACTTATTTTTCTTCATATTAGGTACTAGCACTTCGCCCGCGACTTCGTCTGCGTGTCTCACAGGAACTGTGCATTTTTTCGGGATAAAAAGTAGCCTATGTTACTCAGTGATAATGTAGCTTTCTATTAGTGAAAGAATTTTTATAATATTAGTATAGATGGGAAGCAAGATTATTTTATAATGTTATTTGATAGTTGTATGGTAAGTGGTCACGGCCACCTATGGACAAGTGCGAGACCACCCTTAAAACAATGTTAAAATGTCTTACGTTTCTATTACATCGGCACTCTTGCCTTAAAACCGGAACCACAGATAATACAATACTACGCGTACAGATGCCTCATCTCATACAAAAAAACGTGACCGCCGCCGTAACGCGGGCTATCGGGCTATACATTTTTTTCGTAACTAAACGATTTTTAAAATTTTTAATAAATATTTATATTTGTCTATTTATTCATGTTCTATATTTTACACAAACTTCAATAACAAATCGATACGTATAACGCCATCTATTAAGAGTTATTTGAACAAAGGTTCCTTTGCTCCTGATGAGACCCCGTGCCGGAACATAGCAATACCTACTGCTTAATGGCAGCAGTGCCGTAACTAGCCTTTTGTGCGCCCGGTGTGAGCTTCTATAACTGCGCTCTTGAATAATGTTCTAATCTGAAACTTAGTCCTGATCTGGTCATTTCAGGATCTGCACCCTGAGCCTGGGCACCGCTGGCAGGGCCCTAGTTACGGCACTGAATGGCAGTAATAGTTACGGTGGTAGGCAGTACTTCCACAAACGAGGCCTTTCACAAAGAGCTCCACTAATAGAGATGTAAAATTAAGGATGAAAATTAAATTTGCCTTACAATACGCTCTAATCTAAGTTGGCCGGACTGAAGTTCATGCGAATGTCGTCATAGTAACTGTTTCTATAAATTTTAAACCGTATTTAATCGACACATGCGGAACGTCTGGAGAATCTGATTTTAGTGATAAAACAAATTGCACAAAGTGTGCGCCTGCCGGGGTTTAAGCCCACGACCTACTGTGCCATCACTGCTCTTTTATTTTAATCAGTTTTTCAAAATCGATTCTTACCCTCAAGGAATAAAAGTGCAGGCCTTGTTTTTAAGATTACTTTGACACTTTAAGCGTGCCATCCTTATTTGTCAAACATACACGTGGTACGCATAAACCTTTAGTTCGTTCACCCTTCGTGCTCCGTATAAATATGAAATGCACCCTCACTAAGACAAATTATTTCATTTCCCCGTCCAAGGGACGTAGGGACGTGACTGCATGCTTCCATCAAATGTATGAGAGATGTACGCCGATTTAATGTAACGATGGTAATAAGATGGCGGTTTTAAAGTACTACTTTACGCTTTTAGTGCTTGAGTTGGTTTATGTTTTGGTAAAGTTAAACATTTTTTCCAACTGCGCATATTTTTAGATAGGTTAGATTTTCTTTGCCTCCAGTATGTACAAGTTTTTTGACAAAAAAATGGTACTGTAGTAATTATGGCCGGCAAGAAAGATGATGCTATAGTGTTACGTAGATCATGACGTACTCTAACATGAACACAACAAAGCGATGGGCACACTGGTAACCGATTTTATTCTTTTCTTTCAACATCTTTATTGTAGTTTGTATTAACTTATTTGTTGTAAGAATTCGTAGTAAAATTACTGAGCTTCTTTTATTTTGTATAAAAAGTTTATATTTTGTATAAATTCTGATGAAACGCACCACTAAATGAAACAAAACGTTCAGTTAACTATCAAAGGTAGAATAATGGATAAAATATGCCAATATATACACAATATACAGTATCGAATACTACATAAACAAAACTCATCAATAAAATATTTCCCTTTCACGCAAATAGTTTCGAAATATTGTTTTGTAGCATTTGTTAACTACAAACAGACCACGGTCACGTAATATCTAACCCCCTAATGTCCAAATATATGAAATTGCAGCCCGTCAGTCAATCACAAGGGACTTTTCACCAGGGAATTTGTGTACCAATAAAGGGAGAAGTGGAAAATATTACGTAGAAAATAATAAAGTTAAAAGAAAATGTCTAACCAACCCTTATTTGCATACAACCCTAAAATATGAACATAAATAGAAAGGTTTATCGGCACAAATGTATTTTAATACGAGCAAAAATATTATTTTAGGGTTTGTTTGGGAGAATATCAAAGTTTACGCGTGCTCAGTTCAGTAAGTGGTTTTTATTTTGCTGTCTAACGAGGCAAAGGAAAATATAGCTTCTCATTTATTTGCTTGATAAACTGTGTCTATAATATTAATTTATTGTTGCCTGGAATAATGAAAAGGTTGTACCATAATTATAATCAGTTGAAGTGGAAAAACCTGGCATTTTTTATAGGATTTACATACAAAATATATAAAATAGTTTCGCGAATTTTTGGATAGTCAAAAAGTATTCATTTGTGATGACATTCAAAACAGTGATATAAATATCAGAGTATCAAAGAAATCAAGTTCTTACCAACCATTTATTTAATTTCCAAACACAGTGAATTAAAGAACACCTTTGTGTTCTTTTAATTCACTCACAGTCAAAACCTGATACAATGTTATTCTTCCAAATTAGTTTAGACTATTTGTCAGTCCACACAGAATTTTGTTCCGCGTTTGTTAGAGGCCTAAGAGGGCTTATTTCTGTTAATTAATTCTAACCATAATATACATAACAAGGAGTACTAAATTTACATTACTTCCAGCTGTCTAATAAGCTGGGCGTCTAAGTGAAATTGTATTCTCTCCCGCCGTATACACTTTGTCACCGTCAACGTGAAAACGTCCAGGGAAATTGGCCCTCAGTTCAAGTGAGCACGGCCATAATTAGGACCGGCTAATGTTCCGGAAAAACAATTTCATAAAACATCTCGTTCCTTGCCGAGCTACCGGACCCGCATAAAAAGAAATAAGACACTAAATAAACTTCTACTTACACGGTCGGGTTCACCTTTATTCGGAGCCATGATGAAATATGTACGTCTGTACCGTTGTCAAAGCTCGACGGGCTACATTCCGGTTTGCGTGAAAGAACAATTTGCCTAAAGCTTGGACTCGAATTAAAATTGCTTTGGGGCGACAACTCGCAATATTGCAATTCGGAATCCCGCCACATATTAGTGCGGAATCAACATGCGCCGTATTACAAAGGATTAAAGGCTACAATTAATTGAGTTTAATGTTTAAACTTGTAAACACTTCACATATTTGGCGCGGCATAATACGATTTGTGGCAAATCAGTCGTCCCTGCATTGTTCGGAAATGTTCATGGTTCGTTGGATTTGTCCGGACAAATATGCATAGTTTGTCAAACGTTATTCATTTTATTTGACTTTGTTCTACATTCGCCGATTGTTAACTCTTTTTGTTGAAACATGCTTCCTGAAAAACAACATTTTGGAAGTTTTATACAAGCTCACAATGTAGGCTAATCGTTACCTATATTAATTGCAAATGTATTTACGCATGTTCTTATATTATATTGGTATAAACACAAGAAACCAAAAGCAATATGATGCACTTTAATAAAAAAATAAAAATTGCCGCTGAAATACTGTGACTACTATTTATATAACACTAGTGACACGAATCAAGCAATTACGGTGCCCCATTTAGAAGTGTTACGCTTAAAAGCTGACGTACACAAAACTAGCAAGCTGCGACTATTACTGAAATATACGACTTTCCTCCGAAAAACAATACAAAAATATCGCCAACTCCAATTGAAACAGGGTTGACCCTGTTTAGATTTTGCTGAGCAGAAAAAGTCCTCGCATTACCCGCTGTAGTGTTCTGTCGGCCCAAGTTCCAAAGTTTCGATATCCTTTTTTATCCGTGAAGCCTGCTATCGACCTAGTTGGACCTAGTTATACCAGCTGTCAAACTCGCTTATCTTTGCCATCTTGTTTGCGTAAAACGTTTTTAGAGGGCTTTGAGGTAAATTGGAATATTTGTAAATCTGGGTTAGGTGAACGTTAGTGAACTCTGACATCACAAATTTAGGTTTCGAAGTTTTAGAATTTGATGCTCGATTTTTTTCTCACAAGGTTTCCTGTAATTCCGGTAATCCTCAGGATTGTAGGTAGGTACGGTACATAAGTTACGTTCAGTAATACTATTCGAAATAGCTTTGAGTGTCAGTCTTTATGATAGACTTGGTTGTAAGCACAAGTTTCTCGGGTTCAAATGTTCTAGTTGAAGCAAGAGCTGTATAGGTAGGTAGGTGGCGTATGTAGAGTAATTGCCAAATAACGTATAGGCTATCTTATTGGAAACAATAAAAATTTTAAGCTAGCCCGTCTTCACTCAAAATTAACATAAACAAGGACTTTTCAGGCACACATCTGACATTGGCAGAATAGTCAACATCAGTATTGCCATATAGTATGAAAAACAATAGAATAGAATAATAAACTAATGCGCTCTTCAAAACAAGGAAAGACCTCAATATGTATTCAGCGGTTACCCCGACAACCATCGTCTATTCTGTAATATTCTGATCACGCTAAAAGGGGAAAAAGGGCACACACACGTATACAAAACGCACACCAAATGAATTACTCTACTATAATTGCACCGAACACATCCATTACTAATTCGAGATAAACGCTCACGCACAATTATCTTCGGGAACTTATTAAGATAAGCCGGTCACGGATAGCGCTCGTTTTTCCTACAGCTCCAAATTGATAAATTACTCGCGTTATCGATACGAGTGATGGACAGCCCTAGATTATGAGTAATCCTGTTAACGGAATTAGGCGATGGTATTGTGTTGTACCTACCTACCTACGCGTGGCTTTTGAGGTGTGAGTGTATCTTAGGTAGGCTGTCCTCTCGTATAGGCATGAACAATACAGAGGTTATCACATTAGTACAGCGGCTAGTATGTATAGGTACCTACCTCAGATCATAGAAACAAGGAGATATTGGCATAGCAAATTAGTACGGGAACAACTGTCGCCACTTTTAGTACATTTTTCAACACAATTACAAGCGCCCCTCGTGAATATAAAGGTCTCCCACACATTAAACATTCCACACACCCTCAATCTAACACTGTTAATCGTCACTCAACACTAGCACTAAACTAAAACACTGTATTTATATCATCGATCGTGTTCGGTTCGTCGCCAGTGTGTACATTTTATATACGGTCAATGTGACCGTATCAAAGCGTCAATTTTAGTAGCGCCCTGGCACATCTCCCTTGTTTCTATGATCTGAGGTACCTACATTGATTTATTTCTGATAAAATGTTGTTGCTGTTTGAACTATCTTCGTTGGCCATAGGTATTTCAGCTAGTAGTGTTCGTCAGGTAATATCTCTACTATTACTATCTATCTATACTCTCTACATGATATTGTTAAATATAAAAAAAAACAAAAGAATGTTCCGCGATTAAATATTTAATATGTAGTCTACGTGTATGGTTACGTTTATGGTTCGTTCGCTCCAAAAAGATAATAATGGTAAAAAATCAATAAGAAATAAATTATTGGTATTGTACATTTCACAGGTTTCACACATGAGTTCCTTCGACGCCGCGTTGGCTCCCCAGAATGGTAATAATTACGTTAAAACATTTTTAACGGTGTTAAAAGTTTTCTTTCAGAACCAATTCTCGTTCACCACTTTTTAGTTTACTAGGATTACTTTTAAACTTAAATCTTAAAAAAAAATATAGAACGTGAAGTCATAGACAGAGTGATAGACAACAAACATCTATATGTCAAAGAGAACTCTTATGAGAAACGCACTATTGTATGTCAATTTATTTTACACTTTTTTATTTTTCGATAGAACTAATTTCGAACGAATTTCCCGTTTGAATTGTATAAAAGTGAAGATCTATATCTTTCATACCTACATGGGTTTTAATCCCACACGTGTTTGTCATGACATGCACGTCTTTAAGTTCCCCATAGACCACCCCATGGATATCTCCAATAAAAAGTCCTGAGGGGATATTTCCATAATCACGCAGATTGGCATTCGCGCGATGATGTTATTGGCTCCTAAGGGAATCGTGCTGACCAAGTCTTCTCGGAACCCCTCTTTCTCTTTTTACAACATTAATTTAAAACATAAAATGGTCCAAAGTTATGTCTTAATTAAACGGTAGCCAAAGCCCACCGAAAGATTAATAAAAAGGTTTTTATTTTTTACTTTTTTTCAATCAGCTCCGTCGTAAAATGGGGTGTAATGAAATGTTAGAAAGGACAATAAAATCTAACTCTGCCATTACGCGCATGACTAACATTGAATTGTGCATCTAAATGTGACTACAGTTTCAATTTTTTTTTATTAAATTAGGCTTACGTTTGGCCGCCATCTCGCCTGATGTTAAACGATGATGCGGTCTATGTACGATGGAGCACGCTTGCCTCGAAGAAATCGATTCACTCTTGACTTGAAGATACCCAGATTGTAACTGTCGGGGAACACCCACTCCGGCAGCGAATCAGGAACGTACATTTTTTATTCTGCTCAATTCACTCAGAACGGAATTTTACCTCTTGGTACTAAATATTTGCCAATGTCCAGATATTTTTAATTATCAATACCACATACTACCACTTAATTAAAACTTGTAAAAGTGGTTGCCGTGGATAAATTTTCATTAATTATGTTATGATTAATATTTAATCACATTTACGAGTAGGTAGGTATAGGTACTGAAAGCCGATTTAAAAAAAAATATTCAAAAATATTTTAGGCAATAGATATTTATGTAAAACTTTTTAAAGCCAGACTATCCACTGACATAATCAAGAATCCTTCACAATTTCACACCGGCATACTAAACTATACACATAAAATTTAGTGCTAACAATTAAAATCTAACCCTACGAGCGCGCGTGACTAACATTGAAATATGCAACTGTCGCGATGTGCACCGAATGTGATGGCAGTCTAAATTGTTGCCGTTTAGTTCTGCTCGGTACCCTCTGGTTATGTGCGTGGTAGTACATATTATAGTACCTGCTACTCGTATTATAAAACTAACAGACTGATCTATTTCACGATCTATGTAAATAAGGTACAATAAACCCTGTATTAGCATAGCATAGCATAATCGGCCTATAATGTTCCCACTGCTGGGACGCAGGCCTCCTCTCTGTGAGAGGGAGTGGGCAGTTGTCCACCACGCGGGCCCAGTGCGGGTTGGTGGACGTCACATGTCTTCGAATTTTTGGTTCTAGGACATGCCGGTTTCCTCACGATGTTTTCCTTCACCGTTAAAGCAAGTGATAATTAATTTCTAATACGCACATGACTTCGAAAAGTCAGCGGTGCGTGCCTCGGTATCGAACTCGAACCACTCGCCGTGGGAGGCACATGGTTAAACCACTAGGCTATCACTGCTACTGTACAAACCCTGTAGTCCCGTAGGTATTTGTGATCTATTTTTTACTCTCTTAATTAGGTAGTTTAATTCGCATTATGTGTCGTAATTTTACCTTAATTCGTGCCAATTGTTCAGTAAAGCAACGCTTTTATTCAAGTTAAAGCTTCCTCCTTTTTCAAAAACAAATCGCTGTTCACTGTAAACATTTCTTGATGACCAGAACTCCTTTTCTAAATTAAAGTCCAAAACATTGGGCACAACATATCTACATACATAACCGGTCTCCCATTATGAACACAACACAACGTTCCCTGCTTTAGAGAAATAAATTACGCAAACAATTAAATATCGGCAATAATGCGAACGTGGGGTGCGACAATTTGTCTGGACCGGTTCGCTGGGGTAGCTTGTTGTGTACAGCGTGTTTGAAAATAAATATATTTTCAAGGTCTTGTTAACTTTATGGGCACTTGGACAATAAGTGATGCTAGATGTCTTTTTAGAGCTACTGTCTGTAAAATCTATAAAACTTGACAAAACGATATGTGGGATGAAAAAACTGGGTGTCAAAGCATGTGTGTAAGAGAAAGGGAAGTATGAAAGCGGAAATGAAAGGAAGGGGAAGATAGCGGATTAGGCTTGTAAGAACAAAGACGTAACTATTGTAAAAATCAAAAAGAAATAAAAGTCGGTATAAAAGTGAACCTTGGTGTTTATTTTTCCTACAGATATATATTTTTTTTTAAAAAGAAAGAAAAATTTGAAATAGGTATCCGTTCTTATTTTTTTTGAGTCCACATCTTTTTTACGTAGGTAAAAGATTTCAGCGCTATGTTCAGCCAAAAAAAAGTTTCCGATAGATGATTTGTGTCATTTTGATGGCGTAGGTAAAAAAAGTTTCTTATCTTTACTTTTCTAAGAGTGGTGAACTGTAAAGTTTATTATTTTGATGCCTGAGCTTTGATGGACAGTAATGCCATTCGAAGCGCTTAAACGTTTATCTGTCAAGAAGCCTCCTGAAGGTCAAAATCAATTGTTTTTCAAATGCGACAGACGAAGGGTTAACAGGGTACAGATCATGAGTTTTTTTGACGTGTAGTATCGTTAACGTAAGCATATTTTGAATTGAAAATACGAGTTTGTCACACAATATTTATATAAATTAAATAGGTACTTAATTATTTTCTCTGTATTTTTTAAAATGTGCAAATTGTATAAAATTTTATCAAAATGTTCCAGGACTGCTGTATTTTAAATTCAAAATGTGCTTACGTTAACGTAACTATACGTCAAAAAAACTCATGATAGGGGTACAGGTTACCCATATAATTATTTCCTATAAAAAAATCGACAAAGATCCTTGAATAGAGTAACACACTAGCAACCACTGAAATAGGTATTTCTAAAAAAAAACAAAATATTATCACAGATTGACAACACCCTGTACATGGACAATGTAACACATGCATTGCGTAGTTAATGTAATTATGAGGCCGTAACGTAAACGGGCTTGACTTGTTGCGATTAGAGATTGTCTCCACTCAGGGGTACAAAACATTATGTATATGTCAGTTTTAGCTATTATTAAAATTTTAATTACCCGTAGTCAGGAAGGTTTCTTAAACAGTGATAACTACAAATAGTTTTGTTGCATGTAACTCTTCTTTTGGTAGATGATATTATTTTTTTTAACACAAAACTAAACTAGCAATAAAATTACTATAACAAAAACTATAAAAAGTGATGTAGTCCTACAAAAACTAAAACATCAACGTTTATTTATTTGAGTTTGTTCATTTATTTGAGTGCAATTATACCAAATGTTTGCAACCAATGCAAGCAAATTGGAGGCAAATGCCTGTATTCATTGGAAAAGTTAATGAAACTTGCCCCAAGTCAATGATTCGCTCCCCGCTCTATGACGTACACGAATTGTTTACGTTTTGTGTTTTTGCTGTTATTTATGATGTTACTGGTTCGTGTTTGCCAATTATTTGACAGAAACGTTTTAGTAAAAATGTAGCAGAACCTTGAACAGTAGGCATGCCAGAAGGTAAAATGTAGCTGATCTCATTTATTTATGTTTATTATCTAATTCTGTACCTACATTTAGAGCAAATAAATTCTGATTCTGATTCTGATTCTGATAGGCATTACAGAGATCAATGGATTTTGGAATTTTGGAGTTAATTATTGTCTGTGCTTCAGAAGTCATATCCCTCCCTAATTTAAAATTTAAAATAGGATTAATTATCTACTTCATAAATTGTTTTTGATAGATATGTGAATATAAATCAGCAAAGTTTTATTCACATTTCTGAAACTTTATAAATATGTAGGTATATCATTTGCTTTTTATGTATGTACAACTTAATTCCGCCAAGCCCGTTCCATTATCGGACGACGAGACGTACACATGACTTAGTACACACGTAATGGTGGACATTCCACCCATATGCATAAAACGTTTTGGGAATACACGTTCATTGTGCGTACAGACAAGGAGTGGAACTCCATGCCGGAATCAGTTTCCCGATAGCTATAACCTTACAGTCTTCAAGTCTAGAGTGAATAGGTTACTTTCAGGCACTTGCCTGAAAGTAACCTATTCACTCTAGACTTGATATGACTTGATGATGGTGCATACTTATGCACCATCGTCAAATGCATAATTGATGCAGGTAATCAAAAAATCAAAAGCGAGCCTATAAAATCTTGACTTTACTCTACCTAATTAAGCTTTGACTTTCATCACCTGCTATAATTACCTACTCGTACAACTCAAGCCATTTTTTGGTGCCATTCTTTGGATAACTTTTTATCTTCACAAGTTTTCATACCTTTTTATTTGACCATTCACCTTTGCGTACAGCAGTCAAATAGTTTTAACGCATGAATTTTTAACTATGTATGGTCTGGAAGGTATGTACGTTCTTTTTTATTTTTTTACTATGAGCCAGTTTATGCTTTATGAAAACTATTTCATACCAGCAGCCTTGCATAGTGAAAGGACTTTAATAAGTCTTCTGTTTTGCTATTCTTTCTATTCCGCAGGCGTATCCATTTTGCCGCGTGGTTCCTTTGATCATCAAAAAAATAACCCTTAAAACTACAACCAAGTTTCACCAGTCTGTTTGAGCGACAACACTAAAACACTCTAACTAGTATGAAACGTCAAACTACAAGGTACATACTGGAGAGAAAAAACAACACGCAACCTCGCAAGAATACTTAATGAAAGTGCATTTCATTTTATCTGAAAACACTTTTAACGTCAAACTAACGCAATAAAAGCAAGGGGTGCTTGTTTGGGCACGTGCATGCCTCAGGCATCGACACTGAGTTAATGCACGAAATGCACAGACTGCTTGTGAATTATCAATTCAATTAAATTTCAAATGTTAGCTACGGTTGTGACATTTCCTGGGGCGGGAGTGTCGATGTCGGTGGCAGGCATAAAAATTGAGGGTTTCGTGCGTGTGAATCGGTTTTCTGGGGTTTTAATCACGGATTGGATGAAAATTTGCACTAGCTGGAATAAAAATTAAAAATATGGTTTCAAAAATATATCCTACATTGTTCATATATAGGTAAGTGATCATGGTCTTAGGGAGGTCCTGTATATTTTAGGCGGTTATCGCTGTTTCTAAATTGTAGACGCGTTTTGTAGAAATCCCGATAATGTGTGGTGCTGGTGGTGTGATTAAGTTAGTGCATTCCATGCGCGTACCATTAGATGCGTAAAGTCAATAAAAAGAATAAAACTTCAGACAGAAATGAAAGACACGAATAACTTTTAAACAATTTTTCATGTAGAGTTTCAGCTCCTCCTAATTAAGCGGAGGGTTTATAAAAGAATTAATGATGGTTTAAATGGTTTTATTTGCCCAGTGTAATATGACTTAAGGCCAATTTTTCAATCGTCAGATAACTTTATCCAAGTAATAATTTAAATTCTTTACTGTTTGTCTCAACAAAATCTGTTAAACGTCAATTTTATTTGACGATTGAAAAATCAGCCCTACTTATTGAATAACCCGTAAGCTAATAAAATGTGAAATTAGTAAAACTAATGTATATTTTCGTACATGTATATTATGTACCTACTAAAAACACATTTTATAAACAATAAATATACGTTCACCGAACGGAAGCACTTCTTCCAGCACAGTAACTTCAACATTTATTTCCGAACCAATTTCCCAATCTCAACATAATATTTGTTACACACAAATTCTGAAGTAATTTCCTGTAGACTATCTTATAGCACATTCGTATACTCGGCCGGCAGTTAGCACAGCCTCCCTTATTAATTGGTCTATTGCTGTAAGTAATTGCCCACTGAAGACTAACTGGGACCATTACTGTGTAGTGTAGATGCACCAACTGCAGGCATAACTTTATTAATTGCTAAGTTAGGAAACCTACATAGATAATAGTTGTGGAATTATGTTTCGGTTATTGTTCGGTTTACAGCCTGAAGGGTTATTAACGTGGATTTGATGAAGATATTACAGTTATTAAAGGTCTCACTAACACAGATAAATAAAAATATTTTTATATAAATCACACGTAGATAATCACGAGATCATACTATCAGTATGTATCCACAAAATAAATGCGAAATTAATCTCACGCATAGCCCTCTTACACTAGGTCGATAGGTTGACTTCGCCGGCGAAGGCGGTATCCGACCAACTTAAGCACGTAGTCATTTAACGTCTACAATTCACAGCCTGAGTGGACACGGTACTCAGTAAATGAAGGTGGCAGAAGACTTGGGTAAACAACTAACACTTCGAGTGCGTCGTCTTCGTTGATCGACCATCGCTTGCCGAAGTCGATCTAGTGTAAGAGAGCCTTCAGAAAGAAAAAGAGCCTCAACGAGTGACGGTACCGAGCGTTCGTTCGGCGCACCCTGAGCAGTCAGGACAGTACCAACTTGCTGGCTGGCTAATCTGTTTACCTCGGCATTTACTTATATTCTCATATTTCATGATACGAGATCTGTTTGTTTGATATTTTTATATACATATATGGCAAAAATACTGAACAGATTTTGATCAATCCGGCAGAGCTAGAAGTAACTGTTTACATGAATGCAGCATACAGGCAGCGATAGAAGTAGCTTAAAACACTAAACTAAATTTCAAAGAGATTGTTTTACTCGTGCAGTCATATATAGGTACTTAGGTACCTACCTACTCTATGTAAAATTGAAAAAACAAACTTACCTTTTAATTTTGTGTTTTATTCGCCTACTTCTTTCGCTGGCTGTAAATAAATTATTTTATGCCTAGAAAAAAAAAATACACGCTGGCGGGCATAGCTAGTCAGCAGTAAACAATAGTGAAGCAACTAACGATACTATTAATCGAAAAATTTAAAAGATCATTACGTCTATAATATATGGAATCAAATTAACAATACCGCACAAGGCGCTATAAATTTCTGATATCCTATTATCAAAGAGGTCTATAAAATTATTCGCTATATGATGGCTCTTAAACATCGCACGATAATCATTTCATACTGCATTGTACTGCACTTAACTTTCATAGTCTTGAAATATAATGCTGATTGGCTACGGGCTGCAATCCAAACTAATAATGCAAAAGTAACTTTGTCTGTCTGTTACGTGTGCATGGTTAAACTGCTGAACCAATTTTGGTTATACAAATAGCTTAAACCTAGTAACATAGTATACTTTATAACCGAGTAGTTACAGCCACAGTAACAAAACGTTCGTTACCATAAGGTAGATTGCTCAGTGCGCGATAGAATCTGCTTTACCGACTAAAATATTAGAAAATTACTGTATAATTTGACGTGACATATATAGGTAATACTTACCTATATATGTCACGTCAAATTATACAGTAATTTTCTAATATTTCTAATATTTGGTCAAAAGTGTATTACTATCTTGACTTTTGTTATCAAGGGATTAAATATGGTTTTCTGTGCTGTAGTCTGCCCAGTGCCGTAGCTTCAAAAGTTGCTATGTGTCCTGACTTGATAAACAAAATAATTTGAAAACTGGCGAAGACTTTACTCTACCGTGAATGTGATGATGATGATGTCATCTAGGCCGATTTCGGCTACGGCGACTTCGTTTCTGCTACAAAAAATAAATTAATGGCGTTGGTGTGCCCTGAGATGACTACTGTAGCCAATGAACCTACCTTTATGTACCTACCTACCGTGAATATAGGTACATAAAGTAGTTCCTCCAGGATACGCGTGAAACCACGGGGAAAAGATAGTTTAAAATAATTTAGAATCTACAAGAATCTTATTCATCTTGATGATCATGAAGATCCGATAACATGCTTTGTACGAAAATCTGGTTATCTATTACTTTCCGCAAATTAATGCCCACTGCTCATACTCGGTCTAGCTGATGATCGCTACATTATTAAACATTAAATATAGGTAATAATAATAAAATATTATTGCCAATAACGTATTGAAGACAGATAAATGTTATTGAAGATAGATTAAACATTTTTGTAATCGCAATATAGGTACCTACCTAGGTAGGTACACTAAAATTAAATTACAGTTTAAATTTATCATTCCCTTATATTATTACTGTTATTTTTTATCGCCATTTGTGACTCAATGACAAAATACTGAGGGAACAGAAATATATTTTAATAATGCCCAAGTATTTTACGACATTGCTATAGATCTGCTATTTCTGTTGTCGTAAAATTATTTCTTATTTACACCTATAGCAGCCTAATATCAAACTAATACGTGGTCATTACATAAATATAGCTTGCTAGACATGACGGGAGGTCGCCGAAATGAGATGCGTAGTCCCCGGCCGGCGCCTGTCACATTCGAAAGAGAGATGTGAATTTTATGCAATCCTGATCTTAGATAAGGCAGAGAGGAGGGTGCTGAGGCCTAGATAGTCGCTTTATTTTAATACGAACCGACAACAAATAACGAATAAATATTCCCTTTTTTATTGTTGAGTTGTGACGCGAACACTTTGATTTAGGGTGAAATGAGAGGGGATCTGCGACGAATTGTGGTCGAGATTATTCTGGATAGCAGAGGATTTATATTACAGTCGCTGTCAGAAATTCGAGTGGTATCAGGTTTCATCAATATTTTGAGAGTGTTGACCCGCAATTGTGGAACGGTTCTTACAGATTTGGCAAATTGTTTGATGGAGCATTGACGTTTTATTTGAGCTTGCTTTTGATCGAAAGGGTGAATTGTAGCGATTGTTAGTAAGGATCCAATTTGGTTGGACACATTCTCACTTCAATATAAACGACGACTGAAATGGTGCAGTGAATAATGATGAAATCCACTATTCATTTAACTCTCCTAGATCGTCAGTATTTTCGATTTCATTAACTATATAGGTATACTGGACATAATAAATTGATATCAAAGTACACAAAACATTGTCCTCATAGTTGACATTTCAATAAATATGTATTGTTTTTCCCTATTCTCAAAGTGCGGGGTAAACTAAATAGGTACCTATATGAAAAATAAAACAAATATTATTTCCATTAGATGACCAAACTAAACAACGTTTTACCCGAGGGGAAACCGTCCCGTCCAGTACCTTAGTACTTTCCTACACGTGTTTCATGGATTCAAAGTTTTACCCACCCCTATGCTATAAAAACAATCAGTTCTGTTTGAAATGAGAAACAGACGCGTTGCACTAAGGATACTGAAAGTTCACTTTTTATAGGGGGACCAGAAATTATGGTCGGGTGATATATGGAGACACTTCTCCCGGAATTTAAACGTCCCGTTTTCGTAACGGTTACTTACAGCGGCTAGGTAGGGCGCCAGTGTGACCCTTAATAAATTCAGAATAAAAGAGTGCGCCAGAAAAATTGTTTCTTCCCATGAAAGTTTTATGATTGCGGTAATAATTTCTTTTGTAATTGAATTTTGCGAAATATATAAGCTACTTACGTGCTCAAAATACAAAATAGGAGGAAAATTCAAAGTACTTAAAAAAAGGAGTTTTTAAGCACTTTGAAATGATAATAAGCTTGCGTTTGATCCGATTTCCTTATCAGAAGTTATAAATACCAGTAAAACATGACACTGTCGTATTCTACTTCCTACTAATATTATAAATACGAATGTTTGTGAGGATGTATGGATGGATGTTTGTTACGCTTTCACGCAAAAACTACTGAACGGATTTTGATGAAACTTTACAGTAATATAGCTTATACATCAGAATAACACATAAGCTACTTTTTATCCCAAAAACGCGGGCGAAGCCGCAGGCGGAAGTTAGTCATTTTATGAAATCTTCAGTGTGCGTAAGGATTACTCCATTGATAACTCATGTTGGTGATTGCGTATACATCCCTAGCATCTTTACAAAACTAACTTCTAATATCAAAGCCTCCTAAAATTAATAAATAATATCTCAACCAATTTTTCTAATGAACCATATCATTTGACTCTCCACGACAACAATGGCAAAGTTTATCTCGATCAAACAGTTGGCTATCTTTCTTCCTGGTAACAGATGCTGGTGATAAAGATTGCACGACTGATTCTGTACTCGTCGCCGTGACCCTAGCCGTATTAGAAGTCTCAGTAAGTGGAACATGAGAGCCGTTTAATTTATCAACTTGTTCGACCGTGGCTGCCTAACTTTTTTCTAGGATTTTTTTAGGTGTTTAATGGGTGAGTCCGTTATTGTGCTCGGATGTTCAAGGATTGGATTAGCTTTTACTATTTGTACCATAGTCTGGTTAGATTACATCTTATGTCCTAATGATATTACAAAAGATTTGACTCCAGCTATACCAATTTTGATAAAATCTAATATCTTTTATCAAAATTTGATAAAATTTTGATAAAAGATTGGGCTACCTATCAATCTTAGACTTTAGCTAGCTAGCTAATCTTAGATTGTATAGCTGAGTCATCAGGCGACTGGGACCACAAGGTACTGGAACCGCGGTCCCAGTCGCCCAATAGCGGTTTTGAATCAGTTGACTGAGCACAAACCACACGTAGTAAATTATACATTAACCAACGTTATTACAAACGATTCTAATCTCCAGATAAACTAATTTTGGAAAAATCTAAGATTGATATAGCTGACAGAGGCTGAAAAATTATCAATAACATTTCCCAAATAAATAAATTCCCAAAGAATAATTTTGCAGTCTTACGTTGTTCATAAGCACGCCCCAAAATTTCATTAACTTAATTTCTTAACAAACCATCCAAAATTCTACTAACATCTGTAACGAGTTAGCCTTAGGGTATAGCCGAAAAGTCAGACACTCGCTTCACAATCGAATTACTTTTTATATCGATCAATAAACGGCATTCGATTCGTTCTGCCTGCGCCACGCGCTGCCTCCGGCGATACTCCGAAAGTCCTTTAATGCACAACTCCCGTCTGTCCATTTGTCGAACGTCCCAACTAATAGAGAAATTCCATTTAAAAACTTACGTTTTATGCCCCGAGGGAGTGAGTTTATTGTACATTTTTAATGTTTCGAATTGAGTTTATGTGGGAATTGTTAGGTCTTACAACAATCTATTTACTGGTGATCATACACAATTCAAAGCCTTTTAGCACTAAGTATTAAGATCATTTTACAATCATGTCGATAAAATTTATTTTTATTATGACATTCACCATCTGAAAACCATCATACAATTTATAGCCAAAACAATTTTGACTTAAAATCATGGTGGACCAAGAACTGTAACAAACGAATCACTAATACCATTTTAATATTTCTTCGTTAAAGTGAAGAGATTTTAATTTTCCCATGAGACAAAATGTTGTACAGAAACGGACTGCTAATGAAAGAAGAAAATAATTTAATAAAAATACCGGTCTTACTACACATCAGAAAGTAGGTTCATTATCTTTCTGACTAATTATGAAACGGACGACGAAAGTTCTAATTGAATTCAGAAGACTACGGCTCTTTTTCAGTAAAGTTTGGGACTTTTCACGATGTCTAATATCTATGCTAATAATACACTAATTAAGAAGCCTCGACTATGACTTTTAAGGTACGGGAATGTAATAAGATTTTCTTCTGTCAAGATCTGCAAAAGTTCTAGAAATTTTGAGACAGAATTTGTAGAATACAACATCCATTTCTGTAGAATACATTGTAACAAAGACTCGTACCGAAACCGTTCCCTCTATTGTATCATTTTACAATACATCGTTATGTGGTATTTGAATGTTGAAAATTTAAATATTAAAAATTCACAAAACATAAGAGTTACAAGTACCTACAGTTCATCGACAATATAATTATAAAGATTAATCTGGTAACATTGTTTGCCGCATAATAATCCATCCACTAAACATTTTAGTAGTGGGCCCTTGTTGGTATAGCAATTTACTTCTTTTAGTTCTGGACTTTGCATTAGCTTTTTCTATCAGTTTGTTAATGTACTTCCTTCTTGGTCTTCGTCTTTTTCTTCTTGTCTCTATTTTTCCCCAATTTTTCATAATAATGTCATGACAAAATCATCTCTTTAAATATTACACAGGTGCCAAGATTTTTACTTTAAAAAAGCTTCACCGCATTTTATTTTCCTCCACTCCTATTATCCATCGTATGCTTTAGAAATTGTCACATCTTCATTCTTCCTGTCACCCTTGCCATCCCTAACGACATTTAACTCTACAGACATGTCTCCACAAAGTATATGTAAATTGGTAAATGTAATAAATTGCATATATTTATCTAGTAATGGGGTTTTAACGTCGGGGTGGGGCAGTGACGGATCGATTGGACGGATTTGTACTGCTATTCGTGTTGCTTTTAGCGGTGCTAATTTTGGTTACGAGATTTTGTGCATATAACGTACTTAAACAGACTATAATTAGTACCTACAGGGAAATTAACCATAAATAGTAGGAAATGTTTTATATCTAGCATTATAGAAAAGAAGATTATTTCCGGTTTTGTGAAGGTTTTCAATGATGTTTAATTCATACAACAAAAACTGTTTCTTACCTTAAGTAATAGTTATTACCAAAAACAACGAATTATGAATTATTGTAGTTAAATATTAAATTATTAGATTCAGTAATTATATTCATTTTTGGTATTTGTTAAGTAAACCACCCTATAAGAAGCTTCTTAGCTTTTATAAGATAATTATCCCAACATAATAATTTATGTAATACCTAAACCCTTCAAAATGATTAGGTTGGACATAAAATGGATTGTTAAAGCAAGTTCTGCCTTTATCACGGTTAACACGCATTGCTTAATTCCTTCAGACTCTAATATCACAGATAGCATTATTTCATTTTTATTCAAATGATATTCGACAAAGAAATAATCAAAATATTTATGAACCGCGCTGGGATATTGTTGGAAATTAAGCGGAATTGCGACATGCGGGCACACTCAAACCTATCTGCAGACGTTATCAAACATTCGGTAGGGGGACGTATTGACAGTTCTTACTATGTATACTGTTCGCAATGGACTTTGTAGGACCGGCAAAAAAAAAGCCCAGAAACTTTTTATTTAACAGGCGACGGACTATGTCAGTCGAATGGGCACCTACAGCCTACTTTAAACGGTATATGAACAATACATTGTGATTCCATTGGCTTGCTAATTTCCATTATTCGTAGTAGATACTTACATTAGATTAGAACATTGGATAATGAAGACTGAAGATCTATTTTGTTACCATGATCATAACAATAGCCACAGACTTCATCCAAATACGTAACAACACGGCTGACCAATTCACAATAACATCGTTATCGCAAGTCATACATTTTGCACCATCAGCTATTACCGTTACCCAAAATTGGCTCAATGGCTTAAAGGGGAGAATAAACTACAGCAAGTAATTAAACCAAAGTAATTATTCCATGATTATATGCAGAATATAATGGGGTTTGTCAAAGGGCTAATGATCCGAGGAATGGATGTCAAAGACAGTCTATGTGTACCTCAAATTATTAGCGCGGATAAGATTATCAGTACATAAAGCGCGCATGTGTGTGTGCCATTTGAGTACCTACGTTGAACGGAACGTACTAATATATTATATTGAGTAACACTGTTCGTACAAAGTTTTGCTATTGTCTCGCTACAGGTATCTATATAGTTTATTGTAGGCACAGTGTCTTGAACAAGTTGTTGAATATCAGACTAAGTGTCTATCTGTGAATTTCACTTATTCTTTAGAAACTTTCAGACACAATCCATACTTAAGTTTGATTCTAGAAAGTATGTTCCTAATACATTATTTTCAGAAAAATTAACAATTCAAATTGAATTGAAAGATATTTAGATAATTCGAGTTCAAAATATCACTTGGCAGTTAAGTTTTCTTCGTCATAATGAAAGCGCAACAAGCATTGTAGGCACTTGAACAATTAAAGTAATTCTTGTTGATTCTTTAGTGTCCATTGCAAGCCTAGATTGTGCTGTAAAGTTTCCTTTTGTCTGTCAATCAAATCATATTTAGAAGACTATGAACTAAACGGGGGAGCTTATATCAAACAAATACACCTGTCCCCCATACATAAGGTGAGTGCCGTACGAAATACCCCTAATGTGCCAAATGAAACAAGATTTTTTCTCCCCTAGAGCAACAATTTAGATCACGACGCGTCAATATTATAAAGAAGGGGATCTTTGTTTTCCCCATTGAGAGTCTACTCGATCAAAATTTTTGTTGAACGATTCCTTTTTTGAATTTATTACTATAAAACTTTTTTTTTTCGATTCAAATCCATATGACGATATTATGATTTGATGTGACGACCTGAATGTTTGTTCTATTGCTGTTTCGATAGTTAACAGTTAAATTCGTGTATTGGAGGGCAAAACATCGTGACCTTGTAGTAGGTATTTGACGGGAGAGGAAAACATGGCATTGTACGATTTAATATTTAGGTATTTGCTAAGGGGTTGATCATCAACGTCAAGAAAATTTAGTGTAAAATGCAATCTAAAGTAAAGTAATTGCATTTTATTATAATTCATGCATTATATGCATTAATTAATCATTAATCATTATATGCATTAATATAATTCATCACAAAAGAAGGTAAGGTCGTACCTACGACCTTACCTTCTTTTGTGATGAATTAAAGGATAAAAAATTACGCTACTTATTTATTTATTTATTTAACACACACTTGAAACGTTTAAACTTTTAACATTAAATTTATCACATAATATTTACTTATTTGTTGTCATTTAATCAATACAATCGAGACTGGTGCCATGTAATATGTTATTTTACCTTCAAAAGATCAGTAGCTTTTCTTTTAACACGGTTAAACTCATTAGTAAACTCGAGACTGTAAACTTTATACTACAATACATGTGGCAGATGAATAAAATGAACAAATTACGAATAATTAATGAAACTTCTACAAAGTTTCACCTAAAATCACTTGAATCTGCACATCTGTGTTCAAAAACAAATCAACAAATACAACAAATACAACAAATAATATAACAAATCAAAAGTTGTTAGATTACTTTCAGCCCACAAAAGGCTTAACCACTAACATTTCACTTTAAAATTTATTGTAACTTTATTTTTCATTCAACAATAGAATTCAGAAAATTGCTAGGCATCTGAAAGAAAATCTTATTGAAAAAAATACTGAAGCACAATGAGCAGCTATCAAGCTTAAATGAAGTAAAATGGAAAGTCCATGTAAATCCAACAGTGCTTAAAACTAAGAAAGTTTATGCACAAAAGCTATGGAATGAAATAATCTTGCCTTTTCGAGACGTAACAACTTTTCTGCGTCTCATTCACGTAAATTTAATTTCGCTAAGTATCTTTACATGTTTCGAATACTTACATCTATAATGATATTTAAGAGTATTGAGAATATGCGCATTGTGAATGGAAAGCCAATACAAAAAACGATTAGTTTAGCTACTGCCATTGCCTTCAAGTAATTCATTTAATCAGAAACCCGCTGAATGCAAAAGTAATATACATTCATATAATGAAAGTGCTATTGTATATATATTATTGTATCATGATTAGTAATTTACACGAACAACAAAAATTAAGGGGGCTGACAGGCTAACGACGAAATAACCGCCTTTATAAAGCCATCAGTCGCAAAGGAAACGTTATACACGGAAGCAGGCACGGCACGCTCCTATTCATACTATGGAAAGTAATAATAATGATCAGAGTTCCTGTCGCCGCTCCGGCTGCCACCATCGGAAACGTTTCACCATTGATTTTTCCGCAAATAATACAGTCTCCAAATTTCGCATTGGTCTTCATTGTTTCCAATGTCACCCCAGTTCCCCTACGCACCAACGTCGCATGGTTTTGAGTGCATTAGATTCGCTCAAACACATTCGGCACTGTCGGTTTCCTGGACGTCGGGCGACACGTGACTCCAAACATAAAAGACTTCACGCCTGATCAACTCACCGATATAGATGTGAATGGAATTGCCCTTATTGTGTAATATTAGGAGGGTGATTTGGAGCATCAAGCATTATGAGTGCAGATGAACCAGTTTTCATATTAAAGACTCCGATTTTGCTGTGATTATATCAAACAGTCTGATACAAGTGTCAGTAATAATTTATTGACATCTGCATATTTTACAGACAATTGACTAGTCGTAATCAACTCTGACGTTTCATGCAAATCTGTTTCGGTCCTTTTTATCTGGTGCTCTTTCTTGTCGTAATGTGATTAGGAAAGGCCCCAATCGGGGTATACCCTCTTTCGGGAGGGTGCTAAATAAGATGCGACGTTTTCCGCCTCGGGCACCTTTGATAGTACTTTTTAAAGCTGTGTCACGAATTCCGAACCTCTCTTTTATTGGTCGCCATTATGATAATTACATTAAGGGCCGTCCGTTGCCGATACTTCGTCTTTCGAATTTGTTCTGTTGTTACGGTAAGGCGTTTGCCTCTTGAATATTGAGCAGCTCATTTGCGAAAATCGCACCTATTCTCTACGTGACACTTTTATTCCACAAAGTCGTTTGGCATAAAGTTTCTTAGGCTGAAATCAAATTATCCAAAATTAAAAAATTATTCACGCAGTTGACTGACACTCATTTAGTAAAAGTTAAAACGTAGTCAGTTCAATGAATCTTCGTAGAACAAATATTTAAATCTTGAGTTTTAATTTTACAAGTATATCTTTTAAATAGTTTTCAGTGACTTCAAATATTTACGTGATATTGAAGCGGTTGGAAAAACTTGTTATTTCGTTTTGAGTTAAGATTATTGACTTATTAAAGATAATTATATTATTTGGTATGAAAAGTTGATTTCTGTGACTTTTCATACATTTAAACAGTTTTAAATGGTCTTGGTTAACCAAAATGACTTCAATTTTAATTTCTAAAAAAAAGACACTTATACTTATGACTTTATGACACACAATTAAGTTCCTTTCTTTTGTCAATAAAAAAAATTGTAAGTTGTTGTACAAATTATACCTACCTTTTATTATGTGGATACAGAGTAGGTACCTAATATCCACCTAATACATAAATGGTACCTATATACCTCTCTATATTGATGGATGTTCTAAACCGGGACCTCCGTTTATTTTTAGTGACGTGTTTTCTTCGATCTTTCCTTATAAATGGTAAGATCAGGATTGCGTAATCGAATTAGAGAACTCAAAAGGAGCTCTTTGCTATGAATAATTATTTTGTTTGTGTCCCAAAATCCCGCTTTTGGTGATCACTCGATTGACAATGTTCAGCAATATTAAAAGCTGGAAACATTCTTGAAATACGTACACAGATTTGATTGAATCGTAACAACAAGCAAAAACAAAAGTTGTTTCAATGAAATTCTATTTGTTTATTCGCACGGATTAAACTTATTCCCTTTGTTAAAATGAAACGTTTTATTTTTATTTAAAAATACCCATCGACTGTGAATATGTTTTTAACAAATTGTTTTAGGCGCCACTGTTTTTAAATTTTGATAGTTTTCTTTTCATTTAAACATCCAATTTAAAAAATGAGTGACGATTAAAAACTAAATAATAATTGAATTTAGAAAGGTTTTATTCAAGGATATTTGACGATATTTGCAAATGATGTGTTGTCAAACACTGAATAAATTATGACGGTGATGCAGAAAATTATGCCCTTTCAAATTACATGTTTGAAAGATATAATATTTAATCCAACCAATGCCAAATTAATCATTGGTATACTGCAATGCGTATACCTAGATATTAAAACCGAAGTTTAAAAAGAAACCTGACAGCCGGACCCAAGATCGTGACTAAAGGCATTAAGCGTCTTTAAGAAATTTGCATTTGAAATAAAGGCGTCTCCACCCAAATCACATTATCACAAATTTGAGGCCAAAACGTCGCGTCATTTCGATGAACACTTTCGACCACGCCTGCAAAATAAAGTGCTAACGTACTATATCAATCGTATTGAAGTTTTGCAATATCATTGTGGGATCTATCGAGGTGATGCCGCCTACTAATACACCATTGTAGAGTTGGGTTCGGTGCTAAAATATTTTAATGTAATACCGAATGGTTTGTAAACTAGTTTTTCATTAGGTATGAAAGTAATTATATATATATATTTTTTTATTTAAATTCATCACTTACCGCCGCGCACATATGACGCAAGTTTACAGTCTAATTTGAATTAGACTTCAGGCTAGATTCAATTTACAGTTCCCTCATAATATTACAATAATGTTCACTTTTATCAAATAAAAGACATTGTCAAGTTTAATTCATTAAGCAGATGTGACGGTAAACTCGTGTGTGGCGGCCATAAGGTACTTCTACGAAGACCAGACGCATCATGGAAAAAGTACCTACGTAATACTATGATATTTAGTCAAATCGCACCTTCGGTGGAACAAAGTCACAAATAGCCAAAACTGCAAAATCAAATGTATTTCTTACCCATATTAAAATCATGGTTCAGACTCGATTTTGCAATTTTGGCTATTTATGACTTTGTTCCACTGAAGGTGCGAAATGTTGCTTTCTAGAGCCTTCAATGCCAGTGTCCCTAATTTCATGTCAATATGGAAATTCGTGGAAAGAATTTAACCACAAGAACCAAATTCTTTTCACGATTATTATAGCTAAGCGTGTCTGGTGACTGATCTGAATCATGCAAAATATATAAATGTCTGAAGCGATGACGTGGCAAGTAAACAGCGGAGTCACCGTTGAAGAATCTAAGTATATCAGTGAGATTACAAAATTAGGTTATCTACCTTAACAAGTCACTGTTTCCAAGAGAAAAAATATGAATTTAGGGAAATAAAACTCTGGTATTAGAGAAGCTTAAAAAAGTGCTGACCTATTTGAAAATTCTGGAAACCTATCAAGCACCTTTTTTGGACTTTTTTGTACATCTTAAACTTTGTGATAAAATATGTATTATATTTAAGACTTACTATGACTGAAACCATTCTGAGGTTTTTTATGCGACGATGGTGGTAAATAGGCACACAGTCTGCCTATTGGTAAACGATTACCGTAACCTATAAAACGCTTGCAACACCGAGAATCACATGCACGTTGCCGACTCTTTAGTTTTATATGCGCGTTGCCGACCCTTTAAAATAAGGATTCGCTTTGCCGACAAGCAGGTTCCCGCTGTCAACACAGCGCATTTTCAGGAGCTCTGGTGACCTTACTCACCACAGGAACACAATAACACTACCGAAGAGTATCTAATTGCCAACAGAAGTGAGCAGGTGTGGTAAAAATTGTTGTTTTATTACATTTTCTGCCTTGCAAATAACATTGTTACAGTTTTTACTTAAACGTATATAATCAATTTCATTTTAATTATATTTCATTATTGAAAATAGATCTTATAGGTAACTATTTTCGCTTTACAAAGCCCATCAATCAAAGTATTGCATTTATCAAAATATTTTAAGCAGCTGCCACTTAATATTGACGGGTTTCATTAATAACACTGTGATTAAAAATATCTGAAGAACGTCCTTATATTAAGCTCCTTTTTTTTGAAGTCGGTAAAAAGACTAGTTTTTGCCCGCACTTCGTTTACGTGGATTTTGGAATACGAAAAAATAATACCTACCTATTAATTTGTCTCATGATCTTCGATTCCCGCATCGCGCCTGAAAGCTGGTGCATCGGTGAATTTAATTTTTCATGTTGCATATTTTCTTCATTTTACATTACCTCCTAAACCTAAACTAATGAGACACGTCTGCGAATCAATCAATGGCATTGGTGTAGTTTATTTTCAAACTTTCGTGAGACTGGATTGCCCGCGATTTCGTCCGCGTGGTCTGACGACCACATTATGACTAATTTCCTAGTTAGAATTTACATACAAATATTACACACAAAGGACGTTGGCAGTTTTGGGCTTGATATGGTACAGTAATAAAAGCTTAACCAAAAATAAAAATATATTTTAATTGTTATTTGCCTAATTTATTTTAGAGATTAAGAATTGGAATCAAAACGCTAAATAAATAAGCAATAAAATGATTATGCCGTTGACATTTTGAAAAAACCAATAAAACAAAAACGGGTGTATGCTGGCTGGCGCGTGCCTCCATAGAATATCATGTCGACAGCAACTAAAACCTTTGAATTGAGAACTCATTACAACACACACGTCACAACCTGACGGTTGTACTTCATTGGATCATTCACACCATACTTAACCTCACTGTCACAAATACGAAGATTTCTCTTTAATCCAATTACGTACAAAAACAAATAAAAAATGAATTTCAATACTCTTGAAATACTCCATCACACCAAACTAATGTCATATCTGTACCAACATACACAATCTGAAGCCCAGCGTTCAATGGGCGTCTGCCGTGTCCTTTATGCTGTCCTAGTACTTATTCGCGCGAACTAAGCTTGCAATATCTCTTTTTTGTCAACAAAATCAATAGAAAGGAAACATAATTATATAATTGCTATCATACAAAGCCCTCGCAATGCCAGAAGCATTGACACCCAGTACTTAGATTGACTTAGCAGTACTTAGGTTCTAGTTAGTACCTATTCACGCAGATCGAGTTTGCAGTGCCTTAATTTTTTTTCCCAAGAAACTTTCGCGGGCGCTCATAGGCAAATTGTACAAAGTTTCAAGTCAATCACGAATGATGCATAAAGGCATAAGTAACGAACAAACAGACCAACAGTTTTTTTAAACGTAGGTATTAGATTATAATAGTAATTATTTATCCTACAAGGTCTCCTAGAATAATTACAGTTTGTGCTTAAAATATTAATTTAATATCTTATTTTTGGCTAACTTGGTGTCACATAGACACCAAGTTAGCCAAAAATATATATAATAAAATAGCAATCATTTATTTTTAACATGTCATAACTTTTTGTCATAATTCATTAAACAAAACATAATATATTTTTTTTTTTAATAAGTACGTACCTACCTAGATTAATTTCAAGTACTTACTTTAAAAGGTCAAACAAACAAAGTCTGTGAATCAAAACATCGAAAAAACATTTTTACAGACGACGATAGTAAAGTCTGGTGAAATAAAATACTGATATTTTCACTAAAAACCCGTTATGTGAAAACACTCAGTGCCATGACACACCAAGCCGAACTTACGTAGTTACCTAACATTAAGCGCGTGGAATTGACGGAGCTTATTTTCAGTCGCCAAAAATATAACATAACAATAATAAATAACATGATACGTAAAGGGTGAGATAAATAATGTTATAGTAGTTGTTATAAAAGCTTATCTACAGTGACTGTACAGAGCGCATAAAGGTAAATTAATAGGCCCTACAATTAAACTTCATACATCTAACTCGAACACACACTTTAAATAACTGTTTGTTGATAAATGCACAAGCACGAACAGTTTTTTTTATAGGGAAACAGACAAAAACGGGACGCAATCCATCCCTTTTAAAACGCTATTTTCTTTTTATATCAAATGAACCGTGAAAGTGCGGCTGAGTGTGGATGCTACGAGTTGGCGAGCCGATCAAAGCCTAAACTTCAATAAAAAAATAAACTGTATCAGATACGGGTTCAGTAGGTATTATTGGAAAAGTTTTCTCTTCTTCGTATTCCTCATTTCATTACTTAGGGTCGTGTCCCGTTCTGAAGGCCTATGCCCTTCCACATATCTCTGAAAAGGTTTTCGGCTTGTTTCATCGCTTCATTCTGTGGCGGACCAGTCACAGCCTAGCTTTCACCTAATCTGACCAGCAGCTAGGTGATCGTCTGATCGGCGTGATCTCTTTGGGCACATTCAAGTAGAAATCAGGCAGCCCATTTACCAGCGCTTATCAGAATCCCTCGCAGGTACCGAGTCTCCTCATAATTCCGAATCAAGCGACGATAACCGCCGACCAGTTCCGACAACTTCCAATCTGCTCTGATCTGCGCGGGTAGCCAATTTCCTTGTGGGGATGGGTTCTGATAAGCCCTAGCAGATCAGAGCAGGTTGTCTGATTTCTACCTAATGCATCGTGATATGTAAAGTACCATCGCTGTACCTAACCTATTCTTGCCGTCAACAATAATTTATGTTGCTGTGGTCTAGTGCACTGGTGCGTGAAAAATAACAGTCTCGTCAATCCAATATGTAAGATTGGCAACTTTTTACCCGACTGCGGCGAAGCCCAAAAGGAGTGGTATAGTGTTTTCATTAGGTAAGCCTATCAGTCAGTTATTATTACATAAACTTCTAGCAAAGCTCTGATTAATACCTAGGTGTTCTTTAAGTTCATTCCAGTCAATTCCATTAACTGTCGCATGAGCTTTCTTCGTTCCTTAGTTAAAGGATTTAAATATATTCTTATTTCGAAGGTAGGTGTAATGTTTATCTCTATCTATAAGCTTTTAATAACATTTTCAATGTGTGTTATATTTTACTTTCATAAAGAAACCCAAAAAACCATCAAAGTATTTCCGTAAGAAAAAGAATAAGTAATCCGATTTACAAAAATACGATATTATTTTTATACGTTTATTGTGTTAAAAGCTCAAAATAGAAATCACTTTTGGCTTCATCTTTTGTCGTAAAATGCTTTTACGTAGGTACGTCATAACTTTTTTACGTTTTATGTACTAATATTCATATATTTAGTGACACACAACATTATAAGATTTATGTCGCTAGTTCTACAGTTTTTACAAATTAGATTCATTTAGCTACAGAATGAGATGTATATTAGGAACTAGCTTTTTAATTTACTAAAATATCAAAAACATCATTGAATAACTATCCTACTAATATTATAAACGTGAAAGTTTGTGAGGATGTAAAGATGTATGGATGTTTGTTACTCTTTCACGCAAAAACTACTGAACGGATTTTGATTAAACTTTACAGTAATATAGCTTATACATCAGAATAACACATGGCTACTTTTTATTCCAAAAACGCGGGTGAAGCCGCGGGCAGAAGCTGGTTACGAATACAATAAAGTCAGGCTAAATTACAACCTCGGGCTTATCCTGAAATTAATACTTACCATTCAAAATGGTTACGAAACTCCACTAATAAACATAGTCAGAGTATAACTCTATAGACACAAAAAAAAAATTCCTCAACAAACTTTCAACATTATTCTGCGTAGACAGAAACTAGTTTCATTAAAGCTTAAAACCTACATTTCGTCAAATAATTTTTATTAAAATTTAGATACTTACTCTTAAATTTTATTAAACGGCGCTGAGGTCAAATTCGAAATACGACGAGAGATTTGTCAAACCGCTAGACGTCATTTTCTAAAATTGCTCTTTCTAGATGCAAATACGTATTATCAGTCAAGACTTCAAGAGTCACCTAAGTTCATGTCACAGATATTATTTTCGTTTACCTAGATAAGACAGTATTTATTAAACCGCAACCACATTACGTTTAAATAGAGTTAGCAGGCTGTAGTTTATATGAAAATTCTAGTTATGTACGACTATTAAACTCCGGGCGATTAGACGCATGCGATAATGTGGTAACATAGTAATAGCAGGCGCAATAATATGCCTCTCTAATATATGTTTATGTTTGTATATAATTTTAACCGAATCGTTACAACAATGTGTACTGGTAGAATTCAAAAATAATTCACAAAACAAACGATTGTTTTTAATCGATGACCTACTCTATTGTTTGACAACGGCTGACACTATTCTGTACCAATTTTGTAGGACTGTTTTTTGTAGGACGTCTTACTATACACATAATAATTGACCATATATAAAACTTATAACTGATTTATTAGATTCCGTGTGGAATTTTTCAAAAATCAAATAGGTAGAATGGTTTATTCTTTGGCGGTAAACAAAATAAACCATTCTCTTTCCTATTCCTGGATCTTGTAAAAAGTGAGAGTGATATACTCTGAAGAAAGGACAACAGTATCCTCCTGCCTAATTGCCAATCAGACAGCAAGCGGAGCATACGGCCAAGTTCTCCGTAACCATTCATTGTAACTGTCATTATGGGGCCCATGTTTAGCAAATTAGCAGTAGCCGTTTACGGGTTTAGAATAAAACCTTTGGAAATCAACTTGCTGTGGACTGGCTGATATTTAAGCTTAGATTACTAAAGATTTATGTATGATTTTAAACGAAATTTAATTACGAATTTAATTTAAATTCAAAAACTGTGCTGCTAGGACAGTTTTTGAATTTGAGCTGTAGAAAATAAGGAATGAGGGAAAAGTTTTCCATTTGCCATCGAATTAATGCCTCGGATGCATTGAACATATCTCGGGAAATTCATTCGCTCAGCAGCTTCACCTGTGCCGCGGAATTAACGCAAAAAGCCTTTTGTCTAGCCTTCTATTTAAAAATGTATGAGAAAAATATTTTAAACATAGCTCGAGAAAGCTGTTAGCAAACGAAGTTGGAATTTATTTCCAAGTTTTAACTACACAAATAAGTTCTTAATAACTAAAGCAATGCCATTTTCTCAGTCCGGGTAAACCAACAAAAATTGTCGTACAAAAGAAGCGAAGTCCAATTTAAGAGGAGACGGGAACTTATTATTCCTTATTCCATCCTATTTTTCTCAACAAGAGAAACTAATCTAAAGAAAATTTTCGAGTCCCAGTGAAGAAAATAAGCTTATAAGGAAGTGCAGTTTGCTTGCACGAATACCGCCTAGGAATGCTGGCAACAAACTTTAAATTAAAGTTTTTCAAGGAAATAAGAATGCTTACATTTCCATTCGGCCCGCAGGGTGTTAATAATTAAGTTTCAGAAGCACAAAGTTCCATGTTTACTGTACGCCATAAACGCACATACTGTAACGTGGAACATTATACTCGATTCAAATGAATTCTGTGCAATGCATACTTTTTTGAAACTTATTACATACCAACACATTACACACAATATTTTCGGTTGCTAAAATGTTTTTTTTTTTTTAGTTTTGTTATCCAAATGCTTCTTTTGTTTGAAATCTTTATTTCAAAGTAGCTGCTATCTGCCGTTGAAAATGACCGAAATCGATTCAGTAGCTGCTTCTGAACAATCTACTTACAGGGTGTGCGTTTATTACGTACATAAATGTGTCAGTCCACGGGTAAAGGTACCATAGGGCCGGTATGAAGTTATGCGTACTCCCATATTTTGCAATTCATTAGCGATCGATATCAAAGATCAACCCTCTTAACATGTGTTACGGAGATGTAATTTTTTTTCAAATTCTGCTATTTCACGGAACAGCCTATATTTCAAATTCTTATATAATTATGTTTAGTAACACAAAATAACTACATCTTACTTTTGCTTTGCTTTTTTAACTACATCTTACGATGTAGTTAAAAGCTACCTATTAAATTAAAAATATAAAAACAAATGTCAAATCTTCCAGTTTAAGAACAAGCAAAAAAAATAACCATTTTTGCACGTTTCCACAAAACATTAAATATCACCTTCTCACGTGAACTGACACATATTATGTTGCATATCCGCATAAAAGTAGGTACGGTACCTACCTATCCAATGTCCTTACCCAGAGTTCAAACAATCTTCTTAACCATTGAAATCATTTCAGCGGTTTAATTAGATATGTTAACGTAACAGACAGACAGACTTTCGCATTTACATTATTAATTTGAATTTGGATAACCTTGCAACCGTCCCTTGTGGATATGTATGTATTGTCTCAGATAATATAATACTATACGTACAGATGCCTCATCTCATACAAAGAAATGTGACTGATTTAGCGCGGGCTATCTTCGGGCTATACATTTTTCCGTGCTTAAAGGATTTTTCAAAATTTGAACAAATATTTTTCATGACGTATTTTTTCATGTCCTCAATTTTACACAAACTTCAATAACATATCGATACATATAACGCCATCTATTATGAGTTATTCCAACAAATGTTCCTTTGTTCCTGATGAGACCCCGTGGTATTGTTAATCAGTAGGTAAGATCTAATATGATATTGCGGAGATAAGAAATAAATCAGAAAGTAAAATGAAAGCTAAGTATGTACTCGCATTTAAGTATCTAACTCAAGTACCTACACGGCTTTAAAATTAATAACCACACCTCAAGCCATCAGTTTTCTTAATCAATTTAAAGGTAGAACACCGTAAAATGAAAGGTTTTCATTAATCAAGTCATCTTCAAGTTTAGATCAGTTAATTTTCATTTCGCCAACTCATGTATTCTCATACAAAGTTTTCTTTGTGTAACGAACTGTAGGTAACATAATATACGAACTTTTAAAACTTCTGCCAATATTCTTTGATATTGTACCGAGTTTTGTAATAATATGTTGTATCAAGTTACTAAATGACATCCATTCTTATTTTATTTAACAATAGTTATATAAATAGGTAAAACTTCGTCTCTATAGTAGAGAAAACATTTGCGATGCTTTAGGTAGGCGGTGAAGACTTGCCATCAGATAGGCCAGGTGCTTGTAAGAAAGCAAGTGGAAAACCACTCAACAACATATTAATTTATTACTAATAATTCGACCCTCCATCCAATCATACTCATCAATTAGCATCAGCAAAGAGAAATCGCAATACACTCTTCACTTACAAACTAACTAATACAGCAAATGCACAAATCGCATAGCTCTTCATGCACCGTTGGCTAGCATCGGTCCGGCAATGCATCTCCCCTATCGCGATATCGGTACATTTAATATCATACATTAACTTTAATGGATTGCCCATTTTATTATTACCTCCTCTTTTTTCTTTTTCTATTTATTGACCATTTACGTTATTGGACTTTGAGGTTTTCTGGCTCTAAGATTCTGAATAAGAATTAGTAATTTTGTTACCTTTTTGACAAGGAATGAAAAGTCAGAAATACGTTGTTTAAAGTATTATAGGTAATTAGGTATATTGTCTTATATTACGACGATTCAATTTAAAAATAACAAAGTATTTTCGTTTCCATACAAAAGATCACGTTTCCACGCTGATAATTTTGTAAAGATATTTTCTTTATAATTTATAGTATGAATTGAAAGTTAGCTACATACAAAGGATAATAAATGACTTATCTTTTCGTCTATCAACTGTTTTCCTTTGGGTAATCATAGTAATAGTAGTGCATAATAATTCGGCAACTTACTATCAACGTAAAACAGTTGTTTTTCAAAGAGTTTTTATTGTCTCACGGGAAATTATACGCTTAGATATAAAAGCATACTTAATAGTTTTCGCTTTATTGATGTGTATATTCTCCAAGCGATCCCAAAATATTGATGAAAATACGAATTTGAATATACTATTATTTTGTAATGTTCGTATTACTTGAACTTTGTCCCGCGAGGATGGAGTTCATCGATCAACTTCAGAGAATCAACTACGTATGTATTATATGCAATTTTATGCTAATATATTGTTTGGGAAATACATTATGGGGTATACGTCTACTTTAATGTTCAGAGGTGATTCGCATCAATGTTACAATGGATGTTACAAGTGCTTTAGTTGTGATATTGTTAGCTAATTATAAATAGCGGCAATGACGCAGACGAAAGGAAATGTCGCGACTTATTCTTAGCTAGAATGGTAGTAGGTACTTATTTAATTTTTTTACATTTTTTATTGTAACTAAAGTTAACTATTTAATAAAAATGAACGAAACGTTCCCGATAAACCGCCTAAACAACATTGCATTCAAACATGAAATTAATCCTGAATCCGCTTCGTATAAAGGTTCTCGTTTTCAACACGATTCATCAGTGAGTTTTTTCATCATCAATAAAGATTTCACGCTATATAATCGCTACCAGATTTCCGAAAGCGTCAGTACGATTTTATACATTGCAATACTGCGGTGCCTTTTTATCACATCGTTGCCATATTGGAGCACGTTTTAACACTAAATTCTACCGTGGGCCATTTAGCGGACTCCCGTCGTACTACGCGGCTCGGTACGTTTTACGGCCCAAGCTTGCATTATAGAAGCACCCCTGTACATTGGAATGAAGAATCTTAATACATATGTGAAATAATTTATAGAATCCGCTTTCCAGACGGCTTGAGTGCAGCTTCTACTCTTTAAGGTGCAGCATAAAGATGCTCAGGTTTTGTTGAATGTTTTATGAAATATTCCTCAGTTACTTTCAAAAGCATAATGTAATGCTGACTCGAATGTACCGTTTGCCGTGCTTTAATTGTGAAATAATAATGTTCTAAACTTGTTGGAATTCGGTCCGTTACGTGACTAAACACATACGTTTACATTAAAATTTCCATGGAACCATTAATTTACTAGTTTTTGTTCATTATTATTTTCGTGGCACACGCAACCTTGCGGCTTGGCATGTCAATAATGACATTATTTTAACATTATTATTATTGCTGTTCTCACGTTAGCACAACAAATTATTGGTCCGCAGTAAAATCTGATTAATGTATTAACTTCATTACGTTTCTTTGGACACGAACACAGAAATCCTTTCATTTACGGAAATTGATAAGCGGCCGAGTTTGGTAGTTATACAAAGGCGCGGTAGGAAAAAGTCGGACGGCCTCGCAATTTTTCCCTAACTGTATTTACCTGAGTAATAACTTTGAACGAAGTTTTTAGGCCCGCGTGGGAGAGGCCGTGCCGTAACTTCGCGAGGACTATTCGGCAAAAATGAAACTAAATCATATTAATGTTGCCGACGAGTTGTCTGTAGTTGTGTTCCTTTAATTTGAATATTGGATCCGTGCTCGGCGCTCGGCACTTTGAGTAGATTAAAATTTTATGCCAGATGCAACTGTATTTCAAACATTTTCGCGTAAGTAGTTCTCAAGCAACAGTTTGTATGAATAATGGTAATTTTCATATGGTAATTTTATAGAGCCATTTTACAGATAGAGATATGTTTTTCATAGGTACCATTTTAGCAAACTTTTGTAGATAGAACTGGATATTTAAATACAAATAGAGCTTGCAGCTCGCTTTGGGTCCCACAAAAAGCGAACAGTCCGTAATGAAAATCGACGTGTACACAGATTAGAGTTCCGATCACTGGACGTTTAGGTAGCTGTACAATTCAAAACCTAAAAGCGATTGAACATCTTTAAATTGAGGATTGCAACCGGCAGTATATTAAAGCCGCCGGCCGGGAACTACGTCATTAAAGGTCGCCGCTGGTCAGATCGTCTTCGACACACTAGTAAACATTAGTAACCGCACGTTGAGCTGTAGCTAACGTCACTCGTTTAGTGTATGGTAGGTATTGAGGCCGACCGTTAAAGATTATTCTTATGCCTTTTAGCTCACATGGCTTAGACCACTTAAAAGTCTACAGGGTCTTTGTAAGCAATCACAATTCTAGTAACTGGAGTTTTATGTCAATATAATATACCTACATAAAAGGACAACTTCATTGATAAGTATACAACGCTAAAAGCTTACAAGTTATACGACGTGCCGTGTGCCGGACAGTTGGACACGTATAATAGGAAGTTATTTCTTGCACAACCGACTGACTCACTCCATTTCTGCATCAGACAATATAATGAGATAAGAAACATGGGCATTTGGGTCAGTATGTTTTTGCGATACTCGGAAATAACTTCAGACAAAGTTCCCTTTTTGACTATTGAAATTTTTCCTCCCTTTTTCCAGTGAATTTTTTTCCTGAGTTCTAATGGAAAATATATTTGATATTTAAATCGCATTACATCCTAGACGGTATATTAATGTTTTTGTCGTTTAATAAACTTCGTGTTGTAGATATTTATTTCAACATTTGAATAGAAATACATGGTTATATCTTGTTCTACAATATTGACACGAATTATGAAAAATATATATACAAAACTTAATAATATTATTACTACTTTTTTCATAGGAAATGTTTGAATAAGGTTCACGAAAAAATCTTGTAAGGCTGCAATCAGGCGGGGCGCGAACAATTTATTTCCCAGGAGTGTCGGTACATATGTGCTGACTCCGGATCCAGACACGCCCTATTTGTTCGGCTGATGAGCCCCTGGACTAATCCATGAGGTAGCCGAGCAAACATATATGCAGCCTGTGCTCCTAGTACCTTTTAGTCAAACCATTTTCGCAATACCAGCATATTTACAAAGTAAAATTTTCTCTGAACAACAAAACGCTTTGCAGTTGCTTACGTTATTTAAAAAAAATACAATGAATCTAATTTCAGAAAATATTTTTGTAGCCTCTTTTACGTGCTTGATTGACTTGATATTCTTAAGCCTTTGTTTTGAAAATTAATTTATCTTTACGTCAGATACAGAGCAGCCAAAAAAAAAGTTGGGGTTTGTTTTCGGTTCTCTTTGAAACTTTTTTGTTAAATTTTTGTGATGTTGTGGCCTAAAGACATCACAACGCACCTGATACCAAAAGCTTCGCCGATGCGTTGTCTATCCTAGATATAAAGTTGAAATTTTTCATTGGTAGGTACCCTTTTTTTTGAGCATGGGAAATCATCAAGTGACCCCTCCCGCTCTGGGCGGAGCGGAAGGGAGTGTCAGACTCTTACTGACTAAAACCCACCCGTGTTCCTTCCTTAGCACTTCTGTCCGGGTCAGCGGTATCCCTTTCGGACAATCCCGCTTTCCCGGCAGGCTTGGGCCCTAGTGGGCCCCCTCTTTGATGCTGACATCTCTTTGAGGCGCACGTGGAACACGTACGCGCCGTTCGGCACGGGCCTGGTCCTGATCGGACGGTGAGCTACCCATTACTCACCGCCCGCAGGTCCGCGCCTACGGTGGCCGGGAGTCGTCACGCGGCTCCCGACGCCCGGAGCGTCTACCGCGGCGGCTTGGACGGGAGAATCTCTCCCTCTCCCGTCCCGCCGCCTCCTTCGCTAGCATGACTGCTTCGCAGAAGGAGGGGACTGCCTCCCACTCCCCCTCGCCCCGGACCATGGCTTGAACCAGGGCCGGGCGCGAGAGGTCGCCGCCGCTGCCGATCGCCTCTACGAGGACACGGCGGTGCTCCGCCCATGCAGGGCAGGCCCCCACCGTGTGCTCCACCGTGTCCTCGGGGCGATCAACGCAGTGATGATTCATTGGTACCCTTACGCTTCAAACTGAAACACAGTAATTCTGCTAAGCGGCAAAAACAGTTTTGGTGGTAGTACTTCCTAGGACGAGTTCTACTTTGCTACTGCTACAATTTTTTAATAAATAATAATACACCCTGATCCATTTATGTTGAAGACGAAACTAGTACAACTGCGGTAGCTTCAGTACGTGACATTGCGCAAGCTGCAGGAATGCGCCTGAGATAGTTCAGTTTAGGGAGCACGTCGGAAACGTATTCCTTCGGCTAACGACACCCGTAGTGTATCCACGCGGGAGACTTAATGAGAACTGGCAGGATGTCGTGAAAGACCACATTAGGACAACAAATAAGGATAACCAGGAATATACACAATTATGTTGAACCCTGCACGTAACTTAAAATAAACCCCTGTCACGTACGTCTGACAGTCAATCAAGATTAAATAAACCAAAATACTGGACGAATTCTGTTACAATTTTCACCACTTAATTAATAAAAGGCTTTTACGTATTTCAATAAATTTGTAAGCTAAAGCCATGCGAAACTGAGACTGTTTCCTAGTATTTTTCAGATACCAAATCTTAGTCAAAAGTATATCACAGAGATAAGCATCAGGCAAGTAAATAAACGCTCCACTGCTCTATTTTCGTTTGTTTTCCTTCAGTGGTCAAGTAAACTTCAACACACCTTATCTGAATCACTTTGGACATCCTCCAACTAGGTATTTAATTCTTTTTATTTCTTACCATTTGTTTTACTAAATTTACTCTTAGTCTACATTTGACCTGATTTCAAGTCTCCGCACTGAATTTTTATGGTCGTTGCTTTTCAAGACGAGGTTATTTTCCAGAACAATGCTGGTGCATCTCTTTACTCCCCTCGGCGGGCCCGCTTTAAAAATAAACAAGAAAAGAACCGCTTCAATTATTTCAACTGTTCCTAAAGACAGTGCATTTTGTATTAGCATTTAATAATGTCTTTCTGTGTTTGTCATTGCTGTTTGTTAGCCTCTCTTGAAGCAGTGTTGTGTACAATTTAGTTTCTTGACTTCTGGTTTAATCACTGGAAGTTGCCATTTCCTAAAGTTGAACTTGTTTGTGTGTTTTCAGCTTACAAGTTAAGTACAAGTAAGTTTTAAGCCAGTATTTATTTTGCTTTCTTAAACTATTTTCTTTCTTAATTGTTCGAGAATTTGTGAGATAAGTAATTTTATTATGAAACCGAAACATTAAATTATTTTTCGTTGCTTATAATCGCTGACTTTTAGGACTAACTTAATCCTCAAAGATTATTTTTTTCCTTTATTGGCAAGCAACAAAATGAGCTACTCCTCAATATTAAAACAAGTTTATACAACAATCTGCCCGAAGCATAGAACTTTATTAGTCTGAAGAAGATTAAAAATGCTGCTGTTATTATTATCTCATATTTCAATATCGGAAAAGCGATTATCGAAAGAAACAATTGACTGCGACTCTGCGAGCCAATCTCAAAAAGGGAAGGAATTAAATTTATTATTCTACTATCCGCGGAAGCGCTTTCTGTACCTGCTCGTCTTAAAGTTGCAGCAAGACACTTTAATTTCCCTAGGGTAGTTGGAGAGTGGAGCTCATAATTCATGCCGAGTTAACATTTTGTCAGTTCACATTTGTTGCTCAACAAGAACACATGCCCCTCCTTTGAACTTTAATTTCGTCTTTAGAACGTTTTCTTGTTGGCCTAATTAAATGCCGTCAACTTACAAAGAGGGTTTGAAATTTTGATTAAGTTGAAACGTTTTTGGGTTATACTTGAGGTCTACCAGCGTAACTTCAAGAGCCTTTTGAGACTTCAAACATTAATAATATTCGGTAATATATTCATATAAAAATTTGCCTGGCCTTCAAGTGCTTGCTGCTTGATTTCTAAACACGCGTAACTTACTTATTCTGTGTCTGTCTTAAGGACTATATAAATACTTAAGTGACTGTACATTAGCACTGTCATAAAGAATTTAAATAACGACGCGCTCAAGTCGTAGCATAAGATTAGGTAAATCCTAATTTGTAATTCTGGCTCCTTATTTTATGTTATAGAATACCTACCTAATTGTAGAATATGAATAAGTAAATACTCACTCCTTTTTAATAAGCTACGTAGGCACTTCTCTTTTCACGTATTATAGGGCGACAAAGAAAAGGTGATAAAGGTGTGCTGGGGAATAATTCCTTTGAGCACTTGCATGGAACACAATTTGCGATCATGAAAGTATATCGTCGTGATTTTGAAAATATTTCTCCCCAACTCTTCATTACTATCTCGGTACGTATGTAACTTTGATATTTATGATTTCAATTAAATACGGATGATCATAAACTTGTTTAACATACAGATTATTATTATTATCCATGCGCTACATTATCCCCTTTGAAACAATGTTGGCTTATAAGTTCACCAACATTTGTTCAATACGACAATTGCGCTTTCAAATATTTACTCAGGTTAATTAGTGTACTCAGAGTCTGCGGTACAAACGGCATACTATTTGAGTCTACCCCTAAAGTTTAATGAATCAATGATTTGGTTTGACCCTCCTGTATGTTGGTTTGTTATTTATTGATGTTGCTAATCAGACAAATGGCTAATCCATTACGTATACAGTCCACTAAAGCCACCAATGATGTAATGAGTACGGGAATAGATTGTGAATGGATGCGTCGGGAACGCGGGTAGTTCCTGAAATGTGATGAAGCAACTCTGCGATATTAATGTGTCAACTAATGTGGTGAAAGTTGTAGTCAGAGTTTACAGTTTGAATTCGGATGTGTGACGTCATAAACTGCACATCGTGGCTTGAAATCTGTCCGAAATGTCACGGTGTATATCATCCAACATTTGTTATTGTTTACAAATGTTGGATGATATACACCGTGACATTTAAATCACTGTTATTTTAGAACAAACGTTGTTCAGACCATTATCTACTACCATTCTATATCAAATTAAACAAAACTAAACTATGCGTTCTCAAAAAAGTCTTAAGTTACTCGAACAATAATAATCATAACTTTGAAGTTCACTCACCGTGGTAGCATTACAGCATTCAAAAGAGATGAGAGAAGTCCACGTAGTAAACCTGGAAGTCTGGCCAATGCGGGCTGAAATGCAAATAAATCAAATCATCAAAAAAAATAGTTACCGTGGGAGTGCCATGCTTCGGCACGAATGGGCCGGCTCGACCGGAGTAATACCACGGCCTTGCGAAAAACGACGCTTGCCCTCCCTATGACGGCGCAGTTGATAAATCCATTGTTGTGGGGGGGGCAAAACTGCGCTCAACAATGCCCAAGGCAAGAGCAGTTTTTTAAAGGCCGGCAACGCACTTGTGACTCATCTGATGTTGCGAGTGTCCATGGGCGGCGGTAATCACTTACCATCACGTGATCCGTCTGCTCGTTTGCCTCCTATAAAAAAAATCCTTAGCTAATGACATGCAACCGCGCTAACTTTTTATTTGATACTATAAAACAGTAGTACCTAAACCATGCTCTAAACAACGTGTTTATGAAAAACAGCGATTCAAATGTCACGGAATACAAAACTGATTTAACGGGACAAGAGAGTCGTAGTACATAGACACTTTTTGGCTGATATGATAATAATTATGATAAACCTGTTTTGTAGTACCTACATACAAATTATAGCTACATAATTATCGCCAAAAGCTGTCTACGTACAACATACTGCTGAAGAATCTCACAACAACCGAGCCGGCGCCGCCCGCATTGCAAAATACTAGAAAAAAACGCAAAACGAGTTGAAAATACGACAGAGAGTGGATGAAGATTGATACCCAATAAATCAAATGTAAACCTAAATTGCTTCTTAAAGGAATAGATGATTAATTTATTTTTTTCATAAAAATAAGGCTACAAGTTAATGAGATCTCGTATATTTTACTGAAAGTTCAATTTTATATGAACACTGTAATCCTTTAATATTATAGGCAGAAATTATTTTATTTAGATTGGATATTCAAAGAATCAGCAGAGTTCATTACAGAATTCAGCGAATTCATGTTTTCAATATAATTATAATATAAATTATGTATACAACGTATTCTTCATTTGCCTATAAATGTAATGAAAATATTTTTTTTTAAATAAGTTACTTTCTAAGTAGGTATTTCTTTGGCAAACACATTGATGAAAATAGAAATGTTGGGAAAATGAATTATAAAATACACTTTGCAGAGAAGGGCCCACGCATTGCTTTGCGATGTTTCAAAATTATATTCCGCAAACGTGAATAATAATACAAATACAAAATATGTTTAAAGAAGTCTTAGTTGACACCTACATTGTAGGTGTCAACTAAGATCTACAACTTACATCATTATTAAAATTTATTTGCTATTGAAAACTGAGCGTTGAAAATTTTAATACAATCTAAAAATTGCCGCACCAAATGAATCGCATGCACAGTATTGCGCAAGCAGCAGGCACCCAGAATCCTTTTAGCTAGTAGCTCGTGGACTCAATTAGCGAGGGAAACCTAGCTAGAGGGTGAAGGGAGATTGTTTACCGATAGGCTAGCTACTTATATCTATCTATCGTGATTTATACAAAATTATATATGTGTACAATTCGCAAAAGTTTAAAAACTACTATATTGCGTACGTATGCATATGTGTATGCGTTGAAATTATGTTGCTTGTACGTAAAATACGTTATATATACGTACGACGGATAAAGCTTAAACTTAAACCCTTCAATCCATCATTGTGCATTCAAACGGGTAACTTCAGAGCGGTAAAGAAACGTTGATCTGTAATAATTGTTCGTAAAAACAAAAAAATAGCAACTATTCAAATCCCTACTAATAAATGCTAAAGTGTAACGTTTTCGTTGGTTTGTCCTTTCACGCAGCAACGGATCGCCATGATTTTTTGCATAAAGACAGTTTATGGGGCCGGAGAGTGACATATAGTAGTACTTTCCCGAGGGATAATTTCCAAACTCCACGCGTGTGAAGCCGCCGGCAAAAGCTAGTTACATAACAAGTATATCACTAAAAATCTTACAAATTTTATTAAAGCCCCTGACATTCTTGACTATACATAAAATAAAAGTTTTTATCACTGTCTAACACTACAACGTAAAAGTTTTGGTCGATTTAAGCTTATAACAAAGCTAATAAACGTTGCTTAGTGTATAAACATGAGGACTATCATTTTTCATAAAAAATGTACTGTTTCAAAATCTAAAGAAGTTTCTACTTATTTTTATTTTAAATTTGGTTTCATTTAGTCTTCTCATAAAATGTTGTCCTTCATAAATTATTTTCATACAATATCTACTTTTATATTTGGTAAAATTCTGTATTTAATGTGTCGCCGATTACTTCGTTTAAAATCTTTTAAAATCTCTGTTAGCTACAAATGCTTCATAAACAATCCAGATTCGGGCAATTTGGTTTGCGTACTATGAAGTTTGCTTCAATATCTACTGTAATACCTAGTTAATATTGCACCAAAATTCTCTCATTCATTATGGACATATTATTGTATTTATTTGGTCACCTTAAATTTTCTAAATTAAAATACGTATATCACTCTTTAAAATCATTTGATACTCAAAGCAAACTGTTCCATAGCCATCCAATAATATAAAAGCATCAATTAAAATCAGTTTGGCCTCCCCATGGTTACCCAACCGTCAAAAGCGTAGACAAAGGGTGAAATTGCCGATCGTACTAATTAATAAATCAAGACTTGTCTGGGCAAACAGGGTCGAATCAGCCAAAATGGATGTTTGAGTTCCGGACTGCGAAACCCATGAACTGTAATTATTGGACTGGTGTAGTGTATTTTTTGGATAGTGATTTATTTGATTGATATTAATTCGGTATTTGATTATTAATTAATTAATTGTATGTAAGTAACCATCCGCTGTTTGCGAGGAGCACTGGGCCGGTTAATGTAGCGATACTTAGGGGAGGCCTATGTCCAGCAGTGGACGCTTTTCGGCTGAAAAGGTAATCATAATAAAATCGATTTTTTCCATCTGAATTCGTAAAAAAATGTGATGTTAAATTTTCTATTTGTTTTAAATAAAGTTCATGATGACAATCAAACTTAAGTACCTATGTAGATAACAAAAATAGCAATCACAAAATCCAGATTGATAATAAAAGAAGAGTAATGTTTAAGTTTTAAAGTCATAGACATATTTTATATTCCTACCAAGAGACAAATAGAAATATCAAGGTATTTTCTTTGCTTAAATATTAAATCTCGTTTTAATATAAAAGCAACGGAGTGTCAGGTCAGCTCTTAATATATTTTTTCTGAGAACCTTACGGCTCGATGGCATCACTCAAATTACCGTCTAGAGAGCGACCAAAATCGATTTATAGGCCGAAGGCCGAATTATTTCACTTGAGAGTTTTGCGAGTTAGGGTTCAGTAGTCTGCCTATTTTAATGATTAAAACATAAATAAAACACAGGATAATTATAACATACATAAAAGATTGGTTGTATCATAATCAATGTATGTATACTTAAACATATATTACATAGGTCCCTAATGCGAAAAATTGGCACAATGGATTTCAAACAAAATTAAAACACCGAACCTGCTTTCGGCCAAAGTCAAAGCCGAAACCGATATTGTGATACTCTATTAATGTCACCCGGGATCTGTCCAGGAGGTCCTTTCAAATATCAATTATGTCGCCGCCGGCAGTCGCCTCAGACAATGGTGATTAATTAATTAGGGGCTCAGTGCAATTATGTCTTCTGTTGGCCTAATGTTGTCGTTTACGGGAAATGTTATAGTTTTAAGGGTCGGTAAATTGGTTACATTTTAGTAAGTACGGTATACAAATTTTGCCTAAACAGTTAATTTTTGATGATTCAAACCTTCAATCATTCGAACCCCTTTAAATTCGAAGTAATTGTTGGGTTTCTAGAAATACTCTTGGTATTTCAGAATTTTGGAACTCTTAGTAATTCGAAATATTATAAAAATCCCTTGAATTATCAAGAGTCGACTATATTTGATTTCAAGTTTATTATGTAGCGTTTAAGTAGCGGTTGTGAAAAAATAAGTGAGTTATCATGGCTTATTGTCAAACATAGTGGAAGCCTATTGGACGCTTCTTATTTTACTATCGTTAACACGACTTAATTCTTCACACATAAAATTGTTATTGTAAAGATGACTTTATGATAAAACTAGATTTTGCCCGCGACTCCGTCTGCGTGGACTACAGTGAAATGACCAGTTTAAATGACCTCCGCAGTGTGGCTAGTACTACCAAGAGGTCAAGCTGTATCTCTGGTTCCTCCCATCACAATTAGATCGTGGCTTAGATTTTAAGTTGGACCCCAAGCTATCGAACTGTGAAAACCACATCAAAATCCGTTCAGTACTTTTTGCGTGATGCGCGCACAAACAGACAAAAAATTAAAAAAAAATCTTTTTGGGTATAGTTACGTCCCAGTACCCTATCCCGACTGTTTTTTCTGGAATATCTTCAATGTACAGACACAGCTTGTTTACAATTTTATAATAGTATAGATATATACAGTGTCTGGTGTGCAAGGGGAATGCATCCAAAGGTCAAAGCTGTGGTGGATATAAAGACGTGATAACGAGCAGATGGTTGACAAAAATATGTCACCCCGTCCCAAAATTCCCATAACTACAAATATTATCGTATTACAAAACAAAAGACTTCAATTTCAACACGTCACGATTTTGACAATGGAATGATTTCCCCTAATCGTTGATAAGCTCATTGTGACATTGCAATTGTACCCAAAACCCGTCGTTGTACAGCCCTACACACACTTCACATTAGCACTACTGTGCAAGACACCATGAGTGTGTATGACAGGATAATGGCTCACACCCTCACTGAACCGAAATTGGTAATATCTGTGTGTATTTTAGTGAAACGAAAGTTTTGTAAAAACAAAAAGCTTTTGTTTTGATTTGAACAGGCGAACATTGTTGTTTTATTTTCGGGTGCTATCAATTAATATTTAAATTTTTTGCAAAATATTATTCAAAACAAATAACGGCTGTTGGTTATTTATAAAATAAACCATTATTTTACTATCAGCCTACCAACAACCTAAACGGTACCTGAAATAATTTACTTAATATGTAGAATTTATTTAATTATGTGGATGTAGTTGGTTGTTTCACATAAAATTTATAATATACCATCCCACATACTTTATCTATTTATTTTATTTATTTAATTCTTTATGCACAAGTAAAAAACACTATACAAAGGCGGACTATATGCCTTAGGCATTTTCTGCCATTTTACCTTAGGGTGATGCAGAGATAAAACATGGTAGGTGCAACAAAAATAACGTTAACTTAACGTTAACTTTACATAATAGACCTCAAGGGATTTTATCAGTAGAATGTCTAGCACTGATCTCTTGTGTACTGACTAATCTGTATACCAAGTTATTGATAACGGTATTTTTCCTTTTGACCAGTGTCCATTGTAGCTTTCAGTGGAAAGAATACACAATAGACATTTACCAGCTAAGAACTAGTCTAGTCACTTCTTTCCAGTTCAAAAGACACTTCTTAAAACTAAGATTTGTATGAGAATACAGCAACACACTGGTCTATAGCTACACGTTAAAGTTGTGTAAATGTCATGATAACTTTTCTACCGCTATAAATGTTTAATCTTACTTAGTAAAGATCTTCGAACAAGGAAAACAGAATCTTTAAAATAAATCAAAAAGAGAAACTGAAGATTTTTATCTTGAAGTCGTTTTAATAAAATGCTCTACTACCGTTTTCTTCTAAGAAATATTCCGATAAGTTTCGATAAAGGCTACGAAGGCGCGGGTTCTGATTTCCTTTCATTTCCTTTTAGGAAACTTAAATAGAACTGAGACTTCCTTGACGACGGGGCACCGAATCAATTATTTGTGTTACGGAACTTTCCTTCGATTTGCTCCCATTAATAGTGCTGCGTAGTTTTTGTTATTTCTCATAATACTTTTGTTTAGATAAATGTTTACCTATTAAGGCCCTGTCTGATATGTCTTTATGTAACCCAAAAGTTTGATGCCAGACAAATTATTTTTATGGGCGAGTGATATCGAGAAAAACAATTGTAAGTATGAGTAAATATACGAGTAACATTTTTGTTTGTTTCATAAGTAAATGTATCAATGTTTTGCAAATATTCCGAATAAATAGCGCTTATTTTTATTCCTGTAACACCGTTATCAGTGCAGTGCAAATAAAATTTGCAAACAATTGACTGTTTGAGGATCGTGCCTACGGCTGAGCGCGTGCGATTCAAACGCTGGCGAGGCTTACTGCAAATCTTAAAAAATATTAATGATGACACGCAATAAAATTCACTTTTGCAGTTGCAAACAATTAAAAAATAATAGTTTTTTCGTAAACATTGTTTCTTATCTGTCAAGTATGGTGGATAGGATACTGCCATGTAGATGGATGGCCACACTGAAAAAAATGTTAGGTTGGTTTTAACAGATTCTGCGTAAATGTTACCAAAGTTTGCGGTTGATTTCGGTCCTATCACAAATTTTGATTGATTTTACCAAACATATTAGGTTGGTGTTGTAGCAAATTTATTTGGTAGATTACACCTATATTTTGTAACCAAACTAAATTATTGAGATTTGTTTGGTAAAATGTACTCTTTGTTGATTTACATCAGAACTCTGGTACCAACTTCAACCTCTTTAGTCTTGTAACTTCAATAGCGAGGTTTTGTTATATTTATCGCAGTTTCCATGTAATTCAGCCAACCTTTGTTAATTTGGTAAATCTGACAAACCATTTTTTTCAGTGCATGGTTATCTCACAAAGTCCTTTGTTTGTATTCGTTAAGTAGGTATTTCTAAACTACTTTGGGGATTTTGATGTGGTTTCCATCACCATTTGGAAAATTTATTTTGGAAAATCAGTTAGGTATTTGATAAACAAATTTACTGTAAATAATATATGAACTTCGTTTGCGTAAAAATAGATGAAAAGTAGCCTATGTGCTATTCTAGGTCTCAGGCTACTTTCTTGTAAAATTTCATCCAAATTCGTCTAGCCATTTCAGCGTGAAAGAGTAAAAAAAAACACACATCCACAAACTTTCATATTTATAATATTTATAACGGCTCAAATACACCAAATCCATCATTAAACTTTGCTCGTACGATGACAGACGAACTCGGACGATTGAATCAAACACTTGTAAATTATAGAGAGCGCGTAAACCAACACGACCGATTTTGTCGGCCGATGGCGGACGTATATTGGTGTACGCGCTCTCTATGATTTACAAGTGTTTGATTCAATCGTCCGAGTTCGGCCGTCGCTGTGGGCCGTCGTCGTACGAGCAAAGTTCGTACGATGACGGATTTGGTGTATTTGAGCCGTTAGTGTGATTTAATTTTAAAGTACCTACCTTCCTATTGTAAAATAGCAAAATAAAAACAACGAAAAGATAACATAATTATTTGCGTGAGAACTTCATATTTAACTAGTTGAACTGTCACCAACTTCAATGTTTTATAGACATCCCCATTACTTATAAACTTAAATAAAATTAATAGCTCTTATGTCAATTGTCATTTCTATTCATTAGCCTATGCTAATGCATAGAATATAAATAATAAATAAATATCCTCTTAAAATTAACCACTCATTAAATATACAACCATCCTTGTCATTTCTATAAATGACAATGATGGTTGTATATTTAATGAGTAGTTAATTTTAAGAGGCGTTCATAAGTAGGGGGGCCAAACTACAGGCACATAAAAAAGTCTGTAAAAAACTTGTTGTCAATAACTTGTTCATCTGCGCTCTGAAAAAGTTAACACTTAATGAAGATGTCTGGCTGAACAAAGTAATACCAATAGAAGTTACTTTATAAAAAGGAAAAAAACATCCATGCCTGAGAGAGAATTAAAAAGTAGAATGACGTCCAAATAGGGGTGAACGGAGTTAGCAAGTGGCTCGTCAGCAAATAATAGTCAAGTTGGGTGCGGCCGTGAGCGTAAAGCTAAACTTTCCTTGATACGAACTTATGATTTTCATTAAATTTTCTTTTACTAACCATTTACCGAGTCTTAATCTACGCTACTAAGCGTGAAAAGAACAATCGTACGGTCAATTATGTTTAGTTTTTGACAGTTTTTTAATATTTGATTGATTGTTTTATATTTAAGTTTTTTTTTTTATAAAAAACTTAGTCTACAATAGGATTTCTCGTGTATTGTGAGTGCGTTCACAAACACAAATTTTACATACATAAACACTCTAGACCCGGAACAAATAATTGCTCCGTGCAGGAATCGAACCCGTGACACGTCGCGTATCAGCCAATCGCTCAGCCACTATGACAACCATATTAAAAAAAAAAAAAATACCTTATACTTACACACATTTTTATTTGAGCCGCGATCCTCTTTTCTCGAATTTCAATCTAAAATATTTTTATTCTTCCTATTGCCTATAACTATAACAAGCATACTTTTTTTTAGGATTCCGTACCTCAAAAGGATCCCTTACAGAATCACTTCGTTGTCCGTCTGTCTGCCTAGGTATCTCTTTGTCAGTCAGTCTATCTGTCAAGACACTTTTTTTCAGGAACGCGTGAAGATACTCGCACCAATTTGAAATTAATATCAGATACTTAGGTAACTACAGTTCCTTAGAGCTGTAAAAGATATAAACTTCAAAGTCAACGTAATAAAACAAAAATACGGTCATTTAAGGCGCATTTTTTGATCGCCCGGAAATCAAAAGCTGTAAAGTAGGTACCTTTCCATTGACCCAGAATCATGAAATTTGGCAAAAAGCAAGATCTCACTGCACAAGTAAAGGACAAAAACCTGATATTTTGTAATTACCAACTGCAAAAATAACTTTGAATACTTAATACTTACTTAATGCTTAGTATGAAATCCTGGTGGCGTCCACTGTCAAAGCTGAATGCATTAATTATCAACATGTTCCCGAAATTAAATATAATTTATGCTGCATTAAATGTTTGAAAGCGCACAGTGTTTTATAAACACCTAACCGTCAGTTTGCAACTCGAACACCCATTTCGAGAGTACTCACAACTTGTTCATGTACGAACACATACGAGCCTAACTAACTGAATAAAGTAGCGTCGCACGAAACTCCAAGATACAAACTTTCGACTTGCAAGATTTGCGAAAACGCTCGCGGCTTTCCGTGTTAGGGTGGAAACATATGATGCGGTTCTTCGCCGAATAATTTTAGAAGTCCGCCCCATAACACATTTTTGAACCAATTGTGGATTTAAATAATGATAATATCAACGCCTGTTATTTCACTGTAGAAAAAACTTGTTTTTCGAATTGTAATTCTGCAGAATTACGAATTTCAAATAGTTTTTTTAAAACGGTTTTTAAAACCAGAATAAAGCATAAAATATTTTCACCGCTTCTCCGAAATTTAATTTTATCCGACTGTCAGTAAGCATCATGGAAACACGGAAATACGTAAACTACAGTTGGAAATAATATTCATGGATTCTGAAAATAGGACTTAAATTCCTGTTAATTTCAGTTCAGTCTATAAATATAATTAATATTCGAAGTAAATCAATATTCCTTAAATTTTTTTCCTAAGAGCTTTTATTATATTATTTACTACAGATTGTCCACAAATCAATTTTAATTAAACAGACAAGTAAATATGACGGTTTTGCTTCTTGTAAAAAACTAAATAAAAAAAATAAAGCAAAACCGTCATGTCTGCAAGATTCCTTAACGTGCGACACCTTCTAGCGATACGAAACTGGATTTAGAAGCACGTCGCTTCGTTTTAAGTTGTTATGTATGTTTAGAAATAAATTGATACAACAATCTTAAGGCCTATATTAGGGTAAAAATGTAGTTAAAGTACTATTTAAATGTTAAAAAAAATCAAAATCTTAAAAATCAAATCTTAAATCTTTAATCAATCTCTAAAAAAATATGCATAAACATTAAAGATTTATTTTGTACTTCAACTACATTCCAGTTTGTACAAGTAGGTATCCATAAAAAATATGGGTGACATTTAATTAAAATCATACGCAAATGCCTGCCCCACTTACCCATTTAATGCGTAATTAATTTCAGTAACTGCATCAACATGAGCTGTGTCTGTCAAATATTTTTTAATTAATTCGCCATTTTATGTGCTTTGCCGCAACGCCCTGAAAAATAACGACCATTAGCTTCCATTATAATTTATCACAAGTGCTCTTAAATTAGACTCCCTCCAACACATAGACCAAATTGCAACAGAGACTACAAACTACAGCAGTATTTTTGACTATAGAATCCCAATGTTTCTAAGACCCTTTATCAGAATGTTGGCAATATCAATGAAATTGCAAATTAATGTAATAAAATGTCCGTTTTAATGCAATATCGGACAGGATCGTGGACATTCGAAGCTACAACTGGGTCCGGAGTTATTTTGGCACAGTTGGCACTTGGCACACAAAACATTAGCTCTTCATCTAAAAAAGAATAACTGTCCAGAATATTGCGGAAGTCATTTTGAACAACGTAAATATGTTTGTTTGTTGTATGTGAGCGATATTGCTGTTTGTGAGAGGAATTGTGATGTGATTTTAGATTGGAACTGGTTCTATGAAACTGAAGTTTCTTTAGGGCTACGAGTTAATGAATACCTCCCAATAAATAAAATTGAAGTATCTCTCTGTAACTTCAAAATAAATGCCAAAATTTAAGTGAAAACTGCTATATACACGATGCTTAACTACAATTGATTGCTCAAGTTATAGTACAAGAGATTGCTCAAAAATCGAATGTCGCGAGCGGGATTTGAACCCGCAACCTCTGCTGAACCGTGGCATTGCTCTGAAACCAACTGAGCTAGGTACTTTAACAATAAATTACCGTTTTTAGAATTTTTGTCTGTGTCGGAAAGATTGCCTCAAATAGGCTTCGAAACGGCTCAACGGATTTTGATGACACGTTTTAGGTATTAAAATAGAAAATTTAACTTACATTTTCGTATGTGTTCTATTTCGATATCTTGCAGGGTTCAGAAGATATGACATGTTTCAAAATTCTCACGGAGCGGAGGAGTCGCGGGCAAAAGCTAGTCAAGAATATAAGACTGTTTTGGTTTAAATAACGTCTTCGGCATCTGCTGCAATGACCACAATCGCTTTTAGGAAAAGGCATTCTATTAATAATTATACCCACGGTATTTTGGTAATACAAGCGGAGTACCTAATTGTTGTTAACTATGCACGGCCTGAAGAGAAACGTACTTGCAATCAAGAGCATTATATTTAATAAGATCTTAAAAATAAATTCAGTGACTCCAACTTATTTCTACCAAATTGCACCCACAAACTAAGGTCAAACACGGTTTTCAAAAAAAGATGTCATAAACGCGGCCACTCTGTTCACTAACAAACTTAATTATGCTGCGATTAAAAGAGATAAATCGTTGAATTTACTCTCCGTTAGGAGTAACCCTACTCATTTTTTTTTTTTTTTTTTTTTTTTTTTTTTTTTTTTTTTTTTTTTTTTTTTTTTTTTTTTTTTTTGAAAGGGCCTCTCGCAGTTGGCTTCTAACAGCCGTCACTGCTTAACCGGTCATCTGGTGAGGACTTACAAATGCCTCCAGCCAGGCTTAAAACTAAATAAAAACTACAAACTAAGCGACCACACGCTAAGGGCACCCCCTATTGGGGTACGGACCTCGGCTTAGGGCGTCGCTGGGGGGAGGACAACTAGAGGGAGGGGCTACTAGCTGGAACGGATTAATATGATTTAGGGACATATTTAAATCTACAGGCTCAGCGCGGGCTGGCTCGAGCAAGGGTCGGTTAGGGGACTGAGTCATACGCGGCGGCGGACTCGGGTCATGATGGGGACGTCGCGACGGGCCTCGTCGGCGAGGTCGGAATGGCGCCGGTCTGTGTTTGTACCTACGCAAAGTGCTGGTCTCCCTGCTGCTCTCTTGCAGTAAGGTGATAGCATCATCGGGAGTATTTAAAGCATGCCTCGGGCGGCGAATTTTGCTAATCTGAGAGGGGGTGTATCGGGCGGCCGATACCACCAGAGGATTCGGGTGGTTCGGGGCAGAGTCAAAGAAGCGCTTGGAGGCGCGTTTCAAGCACTGCTGGATGGTGGGCAGTTTTAAGTCTAAGTGCAGGCGATCATTACGAACGTACCAGGGAGCTCCCGTGGCCTTTCGCATGAACCTGTTTTGGATGATTTGCATCCTATGGATTCGAGATGCCTTGACGTGTGCGAACACAGCGCCAGCATAGGTCATGATAGGGCGTATGCAAGTCACGTAAATGCGCACTTTGTACTTAAGTGCCAACTTGCTACGTGCATTAAGGATGGAGTGGAGGCGACCGAGAGCGAAGGCGGCGCGAGAGCGGACCGTCCTTATGTGCTCGATAAAGTTCAATCTCCTATCGAGGATGATGCCCAGGTATTTGGCTTGCCTATCCCAAGGGATCGGCTTGCCGAACATGGTGATCGGGGAGGGGTTATCAGGAGGAGTGCGCGGTTTGGAAAACAAAACCGCCTGGCTCTTATCGGGGTTTAGTAACCCTACTCATAAAGGTCCTAGTATATGTATGCGGAACAAGGGACAAATGTATGTAGCACTGACACAAAAACCAACCGTCCACTGGCGAACGATACTTGTGAACCGGAGTTTGACATCGGAGCGAATAAGGTTTATTTATTAGGAAAGTTTCTAACTGGCAACAGTAAATCAACAACATGTCCAGAAAAGGACAACTAATATGATCACGGAACTGTGAATACGGGATATCTGTGACACGGAAATGATAATATTTGTTCATAATTTTGTTTGACATTAATATGATAAAAAGTTAGATGGATTGTGTTGCGAACATTCACTGGCCTGTGAAAGGGCCGCGAAGAGTTTGTATAGGACCGTATTATATGAATATTAATGAATTATCCGACAAATTTTGGTGCTGTTGTCAATTAAGGAAGTTTTGAGGTACTGCAAAATTTCAAAGGGTTTAATAATTTCACTTTTAACTAATCGATCTGTACAGAAAACATCGCATTTAAATTGGAACCATCGTTACTTAACCATAGCATAAATGGCATGTAACATTAAAAAATAGTTTGATTTATTTAAGTAGGTCATAGAAGTTTTCAAAAAAAATGGCATATTATCAGTTTTTGCTTATTTTAAGTGCGCCACGTTACAATTTTAATGCGCATGTCGCGTTAAAGCGATCGCACAAGCGAACGTACCAGCGCCCTATCGATACTCATGCCACATAATGCAATCTTTAAACCTAGTTCCACCTCCATTAGTATGCAGACTCATGGTGCACTTACTCGTTCGTGTTCATATCACTTAGAACTGTTTACCTTCAGCGATGAAAGCGTTGGCGATACATCTAACCACATAATATGCTTAGCATACAAAGATTGGTTTTCAATTACTTCTTCTGACATAATCGAACTATAATGTAAACAATACATTGAATACATCCTACGTTCTACCTCGTCTAGAATTGAAATGGCGTCTTAAAATCGTACAGTAAATTAAGCTCAATGGGTATTTTATTACAAGGAAAAGCACACATTAACTTCTTAATAGTTATTTAATGTGACAAAAGTTACAGTCGTGTGCGCCTTATGACTATAGTAAAGCATCATTACACAGCAGGAATCTCGAATGTTAAAATTCAATATCGATCAAAGTTTGAACTGATGGTCAATTTAATAAAATTTACAACATTTTTGACGACACAAAACAATGACGTTTGCTTTTAAATTTTGTTATTATTCGAGTCTATACGATTTTATATGTGCATAACAAATAGAAATTGAAAAGCCATAAATGCTGTGATGGACGCGTGTAATACATGTTTTTTTATGTTTATGCGTGTAATTCGCGTTAATTAAAAATTTTATGAGCCAATGCATCAATTTATGGTGCGACTAGAAATTAATTTTGGCTGTTAAGATTTTATCGATATTTATAAATTAAGCATAATTTTTATTCGATTACATCAAAATATTTGTGTAGGTATTTTATAAAAAATAAACCGACTAAGTGGTTCCGTATCATTTATGGACGTATAAAGTGAAAACAACCGGACCGCATAAGTAAGTTTGTTTGTAAAGAAATGTTGATGATTTTGAAATAACTGTACTAGTTAGGAACATGTTTTATTTTTGGTGCCATATTTGGGTCAATTCCTATCAGCTCTAATTATTTCAGATTTTTCACTCCACAAACTTCGGATATAAGGGGGAATGGTATTTTTTCAGACATTTTTCATCATATTTCAAAAACTGTGAGACATAAAATAAAATTAAAATCTATTTTGAAATTTGCAAATCAAGCCCTTTCATATGATATGCCACTTGACCTAGTAACCCCACTTTGGCCCCTTTTGCAATGAAAATAAAATATTTTTTGACTTTTTTCATTTGCAATAAAGTTGGGCAAGCATTCTTTATAACTGTTCCAAATTTCAAGTCGATAGTATTAGTAGTTGCTGAAATAAGCAGGTGTGACAGACAGACAGACAGACAGACGAAGTCGCACCATAAGGGTTCCTTTTTTGCCATTTTGGTACGGAACCCTAAAAACAATAAGTAAAACATACCAGCTATTTAGTAAGTACGTCCATATTGTTGTACTAGCTGTTCGCCGCGGTTTCACCCCCTTGCTTGGCTCCTAAAGATCGTAGCGTGATGTTAAATAGCCTATACTATTTGCCGTGCATATAGCTATCTTATTAAAATAAAATATTTTTTCAAACCCGACTGGTATTTCTAGAGACCAAAAAAACAAACACCTTTATAATATTACCTAGTCCAGATTGAAAAATAATTGCTATTCTCGTTCAGAAAGAAGAAAATGCTGACACATTTGAACAAATAAATTTTAGTAAAGAGAGCACTGAAATATATTTCTCGTAACACAATGAGTATACCAATTGTACATTTCTAATATAAGATTAATCCAATAAAATTCTAATTGAACTCTTTCAAAAAACAATTCATAGCTTGTCCAAGGTTTGTTGCACTTGCTCTTGTCTGCTTCAATTACATTTAACTAGAAACAACCATTTGTATCAATTACCACCAACGTTTAATTTAGGTAAATATCAATTTTATGGGCATTGAAGATTATTGTGGTTCAAGTCCACAATACGGCAAAGGGTCCTAAAGGGTTTTTGAAATTTAATAGCCTGGCTTTAAATTAACGCTACAATATTATGACTTTTTGATGAGAATTTATTGATTCTATTCTTCAAAGTCGTTTTGTAGCTTAATATAATTTATATTTAAATTGTATATTCTTTGACTATCGAATTTACTCTCTCAACATTATTCAATTTTACGACTACATATTTTTTAGAAACATTCACATCAGAGGTCACAAGTATCGTATACAAATTTGACATCGAAATGCCTGACAATGGTAACGAAAAAATAATAATAAATTGATGTGACTAAGCATTATCTAATGTCCCATCGAGAGACAGAATAAATTGCCTTTTAAAATTGAATCCACCCTATAATATTAACTTAACAATGACATCGAATGTATATCAATGGAGTTTCGCCCACCTCGTCGACATAAGTACACAAAGGTATGGAATGCATCAGTACATTAGCATATCGATGTTCAAGCATCGATGCTGTCGCGATGGAACCATCGATGAGTGCGTCCGATACCGATCGCTAAGAAAAAGGTCGCCCGACCCTCAATAGGAGAACCCAAAAGATTTACGTTTGGAACTCACTTCCCCAATCGATTTTAGACCTTTCTATAAAAAGAATAATACTTATTCTTCAATAAATACACGGTAAAAATAAATTGGCAGTCGTATCTTATTCCTTTTCAAATCACTGGTGACTCATTTCGTCCGTACTAGCTTTTTACGCAGGCATTCGAATTGAATCTTTGAAAAAATCGTTTTTGAATTCAATTTAAATACTGTAAACGGTATTGTACGAGATCGTATTGGGTACCTATTGTGTTCAGAAAATTCTAAAGGTCAACAAACGCTCTCTACATCTAATTTCGGGCATTGAAAACCAACAGCAATTGGTTTTTCTTTCAAAACTCAGCGGTGGTCAACATACCTAAATGGAAATGTCACAAGTAATAGCTCATTATGTACTAAAATTAATCAAGATGGCAAAAAAATATTCTTTATTTTATTTTAATGCTATAATTTTAGTTTCTTTAGTAGTATAATTATTCAGAATTTCTCTAAACCAACAATTTTCGTCTAACCAGGGATTTTTGAATTAAATAAAGACATCATCTATGATTGAGATGCGTGCATAAAGTTTATTAAGGCATTCACCAGTTTATCAATGAAAACTTTCTAGAGAAATATAAAATCATAAACCTTAAAACCTTCGTCAGAACGAACAACGAAGTACAAATTGAACATGTCACGACAGACATACTGAATCCCAATTTCCGTTCAGAAGCAAATAGATTTTTGCATACAAACCATTCCAATTCATTGACAAATACTAGAAAGCCAAACAAAAGAATTGTGGGCACGTGGGCATAGGCCCACGCTTGAAATTGAAAGACGCCCACGCTCTGTAACATGTCAAAATTTTGTTTAACAAGCGGGGTGGACTCAGAAAACAAATGACTGTTACTGTATCTATTGCTATGTTTGGTTATAATACTCATAAATTATTCTTCTTTGTGGACATCATTCAACTAGCGGAGATGCTACTCGATTTTGAACCTTAACCTATGGTTCCTAAAGATATATTAACGGCAAAGTTATCTCAGTTTTATATGTCGCATAGGCCGATGAAACAGTTGCAGGTAATGAGACGAGATCCAAGCAGAATCGATCATTGCATGCTCACGCTTATTAGAATTCCTTCTTCGTCTCGTATGATGGAAATTAGTGTAGGTGAGGGATATTACTTTTATTGGGCACTATTTTATTTTTCATCTTGAGATATTATTAATGTGAGTTCTTTGAACTATAATTTCTTATAACACCTTCGGTTCAATTGAATTTTGGTATGAATAAGCAATCATTATTCGATATATTTGTTTATTACAAATACCTATAGGTAAAGCAGATGCTACAAATAAAGTGCAGTTATATCCTGTCATGTAATATGCAATTATTATTATAATATTGCAATTAAAAAAAACGGTTTTCAGTACATTGCTGATCCATTATTATGATACTCTTTAAATTTTTTCTTTTATTACTGTTTCGATACGATATATTTTTTCTTTTATTCTTATTAGTTGTTTATTTTTGGTCTTGGATTGCCATGAATGTACACAGTCACTTTGAAAACATAAAATACATCATGACTTTTACCTGCTTTCTCATTCGTAGATCCATAAAACATAGTCTCCTCATTCTTTGTTAATGAGACACGACTGTACGACAAGGTAGTATGCTCAGATCATAGAAACAATGAGATATGCCATCATAGCAAATAAGTACGGGAACAACTGTCGCCATTGCACTTTTAGTACATTTTTCAACAAAATTACAAGCGCCCTTCGTGAATATAAAGATCTCCCACACATTAAAAATTCCGCACACCCTCAATCTAACACTGTTAATCGTCACTCAACACTAGCACTAAAATAAAACATTGTATTTATATCATCGATCGTGTTCGGTTCGTCGCCAGCGTGTGCTATTGTATACTCCGCCCAATGTAGGCAAATTTATCTCCCTTGTTTCTATGATCTGAGTTAATATGTTACGTTATCAGCTGCGACTGTGACAGTTAAGTTAGAGTGTGATTCAATCACTTACAATGGACAGCCAACACTTACTTGTAATACGGAGGCAGTGACACAGTATAATGTTAATAAATTTATGGTAATCGAATTTAAATTTTAATGGCTATATTTCTTTGTAGGTTTTTGTTTATGTAGATTTGTGTTTGCTTACCAGTGTACGTTGTATGTGGTTTATATATTAGGCCTAAAAACTAAAAATTGATTTAGTTCCAAATGTCCCTGTACAAGAAACCCTGTCACAGCGGCTTCTAGTGTCCTTGAACTGTTAGCAGTCGTATTTAGTTCACACTATCGACTTTTACTCTGATTGTGTCACGTATCACCGTATCTAATTTAACGGATGTTCTTTTTTTTTTTTTTAAACGTTGCCCCACACTAGTATTTCTCCTGTGTCGTGGGTGCGTTTACAAACACAAATTTCACATACACAAACAGCCAGACCTATGTGTAATGCGGGAATCGAACCCACGACACGTTGCGCAGCAGCCAATCTCTCAGCCACTGCGACAACCGTGCGGTCAAATTCAGCCACTGCGACAAACGTGCGGTTCTTGAAATTACAGTCCCTATTAGACTATTCATTGAGTCACTTTATCTTTAAAATATTAACAATTAATGTACTTACTTATAATTTCTTGACTTTGTACATTTTACAGAACGCCTAACATTTTGAATTCTCACTTTCTCCACAATTCCTTCCAAGAAACCTCGTAATAAAACTTAACATTTCTGTAACATTTTAGAACCCTCTTATATACTCAGCTATATAAAGTTCAAAAGCTCAAAGAGAAAATGCCAGAGCACTTAGTATTCAGAACAACATCACCTATAGAATTCAGGGGGAACAGACTAACAACAGTAGCTAATGTCCGCCAATAATCGTTATCCTCTAGATAAGTGCCGTAACTGAGTGCCTTGCCAATTGCCTTAAGATACATACTGGCTAATTGCTTTGTATCTGTACCTATATATGTAGTTTCGTGTAAGGTTAAGGCGACAGTACTGGGTGAGAATGGGTTCATGCGTTAATGAAGAAAATCAGATTGTTTTTGCACGTTTGCGATAAAATATAATGTTATGTTTTTTTTATAATAAGATTCAGCTTTTGATGCCTCTTTTTTACCAAACCTGATTGTTAATTATTTTTTTTCTATGAAGTATTTAAACATAATATAAAGTAGATAGTTCTGAACTGTGAACTGACCAAATACCAAATGGAAACAATATTATATAGTCTCATTTATCTTAATACACCGAAATAAAATAAAATTATGTCAGGAAACGAAAACATATTTTATTGTTAACGTCTATTCCACAATTCTTATGATTTATCACAGTCATGTTTTAGTTATTGCCCACTTCTTTCGTTCTATCAATAGAAACCATATAATAATTCTTTATAAATTATAAATCAAAGGCGCAAAGGAAACATCTGTTCTGTGTTTGCGTGTTTCATATAAACAGTTACACAATAAGACAAAATATATGGGCAAACTTGTCTCACACAATTTTCACATAAAAACTTTTTATGCTTCCTTTCAAAAAAATGGGACGCATCAAATTAATTCAAATTAGTTTCTATCGTGCTTCGCATCGCATAATATCGTTACGCTTTTGAATAATTTATGTGTGCGTATAATAAATAAAAGGTGGGGCTATTTGGACTCCACCTGTAGACCACAATAGTAAACGCCCATTAAAAGGACAACGCAATTGTTCACATAGAATTGACCGGGTTAATGTATGGAGGAATGTTTAAAAGTCACCCATTCATGTCGAAGTTCACATGAAAGAGTTAAAATACCCAGCCGTACCATTGTAGTCACTGGTTATATATAAAAAACATAATTTATATTTAATGTCATGTGAAAAAAACGACTGGACGATAAAAACATTAACCATTGTCAATGTTTTAAACCTATAACCAAAATAATTATATCAAATAAATTAGATATAACATTAGCTTCACATTTTTATCCAACGAAACTATTTCTATTTGAATATAAAAAAAAAAACAGTAAAATTACGCATGGTTACGTACTGTTACGCGTTTACGCTTACCATAATCACTTTCAAAACAATATCAATTAGTCATGGTGGTGTTATATGCAGTTATCATAAGTTTATGACTGTAAAATGTTATAAAACATTGAGTCACGCGTCGCAACAGCAATTAAAAATTGTCATCACTTTTACATTCACTTGTGTAAGACAAGTTCTAAGTTTATTGTCATCATCTTAAGAATAATAATGCTTCTAATTTGGGTTTAGTGCTCCTTGATAGGTGAGTGCTATTGCTCGGTGAATGTATGTCCTGTTGCATGAGCTCAGTACAGAACATTCGAGCAACACCGCTCCAACTACTCAAGGCCGAATACCGGGACCTTAAAATTGCCACAAAGCTGACTGGCTGTAATGGTTGGTTTATACTTTTATTGGTCACGTCATACCGAAAAAAATAGTGATGTTCAGCCGCATCAGAATAATCTGAAGGCCGGACAAAACTTAGTTTAACTAACAAAAAGCAGGCTGACGAGCTAATGTTGCGTTAGCTATAAAGTAATATGTTCAAATCATCCAAAAAGAATTCAGTGCTTATTTCATAGCATTGAAAAATTTTATATTTTCTTAAATTCTGCTATTACATCTACAGTTTTAAATTATTATCTTCAATAAGGACAAGGCTAAGTAATTAGAATGCAAACATCGTCATTATACAGCAGAAATTAAAACTAAGTACATTAGCCGTAATAAGAATGTTACGTCTAAATTTTGACTAAGAAATTTCTAGACAATTTTCTTTGAAATTTTGACTTTGTGTCTACGGGTTACTTTAATAATTTAGTTACGGCTCTAAAGATGGTATAGAATTCATAATATTCTAGCGCTTACAATTTGTGTTATTCAGGCTAGGCTAATTTTAGTTTTATTTTAGCTTCATTTGGAGGACGAAGTATGGAGACGAGTCGTTACAATTTCTAACGCATTATGCTGATAAATATCAGAGGCACGTATTGTACTTGCATTGAGCTTTAATATCAGTAAACTCATAATGAAGACATTCAAATAATTGTCAAATTATGTAATAACTTTCATTCTTTCAACCCTACAAACTTTGAATAAGCAAGTAGCAGAAATATTCAGTTGTACTTATATTAATAATTTGGCAACAATGGTATCAAGTCTTAATTGGATGTTTCAGTTTGCTATTCAATATAAATTCCTCATCTTTTTACGAAAATAATACCCCAAAAGTCATGTAGGTACACCACCGTCACCACCTGAATTAAAAGCTGAAACCTTAGGTATAGTTGATATTATTATAGGTACCTATGCAGTTTCTAACACAAATTCTGTGAAACAGTAATATATATTTTGAAAACCAATGTGACTGATCTCCTTAGAAGCCATTATATTATAGCTGAACGGTGTGTAGCTCAATCATTTCAGTGATATTGCAGCCTGTATTTGTGATTTATGTAAGTGCGAACGCTATCGCTCTAGGTCCCAATTCATTGAATGAACTACAGTGATTTTTCAGTGCCCACATAATATTATGTAGTACGTATCTACGGCTATCCGGACCCTTATATGTCGCGGGCGTATAAGATAAATGAGCTTTGAGCGAAAAGCCTAGGCAAGCGCAAAAACACTAGCTTAAACCTACGCATATAGAAATAGCAAAAAAGGCGATTTATTGTCGGCATTTCGTGTAGGTACTTCTGGTTTTTCACTTGTGAGGGATAGTTTTTATTAGGTGTAGGGTTTACAAACAAACAATATCCAGTAGTTTTTTGAAAGGTTTTATTATTTTACTTATAGGAAAGATAGGTACTGGATTTAGAAATATAAGCGATAAACGAATTAGAAGCGGGCATGCCGTATCCTATGTGATAAAAAAATTGCATGTCTTACCTTGCATGTCTAAAAACCAGAAAGAAAATCACTTATATCACCACATCACACTAAAGTGAAACTAAAAATATGCTAAATTATAATAAAACATAATTGCTTCGTTGATCTAGTGGTCGCAAGCTCCACTACTGATCATGGGGTCCTGGGTTTGACGCCCGAGTCGGGAAAAGTATTATTCGATTTTCCTGTCAGGAAGTTTTTAGTAGCGGTTCAGAGTCTAGATATGGGCCCGGGTTAGGGCAATAGTTTCACCTTCTAGTTCATGAAACTTAAACATAACTGGTGAAATGTAGATGTGCTACCTAACCGGGAAAACAGACGTAATAATAAGTAGTATGTAAATGTTGTAATAAAAAAAACCTAAAAATATAGTCTAGTTGGACGGTTTTTCTAGTGTAACAAGACACTTCCAATACAATTTATCCACATACATAACACACATAAGGTTTCGTAAAACGATCATCTGGCACATTGATACCGCGTTTTGAATGACGCACAATGACACCTCTCTTGATTTTAGGTAAAATGATATCAATTACGTCGGAAGTAGAGTTAAGTGATGCGGAAACTGTCTTTTGGCGAGTGAACGAAATCCATTAAGGTGTAAAGTGACTCGGTTTGACGTGATGACGGCTATATCCCGCCAGCGGTTTTTTGTATGCCTAAAAAATATTTGGTGAATGACGTGTCATAGATACACAAGGTTACTTATATAAATATTTAGTCCAACTTTCAATCGAATGGTAATATTGATGACACTGGGTGTTAGCTTGAACAAGGAAGGAAGTTCGGTATTCGGTACTTGTTCGATTAATCACGGGACCAACTTTGAAATCACGAAAAACAAATCAACTATTCTATATCCTACTACAATATCCATATCACTCGACAAAAGAACATTGGCAGTTTTGGGCTTGATATGGTACAGTAATAAAAGCTTAACTAAAAACAACAATATATATTAATTATTCTTTGCCTAATATATCTTAGAGATTAAGAATTGAAATCAAAAATCGAAATAAATAAAAAATAAAATGATTATGCCGTTGACATTTTGACAAAACAATAAATCAAAAACGGGTGCATGCTGGCTGGCGCGTGATCACACCAAACTAATTTCATATCTGTACCGACATACACAATCTGAAGCCCAGCGTTCTATGGGCATCTGCCGTGTCCTTTATGGAACTTTTTTTTCGTGACTTTAAGGTATCTTGTATCGAATACCGAAACACCCTCCTTCAACACGCCCCTTGTTCAATCTAACACCCTGTAGAGTGCGGTCCATCCTTATTCAAATGAAAAATCCAAACTAGGTTGGGGGTCGGATTTCAGTATAACTAGATATACGGTTGAATATCAGTATTTTACATGGAGCTACTGCCATCTGAATCCCACAACCCAATCACTGGGTAATGGGTATTTTAAAGTTATACCAATTAGTTTTATGGAGTGCGATACTTGTTTTTATTTCCTTGGTTGAAGGGAATTTCATTCATGCGTAAAATAATAAGGGTGTGCCCCCTTGTATCAGACTTCCCCAAACGTAAACTCCACCTGCATTATACTACTAACAAACGACGATGTTTGTCAGATAGTGGCAGCCAAAGCTACCATAACCACTTACCATCAAGCGGGTTGTAAGCCTATTTGCCACCATCATCATGTAAAAAATATTCTAGTTTAGCAGCCAGGTGTATAAATTAATATAAAAAAGTAAAGTTACCCAATATCCATACGTCAAGTAAAGTTATAGCCGGTGAATGCCATTTTATTCGAAGCAATAAAAAACCGCTAAAGCAACTCGTAGCGCTATTTACGTCACCACCTATCGAATAAAAACGCAACGTGTCACCGAGAAACAAAGGACGTCGGCAGTTTTAGGCTTGATATGGTACAGTAATAAAAGCTTAACCAAAAATAAAAATATATTTTAATTGTTCTTTGCCTAATTTATCTTAGAGATTAAGAATTGGAATCAAAAATCGAAATAAATAGGAAATAAAATGATTATGCCATTGACATTTTGAAAAAAACACTAAAACAAAAACGGGTGCATGCTGGCTGGCGCGTGCTTCCACAGAATATCATGGTGACAGCAACTAAAACCTTTGAATTGAGAACTCATTAGTCGGGCTGTACTTCACTGGATCATTCACACCATACTTAACCTCACTGTCAGAAATAAGAATATTTCTCTTTAACCCAATTACGTACAAAATCAAATAAAAAATGAATTTAAATACTCTTGAAATACTCGATCACACCAAACTAATTTCATATCTGTACCGACTTACACAATCTGAGGCCCAGCGTTCTATGGGCGTCTGCCAGTGCCCTTTGATATGACTTAATAAGTTAATAACTGTTTAGCAATGTACCTGTCATTTTCTTATCACCATCAAATGTATATTTGTATGCAATTTTATACAGAGGGTGAATATATAAATTTGTAATAGGTTAATTGACGCTGTAAAGTAGGACATTTTATGATACAGGGAGTGTTTGCTTTCCGAGGGCTTATCTTTATGAGTATTACCTAATATCGTTTAAAAAATGTGCTATTTTGTTAATTCTCTTGTAACATATTTCATAATTAGCGGAGTAATGTATGATGGACGTGCCTCGTTAGCCTCGGTGGGGTGGTTTCCGCGACCATTTTGTTAATAAAAATGTATGAGTTTACGGTACTATTTATGCATGTTTAAGTGTTTTATCTGAATTGTTATGAATATAATTATATTTTTGTATAATATTCGAGTTGTTTTTGTTAGAAAAAGTTCAGTAAAGTACTCTCATATAGTTATATCTTTTGGTGATAGTAATGCCGTTGATTGTTTTTAAATACGCTCAATGTATACGTAAAATTCGAAATAACTTAGTTTGATTCTTGCATTACATTACCAATATAATCAAAACCCGATGGAGGTTGAAGAATAATATGCATCCTCATTTACTTCCTTCTTCTAAAACTTGGGTGCTGGGTTCGACTATGTTAATAGGGTTACCAAAATCCGTGACAAAAAAAAAAATACTGTGATTGACCTCTTGACCTGTTGCGTGCTACTGCGGCGCTCGAAATTTAAGTCGTTTGCGAGACACAAATCCTACTTTTGAAGAAATTTAAAAAAAAATTGGGTAATTTTTTAGAATTACGAGACCTGTGATATTCACTCGCATTCCGGGGCAATTCTGGTGGGTTTCAACCATGTAGGTTTAAACAGATACCATTTTGTAAACCTATAGAAGTACTTGAACATAAATAGATATTATTATTATTATAAAAGCTCTAGTATACGAGTCTAATAAACATTATATTGTGGTCTTTTTACTACTAACGTAGGTACATCGTTTAAATTTTATACCTGTATTTTATAAACGCCATTATAATTTACGGTACCTAAGATACATTGGAGAAAGTGATGTTTTATAACCATGCGTGCTTGTAAATAATCGTGTCTATAAAGCGCTACTTAGTTGCGAATGTCAGAAGCGATATTTGGCTAAGTATGCAATCTAAGAATCAAGTAGACAATTTATTGTAATTGCATATTCGTGAAGCGGTATGTTTGAGCTTTAATTATTCTTCAATTGTTTGTTTTGTTTTTTGCTACTTTTTACCTTATTTTCCATCTGTAATTTGTGCTACTTTATCATTTGTTGCAATTTAATTTTAATTAAACGTACAATGACTCCTCACTCTCACAGGCCTGGGTCCCAGCAGTGGGAATATTATAGGCTGATAATAATGATACGAAGTATGTAAAAAAAAAACATTTTCTTACTAGTACGTAGGTACCGTCTATTCTAACATTTGTTTTTTAGTTTATTATTAAAGCTTTATTATAAAGACATTTTGTTTGAATAGGACAATTGAATGCGTCGTTGGTCAAGTGGCTTTCTGGGTTCGATTCGCAGGTCGGGCAAAGTATTATTGTATATTTCCATTAGGAAATTCTCAATAGCAGCCCGGAGTCTAGAACCTATGCGCGGTTAGTGGTAATAGGCTCGCTCCTTATTACATGGGTCTTAGGTAGGTATAAATAACTGGTTAAACGAGGTGCACTATACACCTCTGATTATCCTATCGGCGAATATAGGCATGATGTTATGTTCTTATGTTAGGACAATCGAATGCCTGTCGAATATTATCAATTCAAACGTCAAAGCACTATTATTCGGAATTCCTGAATATTGATCTGAATTTCTGTATGTGTGGGCCCATCAACATTTGCATTCGACCCATATAGTAAAACTAAATGGCATAACGAACATTATGTATACCTACCCATAAATATTTACAATATTGATCAGAACGACATAAATATGTTAATATTGCGCCAAAAAAACAGTAGCAAAAATTTTCGACTTGTTAAATCATGCAGTCAACCGAGTTAATATAATAATAAACTTGGTTAAAGTATCAAACTTCAATGAAAAATTTAGAGTCGGTCATAAAGTAGCAATCCCAAAGTTTTACCGCTCAGAAATTATGCTGGGTACTGCGAAAATGAAACGACAACGTTTTTTGAACAATGAATTTCAGTTAGCGCGAAACAACATTATGTACACTCGACGCCATTGACGGTCGACCACTTTTCACCCTTATTACTAAGAACATAAGGGTGAAAAGTGGTCGACCGTCAATGGCGTCGAGTGTACAAAGCGCTCAAGGAAAATTAAGTAAAGAAAATGATTAAAATTAGGAAGTGACTCCGCGACCGCCGCCGTGACCTGAATTTGCAGCCGCCGCTGGTTGCTAAATTGGCAGCCGGCGCTGACATTGGAAAAAAGCGGGAAATGGGGTTGGCAATTTGGCATAATTAAAAAAAAAAATCATTTGAGTAACATACCTAACTAGGGTCCAAGAGCGAGCGAAGCGAGCTCGGGAACTTGGACACCCCGACACGGACAATTTAGGTTCGAAGGGGTTGACGGGGGCTTCAGTGAGCGAGCAAAGCGAGCGAACGGAGCCCAGTCAACCCCTTCGTGTTAGGTTACTTTTAACCTTGCAGACAGAAATAAGAGCCCCGCGTAGCGGGGCTCCGTCGACCACCTCCCTCCCTCTTGTAAAGTCCAAAAAAGCTGTATTTTGTTTTACATTGATACTGTAATTTAAAAGTCAGTCTAAGGTAGATAATTCTACTTAAAACATCTACTTAACCTGCTGCTACGGTAGTTTGCAATTATTTTCGTCTGGTATCACTGCTACTCCAAGGCTAGACCGGTTCCCAACGGCGTTATTTTTGGGAGCCGCCGCCGGCTGCGGAGGCGCTCCCTTAAAATTAATTTATTATACATTACAGCACATTTTCTAAGTAATTATCTGGACCAAATTTTTCACGAAACTGGTTACGAGGAATCTGAACATTAAATAGCAATGAATAATATTTACATTGAGTAAATACTAAAAAAATCCCGAGGCGAAAAACATAAGAATAAATTGCCTTTACTAGAAATCGAATCCCGGAGTCAAGACTCTGTAGTCATGTTTACTGTAATCGCAAATGTTTATTTTTGAAAATAAAACCTTTAAATAATGTCAAATCCGCTTTCAAAAAGATCACAATAATATTTTGTGTGGAACAGTTTCGGAAGTCAATACCAAATAAAACCAAATAAAAAATCAGACATGTTTTATCTTATCCAGCTTTCACTAAACTTTCGGCTAAAATAACACATCTAAAAATAACTTCTTTCATTTCGTACCTACGAGTTCAGAAGTTGGAACACACAACAAAAGTTGCGTTCCAGAGATCATATCCACAGTTTTGCAGACAGTTTGACACGCAACTTCATCTCATCAGACGTTTATTTTTACGATGTTTGTTTTGAATTCTTTCGGTTTAGTTTCAGCGGCTTGATTAAAAGAAATATTTATTTCAGTTGAGCAATGTTAAGGAAAAACAAGTATAATTTGGAGAAAAACAGAAAACAACTGTCAGTGTAAATTTCGGGGAAGTTGTTTGATGATTTTTATCGTTTGGTCAAAATACTGGTCTAATTATGCACGGTCGTTGGAGAAAACATAAAACATGATAATGGACCTACACACGAAACATGGACGATAAATTAAAATTAAATTAAAAGAATATTTAAATCTAGTCTTCGGATAAATCATGCGATGAGTTATGTATGCAATTCTATTATTCAAATGTTGAATGTGTAGAATGTAGATATTACTTCCTACCTCTTTCTTAAACTTTTTCGAAATGTTGCTTTGCTAGTGGTCGTTTTTCTTAATTCTTGGCCCAGTTTTATGCATAAATATGCCACTGCGTATCTATACTAGCATAATAAAGATAATCTAGTATAAAATGCAGATGTTAGTTAATATATTTACTGTTTCTGTTTAAAAATTTCATAAATCGCTCAAACCATCATCATTCAACGATAGGAACCATTTAAAATATAATTTATAACTATTTTTTATCAAAAGCCTCACCTTTCATTTGCGACCTTAAACAAAAACTTTTCAAACAAAATCGTATATCCGAAATTCATTGAGTAACAAATGAATATCCGATAAATGGTGCATCATAAAAGCCTATCACCGATACAGTGCCGGCGCTTTAGACGGCTCGTAATTAATAAAAAATAAAAACTGTCGAGCGATGGCCCTAAAACGCATTTAATTCTTGATAAGGGTAACAAATTGGATAAAGATAGTACGACCATCGGAGACAGAGAGATCGTAAGTGCATTGCCGTGATAACTCATGTGTGATGGTGACAGATTTGTGTGGACTTTTTTCGATAAATAAAATATATTCTGCTAAAAATTTTATGCTTGCGTGACGTTCCATTTTTTATGCACGAAAGTGTTTTATGAATTCAGTACTTTGCTTTGGCTTTGAGTGTTACTCATGCTATTTGTTTTGATTCAAATCGACCTCACGCTATAAGTCTATTTTAAATAAAGTTATTTATTCATAACAGGCTATAATTAGCTATAGGTTTTCACAATGGTTGCAGATTATATTAAATAATAGCCAAACATAAAATATACTAATACTGATAGTTTTTCTTTTTCTTTTTTTTTTTTAAACGTTGCCCCACACTAGGATTTCTCCTGTGTCGTGGGTGCGTTTACAAACACAAATTTTCACATACACAAACAGCCAGACTAGTATGCATTGCGGGAATCGAACCCGCGACACGTCGCGCAGCAGCCAATCTCTCAGCCACTGCGACAACCGTGCGGTCAAAGTTAGTATTATACTGAATTTATAATAATGCTTATATTTTAGACCTGTGATTAAAATAATCATCGATTTGAATAGTTGCGGTAAAATGCACACGTTTAGTAATAAACGTTGACCGCACGCTAAAATGCTTTTACCAGCTAAATAGGTTAGTTTTATTAAAATTTGAATTGTTACTTTTATTAATATTTATTATTGAATTTATTAATTAACCTATCAGCTTTCCAATATTATTTTTTGTAGGTAAATGGAAAATGAACGTAATCGTCATGATTGACTGACGGATAAACAATCATAGGCTCGTATTACAGAATGCTACTCAAGCACAGATCTTGCCTTGATCATTTAATTGGTTGAAACTAGTTTTAAGTAATGCTTAAAGACTCGAGCATTACTTAAAACTAGTTTCAACCAGCGTTAAATGAGTTAGGTTCTAAAATATGAACCTTAGTTTGTTTTTATTAGCAGACGTTGTTCTGTTACCTATATCCTTGATGTTCCCTTAGTCACTTTTTATGTCACTTATATTCACGTATCTTATTCACTGTTGGAGCTATATGGAATATCTTAATCGACTTTGAAGCGGAACTATCAAATCTCTTTAATTTTTTGTCTAAATTCAAGCAACAAGGAAGAAAATCTTTAAGTGTGAGTAAATCCACAATATTCTTTCGTTTGGCCTTCACAACCACTTCTCAACATTGTACCCGTGATGTTTGTAATCTTAAAATGTCAAAGGTATTTAATTTGAATATCATGTCTTATCTCATTCCCAACTATTGAACTTATCGATGAAATATCTTTCGATATGAAATGTGGCCTCTATTATTCTGAAGGGATTGAAATCTACCTTTATTCAATTTTAAGGATGGTTCGATATTTTGTTTTATGTTGCTTTTTATTTGAAACGAGACACGCTGTACTTTGCGATAGTGAAGTCTATTACTTAAGAGTGCTTTATTAGAGTAGACACAGGTGAGTCATGTTTATTTGTCGTAAAGAACGTGGACCAAGAGCCACAGACGAATACGAATATAAGGATGAAACTAACAGTTGAGAAGTTTTAAAACAATGGTATCAGGTTAAAATGATGGAAATACTATGAAGACGTTTTAATACAGCATTATAATTAAAATAGCATTGAAAATTAGGTAAAATGTTAAATAATTCTAATTTACGAATCATAATTTTACCTTTTTCATATTATAAATAAATATCATATAATTTTTATATTATTCTAATGTTTATTTATAAACGCAAGTGTAACCTGTACATAAATTGTAATTATATGTCGTCTTGGCCCTATCAGCTACTGTTTTATCGACTAAAATTCTAAAATTATTCAAAGCATTTGAATAACTAAACCTTTTAATTTCTTATTTACAAAACTCACAAAGCAATATTTTGATTAAGACTGATAATTTATTTCTGCAGTACAATATTGTAAAGAAAGAGTTCCGAGTCTCGTAACACTCGTTTTTTTGCTTTCATTTGTTTTATAGATACTCTCGATTTAATGCCAGCCCTAACTTTTCCAGTGCAGACAACAATAATATATCTAAATCAAGGCATTAAGACCCGATACACCGGGGCTATTACTCGGGTCGGTAATAGCTATTTGCCACTAATACTAATACGCCTTTGTGTGTCGCGATGTATATCTCTCTGGTCATTTCTTGCCAGATTCCATCTTTTCATAATGGTAAAGTTATTTTTAGAGTGCGTTTTGAAATGTAAACCTAAGAATATGTTCTAAGAGATTTATTCTGACCAATGACCATCCTATTTTTCTACGTAAAACCTAACCTTCCCGAGATTTTGAAAAACATGGGAAGCGTTATGAGATTTGTGTAAATGAAATCATGAAAAATATCAAACTTACCATGAAGTGCAACTACCTGTGCACAATATCATGAGAAGTATCGATGACTAGAATAAATCAAGTTTTAACGGATTATATCGCGTATATTACCTAAATACCTATTGATTTTTGTTTTTCCTGACGTTTCGAACACTTTGTTGTATGTATAATGATTGCGAAAACTTAAGACATTACTATATCGATCACTTAGGTATTTAATAATCTAGAAGAGAAAATAAAGACAAAACTTGCAATATTTTTTTTATCAGAGATTTGCTAAAAAGTCACCGCAGGAAATCCGGGTTAATGATCTATAACTAGTGTGTAATCATTAATGATGCTGTGATTCTTGGTGATTTTCTGTTTGGTAAAACACTTGAATATAAAGTAGGTAGTACTATGAAAAAAGAACAACTTTTCTCTCTGGTCGTTATTTATTCATAAAGAGTCACACTCTTAATATTATACGCATTTTATTATCTGAATAACGAATAGCTGCAATAAAGACTGATAAAAATATTCGTGAGCCGATCCATTTATTTCCACTAAAATCTACTTGTTAACCATTTTTACGATAAAACATTACGAAACCGTGTTCTTACATAATAAAAATTTAATAAAAGCGTATATAAAAATGATGTACGCTTATAATATTCAAAACATTTCTTATTCAACGTGCATTCTGATAAGACAGATATTTTTATGCACAATAAACACGTTGTTCCGAATTCCGGACCATTTTATTGTCATATGTCACGACACGGAACCGTAAAACTCCGTTAGTATTATAAATTCTCGTGTATGTTAGTCAAAAATGATTTGCATATTGTGGTAGTCGTCGCCTTTAACTGGAACCTTGCGTGTAAACCTGCGATAGCCGTGGGTTTATTAAAACGTTATTGATGGCACAGCTAAGTTGTTGTGTATCTTTATCAAATGCACGTTGACTTTGGGGAAAATTGTTGTACTTTTTATGACTTTCTGCTTTTTACAAAACATAAGCTTCTTTATCAGTCAAGGTAAACCAAAATTAAATTAATAGAATATGATTTTTGCAGCCAATATTTTGATGATAAATTGGACCAAAAAATATTGGCTACAAAAATATTATAACTTTGGAAAGTTAGATAACATTTTTATTTCTATTTTACTTAGAAGTAAATAGCAAAGTGACCCCTTAAAAGGTGAATGTAGCCTTAAAGATTTATAGGCTGGTTATCGGGCACCGAACCTCAAAGGTCTTAGGGTAAAAAACTGGTAACCGCTTATTGGAAAACGAAAATAGACGACCCTAACTTATTGCGTAGATGGATGTCGGTAGGGTAAGTAATATGTCTCATAGATACGAAAATACTTGATGCCGAGGTGAAAAGATTAGCCGATCAGGTTGTTAGAAATAAACAACCTTGACTAATATTTTTGAAAGCACTATTGGTTATCTATTGAACTTAATACTTTTGCGTATAGTAGGTGTTCCTACAAATTTTTAAGTTCCATAATTTTAATAGGCAGCAAAATCAGTTCATTAATCATTACATTCATTACATACCACCTATTAGGTAGTATAATAAATTATCTGTTGTCAACTAATTCATCAACTAACCACAGTATATTAGCGATGACTGGGATGATATACCTACTCGAAATATAGTCGAAATATTGAAAGTCACCGATTTACAAAAAAACATAGTAATATCCAATTCCTAATAAAGACCTATGTTCATCGTCAATGTGAAAGTAAATTTTAATTGCCAGCGTATTTAAACTTTGCCTCATGTTTTTTACCAACGCGTGAATGCGTAAATGAAAGCCAACTCCATCGCTGGCTTTCATTTACGCATTAAAGCGTAAATGAAAGCCAGCGATGGAGTTGGCTTTCACAATTTGCGTTGGATCTCCCTCATTTAGGCGTGCCAGCTCAATTTAAAAGCACCCCCACATTTGCGTAATTCGGAAACCCAAAAAATATTGCCAGTATTTTGCATGTTACTGCAGTAATAACAATAACTGGAGGGTGCGATCTGATGTTTACGATTTTCTAGGGTGAGTCTAGTTATCATGGAAATAATGGTTCCATTTTCCTCAATACAGAACTGTTACTAGTGTCATCGTTATGAAAAAAAAAATATTTTGATGGGTTAACATTTCATGATACCATATTTGGCAAAATATTTGCCAGTTGCAGAGGTCTATTATAGTGTATCAGAATATAACCCAATTTTGCACCCAATTGAACAATTCGGAAGTATTTTAGTAACTCAGAACACTTGTTAACTAGGTACAGTAAACTGTAACAGTTGCGGTCAATCTAACGCCCATGAGTTTTTTTTAGTACTATACAGTGCTACAGACAATTTTATTTAAAAAATTGGTCAAGAGCGAGTCAAGCTCGCACGATTAAGAAATGATAGTTAGAATTGATAGTATCTATCGGGAATTGATGATAATAAGTTTCTATATATTTTTGTTAAAAATACTAAACTATTTTTACCGCAACTGTAAGCTATTCTTTCAAATGATACCACATGCGTTAATTATGTTACGTTACTTAGTTTTCAAGAAAAACCTTTGTGACAGACGGACGGTTTTTCCTTCATGGTTTGGAACTCTACAAAGTAAAAACTTTAATCGTTCCTTAAAGTAAATATGATTATCGCTGAGTTGCAGAAAAGTTCATTAAGTTTTAAAGGAGACTTTAACAATAGAAATTGTATGGTTAATGCCTCCATTAAAATTTAATTATCTTTCTGCAACCGACCGTATATAGGATACAAATCTTATGACAATATTGTTTATAAACATTTTTTTTCTTAACTAGTTCTATTATTTAAAATCGTACCTATCTCCAAAGTTCATGGCAAAACTTTTGACCCTAGCAGCACAGTCCAACGAGTAGGCAAAGGTTTAATGAGCATTACCTGTCCACAGCTTTGTACGCTTGTAAATATGATTTTTGAGTAATTAGTACGGTTTTCCCTCGTCTGATTTGCACAGTTAAACCGTCCCCCATTTAATTTGAAAGGGACACGCCGTCAGTACGCGCTGCGTTTTAATCTTTATAACCGTTTCAGCTTTCAGTCTGTTTGAAAATATATGCGGAAAAATAATTAAGTTAGAGATTGCAGGGTTGTATTGCTACTGGTTTCGATAACTTGATATTTTTAACATGTAGGTATTCACTTTTAAAGTAATAAATACTTCTTTTTTGTTTTATATCTTTCTCAGAACGTGGATGGAGTATGTGATGGTATGTTAGTAGAGAGGATAACTCAGAATCCAACCAAGCTTAAGCATGCACCGCCATAAATAAGGAAGAAACTATCCTAGCAGTTTAAAATAAATTGCAGTGTAACTCTAACATTATTACGAGCGTCGAGACAAATTGTTATAAGCCCATAGATTATGTCATAATGCGCACTTAAGTAGATAAAATTATGCACATTTTCATATGCAAGTACCTCTGCTACGTCCCACATACTTCGATTGATTCGCAACGCGACCCACGCAGGCACATAAATCATAAATCAAATACGAACAATCACTAACGAACGTTATTCAAACATTGAAATTGAGTTACGAATAAAAATACATGAAACAATAGCAGGAGGCCTCTATCACACTTCAATTTGTCAAAATGTGTCAGAATAATACTGTTTGCGTTTCCTCGTTCCGTTGCGGGTAGTTCTCGTTCGGAATCCACACCCAGATGCGCTTTCGATGAATATTGTATTACGGGTAGTGGGAATACGGAAAAAAAGTTAAAACTGTTAAGGGGGTCCGAAAGAGTGCCGCTGCCGCAGGCTATCGCCGACGACACGCAACGCAGATTCGCTGAACGTTTTTAGTTTTAACCGATGCCTGTTTTTGTGTCCTTTGTCCTACGTTTCCACGTGCTTATTCGTTCGAATAACGTGACGAGATAAATACCGGCTTAGTTTAAAAAAAATATCGCATATCTTTCTGTGCACGCGTCCAATTTGCAGCGTTTTAGTGTTATTCCAATGGATTTTCGATTTTTATTTTTATAAAAATGTCAAATGTTTTATGAAACTAAACTATCTAAGTATTTATTTTAGTTAAAAATATTATTGTAGTTCTGTTAAAGTTTTCATTAATATCATAGATTAATTATTCAAATGCCATTAGCTTTAGGTATAAGACGAGCCGTTCCATTAATGTGGGTTGTATTAATATATTTTGTGCCATTTAAGTTATTTTAGCACTACAATAGTGTACAACATAATCCACAGATACATTTGTTTTATAATCCTCGAGCCATTTTATTTTATATTGTACAAAGCTTCGATTTTTCACACGAGTTTTTTTTGTTATAAATTGCGCGGCTCTCTGCAATCTATGCGACGCTTCAGTGAAACGGACGTCGCAATTAGTTCGCACAATATGTTAGTCGAATATCTGCATATTTATTGAAAACGGTTTGTATGAATCTCTAAAACTGGCGTGATGAAATTTTTAAAAATAATAGCAGAAAAACGAACATGATACGAAATCCGAACACAAAACCGACGGGGATTTAAAATGCACCCCGGTTTTGCATTTCTCATTTCGCAATTTAAAATCAAAACAATTAAATACACTGAATGAGGGTTAGGTGCCATCCGGAGGGTTCTTTACTTGAAATGCGCAAAATGTTTTTTCTTCTCCCTGCACATCTTGGTCCAATCCTTATTCCTAAAACGGTAAGGCTTAATATTCCGTAAAGTGTTAATGACTTCGAGAAGGTGTGATCAGTTTTCCACAGACCCCGTGAGTTATGATCTGACGAACTTCACAGCTGAAATCGCTTGCATTCTGATACTTTCATACAAAAATAGGCTTTATGTATTCATAATAGCTGCTTGCTTGGCAGGGAATTTTAGATTTTTGCATAATGTATTTAATGGTGACTTTCGCTTGCACATTTACGGTGAAGTATGTTGATAATTTGGAGCTTAATGAAGCGAGTCTGCTGCGTCGTCTCCGGCGGAAGATGGTAGAAAAATGCTCGCAGTGAATGCAAATTTTCTCCATTATTGTTTGTCTATTGTCCTGTTTATGAAGCGAGAAAGTGAAAATTTGCGTCGGTGCTTTTAAAATTTATTATTTTAAATAAAAAGCGACCGTATTCTTGTAAGTAATTGATTCAAATTATTTAGCGGTTTTTATTTCAAATGTGTTTTGTGTTAGAAAGAGTCGAAGTAACTGTTCTGTAAAAACCAATATTGCCAGTATATTCCCAAAAACATGAAACTGCCTATGGGTATCCCGCTGTCGATCCTGCCTAATATGGGTGTAAGCATTATTGACAAGCTACGATCATCCATCCATGTAATACCCAATACTTCCCCAAAGCGAAGCCTTCTATATCATTTATTTATCATCGAACAAAGTAATTTTGTCGAATCACGCCTTAAGTACTATACTGAATATTCCATCGGTGGTTGAACTTGAATTTTTAATTGTAATGGAGATTAGCAGTTATCTGATTCGGAGTAGAGCGCGCATTAGTAATAACATATTTATTTTGTTCGTTTGACAGCTGTGGGTGGATTGATCAACGAGATAACTAAAAGTGCCGGGGCCTTTAATGCGAACTAGAATGCTTATAACAACTCACTGCAACTGGTCTTCAATTACTGCTGTCTTTTGTTTTTTGTTCAGCTACCGAGGTGTTAGGAAAAAACAAGTTCTGATGGTTGTAATAATACTTTCTGTATAAGTGGTTAGGTACGGCAGTAAGAACAGAGATATAAACATTCCTCGTTACATACCTATTTCTTATGTTCCACTAATATTAGCAATAAATACCTAAATAGAATACATTTTTTATTTGTGATATGAAGTGAAAAATAATGTTCTAGAAATAAATAAAATACATTTTGAATCAAAATTGAACCGATTAAAACGACGAATAGGTACTAAACGAAGGACAGCAAGAACGACAGACTGACAGCAAATCGCGCAAAAACTAATCCATAAAGACGTGAATGACGCTATCCACAACCTGATATCAATCTTCAGATATCGGACCGCAAAGTGAATAGTCATCGCAAAAAATCCATCGTTTACAAAGGACGCGTGCCGATAATTCAAGTCATTTGGCGCACATTAGCACTCATGGTCCCCTTGCAGAATCCATTCGACTTCTATGTCGTCTGACGGTCATTAGAAAAACTGCATTTCACGTGTTTAATAACGTCGTCAGTGTGCACCCTACACAAGAAATCTATTAACGTCAACACGAATATTTTAATAATCCATCAAGTATTCAACCCCTTGTAAATGAAAAACGTTTTTCGGCTACAAACGTGTTGACAGTGCAAATTTTTGAGCATTCTATTTTGTCAAATATTTTATGGATTATATTTCTTTACTTTTTAAGTAACTTGAAGGTGGAATTTAATGTAAATCTGAAATAAAGACTAATGCAGCTATTTATTTATACAATAAATATAAGCACTTAGTTAGGATTAGATGCCATTAAGTTCTTTATTTTAAGCTAAGTGGAAACAATTCTGAGACTAAAACTTAAGACATTAACAGGTACTATGAATAAGTAAAATGTTAACTTATTTTTTATTAACTTCAACTAAATGAGATCTAAAATGGGCCGTTAAAGCTTTAGCTTTAGTGTTTTTATAACTATCTGCTTAACAAATTAACTAAGTAGATCAGGATAGGTATTCACAACCATTCGACAAGCTTCCGTGTCGGTAATGACATTCTCGGTTCTGAAAGCGGACAATCGAACAAGTGTCATTACCGACACGGAGGCTTGTCGAATGGTTGTGAATACCTACCCAAGTAAGACAAATCTTGCCTAACCATGTATGTGTACGATAAATCTTCGATGGCACTACAGCGAAAAAGACTTACCTTTGACGGAACTCATCTCCGACAAAACTTATCTCCGATAGTCAGATACCCCGATAGCTAGTGGATTCGGGGAGTAAAGCTCCCCACAATGAAAAATAATTTAAAAACCGATAGTTGTTAAAAGAAGCGAGTGGTACCGCGACAGCGGCCGGTGGGTGCCAGAAACGATTGACCAATGATATTGTGATAAGTACTAAAAACGAATGAAAGATTTTTTATTAATAGTTTAATTACAAGCAAAGTATAATCGATTTTCGAAGTACCGTATCTGACTAGCGGAGGTAAGTTGTGTCGCAGATGAGTGCTGTTGGAGAAGAGTTCCGTCGGAGATGAGTTCTCTCGATCACAGTTCAGTCTTACGCTGTAGGTGTCTGTCGAAGTTCAGTCATACACTCATAAAGACTGAGGGTCTTCTCTGAACTAGGACATTGTTAAGATTTAAAGCAATCTTAAAAACCTTCATTAAAATAAACCGACAGAAGCAACTTAAATACACAAATCTCAGCTATTAATAACACGTAAAAAATCAATACCTACCTATTAATACAAATAAAGACATTCATAAATTAAATTGTTGTTTAGTGTCAATGATTAAGGACACAAATTGTACCCCTAATGAGTTGCGCAATGCAAAAGGAATTTTCTGTCTAGACACAGTTGCTTAATGGGTGCAAATCATTGCAAATTGCATTCCTGGAACAATGTTGGATGACGTTTTTAATAACCGTAGCACAGTTGTTTCGTCTTGGATTTATTATCCACTCATTGTTCTAGAATTTTCTTACGGGAACAATTAGAAGTGAGGTTTTTATTTCTCCACAAACGTTTTTTTTTTGTAATTTATTATGACGTTCTCAATTTCTGTATGATTTATGATGTCAATCTCATGTAGGTACCTATGATTGATCTAAGTTTTAATGAAAGCACTAAGTACTAGATAAAATGGTTTTAGTTTAGCAAAGTAAAAGCAATACATGAATACAGAAAGATTTTGACATTGAATGTTGACGATCATCTTACCAATGACTTTGATTGGAAATTCTAAAGAGCCAACTACCGTTTGTGCCTATTATAGTGTATTTGCTTCGTATAAGAGCAATGCAATGTATCAAAGAATAATTATTATCTCCTTTGGTTGATTGCTTAGTAGTAAAAAGTGGTATCAAATATACGTTTAGTCATGTTTAGCGCTCCGTAGCCAAATGGCAAAAACGGGAGGGATGAAAAAAAAATATTTTTATCCCCCCCGTTAGTGCTGGATAGGTGTTTAAAAATAACATGAAGTTTTACAAGTAACTTTATATTTAGGTGAATATTTGACAATGAGCTTAGAAAGTTGACAACAATGTATCCCCCTTCTAACTTTCCAACCGCGTTATAAAAAAAATCTGAAAACTGAAAACCATGTAGCACTTAGTTAAACACTTTTGATGAATATTAGTAGGTATCAGTATCAAGATAGGTAGGTACGTCAATTCGTTTTTGATATATTCGCTTTTTTCAGTTTTGAGTTTGCCAACCGCAAAAATAATGTTATATTTCATAATAATATCTGTGCCTCCTGTGATAAGTGATACAAGTCAAAAAACGTCATTTTACAGGACAGCAAAAACAAGTTTAAAAAAATCTAGTTCGTTAATTAAGTGGGCTATGTTATATATCAGTGCACTCTTTTGTAGAACAAAACATTTTCTTTCTCTATATAATTTAGAGTTTTTGATAGATATTTAATTTTGGAAGTAATTCATGAAAAACCTGCGACTTGTAACTTTTACTTAGTTTTTTATGTGCTAAAATTAAGTTAATTATGATACTTGTACAGTTAAATTACGTTGCACCAAGCTTGCACCAACAAATTGGCTTAGTGTAAACTGATATACATGAAGTTAAAACGTCTAATAACTCATTAGAATAATAATTCTAGCAAAATGTAGCAAAAGAATTTGTTCAAAGGGATATTACTCTAGTCACATCAAAATTCACGATAAATATACTGAAAAATAAAATGTGAAGTTAAATACAATAGCATTTAAATCACGAAGCACGAAAAATAGTGTGTTAAGTGACCGGTTTTGGGGTTACAACTTGACAAATATCGATTGTCACGAATTTTTTGCCAAAATCCCTATAGTTGTATCACTTTGCACAAAATTATCTCCGAAACTATAGCAGATAGAAGAACGTGAGTTAGACCAAAAAACACGTTTTTTTTTTGATAATGCTCATGTGAAAATCACAAAAAGGGTACAACTCGAGTTATATCACTTAGCACAGGAGGCACAGATATTATGAAATACAAACTTGTATTTGCGGTCTGAAAACTGAAATACATCTTGCTACGGAACCCTACAATGTTGTTTTTTTTCTTTTACGTATGCGAAATGATATGTCAGAAATGTCTTTCAGTCGGAACTAATAACATCCAGAATATGTTCGTCATCATTTTATGAGTCTCGGTTTTTTGTCAAAACTGCCAATCCTCATCAAACAAATAATATTTGGGATGTTAGATTTTCATACTACGATAAAAAGTTCTTTGCGATCCGCCCAATCAATCGGAGCTTTTAATGGACTGTATTTAGAGCTAATGGCACTACCACAGACTACGTAGCTGCAGACGGGGAAATGTGTTCTCATTTTTGTGAGATCATTAATGAATTAAGAGTGTTTGCTACAAAATGTTTAATAAACATGCGTCCAACATGCAAGGATATTACATACTGAAATGAAGTTTCGAATAGTTATCATTTAAAATTGAATGCACACTTATGTAAAATATCTTTGAAGTTGGAACAAAATATAGAATATAGCATGATCTAAGAATGTAACAAAAAATAGTGACGCGGTAACTGCTAGTCTTTGGAACCTCACCTAAATTAAGCATCAAGAATCTGATAGGCTTAAATTGAATCACTTTTGATTGAAGGCCGGTCACTGTATCGACACTATTTGTAGCACAAATTAATTAGATGCGGCTTGATACCCACTGAATGCTTGCTTAGCTTCCGACATTAAAGTATGCAATTAAGATCGCACATAATGATAAGTAGCTATTTGAATTTTCGTTTCAAATTATGCTGCGGCTTCAATTTGGGAGCAGTGGTGACGGATTGTAATGGCCTCGACTTACGAGTGTGGGTTCAAACCCAAGCAAGCACACAGTTTACATTGTTTCTGCAATTTGTTTGATTATTACTGCTCTTAAAAACGGTGAAGGAGAACATCGTGAAAAAACCGGAATAATAGAACAAAAAAAAATCGAAGACACAACCATCCACCAACACACACAGCCACCGCACCGTGATGGATTATGGCCAATTCCCCCTCACACAGAGGAGGCTTGAATAACGACAGCGGAAATATTAAAACTAATTAAATAAGCTATAGGTGTTTTGTTTATATGCAACTATATTGTAACTATATGTATTATGTAACTATATTTCTAAGATTGTTTATCTCTAATGGATTCTAGCACGTAGGTATACATCTTTATGCATAAAACAAGCTTTAACTGCTTCGAAAATATTCTCGTATTAATTCAATTATTTATCATCGATATTATATTAAGTTAAGAATTCTACGAGCATTCCCGATGGATTTATAATGATGATATAACTTAATGCGGCCACAAATCAATATTAATTTCTGTTGCAACACCGCATACAAAATAAACCGTAATTTGTATTCGGCAAATTCGTATTATCACTAACGTCTCGAGTTATTTTCAATTAAACGAATTGATGTTTATGTTGATTCATGATCGAAAAACAGTGGGGAACCTCCCGCTTCGCACTTGTGTACAAAACCTGAACGCTACCTTTAAAATTCTTTTAAAAATAAGTGGCAATCAAATATAAAGGTTATTTTAATATGCAGTAAAATTTGAAATCAATTTCTTTTTGAGTCATAAAGAGGCGTTTTAGTGGGCTTTCTCGTGAATCATTGCGCGGAGCGTTATTCCAATCCAGTGTATGATTTGTTGGAATGAAGTAAGTATGGTCTCAGCAAGAGATGTCGTAAATCAGTAGACGTGACACCCTTATGATTCGTACAGCTGCACAACGCCGTCGAAAAATAAGATTCCAGTACGGCACAATGAAACAGGGTTTTTTAAATATTTATTACGCTCTCGTGTAGCGCTGGCTGGGAGTTAAGTAAAATTGGGAATGTACGAATACACCCAAAAGGGAACATAGCCTTAAACATTTTTTATTGTAGGTTGTATTTGTTTGTTGTCATGTGAAATAGCATTATATTTTAATGTAGTTCAGTAATTACTACCATATAGTAATGAAACTTAAGATAAATAATTCACGTGTCCAAAGAAATATAGAACAATAATGATAATTAAATTAATTCGTATTAAAACATGATAGTTACTATTGTATCATATTAGCTTTAATTTATTAGTTTAGCTAAAATTTTTGTTTCTTGATTCTTTCTTTTGTAAGAACAAATCAAGAAACTAAACTTTAAGTTGGTGTAACCAAAACCCTATTACACAATTATGTAGAAGACCTAAAAGGCTTCAACAAGGTTTGTTGTTACTTATCACAAGTTCAACTTATCAATAAACTGAACTGAAGATTTTTAAGGTTTTTAAGATTTTTAAGATTTTTAAGGATTTTTAAGCTATAAGAACTTTGCTGTGAATTTAAATTGATGACAATAAAAATACTTTTTTTTATATTATAGGTATATTTTATTTTTTGCCTGCATACTCAACAATTTCACTCACTCACTCACTCACTCAACTTCAAAAACTTAGGTAGTTCTCTTAGAACAACATCTATTCTACGAAAATTCAGTTTCGAACAAAAGCTAATAGAGTAGAAACAAGAGAACAAAGTAACCTGCCAACACAAAATAAACCTACGTCACACAGCAAATATTTTCCATCCGTTAATTTGTCGGTAAACGATACATTGTCTGATGTAGGACCTGTAACTGATCTGTGTAAGTAAATACAGTGAGGCTCAGTAATTTGTTTTAGCCCGAAAACCCCTCCTTTCGCATCAATCTAACAAAGACGTGCTGATTGAATAGTAATACAAACCCAATAGAAGTGGGAGCCAAATATCCATAACACGATGCCTATATTTTTATCGTTAGCTTTCAATAAGAATAATGAGAGTTTGATTCTAGATCTTTTTATTTTTATACACTTTGTTGTACACCAAATATCATACGCAAGAAAGATATTTAAATTAACAATGTTTAATGGGCGATTTTATCGCCAAAAATCATGATCTTTTCTTTCTAGATAAAATAGTAAGTTAATTAGTAGTAGTAGGAACCTTTGTTTATGTTAATATTAGATTAATTTTCCTACAATTCCTAATCCTAAAATTCTGTCAGAAAATTAAATCATTGTTTGCGGTGATCGCCCTTTGTTCAATCTTGCCTGACTATCAATTCTCAAATGATGTAGGTACACCAAAGAGAAGATCTCTTCTATGTAATATTTTGCTTATTGTTATTCCCATTTCGATACCAACATAAATCACCATACGTGTTCCTAATAAGTTGTACGAGCCAACTGAGAACCTGAATTTCCTTTGACGTAAGTAAGTCTTCCAAACTAGTAGTTACTTACAAACTATTGCAATTTACACCCGACAGCTTATCGCTGTGAGTTCAAGTCAATGCATTTCGAATTGCATCTCGTATATCGCATACTGCTTTGAAGTTTGTTAATTTCTGACGGTTTCTGTAGACAATAGCTACGTTCTGATGTCGATCACTCCTCTTCTTTCAAGAAGTTATTCATAGTATTTTGTAGGTATTCAGTCAATGGATGTCTAATTTTAATTGTGTTCAACTTTTGTCACCATATTTGTTTTTTGGACTTTTGGAAATTTGAAATACTGAGTTGTGTTGTTAAACACAATCATAAGACATTTCAAAAACAAATGTCACAGATGGGGTCTGAATCTGAACCTGGAACATCTGCTGTACCGTGGCATGGCTCTCACCAACTGAGCTACTGTGTCTTTGCCTGAATCAGTTGAACCGAGTTTTCTTGACACCGAGTTGAGATTCTCTTCTAAAATTGTATACCGTAGCTGTTGCAAATCACTGGCTCGCGTCATGTGGCTCTTATGGTTATTAATATTAGAGATAAATTACAATGATTAACGTGTGCTGGTGAAATGTAACATACCTACTAGATGTACACCTGCAGCTTTGCTCTGTATGTTGTCTTAATCATACATAACTAAAAAGTGATTTACCACTATTTCACCACCTCGGTCCTGTTTAATTTATTTACCTGATATTTCATACAAATTCTGTAACATTTTTTAATAATGTCCTATTGAACAGTATATAAATAATTTAATGAATTGCGAGATCAATGGTTTTTTTCTTTTTTTCATGTACAGAAGCGATTGAAGGGATAAGAACGTGACGATGCAGTTTACATCTGTTAGTGGGTGAGTTGGTAGATTAGTAATCTGTTTCCAATTTATACATTTGCCTATAATTGGATGCTTTTGTTAACTAAATTAATCTAGATAATATTAAATTACAACTCATATCGTTATATTGTCAGTTGATTGCAGCGTAATGCCGTCATGGTAGGTACATAATTTGTATTTATGTACACTCGACGCCATTGACGGTCGACCACTTTTCGCCCTTATTACTAAGAACATAAGGGTGAAAAGTGGTCCACCGTCAATGGCGTCGAGTGTACGTTTTTGTAGTATATTAACTATTTGTGCACGTTTTATATACCTGTTCCGGTTTTTTGTTCTCTATCGAAATAAATTATTTGCATTGAATTTAAATTATAAGCCTTCCTAACTATTTAACACATTTTTCCTACATTAATTAAATCTGTGTATTCTATGGTTATAACATTATTACAGTTAGAAGCAAACACAGGCGTGCAAATGGTTTTTAAAAACTATATGTTTCAGCATCTCTGCTGATTTCCTCCCTTACTTTAACACGCTTATAATGTTCCCGGAGAATGAAAACGCCAAGCACGTGCTGGCTGAAGATATAAAGTACAAATATGTAGGTAGTACCTGGATACAGAAAAGTGACATAGCGGAAAAGCGCCATTTTCAATTTTTAACGCAACCTGCTGCTTACAAAAGGTCGTTAAGTATAAAGCGATATTTATTCCGGTTTTCCTTTTTGTATGAATAGATAAATTACTTCTAAAATTTGGGAAGCCTAAAACATTATTTTAGTTCTCTTATCTTATTCTTCTCTTATCTAAATAACAACATGCGTAACCTTCAGAATTATTTAATGTCTCTCAGTTGAATTTTGCTTGAATAAATTTGTTTATTTCCATATCTAGAACACGTTCAAGAGAAATAAAATCAGACAATAGGGCAACATTATTGTAAAAACTAGGCCGATAAGACCAAAATAGGTTTATTTTAAAATAAAGCATCGTTAAATTCATTATTGGTATCTAGAGAGACAACAATTAATTAAAAATAACGCGCAACGTTTCACATTTTGAGCAAATCGCTTAGCGAGAACATTAGGTTCGGCTCATAGGCTTTCAAACGCAAATTGTACGTGAAATTCGACAGCAACGATTTTGGGTCGCGAAAACCAGATCATTCTGATATCGCGCTTAGTATACTTGGATTAGTTCCTGGATAGTCGAACATTATCGAGGATGCTACCAGTATTTACTAAATGTATTCAAGGCTTTTACTTTATGTGATCCATGTTATTTTACGAGGCTTTGTTTGGGTTGAGCCTAAGTGTCCCATTTCTGAATGTCCTAACATGGGTATTATCCTCGGAACAGGCTTTTGAATTTTGTTTATTTCGAGGTTCTTTAACGATTTGGGTCACATAATAAATATAACCTATTTGAGAGGAGACTCGTGTATAAATAACAACCACGTGCATCGATCGATCTACAATAGACTAAGCTGTGATTGGAGCAGCCAGTCTGTGGATGGTAAATGATAAATGATATTTATTTTGTAAATAGGTTAAAAATAACACTTTTACACGTCAACACATTTTTTAAGCTAGATGAGTTCGGTGTTTCCTATATGACTACCTTTGAGAAGAAACACCGAAACAAACTCAAAGGTTGATGTCTCTTTTAAAGTCCAGACAATTAAGATAAATTGTGTAAGAACCATGCAGGTTAGTCTGAAATGGCCTTTAGAGGAAAGAGCCATACAGATTTGAGTGGACCTGACCTGACTGTGCACGCATGTGCCGGGTATCGTGGTAGCTCAACCCAGACTTAGGGAGCTCAACGACCCGACGAACATTACCATCAGAGAGGACATTTGGGTAGGCCCCCTAAAGTACTCAAACTGTCAGACTGAACTTGAGATCTATAACAGTAACATAATAACCCACATAGTACTCACATTTACAATAATTATAATCAATATATTATCATTATTATCACATTCAATGTCATTTTGTATATAAATTGTTTCAAAAGGAAACATTCAATGTCAAAGTGTATATAGAAAAAATTATATGATGATGACCATTCTTTATGACTCAAACGGTACAATGAACCATTTGTTCTGGTTGTCATACAAAATATTTACGACAGTCGTTAGGTACTAGTCAGAAGTCTGAAAGCTTTGAATCTTACGATTGAGGAGTAGTTGGGTTTCGGAGGCAGTCATTTTATGTGAACTACTGATTTATGCCGCACTCAAGGTTTGAAGTGATAATTATCATGATACCTAATTATCTTGATAAATATAGGTTGATATTATTATAAAATTAATCGTAAACATAAAACGTGTGCATTAGCACTGTCGCACCGTGTATCTAAAACACGATTTCCCACCTCTAGATGTAAATAAATTAGTATTGGACTTATTTTAATAGTCTTGTTTGAAAAATATGGGTATATTTTTTTGTGTATACAAGAATTGTGGATAATTATTATATACTTATTGGAATAATTATCATATACTTATTGGAATAATTATCATATACTTATTGGAATAATTATCATATTACAATAATGTTGCCCTATTGTCTGATTTTGTTTCTCTTGAACGTGTTCTAGATATGGAAATAAACAAATTTATTCTTCTTACTTATTGGAATAATTAACGATATAATTATATCAAAGAAAATAATTATCTTGATTAATAAATTTTACCTTGAACGCACTTTTTGGTTAGGCTGGACTGGATGACTCAACATAATGATATAATGGTAAAATACAGAAAAGTAAATAAACGTGTAAGTACCGGAATAGCCTTCGATAGGTGCCTATGTTTAGATAGAGTGCACGTCCATTTCCCAGTAGCATACATTATTTCGGACCACTAATGCTTCAGCTAGCTGTGTAATGTCTTCCTAAAATAGAATCGGCCTTTTCCCGTGGGGTGTCGTAAAAGGCAACTATGCTTGTGGTTGGGCCTATGGTCCAGAAATGACCTATCACCAGATTCATAGTATACTTGTAATTCAATTTAAAGAAAGTTTGAACAGAGTGTTGAGTGTGAATTGCAAACCATTGCGTTAATCGAGTAAACATCCCTAGAAGTGAATCAAATGGAGCAACCAATCACATGCCTTAGCGTCTTCACTTTCAAGTGCGATTTAATGCTCTTCGACTATGACCACAATAGGTACTCAGAAGCTAGTGATCGGAAAGGACACTGGCAGACACCCATAGAACGCTGGGCTTCAGATTGTGTATGTCGGTACAGATATGAAATTAGTTTGGTGTGGTCGAGTATTTCAAGAGTATTTAAATTCATTTTTTATTTGTGTTTGTACGTAATTGGGTTAAAGAGAAATCTTCGTATTTGTGACAGTGAGCGTAAGTATGGTGTGAATGATCCAATGAAGTACAGCCCGACTAATGAGTTCTCAATTCAAAGGTTTTAGTTGCTGTCGACATGATATTCTGTGGAGTGTTCACGCGCCAGCCAGCATACAACCGTTTTTGTTTTATTGGTTTTTTCAAAATGTCAACGGCATAATCATTTTATTTCTTATAAATTTCGATTTTTGATTCTAATTTGATAAATTAGACAAAGAACAATTAAAATATATTTTTATTTTTGGTTAAGCTTTTATTACTGTACCATATCAAGCCCAAAACTGCCGACGTCCTTTGGTCTATTTAATGAAGTCGGTTATTAGAAAAGTGTAAACCTAAAAACACACTTCAACTTGCTCTTCGAGGACCTACATCCATGAAAGATATTCAATATGCAAATAAACAAGTCTTAAAGACAGTTTTAATGGAATGGACTGGCTCAAAACCGGTGACTTAAAGGCTCATTAAGCTAATGTGGTACCTAATGATCATGTGTATACAAATTGTTGAAGAGATCTTTGCTCAACTTCCGAGGTCAAGCAATCAAAATGGGGAGGTTTCACATCACGTCAACCAGTAAATGTCCTATTGTATTAATAGTACCAATATTAGGTATGTCTTTGGTGGTTCTGCCCAAAAGACATAATATTGCTACTATTAACACAATATGTCTTGTCAGATGGGTTTACTGTTTAACCAACAGCATTAGTAGAAAGGAGGGTGCTGCTGCCAACTTTAAAAAAGTCCGTGGTCGCGTTTTAATGATTTGGTGTAGGGGTAGTCGGTTTTTCTCCAGCAACTACACAATGAAAAGCACATCTGAAACAGGTATTAAAAGTAATCCACTTTTTCAATCAACCCAGGGCGTGGTAGCCAAGCTTTCAACAATCAGAATCACAACACAAATACATAACTATTGGCGTATCACCGCAGCACGCATCTTAGTGGGCGTATCTAAGTGTTTACTCTGATCTTTGTACGTCTCGACAAAGCAAATACTTTTATCATTATTTACACAGTGTTCAGTTGCCGTCTACCGAATGCTCATTGAGTGTTTTTTTATCTCGTTGGCTCTTAACAAATAAGAAAATATTCGTTATTGTCTTAAGAAGGCCTTTGAGTACGCGTAATGATGCGTGCTTCTTTTACGCGAGTCTCGAAAGATATTTTTTGTAAGTTTTATGACCCTTAATAGTCAAGTTTACGTTGGAAAGATCTGTCATGTTGGCTGCAGTTGACCTACCAGTAGGGGTCAAGAACGGATAGCTGTTTGGTATATTGGATATGAACTTTTACAAGATTTAAGAGTTCCAAAAATCAATATTGGCATGATGAGTATCATCATGATATGTCAGATTGAAATAACAGAATATATTCGTAATAAACGGTGCTTAATGTTGGCACTGACACTGTGTTTAGTATAGAGACCTCGCCGATTTCCAAAAAAAAAAACTCAATTTAACTTTAACAGTCTTACCCAAATCCTCAGAATCAGCCCTTGAAAGACGTTCCATCACTGCTTTGCAATCCACCAATGAGGTAAATTATTTTTATTTCTAGAAAATTAAATTTCTAAAATATGAATATAATAAACCTTAAAATGATATAACGACGCTTCATTTAACGATTTTATTCATAAGGATTAGAATACGTACTTAAGTAGCATGAATTTGACTTGTCGTGCACGCATCATTAGAAAATAATGCCAAGACCATTAAAACGAATTTGTATAAAAACCACCCCTTGTGTAAGAGGGAACAAATTGAGACAACTTTAGAATTCACACGGCGGAAGCGAATTTAATTTATCGACATCTCATTCAAAGACGTCTCAGTTGCGTCTAACAACAATTACAAATATACCAACTACTGTGACACTTACAACAAACCTTAAGCCTCAAGAAATAGAGTACAAAATGTCTTAAATCAGCTGTAAGATAAGTTTGTAAAGACAGTGCCGAAGTGACAGAACTTAATAGGACTTTAACAAATAGCTAAACATTTTGTAATTCGGGGAACATCTTGAATGCTTAGTTTACTTAACAAAAGATGGGCAGTCGCCCGTTTTGTTCCACGTCTCATCCCGATACCAACATCTGCCCTTTTTTTCTGAGACAATACCTGGCGAACTTGAAATAGATATTTGTTCAACTAGCCAGAAAATCGGGAGCCATTGTATTTTTGTAAAGGTGGTAAATGATTTGTTTGGACAATGGTATTTGGTATGGTTGCACATTGCACATTTGATGTAATACTTTAACACTCTTAACTTATTTGGATATGCGTGAAATATGTAGGCAGTTGATGATTGGATACACTTACAAAACTTGAAGATCTCATTATAGATAATAACAAGCAAACAATAGCTGTAATATTTGCTTCTGTTTTAGATTGAATAGGAGTTAAACAGGAAAATGTAAATTACCTATAGAATAATTTAAGCAGCTGTTACTGTTACCTATAGGTGTAAATCTATGTTAATTTTAGTTTCTATATAATAAGTGGCTGGGTTTACCAATACTTTCAAAATATGCAATAGTCAAAAAAATTCAAAACCAACAACGGGAAATCAAAACAGACAGTCATACACATAAATAAAAAATGATATCAGCTATGGTTTTCATAGAGCACACATAAGCGTTGTTTAAGCATCTAATAACAACACACTGGGATCGTTTAAACAATAAATAAAGGGGGCGGTGCAATATCTGTCTCGCGCGTACTGAGTGCAAAGCATTTGCATCGGAACTAAATGCGACGAAACGGCCTCCAGTGGAATTTAATAAAAATATCTTAGCACATCGCTTAGTGTTTCTTTAATATACAGCAGGGAGTATTGCAGAAATATATTTTCAGTACTTCGGTATGGAGATTGGGCCCCTGCCCCTGATATAAATGGGCGATATGTTATGTCGACTGTTTTAAAGTGTTTTAGTGCGCGAAATGGTCGGTTGCACGGTTGAGTCTTTTTACCCGACTGCGAGACGCAAAGGAGGGTAATGTGTTTATCAGTCTATGTATGTATGTATGTATGTATGTATGTATGTATGTTTGTTTCTATGTGGCGTTCTAGAGACCAAATGCGTAGGCCGATTTTGATAATTCTTACGTCAATCGATTCGTCTTAACCTTGCGAGTGTCACTAAAGACATAACAGTAATCAAAATTCACCACAGCGACAACCAGACGCCATATTGTCAAAATGAAAAAAAAAAAAGTTGATGAACTATGTCAAGTGGGGTGTCGTTGAATAGGTATTTAAAAATCATCTTTAGGTTCCTTTTATCATTTTTCATTTTAAATAATAGTTTAGGATATATAACGATTTAAAGTTGTTTAACAAAGCAATCATTCTCGCTAATTCTTACTTATTGATTTAAGTTTTTATTTCAAGTATTAACGATATACAAACAAAAAAGAAGATTACGAAAACATACATTAAAAACTAAAAAGTGAAAAATAAAAATAGTAAATTAAAAATTAAAAAAACCCGACTGCCAAAAAACAACCAAAAAGTTCAAAACAAGAGCACTTTTCAAGCAGTCTGATGCAGTTGGTGGCATAAAATCTAAGATTTAACACAAATAATTGCCACCAACTGCATCAGACTGCTTGAAAAGTGCTCTTGTTTTGAACTTTTTGGTTGTTTTTTGGCAGTCGGGTTTTTTTAATTTTTTCCGAGACCAATGTCGCCCGTCGCGTGTGCATTGCAAAAAGAAATTCATGCTATTATGTATTATATGACCAGTTCGTTAAATAAAAGTTCTCCTAAAGATTAGTCTTTGTAGATAATTAAAATAAGTACATTTTCTAATACGAATTTACCCTTAATAAAACCTAAAATAAAGTTAATTTCAAGCTAGAAGTCAGCTTTGAAATATTTGAACCTTAAAAATACTCAAACCTGCGCTTTATTTCACATTATTATGAAAATCTCGTGCCTAAAATAAAACAAGCTATTTAATTTCACGAGCCACCTAATATAATTGAAAAGTAGCTCTCTACACCGTAATGGAATCTGCACATCAACTTACCATATAACTTAATTAACTTGACCATTGCTGACTGACGCGGTTAAATGAAATATATCTCTCACTGAAATTAGCATTCATAAGCCAACTCAGGCGACATAAATAACATCTGATATTAGCTTTATTACGTGTGATGATGGCGATTACTTGCTATGGTATTGTCGTCTATGATTTTAAGCGATAACGCCCACCTGTATTCGGATATTGTTTTAGATTAGACATTTATGAACAAAATAACGCCATAAGAATAGGTTTCTTGGATTTGACGCCTACTGCAACATAGTCGCACGTTTTGGAATATGAATATTATGGTAAATTATAGTGCAATAGTGTGTTATCATAATCAAGTTTTGTAAGTTTGGTAGCGTCTAAGTTTCTTGTCTTGAACTATGTAATATGTAGATGCTACGTTGTACAAAGAAATGCATGAATATAAATACTTACTCTAAAATAGGTTGAATATTGTGTATTTTGTGTGTTAATTGTGTAATTTGTAGAATTCTAACAGGTCGAAATAATTACCGTGTATAAGTAATAGTTACTACACATTTACAATAGTTATCGTGTCAATAGTATACGTATGTAAATATAAATCAGGCATGCAGTAATGGATATAATTATAATGCTTAGAAATGTCTCATTAGGGCGTTTGTGCACTTATTCGTATTTTTACGTTTTTCATACATCATAAAAACGGTTAGGTATCGGATGTACCTATGTATCTAAGCTACAGTCAGTGCCCCTCATTGTCTGATCCCTCTTAGAATCTTACTATTTCTAAGAGGGGTCAGATAATACGGAACACTGGCTGCACAGTCAGTGTCCTTACGTAAAATGTACGTAAAAGACGAATACGAATTGATAACGGATAAGTGCACAAACGCCTTTAGTCAAGTAGTCGCAAACGATTGCTGAGCGTGGGGATCCTGGACTCGAGCCCGAGTTCGGGTTATTGGGATAATAGAACATTTTTAATAGCAGCTAGTGCCTTTTTAATGGCAATAGAATAGAAGTGCAGTGGTGGTCTAGTGGTAGCGGCCTAGTAGATAGATTTTGGTTTCAAACCCCGGCAGGCACACACTTTGTGCAATTTTTTTCATCACCACTGCTCTAAAAACGGTGAAGGGAAACATTGTGAGGAAACCATGTTCAACTAAAAATTCGAAGACATTATATGACGACCACCAACACGCATTGGGCCCGCGTAGTGGACTATGGTTCACTCCTCAAATCATAGAAACATGGGAGATGGGCCAAGGCGCTATTGAGCTTCTTTAATTTGAGCATTTTGGGCTTAGTACAAAAGTACATGCTGGCGACGAACCGAACACGATCGATGATATAAATACAGTGTTTTAGTTTAGTGCTAGTGTTGAGTGACGATTGACAGTGTTAGATTGAGGGTGTGCGGAATTTTTAATGTGTGGGAGATCTTTTTATTCACAAGGAGCGCTTGTAATCGTGTCGAAAAATGTACTAAAAGTGGCGACAGTTGTTCCGGTACTAATTTGCTATGATGGCATATCTCCTTGTTTCTATGATTTGAGGTTCACTCCCTCTCACAGCGAGGAGGCTTCGTGTCCCAGCTTCAGAGACATAACAGGCTGACTGTAAAGGTACGTATGTATGTTTTAAAATACCTTTCTATTCCTATTCTCTAACGAATTCTATCGAAATACCCAATAGGTCCTTAAACCTCTATCAAAACCACTCTGTATTCGAGAATCGACTAGTTATCTAGTTACTTTGAGAATATTGCTCTCCCTGGCCACAAATATGAAGCCCCGGTACAGTAAATATCATCTCGATAGATGTGGGGTATCTTTGACAACAACAGAGACTTGGCAAAGGATCAGAATTGTAATATAGGTAAGGAGGCTGCTTCTTTAAACAACTGGGGGGCAATATAAGTATATTTTAGTTTGGTAAGACTTGATAAATATTTCTAGTAATAAATCTTCTTCATTTTGAGTTTGAGGGATTATCTTGAGTCTTCTTTATTGAATAATATAAAACAAAGTCGCTTTTTGTGTCTGTCTGTTTGTTCACTAATTCACGAGTAGAAAAGAAACTGTTTCACCCAACTATTTTTTCATGCCGGTGAAACAGTTTATTTTTCAGCAAAAATATATTCTTAAGTGTTAGCATTTTCAACGATATTTCGTTTTTTCTGTACCATTTTGATACGGTACCTTAAAAAATACAACGAAGAGTTTTTGAAACATTTTGCATTTTTACTAAAGCCCATGTAAAAGAAACCGCACGAGCTCGAAACTGCAACGTCGCGGTATCGTGGGCTCCTCTTTGCTGCGACCGCAGAACTGTCATGGATGTCTAACCTATTATGACCCCTGTATATTCATGTCCTGTGATATCGTAACTTCACCTCAGTGTATCAACGTTCGGGAAGTTTCACTTGTAATATAGTATTACAAGCCCGCGACTCCGTTCGCGTGAACTTTAGTATCTTATGGGAATTTCAAAAAATCCTTGTCTACATCATAAATGAAACCCCTGTGCAAAATTTCAGCTTTCTAGGCCAAAGGGCTGAGCGTTAATGAGTCATTTAGTGAGTCAGGACTTTCTTTTTGTATGTATTAACTAGCTGTTGTCCGCGACTTCGTCTACGTGAAAATAGATGAAAAGTAGCCTTCTCCAAGTCCCTGGATACCTCTTTGCCAAATTTCGTCCAAATTCGTTCAGCCGTTTCAGCGTGAAAAAGTAACAAACATACATACATACCGCACCCACACACAAACTTGCGCATTTATAATATTAGTCGGATTGTTGTAATAAGCTATAACTGCTCAGGCCTTGCGATAAAGATTATCTTGCATCACTAGCCATAGGTTCCTAGAAGTAGAATATTATTATTAGTCTCAATAAAACCCCTCCTACATCCTAAAATAATAATATCAGTTGGAACATCAAATACATATTTTTATTTTTAGTTCTTCCATTACATGACTTTCTAATATTACGAGTATGTGGTTTCTAATTCTGATAAAGACCAAAAACTATTTAAAATATGATATGAAAAACAATATTTTCTCAAACTAGGATCCCGTAGGACAAGGTTTTATTACGGACCATAAAAACAAAGACTTTAACGTTACTAAAGTACAGGAACTCTAGCATAAAGTCCCTAAGTAACTATACTTTAAAGTTCCAAAGCCAGTCCCACTTTTTACTTAAAAATCGATTGGCCCGGTTATCCGAGCTTATTCAGGCGAGAATCCACTATAATAATATAACTTCGCTACTGAAGCTAGTTTCACAGAATATCGATAGGTTTTTATTAAAAACGTTTTCGTATGAGCTAAACCGTAGGAGCGTACGGCGTATGAAAAATGTGAAATCAAACTAAAATTGGTTGAAACGGTTCGGAGCTTGGAGGTGTTATTAATTTGATTTTATGGCTTTACTTCAGCTTTTCGATCGTAATTTTATATCGATTGTGATGAAATACCGTTATTGTTCTTTATGTTTTTTAGGATGCGATAAAATAGCTTAGTCACTCATAAACGCAGGTTTTCATTGTTTATATGCCTCATGAAAATAATAACGGCACCTTAAATTTATCTTCATTTTACCAGCCTGAATTTAAGGTTAGCTAAATATCCCAAGAAGGCTATCACAGGCTATCATAGTTTACTAAGTGACATGGCTAGTTTCGTATTATCAGTTCTTTGCCCATGATATTACAAGCTTCCAGTTTTATGTGAGAGACTAACCTCTTTAGATAACCAAGTTTTCGAAATAGTATATATAGCGTATAATACTATCAGAGACGGTTTGTTAAAACTAATAATACTGCTGAAACTGATCCTTGGAACGCCCACGGGAGTCGTAAGGGTTTAGTCTATTTTTAGTGCGGAACCGCATAGGTACAAGCGTTAAATTACAATTATGAAAGAGGTTTTTTTTTTTTAGAGGTTATGAAAACGCATAGGAAAGCTTTTATTTAAAGGAAAAATAAATAAAGCCGAAATCGCAAAATCGCACACAATCCAAATCTTGACTTCTTAGTGAAATCATTTGTCATAGAGAAAACATTACCTACAAATAGCATTTTGCGGTCAATTTGACGTAAAATATTTTGAATCAAGCCCATAAAGTGGGCACACTTCAATCATAAGTCGTTTATTTAGAAATCTTAAGTCAACAAGCCTTAACTCTCTTGAACAAAGTATTTCGTTGAGAATCTCAATCTTATTCCTTTCATTTATAGTAGTATATTTGAATAACGCGAAAGGTTTTGCTATTTTTAATTATTTTTCCAAAAAAGCCAAAAACACTACTAGACAACAAACTTCTAGCGTTTCTTTATGGTCAAGGCATAATAGGTACCAATGGTACTGACCCTATCCCTACTTTTAAACTTATACTATTTATTTGCTCCTATATGAAGCCTATAATCCATTATCCACTCTCCACTTTGCACCTACTGCAAGCATAGAAAACAATTATATTGAAACTTTATTAGTTATAACGACTTTTAATTGGAAGATCTAGAAAACAGTGTGTCGACTTTACTGCTTATTACTTAAATGCAAATGTACTGCTTATACTGTATTTACTGTGCTTATACCGTACTTAAACATTTAAAAATATAAGTATGTATTTGGCAAATAAGCTAACATCAATAAAGAGATTTTTGTTTGGTTTTAATAAATTAATAGTCTTACGTATGCGCAAAAGTATTCAAGTAGGTATGTGCGTCTACACACTTTCTTGAATGATGTCAACAAAATATGAGAATTAGAGCTTTCTTCTATTTAGAAGAAAGTTACATAATTATGTAATTGATTTGGGAAGATTAATTAAAAGTTTTATTGCTTTAATAATGTGTCAATATTAAACATCATTAATATAGTACACAAATCACTTTGATACACAGATCTTTGTTCAAAAAATTATTAAAAACTAACAGACATGAACTGATTTATAAAAAAATTGTTTGCCTAAGCAAATAATACATTAGAAGAGAATAAACAAACTTTACGTAATGATAATAATAATAAAAAAAATAATAATCCTGCACTATGCAAATGACACGCGGTTTGAAATTTCGAATTAGTCCGCTCTTATGACATCAGATTCAGCATAAAAGAACTTTAAAATGGTCTATTGTCACTTATTTCAAATAAAGTATTTTTTAACGTGGAATATTATTTTATGTAGTACGCAGCGTTATTTTATTATAATCCTTTGAAATATATAATCCTTTGATTAAAGCTCGAGGCTTTGTCAATTAGCTAAGTTGATTTTAGTTGATTGCTATCTTTGAATTCGATACATCAGTGCAATTTGCAGCTTCAACAAACGACCTTAGTAAACAAACAAGAAAACAATTTGTGGAGCTCCAATGACTATAGGTAAAGGGTATTTACTTTGATATACAAAAGCCTCTTTTCTTTTAACAAATAGAATCAAATAAATGTATTTTACTACATAATAAAAGGCAATTATTCTAACTAAATGTGACCTCCTTCTCTCTCAGAATTTATTCGAGTGACCTAATTGACTTACGAAAAAAGTCAATATTTTATACAGAGCGACCCGACACAACTTGACCCACGGGTGTATGTAAATTTACGTGCGTAAATATTATTTTAAAAGACAAATTGAATATGGAAGTAGATGGCAATGAAATTTGGCCACACAAATTAGTTTCGTTGTGAATAACCCATTGAACGCGCGAAGTCAGACTCCGAAATATAATTTGCAATAAAGTCGGCACATGATTTCTCACCGAGTTCACCCTTGACTACTTTATTACTTTTCTTTGAAGCAGTCCTTTATAACTTTAATATTTCATTCGCATATGTACTTCGCTCCTTGTAGAGTGCCGATTGTTAAATTTTTTCCGCCATTGTATTGTGCTTTGGGATGACCATTGGATACTAAAGTGTGCAAGCTTTTATCGTTCTTCCTTAAGCCAAACGTTGTTGCAAAATGTTTTTCAATGCTCGAAATGCAAAACTGTTTTGACAATGGCATCATAATAAACGAAAGAGCAAACTTTTCCTATGAATTTGAAATGTATTTAATCAAAGTTCTATACAATGAAACCAGGACAGCGAAGAAAAGTCAATATGAAACTCTAATTTGTGTTCGGGAGCGCAAGTTTATTTTTTAGCACTGGCAGTCGGATCGGAGCAAGCTTTTAAATTAACAAAGGCGTTCTGTTCAACAGCGGGTGCATTTAAAAGTTGCTAAGCGAACTACTGCGTCCGTATTTATTTCCATGCAATTTCCGCGATCTCAAGTTTCATTAGAAAAGCGAAAGTTTGATAGCGTTTCGAGCGCGTTGTGGCGCCCATGCCGCAGCGATCAGCCCGCTTTACTTGAATAGGCATCCATTTTATTTGTGCCTTTTTTGCTAAGGAAAACTTACCCTTGGTTCCTACACACAACGAACTCGTGCATTATCCAATACAGAAAACTTATTGTTGAATGAGTCATTTTAAAATTGAATCCTAACACAAGTAATTAGAGTATGTTTTACATTAAATTTGTTGTTGGTGACACATTTTTATTCCATAGTCATACTGGCTTTTCATAAGTAGTTGAAGTATTATAGGGAGCCAGAATGCGCTTCTGTTATGCTTGTTTAGTTTTACGCATACTTTATTATTGACTAGGTATTGTGCTATCATACGGGTCGCTTATTAAATTCTTTCTGACATTTTATCTGCTTTTATGAATAGATTTTGCTTTAATTTTGCTTGTTTTTAAACTCCGTGTGGTCTATAGCTAGAAAAAGATCGTCCCTTTCATGATAGAAATTCATGTTCACGTTTTTATTTCATATTCTTAATTTTATTTATGCGCAAACTAGGTACTTCACTGCAAGACTATTATAACGTTTGCTCGGAGAATGTGCTCGTTGTATAGAGATGGACTGACAAGAAATCAAAATAATATCTAGTCCTCTGTGTGCCTTTTCGGGAAATATTGGTGTTGTTGAATTAATAATAATACAGTAGTTATGTTACGTTCCTACTTTCTTCACGTAAATTCACAACATCGTAAAGTGAATAACTTTCAATCTCAAATACCAACAAGCTGGTTGATAACGTTGCCGGATTATTGCACACATCACTATCTCGGGACCAATCAGCCCCCAGATCCTTTAGCCGTGCGTGCTCACATAAATCGCTTGCTTGTATGAGTACACCAACATGAACATACTTTACCTCTTCATACAACTATACGCAGAATCACGACAAAGAACGTGTTACCCAGTCATGTAGCCCTCTATGACGAATCTATCTTAAAAGTAGTGCTGAAGGAAATTGAACCTTATATCATAAAAGTTAAGGTGTTTGGTGAAGAAAATCCTAAATTCTCAGCGTCCCGCTGGGAACAATGTTGGCGGTTATCTCCACATCAGATTGAGATAGCACTGAGGTCAAGTTCGGCACGCGAGCAAATACGAGCGAGTTATGCTAGTTGACGAATATGGTATGGGAGTTCCTACAGCAGTTTTGGGAGATGAATTTTGTGATGGGTTACTTAATTGAAGCACGTTTATATAAAAAAAAAAACCTTTAAATTCATGACTATTGATTTGATTTTATCGCAAAATATTTTATGTGAAATAGAATGCATGTGATGAAGGTGGTATAGATGAATTTGACAGATGAAAAGGTTTACCTACTAAAAATGTGGATTTACTTCCTTATTTTAAAGACTATTGATATTTAATTTTATTTAATTTTATTGATTTTTAATTTATTGGTTTTCCATTTATTCACTGTATCAATGCAGGTGCGATATGAAATGGACGTGAAAATTTATTGAATTTATTTTATATTGAACATTTGTTACTTTTACCTATTTTGATCTGTTCTATTTACAACATGGAACTACTGTTATATTTATAAAAAAAAATCTTAATAATAAATGTTTATTTTATCATAATTATGTTCTTGCTGCAAATGTTCTTAGTAAAATATAGCATCATTTTATGTCGACATAAATCGTTACAATTTAACGTTTCACTTTAATAAATTACAATGAACTTTGGCACCCCGTAAGGTAACAAAACTGACGAATCTATTTCGCAAATGATACAAAGACCTTGTCTTGTTCGCGGGCCACCCGCAAATAATGGGAGCTCGGTCGTAGAACCGTATTGTCTGACCGACGATGTTGATGATATGACATATTGACTTCTGAGGTCTTGATGTTGCGCAAACACAATTCACGTTTTCTCTTCAATGCCCACCTTGGGTCATGGGTTTAGTGTCTTGAATGAAAACTTTTATGTGAATTTCAACCGCAAAATTTATGTATTTTGACAGTTTTGTGGTGGCATAAAATAACGAAAAATTTGGGACAATAAAAGTTTCGTTTATAGTAGCAGAAGATTTTATGAATGACTGTGAATAGCGGTTACCTGTTGTTGGACCTTGGATGTGTGGGACATTTTAGATATAGAATTTTGAAAATATTACACTCATGATATTATGTGTAACGCTTTTCGCGTATTTTACATTTTATGTTCTGCGCAATAAAATATCCGCATTGCACCCAAAACTAAAAATCGTATTATTGCTGTGTTGACTCGTGAATTTACCGAGGCTATAAACGAGTGGTGGTGCATATGTGAAGATGAACGTATAAACAACGAACGTTCAGGGCTGGAATATCCATTACAATGCAAATTCGCCTACGTCGTCACAATGAACGAGTTACCTGTCCACACACCAACTTTTTGCCTAGCTCGAAGCCCAAAATTGGACGATGACCGAGTTTGGTTACATAGTCAACTGGCATGTAGTATGCACCGCAGAATTTCAACGAGAACTATTTTCAGGACGTAGTTTCATGACAGTTTTATTACGAATCAATAGGTGTGGCTTCATTGTTAACGTTCGAGTTCGTGGCCTTAAAATCGATGGTGAAGTTGGAATCCGGTGGCATAGTCTTGGAACTATGTCATTTTTATTTTTTCGTCATACATAACGATATTGATGTTCGGACTCGTTTGATTGAACGATAAATACAATTTACATTTGTGATTACATACATTCAGCCATTTTACATTGTTCTATAAGTAATGAAAAAATTGAATTTTCATATTGGCAATTAGCGTAACGTGTCTTTATTTATAGTTTTGTTGAAACTGCCAACTAATGGTCAGGTATATTATTGTCAGAATCCTTTTTATATCAAAGTAAGCAAAATTGATTTCGGTCAGCTCTATTTTAATAATTAAAACCTTAGTAAATAATCTGATCAATTAAAAGTAGTCACATATACATAAACTCGGAGCATATAAACGGTTACCGTAGCATAATAAGATTAAATTAATTCGTCCTACAAAATTGTTGCGAATTTATTACACTGGGTGTAATTGAATTAGTTACCATGGTCTCTCACGAAATTCTCTCTATTAACCTGGCTGTACCAAATTTGTTTTGACTAATGGTGTTATTAGTCTCAAGGCGTATGTTCATAACGTGTTCTGTATTACTCTACTGGCTAAAATATATCTTCAAGTGAATTCATCCTACTCGAATGCGTGTGCAAACGTAGTAATAAATATGTGGTTATGAATGTCTGCGTAACTAAAATTGCTAAGATGATTGGGGTTGTGTTTACTGGATCCGTTAATACAGCTGTTGACTGAGTAATTGAATTTACTGGTATCGTTATCATTACTTTGAATAATGAAGCACTAAATATAAAAACAAATCTTGATGTCAAACCACATACTGAATGGTTTTATAATTCTGTTAAACAAGATAATGATAAAAGCACGACCACACAAGCAAACAAAAAGCTCCGATGTCAATCAAAAGCAAACAAGCCAAAAGATGAACCAGATACCTGTATCCGCTACATTTGCCAAAAATCCATTCGCTAAATTTAGCGCACCAATTAAATCTATTATTAACGCAATAAATTTTGATGCGTCCGCTGCATTTAGTACATAAACGCGAACGCTCCATCAGAGGCAAAATTTAATTGCATCGTTACGTCGCCGACGTTCCATCAAACATTTATCAATATTGACTAAACTCTTAATAAAGCCTAATGGACGATGTGTGGTCAGAGTGTACAAACACAGGAACGCGTTTGCCGATGCTTTTAAAACAGAGTAAAAAACCGTATGTCCTGATTAATCGATGGTTATAAAGCTACATGAGAAATATTTTTGTGCATCATTAGTTTGATGCTGTGCTCTATCCTCTTATGGCACGTGTTACTATTATGGATTGTCTCTCTGTTGCGTTTTCCTGTTTTCATTAATCGTTTATTTGCTTTTGTTTGTGGGTGAGCTCTCGTGGTCCGAGTTAAAATATTGCTTTATTATTCTTTTTGGTGGAATTACCTACGTTAACATGGAAGATACCCCTATATAATAGCCTATCTTCTGTTAATGTTTCGTTGGAAAAAATACTGTGTATTTAATTAAGCAATCGATTCATAATGAGGTAAGAATAACGAGCTCAAGTATGTACTTGGTTGTGTGTGTCATACTCATAACCGTGTTCTTTATGGCTATCAAAACATTGTACGTCATGATTACCTGGAAATTCTGGAGAGATTTTTGTAGTAATAATGAAACTGTCCTTTAAAATAGTAAGTTATTTTACCGCAGCAATTCACCGCAGTGCTTTCTTTGCACAGAACTTCACATCCATTCTCATACGATAGCGGTCATGCAATCTCGTATTAATTAAAAAGAATTATTTCATTAAGTTTTTATTACATCTGCAGCTACTTTAAGTCAATCACGTGAGAAAATTGAACAAAATTATTGACATATAAAGCCGATTTATGAAATATCGTCTATTTAATGTAATCTAAACTACATCTCAGTTTCTTATTAATGAATTTAATATCAGAATGAGGTTTTAAGTTTCATTGATCGTGCGAAGAGCTCTAAACTAAGCGCGTTTAAGCGTTTTACGATTTTATTACGCCTGTGTTATTATGGTTTCAAGTCTTTATAATTAAGCTGTAAACGGTAGTGTAATATTTTTCAACGCAAGTACATAGTGTTGGATAATATTATTTATAGTCACATAAAATAAGTCACAAGTTTTTTTTTAAGGTCTGTTAAATGCAATATATTTTATGTATTCTGAGGCGCCATGGCATAATATGAATCGTATTATAACAGTCAATAATGATATCTGGGACTTCAAGAGTATCTACAGCTCTACCGCTATCTAAACAGGCGTGGGACTTATCTATTATTTAAAATAATTTGTACTGCCATTCCGACTTCGCCGACGAGGCCCGTCGCGACGTCCCCATCATGACCCGAGTCCGCCGCCGAGTATGACTCAGTCCCCTAACCGACCCTTGCTCGAGCCAGCCCGCGCTGAACCTGTAGATTTAAATATGTCCCTAAATCATATTAATCCGTTCCAGCTAGTAGCCCCTCCCTCTAGTTGTCCTCCCCCCAGCGACGCCCTAAGCCGAGGTCCGTACCCCAGTAGGGGGTGCCCTTAGCGTGTGGTCGCTTAGTTTGTAGTTTTTATTTAGTTTTAAGCCTAGCTGGAGGCATTTGTAAGTCCTCACCAGATGACCGGTTAAGCAGTGACGGCTGTTAGAAGCCAACTGCGAGAGGCCGTGTCAAAAAAAAAAAAATGTACTGGATATAAAGAGGTAAAGTTTGTAAGTTTATATATATAAATTAGTAATCTCCAACATTACTGATCAGATTGTAACAATTCTTTCACTAATAAGAAGCTACATTATCTTTGAATGCTGTAGACATTTTATGTCGAAAAAATGCATAATTCCTGTGGGTCACGCGGATGAAGTCGCGAGCAAAGTGCTATGTAGTTACTTATAATAGTATTTCGATATGGATTATGTTCAGCTGTGAACTTTGATAAGTCCAGGGCCCCAATTCTGCTATTGCAATTGTGTACGAATGGTGTCATAATGACACCATAACGGTCAAAACCTAAGCGGTCATTGGCTTAGAGTAAGACTATCTCTTTCGTCATTGGTCAAAACGATGTCATTGAGAGACCATTCTGACACTATTGTGACTTGTGCATTAGCAGACTTGGGGCCCAGGTAATAAGTTTAGTTGTATTTCGATTTATGTCATTTAAACCACGTTTTTATTTCTAGGTACCTACTCGCTTTCTTTTCTGTTTGTTCGGTAAAAATGTTGCAATTTTTTAAAATATTATTATTAGAAATTATTTTGTACTTCTTATCCGTTTTAAATTCGTGGTTTTAAAAAAATATTTTTAACAATTATTTACTAACAAACAAATTGTTAAAAATGAGAAACAAATATAATTATTCTCGGTTATATTTCATCAAAATACCACAAAAAGACAGAAAATTACTAAGAAACTTGTCAAAACTTTTGAAAAATTGTCACGAGTCTCTCAAAATACACACGTCGACACTCGAATAAGAAATATGAAGTCGTGACGTTAATTACACATAGCGGTGTGCGTGTGCAAGAAAAATGTTTGTTTATTTTAATGACTGTTAAAATAATCAAAACTAATGTTTATCCTGTCCGTTTGATTGATTGTTGGTAACGTTATGGACAATGCGAGCGCAAAGGGCCTTGGGCTAAAATCGTAGGCTGCTCAGGCGCATGTACGTTTGTTTTGTTAGACATTACGGGTATATTTTGTTTATTTGGATTAAGATAAGTACACTTTTCTTCGTAGATACTTAGATGAAATTCAGGTTTTTTCTCGAGTAATGAGTAATGAACTACACAATCTGCCTGGCTGGTAGTACCTAAGGCTGACAATACCAAAATATGGCCAGATGAAATTGATATGTCGTCAACAGATTTTCAACACGTAGTTCAAAATTACATTTAAATAAATATCTAACGCTCTATTTCAAAGTAAAACGGCTACCAAAGATAAGAGAAGCTTAATGCTTGAATTAATGTAATTAGATTTAGGTAGGAAGACCCTCAGATAAAGATTAAGATATAAATTACAATTAAAACTGATACATAATCAACTATTTAAATAAATAACTTAAAATTCGATTTAAGTTTCGTATGATGTCAGTTTCTTTGGTCTTTTACCTACTCGTAATTTCTATGCAACTTTATAAATAAACTAGTAATCTATTGGTTTAAAGTGGTTTATCTCCTACTATTGGAATATATTTTAAAGGATAGATTCATTTGCTTAGAATAAAGCTTGGTATTGATTAAAGAAGTCGGTGTAAAGATATAACATTTATTTTGTGAATAATTCTTATTGAATAAGTAGAAAAGAGTTGTAATGAATATTAACCAAATCTATAAAAAAAAAACAACCATAATTATTATAATAATGCTTTAATTTCTAAATAAATATTTATTATTTATTTTATTTAGTGTTTTATATAATATATTCTTATTAGGTACCTATAATTTTGCAAAATGACACATATTTCCACTGACCTAAATAGATGTAAGTACCTCCCTAAACACTTGTGACCATGTTGCGTGATATATTTTGGTACCCCAATTTTCCGTGTCGAACAACAGAACATCCACATAATTCTTTACTATTATCTCCACACCACGGACCGCGTGGCCGTAGTGTTGATAAGCCTTTATTTAATAAGGTGACTAAACGCATAACTTGAGCGAGATAGTGTCCCCGACACTTGTTTAAGTGTAAACTGCTGTTCTTTTCTGATAAAACGTCACATTTCGATTATTTAGCACGAGATGCGACCGGAAAACTGGTTTGGTATCGACATTATACAGAAATTTACACAAAAATGCAAGCGTAGCTTTTCGGATGAATCGAAAAAATCTATTCGAATTTAAACCTTAATATTTTGGGCAACCAAAAAAGTTTCTTTTGAAACTATTTTTTGAGAAGTAAATCATGAATGGTGAACCAAGATGGAGTTATAGATAAGTGATGCAACACGCTGATAACAAAAACAACCAAAAGTTCATGTAGCTTAACAGCTCATACGCGTCCAAATAAACATAATGAAAATCACAAATTACAATTATTTCGACAATTTGATAACACAACAACTCTATAACACTTCGAAATGAGTTTTTTAATACTTCATTATAAAAATAACTTTCGCAAACTGAACATCGCATTTGACTTGACAGAATGATAGGTATTGGACAACTTTATTACGGTGTTAACAAGTTTGAAAAAAAATAAAATATCGGCTCTGCTATTCGGGATTAAAAATACAAATTGGTGTTGTCTCGAAGTTGGATGCTCGCCGCTGGCTAAAAAGTCATTGGAGGTGTTAAACCAGCCTTCGATAATTAGGTAATAAATATTTATAAACGGCGAGCTGGCTCGTCACAACGCCCGTTGCACTTTTCTTCATTTTTTCGCTCTTTGAACGTCAAAGGAGTCCGTATATCGAACAGCCGATGCGCGTGCCTTGCAAATGTGAATTTTCTGCCATACAATTTCGTGATATAAAATCTAACTTTTAAAGTTGAATTTACCGTAACAATCAGATTCAGTAAGGTTGTTATGTATTGAGAGAGAAAGAGTGTGAATAATAACTGGGATACTTATTTGCAACTGCAACAGTAAGGCTGTGCAGATGAGATTTCACAGTTAGCTAGTTAGGCTTAAGAGAGGAATACATATTTTTATTTTCATGACAGTAGCAAACTTGAATAAAGCAATAAGTTGGGGGAGCTGTCGTAACAGGAGCGCAGATTTAAATATTACAACCAAGATTATTGGCTATATTTCACGTGCAGAATTGAATGAAAATAGGGGACGGAATATGGATGCGTAATAAAATCAGTGACGAGGTAGCTTTTCAACACTAAAAAAGTTGCTTGAAATAAAGTAGGTACAAAATTCTCTCTACTACGATATAAATAAAGTGTCTGTCGAAAATAATGTTATTTTTTCGATAAACGCTGACGCTGCCTTACAAAAAACCTTTTTATTTAAGCTTATTAGCCTAATTATGTTCATCATACTCCTTTTGTGAGCGATCGCCTGTGGCATCCAAAATTGATTTTACAACGCAATCATTTTTGATCTCGTGTATTACATTGATTTTTAAGTTTTTGCTCAATTTCGTAGTCTTAAGTATAAACTTAAGACGTAAGCTATAACTTTATTTTCTTAGCATTCCACAAGCCATCACTGTGTACATTATTGATCATTAAAATTGAACAATAAATATCCTAATAAATTAGATGTACAAGTTAGTTTAGGTCGCTGCGCTGATGGGAAGCATATTGAGATAGTAAAAGCATTTTATTACGGAAACATTCCCAATTTGATTGCGTGTTCTGTTGCTTTTCAGATACTATTGGTATAAGGTTCATGGAGACATTTGGTTGTGACCGGCAATGTTTAGAGTGGAAGCGTATCGCCACTATTTATTTTCTTTTAAAACACTAATGGCGATGGAATGTTAACAGTATTCTAGAGAAAAATAAACAGCTCCGAAAACTCAGGTTCATTCACTTTATTAAAATTTTAATCTAACGTCCAAAAATAAAGATAAGAGTAATAAAATACGGCTAATTGTTCCCTAAATAGCATCAGCAACAATAAATTCAACAGAATTAGGCAAGTCAATTAACAAACAAAAGCAATTAATTAAGCAGATACATTGCAATGATGTCCATATAATCCCACACTGGGTTTCATGCTCAAACAAATTCAAATTTTCAAACATGTTCAACGACCAGAACCAACTCCGCCATTACCAGCAAGAGTTACACGCTTCGAATTTAATTCCCATTTAAATTTGAACCTTACAAAGTAAAATTAGGATACTGGAAGCTAAATATACTTCTCCCATGCTATCCCAGCTACTTTCTGAGGCAGTCCTCTCCATAAAACCTTCCAATTATTTCCGTTCCCTAGTTATCGGGTCGCATCTTGCATCAATCCACTCGTATTACACAAAAATTTACGAGAATGAGACTTCTTCGGCCGTGATTAACAATAAATTCCCAGTTAACAGCCCGACGTCAGCCGTCTGCCTCTATCCATACTTTTATAAAGCGAGACACTTCCACAACACCTGATTTATAGTATTTCTCTTTGTTTTGTGTTTGTCCTCTTTATTGTTTTATTTGTTGCCCTTGTTTTTTAGAGGACCCGTTTATTTTGTGACAATTTCTTTGTTATACCGCCATTGAAACCGTGGTTTTTTGGAGCATAATTAACGCCGCTATCAGTAGCATCTGCTAAAGCTTTATAATAATATTTTTTATGCTGAAAACTTTTATTACTAGGGGACCAAAAAGACGCATCTGCTTGCACAAAATTTTCTTACTTTTTGTTCCATTATTTTATTTGGTGTTTCAAATATTTTAATATCATTCAGTTTTAAAGTTCTCATGTACCTAGTTATTACTTTTATTCGTTTTGCCTTAAATTTCACATAGGTATATTGGTAAGAACAGATATTACACAATTATAGTTATTATATAGTGACATTCACATTTCAATCAATGTATTTATCAAAACCAATAAGTACGTAATTTACAAAATAATTGTATCAAAGAGCAATTGAGAAGAATATTAATGTTATCATCATCCTGTTTTTATTGGCGTTTCCGAAAAAAATACTCATAATACGATCAGATAAAACAAAGATGTTTACCAAGAAGTAACAACAGGCGTACCATAATAAAATCGAGCCAATATCCTTAACAAGGCAACAAGGGAGCTAATTAAAATTTTAAACCCAATGACCGCTGTAAGATGCGGTAATAAAGTTGTCAAGGAGAGGGCAGTAAACCGACAGCGAGGATGTCAGCCAGCAAGTATTGTGTAAATCTGTGAGGGATCAGAATAATTATGTTTCGGACTTTATCATTAGTTGAGTATGTAGTTAGTTGCAGGTTCATGGAAAATGTCAGTAACATATTTTATTTATTCAACATTTCTCTTCATACTTTTGTCTTAAAAATTAAGTTAACTACTAACTAATATTTAGCCAACAAACAGATTATTAGTAAATTACTTTTGGGGCCTCTGCCACAAAAAATGATTTTTTGTGCAAATATTTTTGCTTTAGCGTCAACCTTATTTATATTCAGTCTGATATCAATTCCCAATTTCCTCAAGTACCTATCTTCTTACAACACAAAAGATTGGGGAATACGATCATTAATTTCCGTGATGTAATTATTTGATATCTCTACAAAACCCCTATAAATATCTCGCATTGTCTACTCCCATCAAACTGCTAAGAGGCAACTTAAATAAGGAAATGGACTATTGTTCAGAGTCTTAGATAACTAGCCGCCCAAGTTCCTAGACATCAATATTAAACTGAAGTATTTAAGAACATTTTGTACCCCTTAATCCTCCACTGTCAAAGTTACAGATGTTGAGATTAGTTTGGGAGTATTCCCATTCATCAAAGACTTGATCGTCTGTAGCGACTTTAATAAGAACGGTGTGGCTGGTTGAGAATTACTTGCGTTGCTATTTGCATTTCATTTTGTATAGTATAAGTTCATCCTGTATCTAATCTACCTTTATTGTAGGATTTTATTTTTTGATCTGGTATACATGTTTACTTTTAATCTTGTAAATTATTTGCGTTCGAGCATTTGCTTGTTTTTGCTAACCCATGCTTGTGTGGATATGATATATGTATTAACCTTTTAGTTATTTGGACTATATTAATATTTTACAAATAATTACAGGTAGTTGTTATCAAAATTAACAGTAAGGTCCGAATATTTATTAGGTGTTAGTAAATAAAACATGCTTATTAGTAGTGACATGTCAAAATTCAAATTAACCGAATATACCAGACTTAAAATAAAAACAAAGTTTTACAAGCTTTACTAGACCATTAAAAAAAGATCCTAATCCAACAATTTATCCATACAAAACTCATTTATCAAAACAGGAACAAAATTATACCATTCTCAAAGTAGAGCATGGACGCCATGGACGCATATTTTATAGTCATCAAACACATCCCATTTACTTTACAACATTAATCATGGACAACACGAACGTCTCTAATTAAACTATATGGAGGCAATTAAAACGTACTAGATGAAATTTTTCATACAAAACATTGTTTCCTGTGGGCCAGGCGTAGTGTTGGGCCGCGGTCGGTTCGGCCCCTGCTGTTTCAATTAAATCACTGACAATACTTCAAATGCCTGACCAGTCGATACCAAAACATACCGCTTTTGGTCGTCACTGTGGTTGGATGCGGTGGTTTTGATAGTTTGGGTTTTTTTGGCGCCAGTCTTTGGGCCGCTTTGGTTAAGAAAATAATTTTGTTTTTGTATTTGCATATTAGCTTGTTACCTGTAATAGTTTATATCACCAGTTTATTATAAAAACAACTACTTATAGCTATTTTTTTTTTCATTTTCTTTAGGATTCATGGAATAAAAGAAGCCATAAAGGTCTTATCCGTCTTTCTGTCAAGACTTTTTTCTCAGGAACGACCGTCGAACGAGGAGGTATCAAATTGAAATTAAAATCAAATACGATACCTTGCAGCTGTAAAAAAATCAAGCTTCTAAGTCAACGCAATAAAAAATACGGTCATTATGCCGCATATTTTGACATACGCAAATAAATCAAAACGGGTACTTCCCGTTGACCTAAAATCATGAAATTTGTCAAAAAGTAAAGTCTCCCAGCAAAAATAAAAGACAAAATCCGAAAATTGATAATTTGTATCTCACATAAATAAATATTTTTTTGCGAGTACTAAATTACTTTAAAAAACTCTTAGGACCCGAGTCCTACTGGAACTAGTCCGGTGTTTTTAACTTTGCCTTTACACCAGGAATTTTCCCTGTATAGTGTGTGCGTTAGAAAAACAATTCTCACATGCACATACACCTAGACACAAATCAAATAGGTATCTGATGCCCCGGGCGAGATTTAGCGAGAATCGAACTGCACTGCACCACACGTGCAGTAATTACAATATTTAAAAATGCGAATTTAAAATGTAATTTTAAATCGATAACTTAAAATATCAAAATCGTTTGCTCCACAAATAATCTTGTTACGGACCTCACGACTGTACGCATGTGCCGACAGAGCACTGATACCATCTAATCCAGATTTCCTCAACAATTTAATTGATTATTTCATAAAGATTAATATGACTCGTCATACTTGACGGTCCGTATCGTACATACAAAATTGTACCAAACAATCGTCCATGAGTCACGATTAAGAGATCCATTTTAAGAAGACCTATTCCCATCAGCTAAATCGAATATTTATCTTCTGATTTCTAACAAATTGAAAGGCCTATCTTATTTGGCAGCATTAAGTGTTCTTGCTAATAATGTTCAAGTTCAAAGTCGATTCAATTGAGTTCAATCTTCAGTTGAGCGGGTCGTCTAAGTGTGATACGTTTGATTGATGTAGGTACACTTGATTGATTTATTCGGCAATTGCTTCAACAGGGTAAAAAATTGATACGTGAATAAACTAAGTGGTTTTGACAGTGCTAATACCTATAGCAAATTTTAGCTTTACTGCTTTCAGTTAAGTACCTAGAGTAAAAATATTCACGTATTTATTGATCGTTAAGATCAAAGCAACAGAAAATGTTACATTACAAACTTAACAAAAATTGTAAATGAACTAAAAAATCCGGCCAAGTGCGAGTCGGACTCGCACACGACGGGTTGCGTACCATTATCTATAAAAACAGCAAAAAAAATCATGTCTGTTGTAACTATGGGAGCCCCCCTTAAATATTTGTTTTATTCTATTTTTAGTATTTGTTGTTATAGAGGCAGCAGAAATACATCATCTGTGAAAATTTCAACTATTTAGCTATCACGGTTCATGAGATACAGCCTGGAGACACACAGACAGACAGACAGACAGACGGACAGCGAAGTCTCAGGGTTCAGTTTCTACCCTTTGGGTACGAAACCCTAAAAATTAAGATGTGTAAATTACTCTGAATAATAAATAAAATATCAATACAGGCGTGATTTATTTCCAATTTAAATCAATTGTTATCTAAACATTCGTTAATCAAACAACAACAAACATTTTATAAAAACAATCGATAAAATCCCACACTATTTCACAATCACAAACTCTACGTAATTCCAGTGGAGTTTAAACTAAAAACAATTGTAATTAAAGGCAATAAACTCCAACCTAAATGTCTATCAAGCACCTATTATCAAATACTTTCTCAAGACAATTTTTATCAATTTCACCGGACGTCGGACCTATAAATCTATTTAGGAGCAAATAACCATAGGTCCTGTGGAATTGTCGATTGTTCTAGATTAACGAACCATATCATTACGAGTAATGAATTGGACACTATGATCTTATCTGCACATCAATGTCAGTCCAAATTCTATTTAAGAGGCAGTTAGTGAACATCATGCATGTACTGAGTTATTGTAATGAGCACAGTTGAAGCATCGTTATGAAATATTGTACTTCATAGTTAGCGTTAATTACTGCTTAGAAAAACACTGTTTGAAGGCTAGTTTCTCAGTCCCCGGATGACACTAACTACTAGATAAATTAAAAAATGTGACAGAATTTGTATGAATGTAGCAGTCAAATGAGTTAAACGAAACTTATCCAGAGGTGGTAAAACCAGCCGCTAGAATTTAATTTGACATAGCTATTAAAAGTAAATCAATATACCTACATTTAACGTAAAACTTAGGTACGTTATTTTTCTACGTATCAATAAAACTAGGTAGGTACATATTAAAATAGATTTATAATACCTAAAGGCAGTAATAGTTATCGATCCCTAAATCCAACATTATTAGAATTACCCGATCTGATGATACCAATCGACTAGACTTTAGGTATTAATCAAATGGACCGACCATATAGAAACGGGACAAGATAAACACACATCCATTCTTACACCCCAACTTACCAAATCTCTTTGAAACATTAAAAGGACTAACAAATCGACAAAAGCAGATGCACTTAGGGCAAATAAATCAAAATTCTTATCGATGCCACTTCATCGATTGGGATGAGGAATCGATAGTTAAACTAGGGATGCACCCCGGCAGGACATTTTTTTTTTTAATATATTATAGGAGGCAAACAAGCAGACAGATCACGTGATGGTAAGTGATTACCGCCGCCCATGGACACTCGCAACACCAGATGAGTCACAAGTGCGTTGCCGGCCTTTAAAAAACTGCTCTTGCCTTGGGCATTGTTGAGCGCAGTTTTGCCCCCCGCCACAATAATGGATTTATCAACTGCGCCATCATGGGGGGGGGTTGGGCCTCCGGTAGCCTCACTCACTCGGCGAAACACGACGCAAGCGTCGTTTCACGCCGGCTTTCTGTGAGGCCGTGGTATTACTATAAAATAATAATAATAATAAATTCTTTATTTCACCAGAAAGCCAACACATTACAATATTTATAGAACTAAGAGCATTATAATTTTGAGGCTTATTACTAGGACACAAATCATAGGATACTCTGACTCCTAAACTAGGTGTAGGTGCCTGTGCTTTAGGAGTCAGTGATTCTTCGTAAATGAACAAAGCCATACTCCGGTCGAGCCGGCCCATCCCACGGTGAAATTTATTTTATTTTATATATATATATAATAAAATAAAATATTTATTATTATATTTTTTTATTTATTATTATAATAAATTTATGAACCACAATCAAAAAAGAAATTACCAAATGCAACGTGAGATTTACTGTTCAATTTAAGTTAAATGAATATAAGTATAAATATACCGTAAATCACAGAAAACAGTCCGATGCTACCCCTTTTCAGTTGTGCCATATAACCTGCGTACGCCACCTTCGTTTTGGTAATAACCTTCCATTTCTCATTATTAGTAATTAAAATAAAACTTGTCGAATGTCCAGTTAATCTTTACATCTTTACCCACAGATACTCGGTTTCCCGTTTATATGTAGCAATAAATAGAAGGAGGGGGACCCTCCTGGTTGCGTCACAATGTCCTTTCCCTTGATCTAGACATCTACAAGGCGCAACACGACATTAAAGGACTACCGACAACACACGCGCGTATTAAGCCTTATTGTGTTGTGGACCCATGCTCTTATTTCGATGAGTCACTGGTTTTGACTTTTCTTTGATTATGTTATTTTTATTTATTAGACGTTTTTCTAATACAATAGAGTGGTAACGAGAGATATCAGTAGTTTGTATAATAAAGGTATATCTTAAATATATAAATATATCTCAAATATCTTTGGAAATACCGTCATGAGTGTTTACCCAAATCAAACCCACAGTTTTTACAGACAACATTTTATTTACACTACGTGGTACTCGTAATCTGGATACCATGCGAATCACTTGTCAAAACATATTTAATAATGCAACAAACCTAAACCAATTTACAAAAGATTAAAGCTTTTAAACCTCAATTAACTCCAACACAACCTTCCGAAATTATTGATAAAAAATCGTTATTAACTAATGATTTATCGCTCTTAATAGGTATCAAACCCTTTTCAAACTAAAGACAGTATTACCAAAGCCTCTCAAACAAAGTTTTCGGCAACTTGAGTTAGTTCATTCTTTATTAAAAATACTCTAAAAAACTTAAAGCTCACCCTTGTTACTTAAGGCGATTTACGATCGAGAAGACTTTATAAAAACTTTAATGCACCTGTTCGGTCCATTTAGCAGAGGTGACCGAGTTTGAGTGCCATGTCAAAAAACGTATCCACGCTGTGTAAAAGTTCAGAATTTTCATGCTGTATTTTTTCTCTTTTTTTTTCGAACGAATGTAGATCTGATAACGCGTTGGTTTTTTTTTTATCTACCGCTTCAATGGTTGTGTTCAAGGTATATTAGTTGGTTGGAGGCCTATATTCTCCAGATGATGCCGTAAACTCATGAATATGCGAGCGCTCCTGATTATAATATGCTTTTCTAAGGGCTCCAGGGATTGTATGTGCGGAAAACATAGCCGGTTTATTCTCGAGGTTTGTAAGCTTAACAAGGTTAGGTAGCTCAACAAAATTAATAAAGATTAGGATACATAACTTCCAGTTCCCGGTTATGAGAGCCGGTTGAGAAAAATATGTTTATTGCTGTAGTTGTAAGGAACGGGCTTACAGCCTGCGAATATTTCTGCTTTGTTATGGTTTTTGCTCTCAGTGCCTTGTTATAATAAAAAAAAGTTCTTGTTTTGGGTATAAGTAAATATAAAACACATATCTATCTGGTAATGATGTATTTTTTTTTAATTATGAAGTACCTTCTGGTTAATAATCATAGAGCTACAATTTATAACAGTATTCTTGACGTAACGATGATGTTCTCTTACAAACGCTTAGAGAAGTTACAGTACCCGGCAATAAATATTGTACATCGAGTTTGAGAAAGAGATAATCGGTTAGCTTCGGCTTTGTAGAGCGTCGTATCCATCACTCATACCTATGTGACGTTTTGTCGCCGACTTGTTTATTAGATACCAGACTGTTAGTGCTTCGTGCGACAGAGATGACGCTCTATAAAGTCGAAGCTAGCAAATATCTCTTTCTGAAGCTCGATATGCATTATTTACTGCCACGTACTGTATCTCGTTTTTGGATAGAGAGATGTTAATATCTACAATTAATAGCATAAATACGGCCAATCCTCAGTGTAAAATATTTGTGTAGAGCCAACACTCTTTCATTTTAAGTTTGCGTACATAATCATAGTTATGTTCACGTCATTAAAAAAAAATAATAAAGCAGCAGAATTTTCCTTTCATCACAATGTCGTAAAATACATTAGAATTCTAAAAATTCAGCTGATCACTGATTTGATGACAAACCAGACAGAGTTAGTGATGTGGGTCCTCCCAAATTTATGTCAAGCGAGCCGAGATATTGATTACACTTTGGAGATTTTCAAAGTCGTAAGTTATAAATTTAATTGATTTAATGGGCGAGATATATATCAACACCAGGTTCGTTTGCGGCAAATTAATGATGGCGTTTATGTAAATTTCCTTTTTGTTGCTCATTCATTATCTAATTTTGAAACTGCAGAGATTTTTTATTGCTTATTTATCTTGATTTAAGCAGTACGCAAAAATATTACTAATTCATTTGTCTTTGTTTTTGTCAGGGAAACTTTGAATGATGCTTTATTTAGATAATCTTAGACCGGATTCTAGTGTTAGAATTAATTGATTGTCAGTTCATTGCACGGAAACAAATGATTAATCTTAAAGATATTTGAGGTGAAAATAGACGCAAACAAAAAGGAACATCATGAAGAATAATAAATGGTAGATCTGATCTTGTCTCACTACCAGATAAAGAGCCGAACTACCAAATTAATTACACACGTCTAACTTCCTCAGGAGAAAATAATTAACATTAAACGAGCAATAATTCCACCGCCACTCGGCCTTCCCTAATTTGACACTGGATATTATAACCTATAACTGAAACGACGGCGCCAAGACGATACCATATTATCGGGTACCAACAATCTCGAAAATATCGAATGACAAAGAATGGACTGTTTATTACGAAATAACGATCTATCGGCGGCTGTAGACGAAGGCACCCGAAAATAAAACGATCGCTAACCAGACATATAAAATAACAGAGAAAAAAGTTTGGAGATTAGAATCAGAGTATTTATGTTAAGGAAACGATGAAGGCGCGCGTTTAAAGGTTAACGATTCCTATCAATTAAGGTTATGGGTCGAGTCAACGGGCCCTTGGGTAGACCCCCGCTGCGACAGGATTTCGCACCTGTCCTTTTCGGTTTAGTTTTTCACGTCAACGGCACCCAAAAGTGGTTACAGGTGCAAAATCATGGTAGGGCGACCGTCGTGCTTGTAAAAGTAGGATAACGAATTTTTAAACACGAAGTTCGCATTTAAGTCCAAAAATTACAGGGTAGTGAATGAACGAATTTAATTCCTAGCAATAAATGTCTATTGCTTACTGAGGTAGTTTTTAGTAAGCAATAGATATTTATAGCTAGAAAGAGGAGCGAGGCACTACTTTACGGAACGAGAGTTCCATAAAGCTGTGCCCCTTATAAAATGTATCTTATCTGTGAACATTTTTTTATGCAATATCCTTTACCTAAGATTGAATCCCATCCACATTGTCAATTTTATTTATTTGACGTTAAAATCTAGAAGTCCTTTCTGATGGGACAAAATGATGGCTATACTATTCTCTCTACTTTTTGTCATGATATTAAAAACAAGTTCGTTATTTATGTATATGATAATTTTAATAGAAAGTGCCAGTATCCTACTGAGCACGAGTGGAACAAATCGCTTGCGTGATAGGGAAGTTCTCAAAAACAATTCATTTTGTTAAATATTATTGGTAAAATATTCATTTTGTATGGTTATGAAGGAATGTGATTTTTATGTTTACCTTGAAAAGGTTGAAAAACTGATTAAATATGTTATTTGGATGAGACAACCGTTAAGTGTTATGTCTGTTTTATATTACGTCATGTTTTTATAATTAATTTAATTAGAAGGCACAGCGGTAGATACTGTTTTTAAAGACTATCCAAATGATTACGAAATGCGTAGATATAATTTTGATATTTTCCATTAAATAAAGCTTTTACAGACGAATATAAAACAATAATAATAAAAACCTATAGTATGTCTAAGATATGACAAAGCTATAAAATATCTTGAAAAATGAACAATACAGACAAAACAATTCTGTATAATAAATGAATTACCTCAAACAACTAAAGTAATACTCAAGACTTATAATTAAAACGTTATAGTGCCTAACGGAGACGTCTTGAAGTTCGCTTCCATCATTCGGTATCTTAATTTAAGTAAACACTCTAGATAAATGAAGAGACACTAAATAAGTGGATCGTTGATGACAGTTTTCATTTGGCTCCGTGTAATTGTGTTTGATTAGAACCGGAGCATTGTGATAAGAAAATTTTGCTCGGCTATTGATGGTTTTGTATCTGAAATTATAGACTATTATTAGGAGCCATTTAAGTATAATTTAAGTCACGAGGCTTATGAGCTATATTTATGTGTATATAAGCCGGTTTATTTACGTAAATATTACCAATATGTATAATATTACTCTAAAAGAAACCTTTAGAAAACCACTTTGTTGTACTGACAACAAAGTGGTTTTCTAAAGGTATCTTTTGGTAGGGCCAGACAGACTGCTGTCTGGCCCTTTTTTGGGGGAGGGGAAGGCCTTCGGTTTTAAAAAATTCAACCCTCTAAGTCAACGCAATAAGAATATACGGCCATTTATACCGCATATTTTGACACTCGCGAATAAATCAAAACCGTAATTATACAAAATTTTAATTAGCACCAGCCGTTATAATAAAGCTGCTAAGCTCTCAATATTACCCCATTAATACCCGTTGGAGCTTTTACAAGTTTGATGAAATGGAAAACTATATTTTAGTATTGGAACTTTACGAATCTAGGTCAAATAAATTCTGAACCTATTAACGAGTTTGTCGATTTTATAATTATTATTATCAAAGGAATGAAGGCTACAGTCGATAATGGAGTAATTATTAGCTGAGAGAAATAATTCGGAAACTGTTGGTTATGAAAACATTTAACCCCCTACAAATTAACGCGGAATTAAGTTATAACAAGTAAAGCGTCAAAAAATCCTCACAATGTTCTCCTTCTCTGTTTATAGAGCGTGGTGTTGAAAAAATTACAAGAAAAAGAAGAAAACCTGCCAGGGTTGGAACCTACGACATGACTTGTAAGTCGGGGCTCACTAGGCTACTGCTAACAAACTCAACTCAAAAGAGTCCAAAACTTTTCCAATCCAAGCAAATATCCTTTTCTTTCTATCTCTTCATCTCTAGTACACTCGATCATTCAAGAACGAAATACAGCTCAGCTCAAACTACATTGTAATTTTATGTGAATGCTGGTAGTTGTTTAAGCAAGCATTCCCAAGTTAACACTGTTAAGTATGTTCCTACCATTATTGAGTTCAGCAGGGTCGAACGACTTTGAAACCAAGTGTGACCTAACAAGCTAGTGCCTTAACAAGGCAATCAAATCTAAGACCTTGCAATCTGTGGGTGAACCAACCGCAACTTAACCGCGGTCATCGAATGAATCGCTCGAACACGACTGTGTTACAATCCTCTATATTTTATGATTTTATTTGTCGGTGGAACTTGCGCTTTGACGTTTATTTTAGGTGTCTGTTACTTAATAAATGTTTTACTGCTGTTTTTAGTAGGAACTTTAGTAGGAGCTTTTATCGTAATAAAAAGGTGTAAGGTTAAACGAAGGACGTATTGATTTCGATTAACTACGGGACCAATCTTGAAATCACGAAAAAACCTTTTCCATACAAAAATATCATTCGATAAAACGTATGGAACAGCATATTTTTTTGATGCGGAAGATGAAAGCTTTTAGTGTTGTTGTTCGAAGAGGCCTGTTAAGCACTCAAAGACATTTCAATTGGTGTATTTAATGATGTTATTAATAATGTAGGTATAATAATAATAATAGTAGACCCGCAGGGCACCTTGAGGCGAGGTGACGGGGAGTAGCGACCCCGCGGTACCCGAGTGCTCCAGGGAGATGCCACCGTTCCTCACCTCCGGCTTGCCTTTATTGGCTGGTCGGAGTGAACACTGACGAGGAACAGGTCTCCCACCTCTAGCTTGCCTTCATTGGCTGTCTAGAGTGGAGTCGCTAGAGCAGAACCCCTCTGCTCGGAGGGTGGATGCTGAGCGTAAGTGGTGAGTGGGCCAGTGATGCCGGACCCTCAGGGAACAAGTGATCTGAGTTTAAAGTCCAGCGAAGCCTCTCCACCCTTCAGCCACTCACGTTTCTGTTGCCCCCTTTGTTGCGACTCGAGCGAATTTTTTCAGGGGGCCCAGTGAGTGAGTTGGCAAGTCTCCGTCTGCCATTTTTATGTGTGCACATACATTGTTCCGGCAGGCGCCATAGGTTCACATAGTTCCCTTATCTTAGTCCATTATCATTCTTTCTTTTATCCACATGTATTGCAATAGTCCTGCATAAGCTGGTGATTGTCCTTGGGTGTATTTCTGTGGTGCATGCAGGGGAGATCACCAGCTATGCCACCATTACATTTTATATTCAAATTGTAAAGGGCCTCTACGTATTGGCTTCGGCTCCACGCACGCCTTCGAAAGGTCCGGTACTATCTAGTCCCGTGTAAAACAAACCAATAAAAATAATAGTAGTAGACAAATAATAATGCTAAGTTTTAAGCTCATCTTCTTGTGCAAGTAAATTAAACAAAATTAAATGAAAATACTTTTTCTCTCCACGAAAATTTACTTACTTTTAATATTTCCCCTATCGTGTAGATTAAGCAAGAAAGTTTACAGTTTCAATTAAAACCGCTTTTTTCGTTATCCCGGCTCCGGTTCCGAAAGTTCTGGTCGGTTACTTGAAAGCTCAAACTTCGTTATTTCTCCACTCATAGTTGCAATAAGCTTGACCAAACTTCTTTAAGCTTTAATTAATTTTGTAAGGGTTTATAACTTTAATGGTTAATTTAAATTAGTTTCAGCTTTGATGAAAAAGTCTCTTAATTAAAATGGTTTTATGTGTTTTTAGTTTAAGTTGCATACGTTTAAGAGCATTGGGTGGGAGAAGTAAAGTAGATATTATGATTTTTACCAACGTACATATTAATACATTAGTTTTAAGCAGTCAGAAGGAATGATCTCGTAATCTACTAGAAAATATGCTAGAAAGAAAACATGGGCTTGTTATTTTGACATAAACTTGTATTAAGGGAATTTGTCTAGCAACAAAGTGTATTCGCTATAAGGCGTATGGTACCCTCAAAAAGATAAATTCCGTCGCCGTTGGGGTCGTACTACTCTTAAACTAGCTAACATAAAAATCCAGAAAAATATATAATAAACCTTGATTTACCTTTATTTTGGAAGTATAAAAATATCGTAGCTTAAAAAATACTGTATGAAAATCATTATTGAAATGAGGTCGTTTATAGAACTAAATTCGCTACTGCTCCTAAACTAAAGGTGATAATTTCTTGGTTTTCTCTGGAGAATATAGGCAATCCATTTATCTTTAATCTGGATGTGTATCATTTCAAAATACATGTCGCCCCACGGCAATGCCACATGAAGGGAAAGTACTTTAAATATTGTAGATAGGAAGTTTTGCTTCATGGAGATTTCACTTTATTTTTAAAATTTAGTAAAACTGAATTCATAGATTTTTAAAAAGTTGCATGCTTCATCTGGGAATCGAACCAACCAAATGGGAAAAAAATATCATCCTGTATTTTTATGATGCCAATCGAAAGGGTTAATTATAAGCATTAATTCCTAACATTCACCTTGTATGTTTTGTAGCAGAAGCAGGAAATAATTTTGCTAATTGTCGCGTGCGTTTTGCTGTACTGCCGCCAGCCGCCCGCGCAAAGACGCACGCGACAATTAGCAAAATTATTTCCTGCTTCTGCTACAAAACATATTTTGAGATGATACATATCCAGATTAAAGATAAATGAATTGCCTATATTCTCCAGCAAAAACCAATAATTAATTATCACCTTTAGTTTAGGAGCAGTAGCGAATTTAGTTCTTTATACGACCTCATTTCAATAATGATTTTCATACAGTAATTTTTAAGCTACGATATTTTTATACTTCCAAAATAAAGGTAACATATCAAGGTTAATTATATATTTTTTCTAGATTTTTATGTCAGTTAGTTTAAGAGTAGTAGGACCCCAACGGCGACGGAATTTATCTTTTTGCGGCTACCATACGCCTTAATAGAGACAATAAGAAAAGTGCTATTGGACACATTGTTAGTAAAGACAGTATATTATAATAGTTTAGGTAACAATTAAATTACTTATTAGCTAAATTAAAAAGGTTAAATTGTAATAAGATAAGGGTACATTCTGCGTACCTTACCTTAGGATAATAACAAACAAAATCTAGCTCTGGCAAATTTAATGGAAAGTCTCGATTCAGTTGACATTAAATTCAAATAAAAAATATATATTGAAACATGCAGTTTTAAGGTGGAGTGTGATATTAAAACGACACCTAAAGGTTGTACTATACACTGTGGGCCCGAGGTACCCGAATTTTAACCAGCGCTTCTGATGCCTAATAAATTGGAGGCAAGAATGTAGTATAATATTTTGTAGAACACAGCTTTATTTTCGAGATATTCATTATTTATAAAAAAAATCACAAGTCGAAAAATGCTAGCTTATTGGGTCACAAACTCTATTATCATATTCACTCACATGATAATTTAAAGATTGCTAGCTTGACTTAAGGTATTATTTACAAGGATGTACCTACCAAGCCTAAAAAACGGAACGTATTTTTCTTTCGGAACAAAATAAAACAAAATATCTTGGATATTTTGTTTTATTTTGTTCCGAAAGAAAAATAGTAAAATTCTCTGATTGGAATTACGTTGATATCATTATTGGCTCATAATACCATCAAAAAGGCGTAGTTAAAAGCTTTCGGGGATCTCAACTCCATGGTGTATACTTATGTAAAGGAAATAGTAAATCTTGGTCAAGTTTTAAGGATCGCTAGTAAATTATCATAATACACTGTAAGATTCCGCGGAACATTTCAAATATTCACAGCCCCCAGACAACGGTTCCCTCTAAAGAATGTAAGATATTGGAAAACCCATAACAGGACCTTTAATAAACGATAAGCTGAATAACTTCAGCGTTGTTCCCAATAAATTCATAATATTTCGTAACTTTAACCCTATATTGTAAGTAGAATGGAAATGAGTTTTTCTCATGATATGTCAGAAATTTAATCTAAAAAATATTAGAACTCCTCCGAGAATAAACATGCTTCTTTTTTCTTTCTCTTTGATATAAGACACGAGTGTTGTCATTATAAGAATGCTTGGGTCATGTAGCCTCGTCTGATCGTGGTCATACGGCGCCTGCGCTTCATATGGCTACTCACACAGGACTGAACATGTCACGGATAAGACAGCAGGTGCCGTAGCAGTAAAACAGTAAAAGAAAACGCCTAAAGAAAGCATCATCTGACTCATGAACAACCTAACCTAGATGTTATTAAAAAAAAGGCGATAACCTTTTTGTGTAATTTTACAGGTAATTTGTATAAAATATTTCGTGGACATGTCACTAACATTTTAACATAACAGTAACTGAAATAAAATAAATAATTTTCATTCTTTTAATATCTAATATAGCAGACATTCCACTTTCTATTAAAGTCCGTACACATGTCTGAAAAATATTTTTCTAAACGCACCGCCAGGAACTTAGCAATAAAAGGTAAACAGGAAAATAACGGGAACATTAGTTTTCATATAAATGGAAATATAACTCGCAGTAATAAGCACTTCAACTTCAGCTTGGCAATTGCTTTTTTTACAAATAGACGTTGTACAGGGGATCGAGTTTATTTACGACATTATTCTTATAATGGCCCCGTAGTACGACCCTTGGGCCCAGTTTTAGCTGAAAACATTCGCATTGCAGCTATGGGACGCATTAAATTTTAACTTTAGATGCGAAGATCTGTACTGTACTTTTAACTTCTTTGGGTTTATTTATTCATTTTTATAATCAAAGTCAGAAGTTCCGTTTTCCGGTAGTTATTTTGTTTGTATCAGTCTCAGGGCTTCAGGCGCGGGCTGCAGGCGCTTATCTCTCTGTTAACTGAGTTTTCATGTTATAACGTTTTTACTGTAGAATTTTTCTACTTAAATATTTTAATTGGAAATTCAACGTATTCCTTGGAAGGAGTTATACTTACGAAAAATATAGAATAATAGAGTAAAATTCCGATCCATAAACTTGGGTTTCTATCAGAGTTGTTGCCCAGTTATAGTATGTTTAACTTTTTTGGAAATTTTCCGGCTTTTGGACTAAAACTAATAATTATAAAATAACCCCTTCGCTTTTAGCGCTCAGTTGATACTTTTCTAACAGCTAATTTTATTAACCAATTAATCTTTTGAAAAATAAGGAAGAAAGGAAAACATGAAAACTTTTACCACTTTCAAGGAAAGTGCCATGAAAGGGACACGTTTTGAAAGGGACAAATCAAATAATCGCTAAAATAAGAAACGTCTCGAGACGACAATATTTTTGTTCTGTGGCAACCCCGAAGTATAACCATTCGCACCTAACGTCACACTCCTGTCATTTTAGAGATGGCGACGGCATGCAAGTGTTTGGAATCCGTACACAAAAATAATTTTTCGTTGTTCTTTAGAAAGGCTTTGTGAAATGCTGTAAATTGATAAGTATTTTTTTACCAGTGTTTGTGATCGATTAGTTATAGACAGATACGAGAACAAAATATCAGTAAACTTTTATTTATTGGTAGTCAGTTTTATCGTTATGTTTTATTTCTTGTATGATATTTATGAAGAGGACACTAGAAATGGGTATGAATGGGACGTACCTTTCATAAAGACTGTTTTTACTTACTGTTAATTTGTTGTGTTAATTACTGTTTAATATAGTTTTAGTGTTTCCTTTAAATATTTTTATTAAAGGTATCTTAATAATTTTTTTTTGCTGGTTGTATCACATATTTATAATTTCACAATTAGTACCCAAGTGGATTTAGTTTAAGATAGCCAGAACCAAACTTTATGGCTGTTGATGGTTTGTTACTTTAAAAAATGATTTTTAAACATTACTGAACTAGTATTAGTATGTTACAACGTTATTTTTATTGATATTGCGTACTGTCCCTTTCAGAAATTAGCCCGTCCCTTTCAGAACAGTTCATTTATGAAAGGGACAAAATGCACATTTTTAAAAATTGAGAATTTTCTTACCTAAAAATAAAGAAATATTAATTATATAGTTTTATTTCAATAGAAGATTAATGTAGGCTTCTCTTTCAGGTTCAACTTATTTAAAATATTATATTGAGCATTTACTAGAGCCCCTACAATAAAAATGTCCCCTTCATAGCACCTTTCCCCTACCTAGGTCGTATTTCTAATCACTGTTGTCACCCTGTATTTAATTCAAATTATTTATCTTACATACTTATTTAAAATAATTATTCATACAAATAAATAAAATCTGAAATTGCATTAATTAAGTTGCTTTAAATTATTATAGTCAAAGTATGTTTTCACGACTTTAATTAACATCAAAGTGATTTAATTATTTTTGGTACCACACACATAATTCTTGTATTTAACTAATAGATTACCCAGCTTAATGTCTGAGGCTTCATCAGTTATAGTCTCTATCTTTATTTACGAAATAAATACCAATTAACCTTTACTTTGACTGATTCTTGTTTATGAAATAATTAAATACTAAGTATAATATTAATTAGACTGCCTCGCTGGTTGCAAGTGCGACTGCTGAGTACATAAAATACAAGGGCGGATCCAGTGGGGGGGGGCATGTGGTTCATGACCACCGGGGTCTACTAGGTCTAGCTGGGCCTAGGTTGATCGGAGGTAGATCTCTGATAATATTTGAAATCTGTCCTGGCTGGACCTCGATTATGTGACCCCCCTTACTCAAAGGCTGGATCCACCCTTGTGTGGCCATGGGTTCGACCTTCATGTCGGGCAACATGGTATTAGGTTTTTCCACTAGGAAATTTTCAGTAGCACGGAATCAAATAATACTATAAAGAAGGATGACTCCGCAAATACGGTTAAATAAATAGCGACTCTTGCAACAACGCAATAAAACGTAATTCAGTTCGCACAGCGCTGTGTGCCTAAAATTATACGGGGTGTAAGTGACAGCGTATCGAAAACTGAAACCATGGGTTCAGTACCTTATTCTGAACTCCTCAGCTTTAAATTTTTTGTCGGTTTTTTACAAAAAATTGCGACTGTTGCAATTCGTTAAAAAAACTCCAAAGTCGTATTTTTTTTTAAAGTCTGACGAAATTTTTTTACGCTGCTTTCAGTTTTCGTTACGCTGTTACTTACAACCCGTATTACAACAGAAGACTTAAAAACATAATTGACGAAGCCTCTGCCTAACCCTTCGGGGATATAGGCGTGGTGTTTAATTTAATTCAGAATACTCAAATAACATACCTATCTAGAAGCGATTGCAAAGAAATTAATCTTATTAAAAGTTTTACGATTTTCCACTTGATATAATACTCGAATGAATAGTGGAGGTCTTAGAAGATTTTATGTTTATCTGAGACTAGAATATTTTATGCTGCGTCAGTAGTTTGATTAAAATATAGCATCGAATGTGCAGAAAAATTGCCGAGTTTTAATCAATCAATAGCCGTTAAGAAAGATCGTAATATTAAAGAGATATTTATCGACAGCAATAAGATTTTTTTAACGAGCCATTGGTTAGATTGATGCATCCGATTTTCAGAGATCATTTAACGCAGTTTTATAGTTATAAATTGTAGCTTTTAACAGACTATCTATCATAAGAGTACTAAAACGAAGAATAAAAATACAATCAGTTTTAACTTTATACTTAGGTATGTATTTTTTTCTATGATGATTACCTACCAGATGTTCATGTAAAAAAATTGCTATTAACGTAAACAATACAGCATTAAAGCATCCATAAAAGTATAATACATGAAAACAAAATCAGAAAATTCATAACCGCAATTCCCAAAATAATTTCTGAATACAAATTTATATACAGTGTGTCGCCACAACCGCAGTAGAACAACAGTTGCCCAGTGTGCCAAATCCGGAGCGTATCTGACAAAACCTTGTCCAAACGGCCAGTTGCTCGGATAGCAGAATTAGTGCATAAATCCCAACTGCGTTGTAGCTGAGATTAGCCTTCCTGATTTAACTTTATGTTGTTTTTATGTAGTGATTTATTTCTGTCTGTAACACTTTTGATTATATCAGCTATTACAGGCTTTGTCACTGCTGAATCACATTAGTAAAACTCGTTAATTTCACTATTGTTGAACATTTCCGTCAAATCTTTTGAAATGTGTGTCACAACTATACCTTGAGACAGGCAATGCTAAACTATGGGAAAATCAAAACTAAGCTATGCGTAAATAGATCAGATTCGTCAGTCTTTGGAAACATGGTTTGTATGACATTCATGAGTATGTCAGAGGTGAAATTATTAATATTTTTTAAAATACTATGGACTCTTTTACAAATACGTGTCAGCTTAACTAAGCTTATTTTAAACTATTCGCTTAACTTTTATCTCAGGCTAACGTAATAAATTACTGTAGCCCGTGTCTTTTAAAAGTTTTGAGACTTATCTGTCCATTACTATATTTAAAGTTCGGCGGCAAAACCACATTAAGTATAATCCGAATAAAATAAGCAGTGTTAAAATTTCACACGAGCGATCAAAATATTTCAACTTAATTTTCGAACAAATGGACAATTGGACCGAATGTTACTTTTATGAAAGCTATTTGTTGCGAATAGCACAGATATTCCTGGTTGCCCGGACATGTCACCGAGCGGACAGGCTGTGCTGTCCGCATTTCCACAACCCCGAGGCGGGAAATAGTCGCGAGTTTGTGTTTATTTTAGGTAACGCCTTTTGAATTATTCGGTCCATTGTGCAAGCTTATATAATATATTAAAACACTTGATTATTGACTGTTATAGGTAATATTGGAATTTTGAAGATTGGTTACATCATTTCGTTGGTAAGAATATCGTCCATCAAACTTTCTTTTTAATGTTCTTTGATTTAGGGATATCTAAGTCCTTTGGGTATACATTAAGCTCAGCCGATTAGTCTTTCAAATAAAATTGCTGAATTGGTACCACATTAATTGGATTTATTCATGCAGGTACCTAATGACCACAGCTAATGGCAATGTTACTCATTTCTCTGAATCGAATTAAAGCGACACTTGAGTTCCCTTCAAATAAAAGTGGACATCACAATAATTTTCTAGTTTTCTTTTTCAAATTGTTTTTCTAATTTATGCATTATAATTATTATAGTTAGGCAATTTTGTGTGATCTTTTCGCTTTATATCATTTTTGTTATATTTCTATGTAACTACTGCCTAACAGTGCAGCTTTAAAAAAATATCTGATCCATGATTGAAAAAATAATTCACACTATCTATTCTCACGTATACAGAAGCTGGTTTGTTATCTAAACGACAGACACCAGCATATAACCAGCATTAGATAATTTTATTCAGCTACTCTATCTCTTATCTAAAGCGCTGTAAAACATCTATCTGCAAGCTTGCAAGCGCTGCTAAACATTCAAACTGATACAGCAGCAGTTACTGTCCAATATCCGGCAGAGTCGTAGTTTCCGGCCACCAAGCCGTCCCTCCCATCTGTCGCGTACTGCACTTACCAATATTATAGATTTTATTATACAATAACATTCAACATCGCTGAGTTTCTGTATCCTTGGTACTATTATCGTTACATTTGGGTGAGGAATATGATAGGTACCTAATAGGTACCTATCATATTCCTCATGAAACATTTTTCTAAATACAATATAGGTACCTACTACCTATATTGTATTTAGAAAAATGTTTCATTGTGAAGGTGATAGGACTGTTTTATTTATTACATAATAATAAAGGTTGAAAGTATTGACTATTTAGTAACAACCAATGCTGTATAAAAAATCGATCATTACATAGTGTATTCACAAGTATAATGTTTCGAAAAAAATGTGCATGCTATTTTAGCTTTTATAATTTAGCTAAAATTACACTCGTTTTTCTACTATTTTTCTTGATTTTATCATCGCATGAATTAATTAATTAACATAAAGAGAAATTCTCATCACCTTTGTATGTACAAAGAAAAATAATCCCATCGAATAAATTTAAAATTTCAACGTTCAAAGAGTATTCAGAGTTGGTGGTATTCACGGGTAGCCGCTGCGGTCAATTCTAAAGAATGTTGAATTTTCTTTTCAAACTCATAGAAATGTTGCAACGTCGGCGGAAGTGGCGTCTTTGACCGGATATTGAAGGGTAAACTGTGATTCTGCGTTTTTATAGTAGAATTTCTTGGAAAATCTAGTTATGTTTATTAGCTAAATAAAGTGTCAACTGCACGTTGAAATTAGAAATTTTAGAAATAAAGAACTTTGTTGTAGTACCTAGTTCGCAGACTCTTAGTACGTATTGTTGGTTTAAAGTTAAGGTACTTAAATATTTATCATTCAAACTTAAATACTTACATATTTATTATTCAAACTAAGTCAGGTATTAAACTTATTATTTGAAAAGGTAAAATAAAAAAGTACATGTTCATCATCAAATAAATATAACACACACAAAGAAAAAATAATTCATAACTGAAAAACCGAACCATTTTCATTTTAAACTTTCGAATTTCACATACAGATTTTAAACATTAGTACTTGTCTCCTGTAATTTTTAACCCATTTTGCGCTTGGCTGTAGCGAAATATTATTTGAACGTTATTCCTGTGACGTCACGTGCATCTGATTCGGGACGTCCCGCCCCGCTGCCCCTTGGGCCATTAATCATTGGTACTGTCTACGTGTCGACCTGACTGGGCCGACTCTACGCTTTAGTAGGTACTACCTACTACCTACTCACACTGTTTAAAAACATGGATTGTTTCTGAATTATCAATTTGTGGGGATAATTATTGTGTTACTTAGGCCATTTGGGCACTACCAGGCACTATTGGAGTAAACGCGGTTAGGTCTTATACGTAGGGATAGCGAAACCGTCACTCCTTATTAGTTCGGCATTGCAGTAATTAAGGCGAATCACACACCGCCCCGCGCTACGTTGCGGGGTGCGTGGCGACGTAACAAAAATCCCGCGCGTGAATGCGTTTTCAGTGTGTTGCACCATGCGTGATTTCTATACAAATACAGGTACTTGCAAACAACGGAACATCACGCACCCCCGCGCTACGCTGCGTGATGCGGGGCAGTGTGCGAATCGCCTTATCCTGTCAGTCAAATGTAGCCATGTTCTACTCATCCGTTATGGACGTTTTCATTAACGTGTCATACGTTTGTTACCTAAACTATCTCTGCGCTTTTTGTAGTATTTGATCTCCGTGTGAAAAGGATTATCCGAGGTGGGGTTAAAACTATACGATTATTGGAGTTATCTAACATTGCTGTGATAAAGGATGTTGGAGAAAATAAAGCCCATGAGTCACTAATGATATTATCAACAGAATCTCTAAGTTATACATCGGAAAATCGCGTTTGTATTGCAGGGATAATATTAGGAAGTGATGGTAAATAACTTCCTAATATTATCCCTGCAATACAAACGCGATAACTTAGATATCTCAAAGGAAAAAAATGATGCTGAAATAACTACGACCCAACTCAACTACAATCTGATAAATTTTTTTATATTATTATTTATTACAACGTCCCAAAGGATGTTATCCTTAAATACGACAGCTTATAATTCTCAAGTATTACCCGACACTTTTTTCCTTGCTCTTTTTACCCTATACACTATTGTGATATTTAAGTTGCTAATGAATATCTACCACGCCTTATTTCGCCTCCCGACCACTTTTGGCCAATTATGACGTAAGCTAATACCAAACAGTAGTAGAATATCAGGTAACATGCTGAGCTTAATAATTTTTGGCACGGGGCGTGTGCAGAGGGTGATCAAATTTAGACTTATTTAAAGCGGGAAATATCATTAGGTTACCAGATTTTGTATTGTTTTTTTACGAAATATTAAATAATTAAGATTAATGAATCTTCTTGAAGTCTGTGTCAGTTTTCTGACGAAGATAGCTTGTTGGATTGCAATTGCACATGAGTAGATAGGTAGGTACCTAATTTGAATTAAATTGTCTTAAAAAAATCAACTCTCTCATAGTTATGCATAATTTGAGAAGCTTACTGTTAAGTTCCACGAAACAAATATAAAGATGTTTCTGAGATTTCACTGACAATAAGATACTTACCTACTAATATAGTAAATACTTTAAAACTTCAAACTCTTCAAATGAAAATATATCGGTAAAAGCTTATGGTTCTCATACATTACGTCGACAAATTGATTTTGTTTGGCGAAGCGGCAATTCTGCCAGTGTAAGCACCTAGTCTTTTGATGATTACAATAATTCGCAGCTTTGATTGACACGGCACGCAGTAAATGACATCAATGAAGGTAGCAAACGATTTGGCGTAAACAGCACTTCGACTGCGTCACCTTCATCGACCGACCATCGCTTGCCGGAGTCGGCAGTCGACCAAGTGTAAGAGAGCCTTTATTGTTTATTTTAGTAAGTAGCTATCTCTTTACGAACTCATTACATATCTCCTACTTATTTTTTTCATACAAAAATGGACTCCAACTTGATGTGGTAAAGTGTATTTTTGTTTTTCGATAACGGCTTTTTGTGGGCGGAAGGAACATAAATTAATTAAGCTACTGTATTAGGTATAGAAAACCAAAGTTAAAGAATCTTTGAAAGTGAAGGACATACAAATAAAGTTCTAAAAAGTTTCAATACTGCCCTCTACATTAATAGGTATAATTTATTTGAGATTAGTTACCTTTACTTAGATACATTGCTTTACAATTTGTCTTTAAAAGAGACTTCAGAAGGACGAGGATTTATAGTATGAAAAGGATCTAAACATTAATTAATTTCTAATTATATGAGAGTTCCATATTTAATGACATCATATATATATTTTTTACTTTTACGTCATCGCAATATGAGTCGTTATTTGCGATTCATAAGAAGTTTGGAAAGCCTTTTCTTGACATTTTTTAATCGCGTTTGTAAATTAAAATCATGTAAAACCAGGTAAACATCCGTACTTGTTTAAAATGTTAAGTTATCAAATATTCATATTTCAAAATTATTTACTTTGAACGAATTAACCCGTAATTGGTTTCACTGATTGTTATGAATTCAGACATCATAAACGTTCATTAAAATAATATTGTTATTCGTTTTAATGTTTACAAATAAGGGGCTAAAGTGATAATTGTCGAAACAATAACTTTTATTTATTCGTATAACCTACTGTCATTGCTACATGTTTGACATCGAAATGCAATTTGAAACTATCGATCTTTTGTTGATGACACGGACGCTATCAGTCCATTAATCTGCCAGTATGTAAGTCGACTAATTGGCGTTACGGTTCCGTACACACAAAACTGGGCCATGTTTTTTTACAATTTTCTCCCAATTGACATCGAAAAGTTATGTATCAATACGTTATTACTGCGAATTCCGTAGAAATCTTTCAGGAAAACAGGCAGGAAATGACTTTGGCAAAATTTGGGCCAGTTACCTCAACTAATGAGGCTGACGTCCACCATGACTTACCCTAAACAAGAACAGTAAATATGTGGAGTTGTTTACCTATAATAGCTAGCGTATTACTTTTAGTCGTCAGATTTATTTTGTTCGCGTCGTTGGCTTTAATTTAATATTTCCAAGAAATGCAGCAGCTTGAAATAATTTTATATAGGTAGGTATTTCAAGCGAAAAATATTAAGTAAAAAAATAACAATTCCTTTATTTATTTTCCTGTGCTTTAAAACAATGTTGTTTTCCATTAGATTAATTTTTTGCCACTGGTCCTCCAAGAGACGAAGAAATGTCATCAATACCAACATACATAAAAATCCGCTCCACGCCACCCTACTCGCAGGCGATGCAAAAGTTAACACAACAGGCCCGTGATAAACGATTGACTCAATGACTTGAAAAAGTAACGCCCCAAAACGACGATCGTGGTCCGACTAACGACGGCCATTATCCGGCGATATCACGAGAACGGGTCGATCTGTGCTTTTCACTTGCTGCGATTTTGCTCCAACCTGAAGTGGCGCCCAAATGAGTCTAATTTGAACGAATTGGACGACTCGCGATCAGGCTTCTGTTGTGCTTCGGGGACGTGCTAAAAGTTTTCACGTTGGACACGATTTTGTAAAGAAATGTTCGGTTTTTTTGTTGTAGATGAACAAAATAGTTTTAGTTTTACTGGAATAGGGTCTTTACGATTTTTTTTCTTCTGTCGTTTTCTATTGGTATATTATTAGGATGTGCAGGATGTGTGTAAAAGCAATGAATGAAAATAAAGCCCTTTGTGCTGCAATCAATCAGCTGATTTTAAGTGACGGCAATGGCTCATAGCCGTCATCGCTGTAGGTATATTTGTAAGGGAGTTACCAAATAAATAAATCATATTGATGTAGGTCATTCATCAAAACTCCATCTATTTGTACATTATTTGCTTCTATGTTATATTGATTGGTTTTCTGATTTCCGCAATTGAAATTTTGTAAAGTGGAATCTTATTGATTGTTTAGTTATCATTCGATTGTTTCATTAGAGAAATTGCTCAAAGATTTAAAATTAAATCATTATTAGTTTATCAATGAATATAACCAAAACACGTCTTTCCTCAAAGCTAAATTTATGTAATCTGAGCATAATAGTAAACGTTTCTCCCTCAATTACCATCAAAACAAATTTCACAATATAATCCCAATCAAATCCTAAATGATCATTAATAATTAAGATCACCAAATTACTCTGATCTCACGGAACAAATTACGCCGAAACATAACTCCTTCATCTCTAAGATATTTTGTTCATCGTTTACTGAGATAATGATTTTATAGAAGCGTGAAGCTTGTTGGGATCGATTTCCGAAACACAATTTCTCAGTGGCATAGAATGGAAGGAGCACAAACGACGAACCTCGTTAGTGCAAAGACGCCGCTCATTGGATTAATTAGTTCCTCGTTCGGAGGAACAAGCCGACATACTTTCGTAGCCGGTATATTGCCGCCGACTCTCGAAGAACCCTTATTGTTCAAGACGCTTCACATTTTCATGTATATTTTAAGTTAGCCGCGTAGCGAAGACTTCGCAAGTTGCTTGTTACCCCCTTAATCCTTTAACAATGTTAGAGGAAAGTATTCAGCATGCTCTAAGGAGTTTCCACTTTGTTTAGTATGAATAGTTAATTAAGAATTAATTGAATTTTAAACTAAATTATGCTATTTTTGTTAGTTATTAGACTTGTTTGGGGTTACGGAGGGGATTTCAAAACGAAATAAGTGAGCAATTCCTATTACAATTCCTTTTGTGTGTGTAATATTCTAAGATATCAGACTATCAATTTGTATTATTTTTGATAGTAGGTAGGTACTTTTATTTGATAAGCGGCGTTCTCACGAGGCGATTTAAATCAGTCAACTTATAATTATTTTACGAATTGAATAGGTAGCAATCGTATCATGAGAACACGCTTTCAAAGACGATTAACTTTTAGTGCAAATACATATCTAATTTTACTTGATCAACTAAAAGTTGACTTTCTTTAGTAGACGTTTGAGTTGGATATCTTAAAATGCCATCAAGACCTAGCAATTCAAGTATCAAACTGAAGCAGAGAGAGACAAAGTGCTTGGACAGTTCTGTACCGAGATGGACCACTTATCTTCGCGAAAGGTCAAGAAAATGCAATAACATCGCGTAAGATTGACGCGACTGCATTACAGAGAAAAGTGTGAGCACCAGCCAATAAAATTTATTTACTTGGGTACTGGATTTTTATACTTTTATTTTTCATTGCGACTACAAGAATCACAATTCTACCATAATAAACATTTATATCGCACACAAAAATGGCAAGGCTATCACAGAATGTTAGAAAAACTCATAAAAGGAAGCCTCTGTTCTCATAGAATGATGGAATGGATCAACATCGACATCACTGACAGCCGCTTAAATATAGGCTGCACGGAGACCGAGGAAACACCGGTTCACGTAATCCATTGTAATATTGTGACCGAACAAAGAGTGAAGAACTGAAGATACTGGACATCTCTGAGACCTTGCAAGATGCGCTCGGGAACACACGGGACCTCCTGAACCTCTGGTAGGAACTGAGCTGATACGAGTGACCACGAAATCGCTCCTGTGGTCACACACACACTATGGCCCAATCAAGGGTCTAACTGTAGAAAACAAGAAAACTAACTCCTTATTGAATGCACCATAAGTGTACTTTTAATAAAATAAAAGGTTTCAAATGATGACAAGGTTAAATCAGGACAGGAATATGCTACTGTCCAAGAGTCCATCCCAGACATTCCTAAATCACTTTGTAGTATGTACAAGACCCAATTAAACAGAAGAGGCCATTTTGGAAAAATAGCTCATGCTGAGAAGATAGCTCTTATGGTACGTATACGGCAATAATCAAACAGCCGTAATTAGAGAAGGAAATATGATTCGTTCCACTTTTTCCCCGACCACGTGTAGGTTGTCGCAATGTGTGAGGAGTTTCGCACGCCCGTGACGTCGCCTTTGTCGGCCTATTTTATATACAAAGAACATGTGACACATTTATGACAGAGTGGAGAATTTGAGTCGAGCATTCCGCTCGAGATTGCGGCACATTTACTTAGTTATTTAGGATTTATTAATATTAATAGCTTTGACATTTTGTTGAAGTTTAAGTAAGAAATAAGAAGATCTTTTTACATTTAATAAAGTTTGCCTTATCAGAAGGATATTATCATGTTAAAAAAGTATAACAAAAAAAGCAGTGTACAGTCATATCTGTCACAATCTAAACAAACGGTGGCTTTTCCTTCAATCAATTTAAAAACTATCTTACAATATCCCCTCCTAAACCATAAATATGTCCTAATAGATTCGACATTCTGCCCTATTTATTTAATCTACGACTCACGAAAGTAGCTGACACATGGACATCAGTCACTCCGCCGCGCCGGTTCGTCGCGCGTGACCACAAAAACAGATGCCCTAACTTGGTACTCATATAAAAACTGTAAAGGGCAGTAGGGTCGTACCGATTGTCATGGAACAAAGGTCCCCGCTATGACATAACAGGTCGTAATTAATATTATTAGCTGTCAACGGCAGATGATTCTTATTCTTATAATTTTGGGGACACGTTCATTTATTTGTTCGTTTAAGATAGCGTTCTTTTGTTTTATCTTGCTGAATTTCGAATGTCAGATGTTTATAATTAATCTAATCATAAAGTCACTTCCTGGATAATGTGCATAAATGAGAATTGCTGAAACTCGACCACAAAAATATAAAAAAAACGATTTTTTTTGATATTTCAAGATTTCTTTAGAAAAACGTGTTTTTAACTTGACAATTGTTTCAAAAAGTTGTTTTTTATTTAAAACATCAAAAAATTCAAGGATACTACCACCTTAACCTCAAATATGTACAACAGACTGCAACATACGGAAAATCACATTACTTAAGAAAGGATTCCATTTAATTCCCCCATTAAACTTTTTATTGTCCTACGTGAAACAAGAAACTTAAAAACAATAGACAAATATCAGGCGACATAATGTGTTTTTAAAAGAATGTCACCATATGGTCGGCAGAGACAATAAAACGCGATAATATCAGTGACAGTTGGTTTCAAGATTACGGCGCTAATTATTGCTTCGAAAATATTTATTTAGGTACCTACCTATTGTTTTATTTGTTTTCTTCATCCAATGTTAACTTGTCCAGTGTATTTTTAGATTCGTCATATTTGTATGTTAAGAATATAATATACCTACTTAGTACTTACGTTAGGCTCTTGAAAATCAACAGCGCGCGTCATGACTTTAAAGGGCCCCCGAGACGGTCAAACGGTTTGATTCAAACATGTCAATTTTGGTTTAAACCAAACCATTTTGATGTTTGTGACTGTTTTGAGAGGTTTGTCAAACATTCACGGGTTTGAAGCTAGTTTGATGGAAATTCATATTTATGCTGAGGCGACCCAACTTGACATTGATCGATTTCGCCTGGATCGGCTCTACAGATCGCTGTAGAGCCGATCGGGACAAGCGTCAACAGATTGCCACGTAAATAGGTAAGTTGAAATGGCAATCTGTTGAAACTCGCCATATTAACATGCCAATTTATCGGTAGGTACTCGCCCGGATCAGCTCTACAGATCGGGTATCAAGTTGGACCGTTCGTAGTGTGCCTTTAGACGCCTTTGTCGTTGGGTTATCATCGCTTTCCCGCTGTACCTACCTAGAAATGTATTCTTCGCATATATTATCAGAATCGGAATGAATTGCGGCAATTCATACGCATAGGTACTATTTTAATTATTATTAATTAAAATAGTACCTATGCGTAACATCAATCTTGTTGCTATAAACAGTAATCGTCAAAGTTATGCAATTAAGCCATCATCGCTGTAACCATTTATTATTATAATAGTTTCGTAATATCGAACTCGAAGATAATGACGTCTAGCCAAGACAAAAACAAATTAAGACAAGAGGCACACTGAATCTGAAGACATGCTTAATTATTGAAAAATATTGATATTTAATGTTTAGAATAAGGCTGCCTTTCCACCAGAGATGTGTGAGAAAACTAAGCGGTGCGAGGAGGCGTAGTGGAGCTGTGAAATGGTGTGACCCTTTCTACAAAAGCTGTACGAGGAAGCCGAGCGGTGTAAGGGTGCGTAGCAGAATCTTTTCACTAATGCTGTGCGAGGAAACGGTGTAATAGTATGAAGTTTTTTGTACCGCCTCGCACTTATTAATCACACACATTACTCGCACATCTTCCTCGCTCGCATCCCTCGAACACATCTCTCGCTTGTTTTTGTAAAATTGTAGAAAGATCGCTCTGCGCTGAGCGAGGCTAGGAAAATGGAGTAATCCTATCGGTAGTTTTTTCCTCGCGCATCGCTTAGCTACCTTGCACAGCTCTGGTGGACACTCATCTTAACGGACTCATAATATTTATTCACATTTTTTATTAGCATGAAAACTGTAACACTGTTCCCTATCTGAAATTCTCTTTAAAATATTTAACTGGAAAAGTAGGTAATTATGCATAAAAAAAGGGTTTGGGACGACGGAATCGAAAGGGATTTTTCAGATTGAGATCGAAAGAGTTAATGAAGAATATTGCCCCGGGCGAGTCCGTTCCTTTCAATTTAACCGTAGTACCGCGATCCTACTAATCGGAATATTATGTTTCAATTCCTTTAGGTGCCAGATAAACGGAAATCTCTTTAGAAATTTTGAGATATTTTATTTTTATTTATTGATGCTTACGGTTTTACTAACGGCTTTGGCCGATTAGTTTCGAGCCCGAACGTAGTTCTTATTCATATCATGAGCATACGAAGTTGTTAGTTTACTAAAAAAAATCTGCATCTATGAAATGCGATTATTATAAGTGATTTATAAATTTAAAACCAAAAGTACAGTCGGTGATAAAAGTCAGTTCAAATCATAATATCTGCTGAACTCAATAATATTTACCAAAAATCGAAACTGGTGTGACTTTAAAATAGCACACAAAAAATTAAGAATGTTACTGGCTAATATTGCAGGAAACCTATAAATTATTCATAATAATAAACATAAAACAGATACCTAACACTGAAAATCTACCCTAGGCTTCCGAATATGAACTAGGCAATTTCGACATCAGCACTTTTTCAAATACATAATAAAAATATCTTGATCTAAATGAGCAATCTTGAGTTTCTTGCTCGTTCTTCTCCATAGAAACCTCAAAATATTATTTAGATTTCTCTGATAGGCATCTACCCTTTGAAACGGGCATCTAGCTTATTCTTGCTTACTTAACTGACTGGCACGTTAACAATTCAAACCTGTAAGTGGTCTAATTTAAATAATGTTTTGACTTTTTTCACTTTGACTTACAGTTAATTTAATATTCTCAAAGTACAATCTAATAGAAAATTCTAGTAATATTTTGACGAGATCTTTGATGTGTGTAAGCACACATTTTCGTATAAATATTTGGAATTATTAGTTTATTTTTTAACTAGTTTTGTTCTTTGAATACATAAGGATTTATTTATTAAGCTAATCTTAACGCTTAAACCTTCAGCTTGCTTATTATAGTTGAACTAGAGAGCGGTTCTTAAGAGGCAACACTGAGCAAGGTACGAAACTCCGTCGAATATCAGGAGCTTAATTTTCTTCGTACGCATAATATTATAATATAATTTAGCAGCAACACTAATGCTCCGTCAAACACGTCTCATACCTAAGTGTATGTACGGCTTATTAGTTTAAGTAGGTAGCAATAGTTAGACGCTGATTGAATTTAGTTTATTTATTAGGAAAGCAGCTTTCGGAAGTTCGGTTTTTTAGCCTAGATTTGTTGCAGTCCCATAAGGCGTATCCAATATACGGCCGTATAAAGGATACGCTCGATTTTTTTTTCATTTGCAATAAAAGTGGGTAAGCATTATTTATAACTGTAACAAGTCGCTACCATTAGTAGGTAGTTGCTGAAATAAGTAGCCGAGACAGACAGACAGACAGACGAAGTCACACCATTAGGGTTCTTTTTTACTATTTTGGTACGGAACTCTAAAAAGATCCCCAGACAGTCGTTGACAGTCGTCAATCCACAGAAACCCCAAAAAAAACGGAATAACCAAAACATTGTATACAACTATACAACGACCGCCATTGTATTATATTATAGACCTTAATATGTACCTTTTACTATAATAAATAAATAAATAATAAATAAACAGCACACATAATATCCGCACCTCCACTAAGCAGTACCCCTGTTACAACTTGTACAACAAACACTCCGACCGTTCCTAACTTCAGGTCTCCACGAGATCCGTGCAAACAGCTCTAAGTGTTTTCCCATTTCTCTTTGACATTAGTCGACAATCCCGAACGACGTTCCCTCATGCATACGCTCTATGCTCAGAAGGAATGTTTAATTTATTTAGATAGTCCCCCGTTGCGCAAACCTGAAGGCACGAACCTAATTACGTCTGTAATAAATATTCACTAGCGATAAACTCTGTGAATAATTTACGATGGTGTAAACGTTTAATTTCACCACGGATTTGGATATTTGCGCGTGGGATGGATCCCAATTGAGACGCGGTTATAGATTTGTGTGTCTTTCATGCTGTTTATGGGAATGATGCTATTAATTGGGACATATAGAAATTGGTTAACCTGAAGAAATTGTGAGCGTGTATTTATTAGCGCCAATAGGATGTTTATTGTTTGCATCTTCATAAGCAAGTTAACGACTTACTTTCTCCCTGTACTTTGCTAAAGACATTACCTGTAGGTAGTGCTGGCTTGATGCGTCTCTAAGAGAGTTCCTAAAGCTTTCAATTTACGGTGAATGGCCACTGTGTGGCTTTAGTCTTTAGGAGTATATCAGAGTCCCTTAGTATATATAACGATTAAACATGAAAACAAAAAGTTAACCTCATAGGATGCTTTATCCTTCGTCAATCTAACCCTCCCACAGGCTCTATTATCGGTTCATACGAGCTGGAACATAAAATCTTTAACCCTTCTACGTAAGCCAAATTCATCAAAAAGGTACCAAGATTTATAATTATGAACCCTTCTTCGACAATAATACACAACATCTTGCCATTAGCTAAAACTAAGCGGGAGCAAGCATAATATTTCCACGATATAGGAATAAATTTAAACAAATTTGTAACGAAAGCAATTTCAAATTCTAAACTTGATCCAACTTTACCGCTTGATGCGTATAGAACTTTCAGAAAACACGTCTCTGATATTAAATACAAGTTAAATAAAGACAGTTTGCGCAAGTATTGTTTGCTCACGTGGATCTTATTTGAGAAACAAGTATAATTCCAAAGAGTTTTGAGCAAAATTCCTTAGGATATTAATTTAATAAATTAGTTACGAAACAACAATACGAACTTTTGCTTTTACAACTGATGCTAAAAGAATTTTGTTTCGTTCATTACCATAGCTTTCGAGATATTATTTTTAATATTGAAAATAATGTTGTAGGTGAACGTCTAATACAGTTTATTTTTGAAATTATGCAAGATAAAATAAATGTTGAAAGAAAACTCTCAGAAAAGTAAATCAACTTTAGAGAACATGATCAAAGTTAGTTTGCTTTATATTCAAGTGAGCCAACCACTCGTATGTATAATGTTTAAAATATTCCTACACCTCAGAGCACTAAATAGTGGCTTTAAAAATAAATTTACTTTACCCAAAAACGTTTCTATTTTTGTACTATTTTATCCTTTTATACTCCATATTTGATTTGAATAATTTATTTTTATATACACCTAAGCCAAATCCAATTTTGGTAGAATTTCCATAGAATACCACTATTTTACCAAATCCCGTACTTAATAAATGATGCATGATATAAAAAAATAACAATGCATGAATTCTTATGGTAATGTTGGGACGCATCAGAATATTGCAGGGTCGAACCGTAGAGATAAAAATATTTACATTTGAAAACATCAAAACACTGAATCACAGTTTAAACTCATTTTAATCTGCGTACTTAATCCTTTGGGCATTTCGAATGCGTACGAGATTACTTAACTCTTGTCAAGAGATAGCACGCCCGGACCACACATTTATCGTATTCACCTCTAATTAAATCCCTTTATAAAGGCAGGGCCAGTGGGGCATAATTCAGGTATTGCGAGATAAAGATTAATGCGTTCTTGTCAAATAATTTACGGTGTTGATAGCGATCCGGCTGCGTTGTCCATTTTGCATGTCGCACTGCTTGTTCAGTGCAATACGCGCGTATTTTGTATGAATGAGTTATTAGTGATTGAGTTGTAAATGGTTGTAAATAATGACGCTGATATGAAACGTACAGTAATTTATTAGGTATGTTCGGAAATAAATAACGTTTTTTAAAGTTATTAAATTTATGAGGTTTCAAAAGTCGCTGATACGGGCGGGTTATTTGAAGAAAGAAAAATTAAAAGAGCGTCGAGATATCGTTTTAAAAACGTTAATCTTGATAATGTCTTAGGTTTTCGCGATTATTACACATTATAATAAAACAAGTTTAAACGGATTAATCGCGTATATTACAGAGTTTTCCTGACGTTTCGAACACTTTGCAGCGTTCGTGGTCGCAGGACGACTGAGGTGGTAGGCGTCATGACAGCTAATTTATAGAAAAAATTTCACCTGTTTGGAATCCAGTTCTTAAAATAATCAAGTCCCAAACTTCACACCGGACTACAAAACATCGAGACACCGTGAGCGATTATTGTGTGCATCGAAACGAGTACGATTCGAATAATATCGATTGAATCGATTGTGCGGGTAGATCGAGAATAATTTTTCTATAAATTAGCTGTCATGACGCCTACCACCTCAGTCGTCCTGCGACCACGAACGCTGCAAAGTGTTCGAAACGTCAGGAAAACTCTGTAATATACGCGATTAATCCGTTTAAACTTGTTTTATTATAACGTTAATCTTGCTTTGATCGACTTGTCTTCTCTCATCGTAACAACACATTAAACCCATTCTGATTCAAACACCGGCTAATTCTGGAACACCGCAACGAACGTGTTCGACAAAACAACGGTTTTAAAATGTGAATCGCCAAACTTGTCCCTGATTAGTCCCGGTATGTTTCGTCTCAGATCAAACAAGTTGGGCCGAGTAAAGGCGCCTACATAAACATACTACCTAATGTGTTTACCTCTAATTCCAAACAAAAGTTGTGCGAACGACCCGACATTGTTTGAGCACACTTTGTCTTTTGCTGTAGTCGTTTTTACTGACGGATTTGTACTGAACAGAGCCAAGTTCTTAGGGACAAAAAATGGAGCGAAGCTTATTAGACCCTTATAAGGATTTCTCGTAGTTCATACTAGCATGAAACAAGTACCTACTGACCGTACTTGGCCCACATTTTAGGGTATATTTATTAGGAGATTTGCTGTTTTTCCGCCTGTGAGATTTGTTCACCTTTTTCTGCTTAAAAGATTAAGGTTCCACTAGTATTTGTAGTGCTACTAGAAAACCAAAGAAAAATTGCTGATATTAGAAGCAAAAAAAATGTTGTACCAGATCAAACGAATTGAAATATTTTAATCAAAATGTATTTTTTTTCCTAAATATAGTAACGCTATAAAAACTTTACTATTGCTTTGATCAAACCTTAAGGTCGAAGATTTGATGCAAATCAGACTTTTGATGGCTTTTATAGACTAGGTTTTACAAATCAAAATGTCTAAATCAGCAAAATGACACGACTTTTAGTAGAAACCTTATTTAGCTTATTTCAACGCCCAGTTATTTCTTCTCAACGAAAAATAATAATTTAAAGAAAAAAAACATAATATTATCTATTAATTTAATAAATATGTAAGTTAGGAAACTAAGATACCTACCTTAGTATCCTAACTATTTAATACATTGATGATTGTGTGCGTGATTTTAGTTCACGACAGTCGACGAGTTTTGAAAGTTTGAGTAAGTTAAGCTTTTGAGGCAGAATTTGTACCGTGTCATGATATTTGACTATGTAATGTATTTGTTGTTTGAATATAACAAATAATAACAATGTTTTCAAACTTGTGACTGAATTGATAGTGGAGCTAAGATTTTATTCAACAATTTTCGTAATTCACGTTTAACATTAATAACTAATGATATGTTAAATTATCTTAGGTATACTTAAGCTGTTCGGCTTGAGCTCTGTCCGAGTGCGAAACTGATTAGGCAAACTCGTAATAAATACGTAAAAATAATAAACGTATTCTTTTTCAACTTTAAACATATGACTGCATTTGCCACAGATAATGGTCTAAAGGCAGGTTATCTAATTTCAGAGTCAGAGCTAGTGAAAGGTTTGCATTAGGTACTTAAACTCAATTCATAATTCAACCCTTTAAAAAAATAATCAAATAAACCCTGCTTTCACAGCAGAAGTTGTGATAAACTAAAAACATCAAATGTGTTTTTTCGTGTGTATTTTTAGTGGGATTTTAAAGAGTTCGGGATCACGGCATCTCCCCGAGCTGTCTTAAGAGTAAAGTTTGATCAAGTGGGAAACGTTCAAAAGTTTATACCTACTTACTTTCCCGCAGGAAGTGAGATAAATATTCATGAGACTTAACTCGGAGAAAAGTTATTTCCACGTCAGTGTCTGTCCGTCTGTACATTTGTAATGAAACGACTTATAACAGACTGTTTTAATACTTTTAATTTGCTTCAACTCTTTAATATTCCAACGCGCTGTGCGTCCACTTAATTTCGTTGCGTTATAACTTTTATTAAAAGTGTATATTGTATTACCTCATTATGTTCTTGGACTTAATCAACCCAGATGGTGAGGTAATTAAAATGAAAATTGCTATATGAAGTTTACTCGCATATTTAAGTGATTATAAATACTAACGCAATCAAGAATTTTGTTACGATGGTTATAGCCAGTGAGAATAAGCATGCTATCAGTATAAAAAGAGATAATTCTAAAATGTTGAAAAAGAAAAGAAATAAAGATAATGAGTAGATAACCTACTCACAATAGTGTTAACAATATCACAAAATAATTAATCTTATTATCAATAAGGAATTCACCTTTTTGGAGTTGCAAATGGATGCCATAATGATCAAGTTCACTACCCAATTGCATGAGTCTTTCTCAAGTATTGATCTAATTTGCAGTTCGGCCAAATGATCACTTTTTGTAATCGTGTTTCTGAGTCAAAGTCAAGTCGTTTAATTCAACTTACTAGAGCATTAGAATTTAGAAAGCACCTCCTTTGGAACATCAGAAATCAACACAGAAAGAAAGCTACTCATATTTGCTAACATTAAGCATTAAGTACCTATCACGCAAATTGGCATTAGCAAATCTAAGATTAAGTTTGTAACTTTATTTATTTATTTATTATTTATGTACACACAAAATATGAAAGACAAGAAAAACAAATACAGATGAGACATTAGGTACAAAGGTACTGCTTATTTCTAAAGAAATTTCTGCCAGCAGACCTGCGACAGGATAGGTATAAAGTAAAAACGAAGACACAGTGTGTAATAAAATATAAATTATAACGACTAATGCAACAACTGAACAGTACGGTATTCAAAAATATATAAAAATACAATATATACATATATAACTTTAAAATATACTAATACATACATAATACATAATTATGAATAAAATAGACAATTTATAAAGAAAGGTAATGTTCTTTAACTTTAACTTTGTTTAGTTGCGACATTTCATATAAGGCCATATTGACTTTAAGGTTTCTTGAACTGATGCTGAAGAGTAATATGAGTATTATTTTTTTGTATATAGTAAGGTATAACATTATAATGAAAACTGAGACGGTAATAATCATCTGTTATACACCTGAGCATTGTGATACAAAAGAAGAACTTCAGTAACTGGAACTATGATACTTACTTTACCAAGATTCCCAAGTCTTGCAATTAGCTACTGTTTTATGTTAATACTTGTTAAAAGTTATAAAGAAAAACTAGGTTTTTAATTTTACTTGAAACAGGATATTGTGTCCTACTTTAGTTTTAAATAAAAAAAAACTAAGAATTATTCCTCGTGATAAAGAATTTGAAGCAAAAGTAAAGTTTTTGATGAAAATAAACGTAAACAGTAAGAACCTAATCCTTCATATTTTTGAGATAGAGCATAATTAAACTTCTTCAACTTTACTCAACTAAATGTTGGTATAATTAGAGAATAATGAGCTTTATAACAAGGCCGTAAGGTCTTTTACATTCAATCAAGGCACCCCTAACGTCGTGGTCGTGCGTAGACCCTAAGGCAACAAGACACATTTTGTTAGCCAAGAGGTATTTTACGTCGTTAGCGAGTTCGCAGACAACCACAAGCTTACGTGTGGAAAACTCCCAACTTCAAACAGTGATAAAACATACTTTGCGAGGTATTTTCACAACTTTTTAATGTTGCAGGACCCTTAAGTGAAGCTAAGCCCCGTAATGGTAAGTGGGGGGCATGATCCTGATATGATGAAGACGTGAGGAGACTGTTACCATTTTTTGTGGTAACTTTAGAAAAAAAGCTAACAAAGCACTTCGAACTTGACACATGACTTGAATAAAATATAGAGCAACGTTGCTTTTGGAACTAAGAAATGGCGAGCTAAAAGTGGTTTCAAGATTTTAAATGTGGTGCAGAATAAGTGTTATTAAAAAATGCATTTTTGTTTGCTTATATTTCTATATCATGTAGTTAGGTACTTCAAAATCGTTGATATAGTTAATACTGAGAATATAATATTATGAATTTTTCATGTTGATTTTAGTAGTGCTACAACTGATATTAATAACACTCTGTGTATAATCGGCTTACCTGAAAGAAAAAAGTAAACATCATTATTTTCAAAGTCACATTAACTGTATCAAAGCCGGGCTTTCCTTGATTTTAGTATACCTATTGTTAAAGTAGAAAATTCGTTAGCATAAAAAACACACTTATTATTTATAATTACATTTTTTTTTATAAAATATACAGGTAAAACATATTAATGCAACTTAACGTAAACGATGAAAAAAAGGAGGTGGAAAAAATACATTAAAAAAATATTTTTTTAAGCAGTAATTTACTACTCTAAATGGAACATATAAACTTATTTTAAATAGCAACACAGGCGTGTTATAGGCGACTACTAACTATAATACCACTACGTGTACAAGGTTAGGGGAAGGACCACCATCTCATTACTGAAAGAATTGCCGACTCTGCCATATACACGAAAAATGGTGGCATGGTTATGCAATATTCAAATATGATACATACAGTAGCAGTTTATGAAAGAGCAGTGGAATTAATTTATCTATTAGATGAAGATGTTGGAGACGCGAACAAAAATATAGCACTAAGGGCCGATTTCACCAACGTCAGATAACATTTATCCAAGGAATAAAGTTGAGATTTGACAGATGTTCTATACAAAATCTGTCAAATCTCAACTTTATTCCTTGGATAAATGTTATCTGACGTTGTTGAAATCGGCCCTAAATAGAACAAAAAAATATAGGTATCATTTTTCAAAGTTCAAAGAGGGAAAAAATGTGAAGTAATTGCCTTTATGACTCCTTCAAGACGTTCTAGAGTGTCGTAATGAGCACTTCGGAAAGCTCTTTTTTAAGATCCCCGGTTCTCTCCATTCCTTGGCTTTTAGTTTTTTTTTCTAAAATAACGACCTTTTATATTCCATTACAGATCCGCTATCAAATAAATGGGGGTTTTATTATAATTTGGTTATAGTACCTACACTGAAAAACCAAACGGTATTTAATCTGTAGACGTGACCATTTATTTTCAAAGCAGTGTTATTTGCAGTGGAAATGCTAGGATCAAAAGATTCACAAGGTAACAGTGGAAAATACAAACATTGTGAACGTGACCGAAGATAACCTAAGGATTGAAGAAAGGTCACGGTCTTGACATTTGGCGACTTTGATCGATCTGCTCTTTTCAAATTGTCTGCAGCACTTTGTTGTGCTGTTTGATCTCCGACTGAAAGCATACTATCTTATTTAGTAGATGCAAGCTGTAAATTGACGTCTTTAGATTAAAGAGTTAAGTGAGGCAAATCTACATATACAGCTCAAACAAAAATAAATAAAATCGAAGCGTCTCTCTGACATTTTGAAATAACTGCCTTTTGTAAGCTCATACTTTTGGTTATTTGGACAAACCTAAGTTTTTATTATTGTCTGCGTGTTTGTTTGTTTGGGCTAATCTAGTAATCTAAAACGGCTGATGCGCTTTAAATGGGGTACGTACGAAATGATTTACGATCCTGCCTCAAAAATTAAAAGTTGTTGAAACTAAAGGCAACATTTTTAGCACGTTCTATTAATACCAAAAAATGCAGAGTATAGTATATTTCATTATAAGTGCGGAAAGTCTGTCATTGCAAGAGTTCCGATAAATGTCTACGTATGTATGTTGACAGTCGGAACAAGTTGCAATGACGGTTCCACACGTGTACTGAACAACTATTTTTAATACAGTTGCGAAAAAATGAAGCAATTTAATAAAGAACATTTTTGGAAAATGGCGCCAACCGTAAAAGAATATAATTATAATTATGCAAAGTTTTTTTTTTGTTTTCACACCCATTCTGGGTAGGCAAAGGGAACTATGCCCATACAGCCAAGTCTTCGTAGATTTTTTTTATTGATATGAAAATTAAATGAAAATGAAATTTAATGAGATGAAATGAAATGAAACCTAACCTAACTCATTGAATCAAATCATTAAATCTGATATTGAAACTAATTATTAGCTTCTTTTTAGAAATATTTGCATGAATCATAAAAACTTCTATGAATTTTTTTTAGTAAAAACTTTGTGGTTGGTTTTTTTTTAATAGACATTATTTTGACAGTTGGGAAAGAGAACGCACGAGTTCGGAAAAGGTAAAGAAAAAGCTCGAGTATGTAATAGCCCACATCCCGAACGCTATACGTCCCTGCAATACGCCACTTTTTGAGCTGTATTAAAAAATCATGTACATAGTTTATCAATGACAAGTTCTGAATAGCTGAAAGCACACTACTACTAATCCAGTTACATTTACTTGTAATATTATTACTCTAACTTCTAAATCAAACGTCGTACTCATTTTCATGAATCCATTCAAATAATGCTTTTATAATTTCATCACACAAAGTAAAAAGAAATCAGATCTGTCTAGCTATTCAGAAACTGTTGAAATACGTAATCTATTATCATAATAGGAGTATCAAAAGATGCTGTCAAAACGTCTCTACATATCCGCTAGTCTGCGCCGAGAGCAATTTTATTTTCACCTCGCAGTGGCTCGCGTTGCACGAAATACGTACTTTTCAAAGTCATCTGACATAAACTGGCTCTCTTAAACTAAACAGACACCAAGTTTCAGTGTTCGGGCGAGCGAAACGAGAAACTTTTGTGGTCACGAGTGATGGTTTTTCGTCGATAAGACTCCTACGCTAAAGCTAAAATATGATTTATTTTGTTTTATTAAAGTAGAAGCGGGTAATCTGTGTTGGATTACTTGTTTTGTTTTTGATATGTTTATGCAAAGGAGTTGTTTCAGAAATGTATGGAGCCTGGGAGGGGTCTACGTACGCAATTAAGTATTATAGCTATACATGATAGTAACCGGTTCCTAATGCTTATTTTCTATAATATTACTTCGTTGAATTGTAATTCATTCTTTTCTTTATCAAGGAGAGCAACACAACACAAATATGGTGGATCAACAATCGACAAATGAATTAAGTGAAACGTCATTTTGACAACTGTTGTTATGTCAATGTCAGTCAAAATGGCAACATTCAATGCACCGCGCGTGCGCAAAACGACTCAAACGTCACGTCATAAAACAAAACTGTCAAACTCAACTGTCATGGCTGCCCTAAAAATAGGGATATATATAAATATGAATCATAGCTAGGCATATTACGACATATTTTCTATATAAATTATCGAGTGATCACACACGCAGCTATATATTTCTATGACGTCACCAATACATTATACCGATATATTAATATTTATTATAGCTACGTTTGTAACGGTCTTTAGCTGTATTATGTTTATGTTTTCAATGCAATAGATTTTTTATTCTTTATCTAAAAACTTTTGATAGTTCGGCAGTAGGTATAAAGTATTAGCTAAAAGACCTAACAGAATTAATTAAATTTGCATAAACAAAAAGTCACATAATGTCCCGAGTTTTTCTCGTCGTAAAACACTTCCCTTTTAGTTCATCTTCAACATTTAGTTTAAACGCATTGAGCAAAAGGAAACATCGGACCAGAAAGTGGTTTTCGCTGTCATTACAGCTCATTTTCCTGAAAAGCTTTTATAGGTAGGATGTTAAGTTCCCAACCTCTCAACTATCATTATCTCGAGCTCACCTGAACATTTTCTTTAAACGACCTGGTTTTGGTTCGTTGGGTAAACTTTTAGTGCTGTCAGATTCATAAATCTCTTAATATTTTGTTTATGGATTTTGGAGGCGAGTCTCAAGTTTCAAGGCTATCCGTCATTAAGGGTGTGTTATTTATTCGAGTAAAAATGTTTGGCAGTTTTATCAATGTTACTATTATGCTGTAACTATTTACTTAAATGGTTTTATTATCTATATAAAGGAGAGAATAGACGCTGCATCTAAAGTGCTGCAAACTATTTCGTGTTTTTAATTAAACAGCCTTTTTAAAATAATTTTACCATAACTTTACTGACCAAGGGCCGTACAAAGAAGTTTTAAAACCATCACTGTTCCGCTGTAAAAAAGGGATGGATACTATTCGTCCTTTATAGGTCCATCTCTCTCTATCGTATCTATAGGTACGTCATAGTACAGCCCCTGTATGGTACCATTCAAAATCGGAAAATATACGAGCGTTTTTTGTTTAACTAAATTAATAACACTAAAGTTCATAACATTGGAACGCAAATAACAATAGACCACAAACAATGTGTTACTACACACATCAAAAGTATCTAGGGATCAACATATATTTTTGCAATAACTTTTCTCCTGATTGATATTAATTAAAATTTTCTTTAAGGATTCATCAAATAAAGTGTTTTCGTTTGTCACAGTAACGATAAACCAAGTCACCTTTGCATTAATAAAGAAATTTGCCATTTTCCTAATAAAGGGATTTTTGACATTTGAACCACTAACATTAAAGTTCGAAAAAAAGACTGAAATAACAGTTTTCTTTAAAATTTTATTGGGTAACTTAAACAATTAATAATCCGTGTTTCTACCGCGAACACTAACAACACAAGAACATCGGTTTGGCATACTCAAAATGGGTTCATCCAAATCACGCTGTGGAATGGCCGCCCATGTTCGTTGCAACAACAAAAAAAGGTCTTCTTGCGACTGGATACCCTCCATATTCGGCAGAGCTCTTCTCTGTAGCATATCCCATGCATGCTCAATCGGGTTCAAGTCTGGCGACTGAGCAGGCCAGGGCAGGACATTGATGTTAGCTGCGGCGAGAGTCTGTCTTACAACTCTTGCGGTGTGCGGTCGTGCATTATCATGCATTAACTGAAATAAGGGACCGATTTGCACTTGTAGAGGAACGATGACGTCTGATACAATCGTCTCAGCATAAATTTGAGCGTTGGGGTTGCCTCTGATCCAAATCAACTCAGTTCTTCCGCCGATCCAAATACCCGCCCATACCATGATGGTTCCACCACTATAAGGATGGACTTCCTGGCAGGATTTTAATCGCTGTTGGCGTCCAGGGGTTCTCCAGTATCGTATACGTCTTGTATCCGGTCTCATACCAAAACGAGACTCATCAGAAAAGCACACGAAACGCCATTGTTCTTCTGCCCAATTTCTGTGTTCAAGAGCCCATTGATATCGAATCCTACGATTGTGCATTGCTATAGGTGGTACCCGTAGCGGTCTTCGGGAATGAAGGTTCACTTCATGCAAGCGGTTTCTGACTGTTTGGTCGCTAATTAAGTTCCCTGAAGAGTGATGAAGCCTCACGGCTAACATCATGGCGGTTATTGTTGGAGCACTTCGAGTTAAGATTTGAATGTATCGGTCTTGTCTCCGTGTGGTGCAGCGATACCGTCCTCCATGGCGCTCAGCCACGGTACCAGTGCTTCGGTAACGTGTCCAAAGTCGACTGATAACACTCTGACTTGTATTCAGAGCTAAAGCTACAGTACGTTGCCGGGAACCAGCTTCTATCATTCCCACGGCTCTGAGCATTTCTTCCCTGCTTAAATGACGTCGCCGCTCCATAATAACGTTGGTTTTAATCAGTAGTAGGGAAACAGTAGCACTAATAATGTCTTCAATGCGTTGTATGTTTTTATAGGGAAAATATTGACAGCTTATTTTCATCTTTTACTCGAATTTGATTGAGAGTTCCTGATTCAAATTATGAAATGCACCAAAAAGGATCCATATAAATTTATAAAATCATAAATTTATTACAAAGCCACATCTCAATCTCAAGAAATCCGCATAAAAATGCTTGATCCCTAGACACTTTTGATGTGTGTATTTTCATTAATAACGCTAGTGTAGGGAACGAACAAACGTGAATTAGAGCGTGGTTGAAACTTAACCACCATTATTCTGCGACTTTGGCACCAAACTCCATAACATGATTAAGGCTGCTATTCATTGTGGGAGAGACAGTGGAACATGAAGCGATTTTGTAGTTGAAGAGTTATTTGTACTTCAGAGTAAAATTAAGATTTTGTTCCTTTTACAGAAATTATGCTTAGCAAAATGTCTATTACCAACGTGCGTGTTTTGAATATAGTTAATAGCTCTGTTACAGTAGATCGACAGGTCCACTTTGCTTGACCCACGAAGGCGGCAACCGACCCAGTGTAAGCACCTAGTTGTTTGACGACTACAATTTACAGCTTCGGTCGACATGACACGCAATAAATGAAGGTGGCAGACGACTTAGTGTAAACAGCGCTTCAACTGCGTCGCCTCCATCGACTGACCATCGCTTGCCGAAGTCGGTAGTAGACCTAGTGTACTCTTACAATAGGTCTTATGTAGAGTAATCCTTAAGGCTCTCTAGCCTTAAGGATTACTCTACGTCCCTGCAGTTTCGTTACGTCAGAGCCAGAAAAATCTATTTTATTTGACGGCTTTGTTAGTGCACAAGCACGACTACTGAATCAGCTGGGTTGATCAAGGTGCAAGTAGGTTTTTCTATTCTTTAGGTTTTCTTATTCGGTAATAATTCTCAATAGAAACCCCGAGTCTGGGCCCCTTACTTATGAAGCCTCTTAATGAATTTAACCACTGATTAAATATACAACTATCCTTGTCATTTTTATGTCAATGAATAGAGATGACAATTAACTTAAGAGCTATTTAATTTAATCATCGTTTATAAGTAAGGGGGTGGATTTACGCCCGGTTAATGGCAATAGGGTCACCTGTTATGGTATGGGACTTAGACATAACTCGCAAATTGTGGGTGTACCTACTAATATACCTCCGCATAATCTTTCGGCCAATGCACCGCTTGTATTCCTTGCATTAAGTATCTAATTTGTACTAAAATTATTTTTTTATCGCTACCGCTACCTCTTAACACTGAATTATCACTCTTAGCGCATCGGTTGTAGGCTTTAGGGTGGTATTAAGGTCGGGCTAGCTTCCAACGTCTTGTATTTGGTAGTCCGCGATGTACACGAGTTAAATTTATATCACCCATATAAATATCTTTGGCCGTTATGATGTGTGGCCCCTGGACCGCACAGTAAATTGCACATTACAACACGCAGTATATTAAAATAATTAATTTTGACCCAAATATTTGGCGTGTTTTAGATTATTATACACATCCCTCATTTAGAGCTGGTGTTTGGTACTTTGAGTGTGTTCAGAGAATTTCCCTTTGAGTAATTTTCAGTTAGTAGGTTTAACACGAAACTATTTTGCATCAATAAAATTATATCGAGCTTTGAGGTTATACCAAATTAAAGTACCGTACTCATACTCATAATGGATTTTGTACTTGGCAAATAATGAATGAAAAACAAAAAAAAACGTTATTTTTAATACTCTGTGGTAAAACCACAAAGTATTAAAAATAACGTTTCTTGATAATAATAAAATAATAAAATAATAAAAAGCTGTTGGTGTCACAAAAAGCAACTAAAATGAATTGTTATGAAGATGAAAAGGAACATAATTATATCAGTACAACGGCATACCTATCTAATGCGCTAAGCATGATATTTATATATGACCGTTCATTCAGTCTCTAAAAAAACTATTACTAGAAAATAATTATATAGACTGAACTGATGAAAACCAATAACTGACTTATTTTAAACTTTGTTGAACTATGAACCAAACATGATATTTGGTAACATATCAAAACTTAATCTTTTATGTTGCAACCATTCGACAAGTGAACATTTATATCACAAAAACACTGGCCAGATATTTACGAAGTGTGTCTGTGTAGTGTTAACGACTTTTGGCAAGCATTCGCCGTGAGTGGACCATGAAATCTAAACAATAAACAAACTGTTTCCTGCGGGAAAATATACACAGATTGCAGCTCTGCAGAAAATAAACGTCTTTTGCACCCTATAAAGGGTGGGGATTTGTGTGATGAAGAATGAAAATGATTGCGCTTTGTCGGATAATGATATTATAGTATACGCTATGGCTGACGTTATTGAGATAGATTTGAGTGTTCTCCGGAATTATGTTGTGTGTATGCTGTAATGTTGGTCTAGAGACACTTGATCTGAAGGAGGTTTTGTATTATTATCACAATGATCGTGTTAGTGAGTGCCTTGAAATATTTTATTATTATATTTAGTTAAAAAAAAATAGTCATTTAAAATATTAATATTTATTTTAGAAATTTTCTTTTAATGTCTAAAATATTATGAGTTTTTTTTTTAATACATAAAAGCTTAGTTAACAGGCTTAACAGACTTAAATAAACAATTCTTCTTATAGTGGAATATCGCATAATTTTAAAACGAGTTTAGAAAATATAAAACATTTCGTTTAACTAAAATGCCAGCTCCAAGGGGAATACAATTTTCTCAAATCAAAAAGCCATTACTAACTAAAACTTCTCCAATAAAAATAGCAATCAACAACTAAAACTTTTCAAGAATAATTACTTTTAGAATTTACACAACTGCTGCCCGTTGAAACGGAGAGCGATAATATTGAATCGATTCTCGAATCAAAAATCGAAACATTCATCAGAAACTGCGACCTTTTCCAATAAAAATATCCGGCACAAAACAATAGTGTTTCCCTCCGATCAAGTTTGATACTTGGAATTCACAGTAGCGACAGGTGTTTTTTACGACCACCCGGTGATTTAACGCTTGAGGATTCGCCATTAATCCCGTTTGGATAGACACGAATAGAAACAATACAAACATTGCGTTAACAAAGTGCTGTTTTGAAATAACGAATGCTACTGTGATTTATAATTCTGTGAGCACAGCTCGAAAATCAAAAAGTGATATTCTTTTGCAATGTTGGCGGAACTTGAGTATTCAATAAATTGAAGGACTTAGAAATATTAGAGAATGGTATACTCAACATTGCTATGAAGACAACTGCTATGCTGTGTTGCATATTAACACTAATTAAAGACGATCTCGAACTCTTGATCTGTTTTAATACAATGTTAAAGGTAACACTGAAGCAGCAAAAAGTAAAAAAGCAAAAAAAAAATAAACAAAAGAAAGTGCTGGCGAAAAACACAAAACCGAAAGTTTTACAAATGACGGCGAACTTGAATCCACGTGAAGATCCACAAATTGGAAGACATAAGCTTACGATCCGGAAGGTACTGACGTTCAAAGTTCTTTTAATGGGACTTTCCTCAGGGCAAATTGGCTGTTAAAACAGAAATTCTTTTCAATCTTAAAGTTGGATTTTCAGAAAAGTACACGTGAGTTATTCACACCTTGACAAGTTTAAGTCACTTACAATGTATGAGCGACATAATAGAATCAGCACATTTCGAGCTCAACAAGATCGAAAGCACGTTTCGGCATAATTGAAACCCAAAAAGTTAAAATGGTGATAGGGACTTCAAATTGTATTAGAATTTGTAGCCCAATTCCGAAACCTGTGAGGAATCTTTTACTAAGGTATTTGCTAAAAGCGTTGCTAACACGATAGCGGCATGCTTGTGATAGCAACAAAAAGCTTTAACAGCATTCTAGTGGTTTTCAGAGACGTCTGCGAATATTTTGCGGCAGTACATGCATCGTGAATACCCCTTCAGACGTGCAGGGATCTCTAACGAGACGGTAAAAGCATATTCTAAAACGACGACGAAATATAAGTGTCTAAGATGGGGTGGGTGGGGGACGTTACGTATTTTTCAAAAGTTAATATAGCACGCGTCCGGAAAGTGTATCTATTTCCTAACATACCGTATTTATTTTTATGAAAGTTACTTCTAAAGTAAACCTACTAGAATATGTTGAATTTAATGGTGTACTTTACAGCTTGGTCGCGTTGTTCCTAAAGAGTATTTTTCTTTTCATAAACATAATTTCAGTTTACAAAGTTTGAACATATCAGATAAGCTATTAGAAACATAATTTATAAAGATAAAATTTACCAGAAAGTTATTATCAAAGGAAAATTGGGTAAGGCGAGATACGGCGCTTTTGAAGAAAAACGCTGCCATTTAAGACGTGGAACCCTACAAGCACGTAGACATGCAGCCCGTCGTTAGCCTGACGTTTCCTGCAAAAAACCACCGCCAACAAATAAGGAGAATTTTAATAAAAGCCGCCGATGCGAATCGAAACAGTCACACTTCGGGTTCCATTGCTGTAGCGACAAAACGAACGTCAGAACATTGTGTTAAGTCGCGCTATGTAACTCGTGAGCGATGTCTTTTGTTTTTATAGGCTAAAAGCGTTAGTAGATTCTATTTTTGTTTAGCTTTATACCAAAATGCATGCAAACGGGACGACAAAGTGTTGTGTATGCGGTTTTAAAGCTAAAGTACCTATTTACGTTCGGAATGTTTTTTTTTTGAGGATGGGATATCATCAAATGACCCCTCCCGCTCTAGGTGTAGCGGAAGGGAGTGTCAGACTCTTACTGACTAAAACCCACCCGTGTTCCTTCCTTAGCCCTTTATGTTCCGGGTCATCGGTATCCCTTTCGGACAATCCCGCTTTCCCGGCAGGCTTGGGCCCTAGTGGGCCCCCTCTTCGATGCTGACATCTCTCAGGGGTCTGGTCCTGATCGGACGGTGAGCTACCCATTACTCACCGCCCGCAGGCCCACGCCTACGGTGGCCGGGAGTCGTCACGCGGCTCCCGACGCCCGGAGCGTCTACCGCGGCGGCTTGGATGGGAGACTCTCTCCCTCTCCCGTCCCGCCACCTCCTTCGCTAGTATGACTGCTTCGCAGAAGGAGGCGACTGCTTCCCACTCCCCCTCGCCCCGGACCATGGCTTGAACCAGGGCCGGGCGCGAGAGGACTCCGCCGCTGCCGATCGCCTCTACGAGGACACGGCGGTGCTCCGCCCATGCAGGGCAGGCCCCCACCGTGTGCTCCACCGTGTACGTTCGTAGTGTCTAGCGGTTGCTTTACGCTATGTTTTGGGTTCGCATACAAATCTTAGAGGAATACGCAATCGCTTTGGAAGCCTATACACACATCAAATTTACCGAGCAAAAGCCTAGGTAGAGTGTCATAAAGTGCGATCAACATAATCAAATCTATTTTTACCTAACCATTTAAAAAGACGAAGTTCTGTATTCGACCTCTTTGTAGGTATGTATTATGAATGTTTTTATGTCCTCGATTTTCTCAAAACTACTGGACTGATTCTGATGATAAAAACCAAAAAAACCACAACAAAGTGAAAAATAATTTTATTTTTCTTACGGATTTCGGCAGCAAAAAGCAATCAAAACCGACATCCGAAACAAAAATAATTTTTCACTTTGTAGTGGTTTTTGAAATCGGTTGTTTTTTTAACATAATCTGTCTTACTTCTGGGCAAAAATCTCTTAGGTCTGCCTTTATTCTTCATCACTGAGGAGAATTAACAAGAATTATAATTATAAAATCTAACAAGCTCACCTGTAAGTGATGACGTTTTATGGGGTCCATTAAAATAGTGGCAATACATAAATGACGTCCGGCGTAACCTGAGCAATTAGCCATGCTACCACCTTGCTAAATGGCTAATATTTTTACCACTGAGCTATTCTTGTATAGTTTAATTGTGCCTATGTGAAGAGATGGGGTGCTTGAATAAAACTAAAAACTTCTTTGCCAGCATATGGTAGCAAATAAGCTAATCTTTTTCCATTTTTCTAGTACCTACTATAAAAATGTTAAGTTTCTAATAGAACGTAGATAGGTATCGCGTCGTTTAATTATTTTGCAACATTCTTGTACATAAATACATTGTAAAATAAAAAGCAAATCACAAATTTTAGTTTACATTGTCTACATTTGTTTTAAATTACCCACAAAAAGCTACAAAGTTTCGTAAAGGGCGACGCACACTGGAAACAAATAAAAGGAGTGCGAACCCGCGGCGACGTACATAATTGTCTCTTGTCATGTTCGTGTTGCATCCGACGCGTGGTGTCCGAGTGATTGTTGTTGCCCAATGGACGCTGATCGTTAGGGTAGCAGCTATTAGATGAAATAATGTTATCATAAAGTTTCGAACTTCGAAGAGATAATTATCATTGAATAATTATCATGATAATCTCGTAACTAGGACTTTAAAGTCAACAAAATTCAAATAAATAAATTGTTTGGAATTCAAACACGGGCTAACAAATACTAAGATGAAATTGACAAAAGAAAATATACTCGCTAACGTGGTCTAAGAAATAAGTAGGACGAAATATTACAGACAGAAAAGTGTTTAAAAAAGGGTGGAAAGGGTGGTAGGTACGGAAAAAGTCCATTGTTATCATAGGAACATAGCCAACTTCACAGAACTATCAATTAAAAATACAATGCAATTTATATTTTTCCTACTTTTACACAGAAAAACTTGTAGGTGCACTTTTTATCTAGGATACATTTGAAGACAGTTATTGTGCATTGTGTATTTACTTATTCTTTTCTTATTGCACTCACAATTTCCCTATAAACTTAAAAGCGCTGCTAAAATCTCCTAATGGATGCGCATCAACGGTTTTACATTTCGAGTTAGTAGCGACAAGAGACTCAGCCGGAGGCATTAATAACTCAGCTGTCTTCGTATTGTGGCCAATGAAGGATTCAGTGCAAGTGTAAACTGTCCCTAAACAAAACCGTCCGATACTATACGGTGAAGTGTCCTCTACATACAATGGGACATCGATTACTTGGCGGTGAAAGTAATTGGCATATAAATGGTACTGAGAAAGTGTGAGTGGATGTAGTCGTGGTTATGTTTGTAAAGCTTGTAAGTTAATATTGATGTTCGTGACTTAATATGCGCATGTATTGTCATTGTGTTTCTTTAAAGAGTCGAGTGCATTGCTGCTTCAGTTTTAGGAGATAAAAATATGTACAATAATACACATAATTTTTAATTATCTCGGGATTTATGGCGTACAACCAAAACCAAAGGAAAATTATAGTATTTATTTTGAAACTTTGAAGTTCACGAGAATACTACACCAGTCTTCTTGCAAGAAGAAGGAAATCTTTAATGTATGGTTTAATATGTCTTATTCCATACAAATTTTAAACATTCGTTGTTGGCATTTAAATTACGTGGTCCGTACCCAAGTTTTAGCTTACTCCTTGGTCAATTGGTGACCATAATATACTCCAAGGACAGAAAATGGCAGGTCTCATTCTTTCTCCTCTATGAAACTTTATTAGACGTGAAGACAAAACTTATGCAAAAATTATACAAATAAAGGTATACATAAACAATTATACATGCAACAATTCAATAGAATGTATTCCATGCATTTTTAAATATCCATTCAAATATTACAACGATCGTGCAGAAATCATGGATCATACGACGTAAAAGGGTTCCCTAACAGTTTTACCAAACCTATATTTTATAAGCGAAGAAGATTATGATGCGTCATTACAACTTTTAGAACTGTACTAAGTTAAGTTATAAAATTAAGTTAACGCTACTCTCAACTTTGCGGTCTTATTACAACTTTGAGTCGTGAGAAAGAACATCAATACATAACATTACATTAATCCTAATGAATACAGCTCAACAATATGCAATTCTACAAAAGCCGATATACTCTTTCATCTCACGTCCCACAGTGAAATATAACCTAAATATTCTAGTAGGCTTTACAGACACAATGAGTTCACTGACAACCGTGCTACCTAACTGTATACACTGATTGATGAAACTCTTGACATTCGAAACAATGTACAAAACATCAATACATTGACCCTGATGACCTCCAGAATGAATGATAGCGAGTAAGTCACAACATTTTAATGATAGCTCATTGAAAATAATGAGATAGTACCAATAACCGTTAGCTTTGCGCTTTGGGCCAATCAATTAACACCTACTTGTCTCGACCAGTTTTCCGAACTTCAATTGGGAAGCGAAACACGTTGTAATGTCTAGTGTAATTTATGTGTAATTTATCATTTACAGTTAGTGTCGAAAGTAGTAAAATTGATATTGAGTGCACAATTTTTCAAATTGAGTCCATGGAGATGTGATGCTGTCGTAAATAGGTTGATTCAATCTGTGCTGTCGATTGCTTTAAAAATTTTTTTTTAATCAACATTGTTTTGTGAAATGAATTTCACATGCATGTCGTAGCAAAGGAATAAAGGAACATCATGATTGTATATATATTTTCATTTTAAAGCATTTTTAGAAGCCAAGAACAGCGTTATTCAAAAAAATCAGAATCCGTTTTAATCCTATTGCAAAAAATGCGATTCATATGTGCACAAGCAGGCCTCGTCGCGGTGGATTCTCGTAAAAACGGAGTTGAACAAGATATTTGCGTTTATTTGAACATGGCGCGGCATGTAAAAATGGTCGACGGCAAAAACTTGAATGTTCCTGGATGATGATACCGCAGGAGCTTGGAGAATGTTGATGTAACGTGGCTTAAGGATCCGATAGTCCTATGTAGGACTATTATGTAGATACTATGTAAAGCATGTACTTCATTTGGTAGAACTGTAAAAGGGTATGATAAGATGAACGCAAGTCAGTAGTCAGACAGACCGAGTGCAAAAAGAAGCCATAACATTGAGGTGTTTACCTGTGTAGTTTTTTAGAAGAATGTTCGAAAATTAAAGATGAAGACTTAGGTATTAGATTTCGTTATAGTGAGCCGGCAATCGATTAAGGATTTGTAATGATCCGTAATACCTACAACCATTAAATGTGCATTATTCATGTTTGCACAAACATTAGATTTCGTTATAGTGAGGCGGCAATCGATTAAGGATTTGTAATGATCCGTAATACAACAATAAATGTACATTATTCATGTTTGCACAAACATGATCAACATACAGAGAACTCAGAAAGTCAGAAACATACTTTTATGATTCTCACATTATCAACAAAATTTTTGGCGGAATGCATCGTAAACGTACTGTTTGGCTAAAAAAGTCTTTGTTTTCAGAAACACAGATTCCACATATAACAGTAAGCCACCGCTTGTAATAAAATTTTGATGGAATAGCTGATGGAATATATGGAAGAGCATAAAATGGTACCAGAAAATTCCATCGTCGATGGCTTATTGACACATGTTATTTTCCCTGATGCGATCATAAAACCTACCAATCTTATCTCGTTGGCTGTGATGTTTGGATAACGTATGCTTTGAACGACGTACCGACACAAGTTTTGAACAAAACTTTACAACTGACGCACATTTGCTGCAATGTAAGATTAAAACTTTCACACTTGTTTTATCGTACTTTTGGCTATAACTGAACGTTGGAATTTTGACTATTTTTCGTAACTTATAGTTCTTACAAATCATTCACTTTGTATTTTATGTCTAGAACAATAATAAAAAATGGTATAACAAAAGAAGTCTTAAATTCGACATTGATGGATCCCACAAAGACGTTATCTATACAATTTTTCACATTTTTGTGAACCCCAGCTAGAAGGATTGGTGACGGGCGGAAACCAACTATTCAGGTACTATCTACCCGAATCTCGAGATTTTATGTCAGCAATATATTACTGTCTTCACTGACGGAACCGCATTCCTGATAATGTGGTGAGATTTCTTAAATATTACCTTAATTACAAACGATATCGATCAGTGTTCGTTCCTTCATTCTTTTATCTTGTACTCGACGTTCTATTGAAATATTTCAAACATTAACATAGAATTTCCTCAAAATTCTGTTCCGTTTAAGCAAGTTGATACAAAATTCAATACCGTTCGCTATTGAATTTCGTGTCAACTTGCCACAATTATGAGATTCCCTGACCACGTAATGGTCACACGGGAGGGTGTTGGACGTGATCGTTATAGTGCGGCATTTTATGTGAAGGTACAAAAATATTATACTTACTACTATATAGGTGTTTTAGAATACCTGAAGTTTGTATTACTCGTAGATAAAATGAATACACGGTGAAATTAAGACTAGTCTGAATTAAAGTTTTGCGAGTCATCTTATACAGTATTTCTACGCAGAATATAAAGTACCCAGTATTTCTACACAGAAACTAAGATTATTCAAAAACACCTGAAGAAAGACCCATCAATTCATAAAAGCTAAAAAAAAAAACATTTTGCCTAATTATAGAAAACAATCATTGTATACATTAATAATTATCTTCATACCTAATTATTATCTCCAAATTCGGTCCAATACAAAATTACAACCCTATAATAACACAACATTGATTAATTGCCACGAATACACATCAAATTAACAAGAAACTGCACACCCGTACAGTAATAATTTATACCGACAAATATTTATTCGTATCAACTGAAAGGCCGCAAATTGAGTGAAACAAACCGAGTCTGTAATAAAACGAAAGTAATAAATTACAGGGTCTTCCGAGACTTCATAACTCCACTTAATTGAAGTACAAACATTTGCAAATTGGCGACTTCAAATACATAAATCAATTCTGTAAAAACAGCAGTCATTAACTCCTTTACAGCTTGTCGAATATAATGTGTATAATAATTATCTAGGCGTTTTACTGTTGGGGTGTTATTTCAATGCCATAGTTAGTGTTTTTGTCATTGAGTCTACCGACTTTAGTTAATTGCATACTTAATAGTTTTTTTTATCAATGTATAGTTTTTTTTATTCTGCAGAATTACATTGCATTCTTTCAGGCATTTACAATTGCCTGGTAGAGTGTTTGAGTATTTGAGGTCGAAAACGATGATTCTGATGATCATGAATAAACTACCAATTGTATTCCTGTGGATATTGTAAGACTAACTTTTTAATTAGATTAACCAGGCAGAACCAAAAAATAAAGAGGCAAAGCGTTTCAGCTCCAATCCCAGTCAAGAAAGATTTTGTGGGCATAACACATAATTATCTATGCGAATGCATGTAACGTAAATGCAACTACAATAGGTACGTAAAACATGCTAATACTTACTACACATTAAATAATATAAAAATACTCCCCACTTTTGCAGCAGCATAAGCCGCCAATATTTTCTTTTCCACAAACAAAAAAATCTACTATAAAATAAATGCGTAACACGAAAGCAAACTGCTATTTTTAGTAGCCGTTTCGTATAAATGCAATACGAATTGCGAAGATACATCGTTTAATTTTTCATTGCTAAAGTTAAATCGTTCGGTGAACGGTTATTTATTGGTGCCCAGTAAGGGTTGTTGGCTCGCTCATTAGTGAGACATTTTTTTATCATCGTCCTCGGCTACACGAGCTTCTGCGGTGTTTTGAATGTTAAAAACGAATAAATAACGTTAACACTTTAGTTCGAGTGGGTTTTTTACGCCTTTATCGTATAATTAAGGCAGTAGGTTTTGTAAGTATGTCTGTTCTTGGCTTGGCTGTATCTTTATTTAAAGATCTACATAATTATAATACGAAAATGACGATTATTTTTTGAATAGGTATCTAGGTTCTTACATTTTATTCCAAGCCAAGACAAATATCTATATAATTATAGAGTAATAAAACTATTATAATATCGAAGCAGACACCAGAATATCTACGCGTACCAAAGTTGCATTAATACCAAAGTCGTCAAGCAATCATTATTTGCTAGTAGCGTTTTAAAATGTAAGGCTATCAATTTTCTGCAATTGACTCTAGCACCTTGCAGGACAGGATATGCACCTGATTGTACATTGTGTTTTTCTTTATTTTATTCTAGCACAATAAAGTTAAAACACACTTGCTCAGCAACTCACATAAAATTCGGACAACTTCCTTTCCGGCACAGACGGAATGCGATTGTGTAAAACACTTGAAACTCAAAAGGCAAGCTTTGTAAAATGCTGCACCATAATTTTCCCTTTCCAAAAGCTTCTTGGATGCAGTTTATCCACCAAACAATATTACTGTCGGTGTGTTTGCCCTTGGCTAAATGGTATCTCGTTTACGGCAACGCGATGGCGAATCTTGAATCCTTTCAGGCGCACTCAGAGGCTTTTGATCGGGAACGTTAGGCATTAAACACACAGTGCGCTACGTGTTGAAAGAAACGCGTATGGTGCCTCGAGGCATTTCAAACTAGCGTACGTTCTACACCACTCATTACCATTTTATCCGTTCCGAGTCGAAACACTATTATTATAAACAGGCAAAGGCGAGCAATGGTCGCGTCTTCGAGATGTGATTATCATGTTTTTTGTTCAGTTTTGACTGGTGTTGAACAAACCGACGAATTGCTGCTGCAAGTTGTAATTTGTGTTGACGAGTTCAAATATTTTTCTTTGGACATACAATAGTAATGATCTCGAGTTGTAAGAACTTAAGATATAATTAGGATAACATTTTTGGTCATGTAGTTTCTTTAATCACGTCTATTATTTGTTTATGGGAGAAATAAATAATCATAATTAAGGCACTCTGCAATAAATGATAACGATAATAACATCCGTGTTATGGCTAGCTTTTGGTAAATTTCTACCTAATAAATTATTCTACAAATTGATACCCAACAAATAATTTTATTGGACCAATATAATGGCAAAATACACTTACCGTAAGTATTATAGAAGTTCCGGGTTGGTATTTGTAAAACTAACTATATATTTTGGCGAATTGTCAGGGAAGCCCGTAGTCGCATGGCGAAAGCAGGCTAGTAGTTCATTAAAAAGATATATGTGGTCATTACGGGGACATTCCGACTGCGTATCATGCTAATACCCGGTTCGTGGTAACTTATCGGATTATTACCTATATATCAACGATGCTTTTAGATAGGAAGAGCATAGATTTCGTAGTATTTAATATTTGATCCCGAAAATACCTAGGGTAAACCACCCAATCGTTGGCACTCCTCCTTTTATTGGCACTTCTGTGATTAAACCTGTTTATATAGAAAATAGCTAATCTCACGGTAATGCTGCTTATGTAAATTGAGAAGTACAATCCTGAGCTACTACACTGGCAACGCATTATAAATAAAAAATCACAATAGCTTCGGAACGATAGCAAAATCTGAACGTGTCTCGACTTGATCAGTGAACATTTTTTTTTTGCTAAGGAAAGAGCTATTCAAAACATCAACGTTATCCAGTTAATTTTGCGTTTTTACTTTACTTTTGGTTTCAAGCGAATTCAGTGTATACTATTCGAGCTTTCTGAGTATTTATTTCCAAGAATTGCATTGTTTTTATTATTTAATTATGGTGCCAACGTTTGGTATCAAAAAATGACCATTTTCCAATTTATTGGCACTAATAGCAATAATTGGTTTTCTATGAGCATACCAACTATTGACACTAGGGCCAATAATTAGGCATATTTATGCTAATAATTGGTCTGTAACGATTTTATTTTCAGTGTGTAGGTAGCTACTTATATAAATATGATGCATAGCTAGGTTAAAGGAAAGAAAAGCTAGTAAAAAACTAGCTTTTTTTCCCTTTATCCTGGCTATGCAATATCAATATCACATGCAATTTCCGTTGACTTATTGAACAATCTTAAATGCCAATAAATGGACTAGGCCTATGCTGATAATTAGCCAAAACATGCCAATAATAGGGAAAAACGTGTTTTTTTCTGGAAAACTGCAAAAAACACATTTAAATAATGATTTTGTAGACGTTTTATGTAATAAAAACGTTAATTAACATTCATTCTATCATCTTGCTGGGTCTTTTTTTGCTAGCAACACTTTTTAAAGACAGTATATACGTTAGTATAAGTTCACAGTGTGCTACAGTGATCCTTAAAGTGCCAACGATTGGGTACTTTACTAGTGGACAAAATATTTACAAAATACACACATCAAAAGTGTCTAGGGATCAAGCATTTTTATGCGGATTTCTTGAGATTGAGATGTGGCTTTGTAATAAATTTATGATTTTATAAATTTATATGGATCCTTTTTGGTGCATTTCATAATTTGAATCAGGAACTCTCAATCAAATTCGAGTAAAAGATGAAAATAAGCTGTCAATATTTTCCCTATAAAAACATACAACGCATTGAAGACATTATTAGTGCTACTGTTTCCCTACTACTGATTAAAACCAACGTTATTATGGAGCGGCGACGTCATTTAAGCAGGGAAGAAATGCTCAGAGCCGTGGGAATGATAGAAGCTGGTTCCCGGCAACGTACTGTAGCTTTAGCTCTGAATACAAGTCAGAGTGTTATCAGTCGACTTTGGACACGTTACCGAAGCACTGGTACCGTGGCTGAGCGCCATGGAGGACGGTATCGCTGCACCACACGGAGACAAGACCGATACATTCAAATCTTAACTCGAAGAGCTCCAACAATAACCGCCATGATGTTAGCCGTGAGGCTTCATCACTCTTCAGGGAACTTAATTAGCGACCAAACAGTCAGAAACCGCTTGCATGAAGTGAACCTTCATTCCCGAAGACCGCTACGGGTACCACCTATAGCAATGCACAATCGTAGGATTCGATATCAATGGGCTCTTGAACACAGAAATTGGGCAGAAGAACAATGGCGTTTCGTGTGCTTTTCTGATGAGTCTCGTTTTGGTATGAGACCGGATACAAGACGTATACGACACTGGAGAACCCCTGGACGCCAACAGCGATTAAAATCCTGCCAGGAAGTCCATCCTTATAGTGGTGGAACCATCATGGTATGGGCGGGTATTTGGATCGGCGGAAGAACTGAGTTGATTTGGATCAGAGGCAACCTCAACGCTCAAATTTATGCTGAGACGATTGTATCAGACGTCATCGTTCCTCTACAAGTGCAAATCGGTCCCTTATTTCAGTTAATGCATGATAATGCACGACCGCACACCGCAAGAGTTGTAAGACAGACTCTCGCCGCAGCTAAAATCAATGTCCTGCCCTGGCCTGCTCAGTCGCCAGACTTGAACCCGATTGAGCATGCATGGGATATGCTACAGAGAAGAGCTCTGCCGAATATGGAGGGTATCCAGTCGCAAGAAGACCTTTTTTTGTTGTTGCAACGAACATGGGCGGCCATTCCACAGCGTGATTTGGATGAACTCATTTTGAGTATGCCAAACCGATGTTCTTGTGTTGTTAGTGTTCGCGGTAGAAACACGGATTATTAATTGTTTAAGTTACCCAATAAAATTTTAAAGAAAACTGTTATTTCAGTCTTTTTTTCGAACTTTAATGTTAGTGGTTCAAATGTCAAAAATCCCTTTATTAGGAAAATGGCAAATTTCTTTATTAATGCAAAGGTGACTTGGTTTATCGTTACTGTGACAAACGAAAACACTTTATTTGATGAATCCCTAAAGAAAATTTTAATTAATATCAATCAGGAGAAAAGTTATTGTAAAAATATATGTTGATCCCTAGATACTTTTGATGTGTGTAGTTTGACGGCCCGATGAAGGCGGCCAGTTTGCAGAGACCTATCAAAATATAATGTACTCACGAAACCATCTACTTAACAGTGTTATAATAAAACTAGAAAACTTGCTGAGAAAATACGAAAATACTTAGGTAGGTACTCAAAAAGAAATGTAAAACTTTCTGTCTCCTTCAGTAGGTACGCTTGGTTCTTGTGATGCGAGACCTAATAGAATATAGACTAAGTCACGGAAGGTCTTCCAGGTTTACATTATAGTTCAGTGTTCCAGGTAGGTACCTATACACAATTAAAATAGTAGTCTCAATAAAATGTAACCAATTTAAAACTACTTGAATTCTCTTTAAGGTCACGACTTAAAATCAACTATTTCTTTTGGAGTAAAGCCAAAGTCCTTTAGATCTAGGCAAGGAGCCAGGTAATAGGAGATACGTTTTGACATCAGCATTTTCCAAATATCAAGGTAAGTTTGTGGAAAATTCCAATGTAATAGAGAATAGCCTTAAGGCATCTCTCTTCGTCTGGAGTAATATTATTAACCACCCCAAATGTGTTTTTCAAATTTTAGCAGTAACGTTTGTGCTGCTTTGTTTGTTTATAAAATTAAGTGTGTAGGACTTATTCTATTTAAACTAGAGATTTAAACATACTTTTTATGGCATGTCCTGACACTTATATTAAGCATAATAGTAGGTAAGTAGTCTTCCCATCCCAACTGAAAAAAACAAAAGAACAACCCTATGATCTCACGTTCAGTTGCTGCTTCTTCTCCACAACTGCTACATTCCTCTTTTTAACAATTTGCTTATAAACTTCTTATTTAAACCTAAAAAATTCTAATATTATGATATAACATTGTTAATCATGGCTGTGAGAAAAAGGTTAGTGCAAAATTTTCTTCAGCCTTATTTGCATACAAAAATTTTCCGATGTTGTGTTCTTTTTATGATAAAATATTTAAAAACAACGTCGTACAGACTTCAGCGACTGCACCGAGTATTCCTTGAGGGAACCGAGAGTAAGAAAGAAAACTGCACCCCGCTTGAGTTTTTACACTGCTTTGACTTGATACGTTATTTTTAAAACAGCTCTCAAGATTTACCCGCATTTTATTCTTAATGTATGTAAAATTATGGTAATAAAGAATGTTATGAAATTACTTTTAAAATGTGTTAGTTCTCATATTTTTCTCTGTAAATCCCTGTATCAGAATTTTAAACTTAATTTGAATACCTATAACAAATTCAATTTCTGAAGAGACACGTCCCTACACCCATACTATGACAAAATATTACTCAGTCAAAGACATTCTAGAAATTCTCGCGTTTTGAATAGGTAGACAGCGAAATAATACCATAATAATAACATTATTTGTTGATATTTCAGGACAAAATGAAATCAACAAGCTATTGAAGATCATGTCAACAACTCCTTGTACATAATTAATTATTATGTAAATTCCTTCTTAGTGTAACTGTACAATAAAGTGGGATAGTTTATAATGAATTATTTTGTATGCATGTTACCCAATTAATCAAGGCGTCTATTCATAAATAGGTAGCTTGTATTAATTACGTAAGTGGTAACTTACGTGTACAAAATAAGACATTATAAAATAGGGTAACCAATTCATTAATTGTAATAATTGTAAATGTGTAATACCACAGAGGAATCTGTGTTTTTCCTCCGTGTTGGTTACCCTATTCTAATCTTATTTTGTCAGCCGTCTGTAAATACATCTGTAAGAATCTATGACATTGATTGACTATACCGCTGTTTACTAACCGAAACAAAACTTTTCGAATCAACTATTCCATACATGCACGAAATGCACCCGAATGTAAAATTGAACTCCGATACATATAATCCAGATCAGCGGTTCAGAGTTTTAGTACCGGCGGCCCACGAATGTTTCCACCAGATGAAATCCTTCAAAGGGATGCAGCCACAACCGTGAAATTCAATTAGATTATGGGTACCTACGGACTCCAGGGCTTGGGGCTTGCTCCTCTGATCTCGACTGCTTTCTTCAAAGTATTCCCTAGTCGCCGTCTGTCTGCTTTTTATATTGAAAGGAATAAATATGGACGTTTCATCAGTTGGAATGTCTCGCTTTAAAATATGCAAATGAGAATACTAGAATAATGTGATCAAAATAACCTAACCATTTTGGTAAAAAGATGCTCATAAGGTAGGTATAAAATAGAATGGAGTATCATCAGACTATTCATCATGACAACAGTCAAAGCTAAACATAGACCTATTAGAACGTATAAAATAATTCTCCCATTCATTTTCCACATCGGGGATGTTTAAACAAACACAAAAAAAGCATTCAAAAATATATTTTTCTAAAACAAAAAAAAATAAAGTTTAAATAAATGATTTTGCTAGAAAACTAATATAATTGCTGATGACTTTAAATGACGAAATCATAGAGGGTAACAATAGTATCATAGTTGCACAGGTCACGGTCACAAACTGCCCACCAATAGTTGTAAAGTGGCGCTTTGATACAACCCCGCCAAATATAACCATCTGCTCTAAGTGCTCTGACTGCACAAACTTCATCAAGATTGCAATCTTCCACTGGTAAATTACCACTGAAACAAAATAATATTATAATCATTCATGAGGTATAATCGCAGGTATAATGTTTCATTTATGCTTTTTCATTTTTCAACATCTGAAAAACAAACTTTCAATAAAAAAATAAAAAAAACTGGCAGTTTTTACCACATTGCCTTTGTTTCATGTTAAACATTTTTACTATAAAATTTTAAAATTATACATATAGTACGAAATAAATAAATTGAAAAGTATATCAAACGTTCAACTAACATGTTTCCTTCTAAACAGTTTGCGCTATCGAGCATATCTCCGGTTTTTGTGGTCGTGTTAACTTCACATCTCAAGCAAGACATATCCTTAAACACAGATTTTCTAAAATGCCTCGTACGTGAGAGCTCTATAACATTATCGAACCAATCTCGCTTGTTGGAGAACATAAACGGCATCTCAGAAATAGATATGTAGTTGCAAAGATTGCAGGAACATACGTAGGTGGTGAGATTGTGATTTACGTTGAAGCATCCACGATCAATTATTCCAAAAGGCGTGTGCAGCGAATAACACAAATCATCGTCACGTTCGCACATCATCGACGTTATTCTGAAAATTCAATAATCACAAGAGAGAGCAATTTTCCTTAAATAAAGAGTAAACTAAGAAATAACTATCATTATATTTATATATATTTTGTTTGATGTTTATGAATTTTTATAACTACTGTAAAGCGAAGTGTCCACTAGCAATAAAATTTGCGGAAGGTGACTTGCGCAAGCGACTTCCAATGTGTAATCGCTCGCGCAAGTTGACTTATTGTTCGAGAAGTCGTTCGAAAAGTCGGTTGCGTAAGTCAACTTCCGCAAATTTTATTGCTAGTGGACACTTCGCTTAAAGTTCAAAATTTCTAGTTATCGTTTAAGTGGAATATAAGATCACTATTTAATACATTGAAATGTTCATGAGGTTCATAATTAATTCATACTTACAATTTATTTTTAGGATCATGACAATCATCTGATGCGACGTTATTGCACATTATACATGATCGTCTTGGATCACTCGACTCTCCATCAGCCTCCGTAGTATTACCACGATTTTGTTGAGCAGATGCAAATCCAACAATATCCTTTTCTTTTTTATCAGGTTTAGCATACAATTTTAAATCTGTCGCAAGATGTAGAAGTTCGTTCCTTGGATTCATCACCTTGTTTTCGGTACTTTCTTGCTTGTGATCTAGCAAAGTAGTAAGAGGTAAGTTTTCATCTAGCATCACATCGTTCGTAGGTGTAGAAGCAGAAATACTACTGCTACTAATATTAGCTTCAGTAGTAAAAATATCAAGGATGGGTCTAAATAGTACTGTAGTTATGGATCTACGGGGCGTTGTACTTGTATTTTGTATAATATTTGCCATAATATTTTTCAGGACGATATTTTCTGTAGCTGCTTTTTCTGGAGTTTCTACTATGTCGTCAAAGATTTCTCTCACATTTTTAACCAGAAATGATACTAAATTATGAGGATCGTCTGTTTCAGTCGTCTCAAAAAAATCTGCATCACCAAGTTCTTCTACTTTTTGTCTAAAATACGGTAATTGTTTCTTACTTTTTGTAACTTCCTTTATTTGGCATTTTACGTAAATTATAAATAGAAATAAAAGTAAATATAAAATTTTCATTCTGTTCATTGCTGTTAGTAAAACTGAAGTTTGACGTACACATCAATTTAAAACATCTGAGTAACTGATAGATCAATATAAATAAGACCATAATGTTCATGATAAACGGACTCTTTTTTAATCAATTAATTTATTTGATTACACAAAACTTTCGTTATAACTTTGTCAAGCTGGTTTCAGTTATTTCACTGTGTAAGCATTCAAATAGCATGTAATACAAGACCAAATACACTTCATAAATATCAATATTATCAAAAACACAAAATAGAAATTAGGAGTGCATAGTTTTGAACCCAAGCTCTTTATAACTTTTTTCTTCTTTCTTTCAGGTTCATCTTTTAACTTTATTTCTTCTGCACGTAACCTTATTTTTTCTGTAGGGTTAGGAAATTTATCGGTATTGCATTCAGTGTTATTACAAAAGTAATAAATTGAATTGAATAGTGGCCTATCTATACATCCTCTTGACACAAAGTCTGTCTCATCATTAATGTTTGTATAGCAAAGTTGGTTATGTGCGCATACCATGTAATCAGCACTGTAAAGATTTTAATCAGAAATTATCAATTCATACTAAACTGTCTTTTTAAATACTTTAAATATAATTAACATAGTAAAAAGACCTACTTTTTACCGAACCTACAGTTTTTGTCAGACGTTGGATTTGTCCCTTTAGTTTCACAAACTTTACACATTAGATCCATTCCTACCAAAGGCATTTGAAGTCGAGCGTTATCATATTCCCAATCGTTGAGTTTCTTATATTCGTAATGGCTGATGTCGAAGGAAGGTTTGTCGTTACAGAGAGGACATTTGCATATAAATGTTCTATTTACCCTTCCAGGTAATACACAACCCCTTTTTATGTATAGAGGATTAAGTTCTATGAAACAGTGCTCAGCGTCAGCACATTTTTTTGATGGTATACTGAAAATATATATAATGTATGAATCATTAGAGATTAGGTAAATACCATATGTTTATTTAGTACAGTATTATCAACAGACGACGTTTATTATCGGATTAGATAAATCCTGCTCGGAGAAGACCTATGTCTAGTGGTGGACGTCTTGTGGCTAATACCATGATGATCAATTTGAACGTTATGAAAAAAATATTGTTAATTGTATAAATGGAAACAACTTTGTAAATATTAGGTATATAGGTCCTATTTTAAGGAAAAAAACTTACTTAACACCTTCATAACAGTTTTCATCATTCCTCGAGGTAGTATTTGCAGAGCACGAGAAGCACTCCATTCCGTAAGTAGAAGTACCATTTACGTCTCTCGATTTCCTTTGAGCTCTAGTCTCAGGAACTGCAATTGGATTTCTGGCTCTATCTAAATATTCATATAACTTAAAATTGATTGAAAAGAGTTTTTTGACTTCATTGTCATCATTGTCCACTGTAATAGCTGCTGTAGTTACAGTTTCAGGCGTGGACACTTCAAAATTATTTTGGAGCCGTGAATTTGATATAATTTTATTATCTTCTATAACATTATCCCACTCGGTTTGTATCGCCTGCAATAGTGAAAATAATACAAAAATACTAAAAAGATTTTGCATATTTACATTTGACATTTTGTAGAATAGGTTCAATAACATTAACTTTTTTAATTCACGTGGTAGGATGACGATAAAGAAGTTTAGTAATAACATTACCTACTTCAGATTTTAAAGGAGTTTATTTGTGATTATCTGATTGAATTAGCTAATCAAGTAGGCATGTTTATTCACCTTTTTTTCCACTTTGTTTACCTAAGTTAACAAAGTGGATTATACTTTTCAAAAAAAGTTGTTCTAACTTTAATAAGCTTTTTTACACTGACCAAAATATTTATTTTATTCCCAAGCTTTCTCAGAAGTAATAAGAAGGACGGTAAAAATAATTAAATTCTGACTTGACCATCATCACCAAAACATCAACTTACTGGTACAGTCACGAGCATAAATATATTACCATGAACAGTTCTTCAACACAATCTTATTACATGATTCATTCATTAATTTTATAAATGAATGAATGAATCAGTTCGGTAATAATACCTGATTTCATGTTTCATTCAGTATTTTTTTTAAATAATGAAAATTCTGAGAAATTAGATATTATTGCCAAACTGTCCATGGTAATATATTTATGCTCGTGACTGTACAAGCACAAGAAACTCTTCTATTTCACGCCCTTCTTCATTACTCTAATATGCATTATGTAATTATCTTTTTCCCAGGTATTATTATACAGTAACTATTTATTTTTATTTTTAGTGCAAAAAGCAGGCAATAAAATTGGCTAAACGTGGAACAGCTCCTAAGGAATGAAGCAGTCCAAAAATTGCACAAGGAAAATTACATGTTGTAAGTTCGAGACCATAAAACAATAAACAGCAGAACGGACTATTAAGTAAATTGCTAAATTTCTTCGGCCTACAGCTCTGGCCATACAATTTTACACTTTACTACATTTGTTTCATTAAAATTCTGGATATACAAAAATTAAGTAAATTGGTCTCACTTTGGGAGTTTTTGAGATGCAAAATAATATTTTATGAAAATTATGTACGTTTACCAGATATTTTTTCACACTCAAGGTCGGGTCGAAGAAATTAAATCACTAAAGCCGATGAGTACTTGATAAAATTATCATCAGGCAGTGTTGATAATGGTTGTAAGGATGTACCATTATGCAGTTAGTAGGTACACATTAGTGATGTATAGGTAGGCACTATAATCCGTATGGGAACGCAAATGTTCGTTACTGTTACAATGTACGGTCAAGCACGATATGTAAGGACTAACCAGCGTTAAAGGAAACTTGATAACACCTCTATGCGTTATTGATGCGCTCTAAACCCTGAGCTAGAAATGTTGGATGCGGTAACACTAAAGCGTTGTGAGTAGGTAATTATTTTAGTTCGTAATCTTTTCCGTGGCATTTTATATAGAAGAACATAAGTAGAAGAAAGGAGCGCACAAGATACAATACAAAATCATGCAATCCATAAAAGGCCTTTGCAGACATCAGCTCAGAAGAAAAATTAACATTGATCAGTTGTTCATCATTAGTTACATTTAGTTATTTTGCGGCTCAGTCAAACATTCTGGATAATAACAATAATAATATACAGCGATACGCTGCGTTAAGATCAGCAGAGTGAGTTCAAGCCGCAATGTTTTTAAATAAATACACGCACCTTCAAGACCGTTTATAAACACTCAAAACATAATTATCCTTTCACGTCAAAAGTGCAAATTGGGTGCCATACACACAACTTCTTACACCAAGGTGAAAGGCTAATAGTAACAATTCAGTAATCACGCATCTCCGGGAATAACGTCTTCTCACGTCCATGAGCGGCGGTCCCTCGGCACGACGCCACGCTATAATTCAACCCAATAATGATTCATATAAATTTGCGAAACGACCGAGAGGTGCAAACTGTAAGAGTGAGCGATGCAGTGTATAATTTGCTCGAGTACAGGCCGCAGGGGTATTACATAGTGTTGCCAACACGTATGTGAGCCGTATCGATACAATTTAAACGGTTTGCCACAACGTGCATGTATTTGTATGAGCGACGTGATTTTATGGGGGATCGTGACATTGCTAGCTGTGAAACTATGTACTTAGTAGAAATGTGGAGGTATGTCAATCCAACAAAAACAAATCATACAGGATAAATTGCGATATCGCCAATTGAAAGCGTTAATATTATTTTGTGCTAAACAAGTTAACATAATTTTCGATTGCCACAACATAAAGTTGCATATCAAAACCAAAACAATCTGCTTTGTTCAAACAATCAAGCATTAGCTGGATTATGTAAACATGATTTATATTTCAGATTCAATGGACGCATAATTAACATTTAATTTGATATGGATTGAATCTATTACCACACGTTAAACGAAGCTGTGTAATGTATCGATAAAATTTTAATATCTATTGTTCGCAACACTAGTAAAGCGTGTCATTTAGTTTTTATCATCATGATTAAGTTTCGCTTATTGAAGCATCACCTTGCATGGTTGGTAATAGCAAGAAGTTGGCGTTAAAGGGAAAAATGAACTAAATCGATAAATTAGATACAGACATCGATCAGCGAAGTATCAAAGTTATTTTTAAAACATCCTTGATAGGTTAATAAGGGTTTTTACACTCCATCCTAGAGATTTCTCGTGAAGGTGCCGCCTTTTGATAAGATACGCCTTGCTCAAGAAAATAAGACGTATAACTTCATAGTTCTCAAAACTTTTGTACAACTATTTCTTTTAAAGGATAGAATTAAGTCTTCTAATCTCGGAAGTTTCTTTAAAAAAGGTGCATTATATTTTTTATTTTTTTATTCTTCTCTTCATAGAAAAATCTCAGCCTCCAACAAGTAAACTGGACATACAGGTTAGAACTAATGCTTCAATTTTCTCTAGACTAAAATTAATAAGAAAATTATAGCTTCTGGGGAGACGTTTAAATTAATAACCGCTTTTGACAGGCTCTTGCACGTTCCAAGATTTAGAAGAGCATGTATAGCCTTGCAGGCCTTAATGATTAGTCGCCTGTCGGCATCTCTGGCTAACCACACCGTCACAGTCCTCATGTTACCTTACCGATATTCATTCGATATTCACTAACGACCATCACTAGTGAATGCTCCTTGTTAAGGCGCAGAACAATGCACAACAACGGGGAGAAACTAGTAGCTATTTTGTTTATATTATTTTTAAGAGTTTCTTTTTTCATTTTTTGATTCCATGGTCAAGTGATGCTATATGAAGTATGGTATGGTATAGCGGGCTGTTTTTCGCAACTCTATGACTAGGCACGTACCTATTTTGCGTGCGTCTAATAGATCATAAATATAGATAATAGATAGGGATATTATTAATTAGAATACCTACATGAAAGGCAAGAGCATGCAACTGAGATGAGAATTTTGAGAGGGATGTGTGGTGTTACGCGAGAGGAAGTCTGAAAGTAGCGCCAGTGACCAAAAAGTTGTGTGGAAATCGTTTGTCATGGTATGGTATGGGTAGGTATGTAATGCAAAGGAATGAGGAAAATGTTATGAGAAAAGTTCTGAGTATGAATGTGGAAGGATATAAGAGTAGAGAAACACCAAGAAAGCGATGGATGGACTTTGTGAAAGATGATATGGCCAGAAAGGAGGTGACTAGCGAGATGACTACTGATAGACATGTAGGTATGTAAGAAAAAGACCGCCGATATTGTGCCGACCCCAAATAAATTAGGATAAGGACAGGAGGATGATTACTAATTAGAAGAGGCCCCATGTATGTTAAGAACGTTTACTTACTCTAATTTTGCTGATGACCGTTCCGACGTAAGTGATGGCAGGACGATGATGTCACAGTTTGATATATCATGTGGTTTGGAGACCACTGACATAAAATAATCTTTCCCCACCTCATTTCCACCGACTAATACCTACAGTTACTATAGGTATATCGTGCCCATGTAAAAAGTATGTAAGTAATTATTCAAAATTAGTATTCGTATAACGCAGAGAGTAATATATCTATGAACCTATGCGAAGTAATAACAGCTGTTCTGCGAAGAAAAATAATATAACCTCCTTAACGTGAAATAACCTTCTATTAGGTACCTATATAAAATTCTCGAATGTGAAGCGACTTGCCTTTTATTGTGTTTCGTTCATTTTTTTGGAGTAAAATTAGCAGCGGGGTATTGGCCATATTATGTACAACAATATTTTATAAGCTTATATAGGTAATAAATAATCGTGCTACAGTTGCGCAACTTAATAAAAAACCAGACAAGTGCGAGTAGGACTCGCGCCTTGAGGGTACCTAGGCGAATCACACACCGCCCCGCGCTACGCTGCAGGGTGCGTGGCGACGGAACAAAAGCCCCGCGCGTGATTGCGTTTTCAGTGTGTTGCACTACGCGTGATTTCTATACAAATACAGGTATGTACTTGCAAACAACGGAAGATCACGCACTCCCATGCTACGCTGCTTCATGCGGTGCGGTGTGCGAATCGCCTTAAAAACGACTCGCACCGGTAGGTACCTATGCCTATCTAGTATTTTTTTCATACAACGATGCCGATGGTGGAAAACAGGCGTACGGTCCGCCTGATGGTAAGCAGTTACCGTAGCCAATAAAACACTTGCAGCACCGAGTATCACATGCGCGTTGCTGACCCTTTAAAATGAGGACTCGCTGTGCCGATAGCATTTGGGACAAACAGGTCCCATGTTGTCAACAACGCATATTTTTAGGAGCGCTGGCGACCTTACTCACCACAGGAACACAACACTACCGAAGAGCAGCGTTATTTGACTATGGTATTGTAAAGTGAAGGTACTTCCCTAGTCGAGCTACTCTGAATTTGAGCGAGATACGCTGTGCCTTAACTCTCACAGTCAGAGGAGCCTCTCTTTTCAATGGAAGAACATTACCACTTTCATAGGTTAATAATATTTTACTGATAAAATAATATCCTTACGTTTTGTGAACAACAACTCTTTAGCTCTGCAGTCCGCCTAATATGTCTTCATCCTTATCTTCACACAAAAAACGTTCTGCCCGTCTTTTCTAAGTTAAAAACTCTATTCCCTTTCCAACGATTAAGTTAGGGCAAATTTTGTTCCTCAAGTTATTTGTTTTCATTGAATTTATTGCTGGTGCGGAGTCAAGAACAGTTGAAGAATTCCACTTTAGATGTATAATTTGATCTAATTTAGAAACTTGTGTAATGAAAAGAGTTTGATCTTTTGCATGCAATACGAGTTTTAGGAAAGTATTTTAATTGGAATTTAATGTCTAAATACTTTTCCTTAAAAAATATTACGTGTAGGGTGGAAATTATAGGTGGAGCATGGTATTACTAAAGACATCCCTGTCAAGTGCCATGGTTGATCTGTCAATTGATTCCCCTAAAACTTTCTATATTAATAAGTTGGAAGGGGCAAGTCGTTCTTTACACGACCGACAGTATTAGATATTTTAATGCTATTTAATAATTATGATACTAAACTAAACTATGAAATTAGATGAGATGTTATATTTATTTATAGCTTTAAAGTTACCGTAGGTAACGTACACCACAGATAATACAATACTACGCGTACAGATGCTTCATCTCATACAAAAAAATGTGACCGCCGTCGGAACGCGGGCAATCGGGCTATACATTTTTTCGTAACTAAACGATTTTTTTAAATTTAAACAAATATTTATATTTGTCTATTTATTCATGTTCTACATTTTACACAAACTTCAATAACAAATCGATACATATAACGCCATCTATTAAGAGTTATTTGAACAAATGTTCCTTTGTTCCTGATGAGACCCCGTGCGTACACATAGGTATTTAGCCATAGTAAAGCGGTTACGTGCAAAATCTTGGTAATAATCATGAATAAAAATTTTGGTAGACGTACTATACGAACACGAATGACTGTAGGTAGCATGGGCGTAGCCAGCCATGGGCTCAGGGTGGGCAGCAGTCTAAAATAAATGTAACTAGGTAACTATACCCGCGGTTTGATCGCATTATTTTTGTGTCGACTGTCGAGTGAATTTTCTTACGGATATTAAGCAATGTAATTAGTACCTAGATAATTTATTTTTTTAGGTTTGGTTAGGTACCTTACAGGTCAGGGTAGGGCAAGCGCCCCACCCGGCCCCACCGTGGCTACGCTTATGGTAGGTAGGTACACCATATACCCGTATTTGGCTTTAAGTAAAGCTTTACCGTATTTACGCTTAGCTTAGCTTTACGCTTTACTATGGCCAAATACATGTATAATACGGTGTACTTATAGACGTTCGTGTTGGTATGAGCATTAGCTCTCACATGGAAATAGTAGCTCATGCCATGGTTTAGAGATTGGCCTGTCAGCAAGGATAGTACCGAGGTTGACTGCCTATGACGCGACGTAAAGGGGGGGGGGGCACCCTGGCAACTTAATCTATACTAATATTATAAATGCGAAAGGATGGATGGATATTTGTTACTCAACCACGCCAGAATGGCTAAACGGATCTGAATGAAATTTGGCACAGAGATTGATTATGGTCTGGAATAGCACTTAGGCTTAAATAGGCTACTTTTTACCCTGAAAAACGCGGGAAAAGCCGCGGGTGGAAGCTATAGTATTCAATAATTCATCTACAAGAAAATGATTTCTAAGAAGCAATAGAAAAGAAAGTCAAATGCCTATATTTTTCTCAATAATTTTTCAGACGTAATATCGTGAGCTTTTTGAGTCTGCTTATACGTGTTACTATGATTTTTTACATAAAGAAATTAGGTTACTCGAGGAATCAGTGAAGTGGAGAAGTCGATAAGCTTATCATGAGTGTTCCTTTGAAGATATTTTTACATCTGCGTCGTGCCTGGGGATTATAATATTTTCTTGAGTTTTGTATAATTTCAAGGAAAATATAAATACGTATGGCCTACTTTTAAAATTACGTGTTTTGATAAAAAAATAACTGTCTAATTTATTATGTTGCATACTAGCAATATTTTGTATTAATTTTTTCATGAGATAACTTCGAAATAGCAAATTACTTTGATACCTACGTAAGTAATAAAAAACAAAACAATAGAAAATCATCGAGCAAAATTGTACAAACAACCTAGCTCTAACGCTAATACGTATACCAAAAAACTTTATCAATCTTGCTAAATATAAAACTATGTACCTAGCACTCTCTTTGGTTTTCCTGTTGAAATAACAATAATTGAACATAGTGGGCAATATTGTTACAATGTTCTGATATAATACAGTAATAGCAGACCACTTCACAACACTTGAATGTCCGTCAAGTCATTGGTCACACCGACTAAGGCGCTGCATGAATCTCTTCCTTAATTTAATGTCGCATAAAATCACAGGCCGGTGCAAGCAAGCGTGCATCCCTCACAGGCTCGCCAGTGTACCGCCAGTGTGTACCTTTTTACCACCCATTGTAAACTTTTTTATTACCTGTAATTTAATATACTTTACTGAATCACCGTGCAGTACACTGCAGTGCAGTTTATAGTTTCATGAAGCGCACTGTTTTGCATGTTCAAGTGCGCATCAAATTCTGTCCTGTTGTGATGTTATATTTTATTTTACAGAATATTATTTTCAAGGAGCAAAGAAGGAAACATTTTTCATAATACCGTGATAATACTCGAAAAGTAGTAGATAAGTGCGGATATAAAAAGCGCTTCTTTAATCTAGGTTCATCTTTTTTATAGCATTATTTTACCCGCAAGTTAAAAATGAAAATTCCTTCCCGCGCTCCAGATTTTAGAATCAGGTAAGCCTTTTGTAATGAAGTACGCGCGTAATGCCTACTTGTGTTTTTGTTTTGGCGGAATCCCAGTAAACATCATTATACTAAATTGTTGGTTGAGCTAATATTGTAAAAGGACCGCGAACTTTGTTATTTCTGACGTACTTTTAGAGAAAAGTTGCGCTACATCGAGTAACATATGAGTTGTTCAAGTTAAATTTAATTTAGAATTTTCTTTCTTCACTAGAGTTGTTCTGCACGAAAAGTAATGACGCAAGCGTCTCGGAGCTACTCTAGTGGAATACACTCGAGATTTCGCATATAACCCAGTAGGTTTTCATTTTAGCTAAGACACGTAACATATTTTTTTACGAGATTTGCTGTGAAGGTATTTTTCTTTAGTAAGCCACTTTCGGTGGTAGATTTTTATCCGACGAAATTGATTTTGCGTTGCTCTAAAAGCGGTAGTCGTATACCAGTTAGGTATAATAACTGTATCACGTTGTTAATAATTGGATTGACTCTCTAATGTGCTTAAACGTTGCGCGTCGTTAGGTGGTATTAGCTTATATTAACAATTTAATGTAATTTGTGAACTACGGAATGGGATCCGCGTTCAAACAAAGGCATATTATGGTGCATTATCCCGCGTGAGAACACTTCAAACGTATCTGGCATTAGGTGCATTAGTGACGCTCTAATTTGTATGCAGCAGTACTAAATTAACTATTTCAGTATAAGGCCACCCGTCCGCTACACGTGGTTATCCTAAAAGATGACCAATGGATTAAGTCAAGAGAATGAGCTGCTAATAGCTACAAACTTTGAATTACTATTTATTATGTTGCCATAGGCTATGGTGCTTTAGGGACAGGTAAATTACTTGAAAAATAGAATGGCGTACCTAATGATGATCTACATACTCGTAGATGTCATTCCTGAGAAAATTTCGAGCGAAACTCGGTCACCCAGGTACCTACTGATGTTTAAAAAAATGACGTCAGTTTCTTTGTGCAATTTTTGGACGGCGTCATTCAATAACATCGTCTTCATGTTCAGTAATTTTATTACGGCCTCCTTTATACCTTTAGAGTCATATATTTTTGAATAAACTTGTCTGCTTGGTTGATTTTGTAATTATTTTTCGTTTTGGTCCAGTACGTACAAATTATTTGATAGCAGTGCCTTCATATAATTTTATACAAAATAAAAAAGTACCTGACCAATATTTTTTTATAATTCCTGGCCGTCTAAACTTAAAGGCATTGGTATTTTAAGACACATCTAAATATAAGTATATTTTTTGTAAATATATTTAAAAATAAATATTTTATGATTCTTGAATAAACTTAGATATTTTTTGGCCTTATGTGAAACAACAACTTAGGTTTTTAAGAAAAACAGGATTTCTGCAACATAAAATCCTTCATTCGCCTTTAATTTAGAACTATTTATTATACAGGAGAACTCATTTTATACACGACTATAACCACAGAATTCCAGTAAATACAGACTTCTGCACATCTCTAATGGTTCTACTCTCAGATCATAGAAACAAGGAGATGTGCCAAGGCGCTATCGAGCTTGATGCCTGATCTTGAGCAAATTGCTAATATTAAAAACGTACGCGCTGGCGACGAACCGAACACGATCGATGGTATAAATACTTACAGTGTTTTAGTTTAGTGCTAGTGTTGAGTGACGATTAACAGTGTTAGATTAAGGGTGTGCGGAATGTTCAATGCGTGGGAGATTTTTTATTCACAAGGAGCGCTTAATTATGCTCGTAATTGTGTCGAAAAATGTACTAAAAGTGGCATCAGTTGTTCCCGTACTAATTTGCTATGATGGCATATCTCCTTATTTCTATGATCTGAGGTTCTACTATATCTCTATCACATAAATGCTCCATACAATCTGCGGATCAAATTAATAGCGACTGTGCGTCTCAAGGCGCTTATGATTTACATACACGAGTAATTACAATAGACAGTCCCCTTTTTGATCAATATCGGAACTATGAATAGACTTGATATTAATGTTTCTATTTGAAAAGGTTCGTTAGTAAGTAATATGGCGTAGATCTTTTGCTAATAATTCTATTAATATGAGATGAAAACAGGAGCAATTTTGGCCTGATATGTAAAGATATATATATATATTATGTCATAGGTAGTAATTTATAATATTATTATATTAATCAGGATGGTAATTTTAAATGTGACAGTAAGGGCAGCTACATTCAACGTTGTGGCTACACATTCTTAGGAGAGACCCCTTAGTTTTAAAGTTATTTCCAGCAGAATCCCCAGATTTTGAAAAAAATGGCTCATTCAACAAGAAACACGACAGTTTTCATGTTTTATATTTGTTGTGGATAAATTCTGTTTTGTATACCGATTTAAAGGCTCTAGTAGACCAACTGAAGTAGTATTTCAAGTGAAATGGTCAAACAGATCGAAATGACTTTTGAGCTCAAATTAATTGTAAGACTTCAGTTCTCATAAGATTTCTATTGAATGTGCTGTAACATGTGTAATTAGCACATATTTATTTCAATGGCATAGTAAATAACATCCTAAACACATGTTAATTCATAGCACACTTAATGTACGCACTAATCATGATACAAGGTAATTAATTATAATTCAATGCTCAAATACACTATTATATAGGGCTGTTAGTTGACGATCATCATTCTATAAACAAGATGCTTGAATACTCAATTAAATTAATTGTGTTTATTGAAGGGAATCAGTCATTATGCATGGCAGAATAGTGCTGTAGGTAGCTTGTTGATGTTATGATTATAACGTCTTTGAATTGATGAGTACCTACAGTCCGCACTTACTTAGCTGGGCAGAAGTCAGTCACGAGTGGCTGCTAATTTAAATTCGAACTATCCCTTACTACACATATCAAGAAATAACTGAAAAAGTATATTTTTGTGAAAAAACAAAGTCTACAGTTTTAACTGTTTTCTTATTAACTGTACATGTAACAACTTCAGGTCAGCTAATTGTCTGGTTTTGTGCGTGTTTAAGCCCGCGTTGTCACGAGGACAGCGTGACTTACGTGACACGCCTAATCCTAAATAAACATGTATTGCAAGTGGCTGATTTGTTTACAACATTACAATTATAATGTAAAATAATAAAAAGAAAATTAAATCACAGTAATAATCACATTTTTTTGCTAATTTGCATCTACATAAAAAATCGCCACCAATCTAACTAACTACCGTCGGTCTAATATATTATGTGCTATAACTCTATGGTAACTATAATATTAAGAAAATCACATTTGCAAAAAAACACCCAAAGAAAACTATAATATTATTACACAGAAAAAAAGCCCAGTCATCCAGTGGCTCACTTGACCTTGGCGATGCGCGTGTGGCATCGCCAAGGTCAAGTGAGCCACTGGATCATAGATTATACAGTATTGCACTGGATGACTGGGCTGATGCATTGACCAGTACGGCTAGAAAGAGATAGATAAAGCGAGCGAGCGAGCGCGTAAAAGCATGTGCAGGAGCGCAGGAGAAAACAAAAATTTAGAAATCATTTTCATTTCGAGCGCTAAAAATCAATAACTTTGTTTTCTACCAGTACTTTATGCAAAAAATATGTACCTATGCAAGCTTGTGACGAATTTACACATATTTTTTATGCATGTGACGAATATACTTTCAATGTATGGAGATTACAAAATGTGACGAATTAACTTTGTGACGAATGTACAACAACCCGTTAGATCATATGCAGACAGTTAAACGTCCTTTAATTTGATTTCACTTAATTCGTTTTTAAAATCGTAAAAACGTAATTTCATTTTCGAAATAATAATCTCGGTAGGTATCTTCTTTCGGTTTAAAATAAGAACAGCGGTTAATACCGATTATTACTTACCTTTAAGTGTGAAACATTAAAGCATATTATTATTACAAATTTTATATCATATATTTCTGTTATAGTTCCAAGTATAAACTATGAATAAAATTGGTGTACTATCTGCCATTCTTGAAAAAATTTAATTATGGTCTTTGATTTGATGTAGGTAGGTATAATCATACATAAGTAAGTGGTGGTGAATCAAGGTTATAGGTAGGACACTCAAAAGTACATAAAAAAAATTATCTACAGTGACATTAAGGTTTATAAAGTCATAATTATTGTACTTACATTTGATTACCTAACTCATTCAGTGACTTATATTCAACCCTAAAAAATCTATAATTAGTCATATTATCATCATTATGATTAGTTAGTTACGTCACCAAATTCCGGAGCCAGTGACGTTGATCAGTGAACACCGGCGCGGAGATAGCCACCGTGGGCACGCTGCAGCGATAGGGTTACATTGTGGGACTCCCTTGGTCGTGCAACATGGAGTGTCGAAGGAAAATTTATATGATTTAAGAAGTAGTAGAGCTTTTTGCAAAATATTTCGTCCGAAATGTACTACCATAATACCTATTTCTTCAGCTAAGTCCAATTTGAAGGGTGCTGGTGCAATTACAGGGACGTATATGAGACATTTCAACTTTATCTGTAGGGTAAACAAAGCGATTGTGATATTTCTGGTATTGCAGATATCTATAGGCAGGCAGTGGTGACCAAATACCGTCAGGTGGGCCGCCTGCTTGGTTCTCTTCACTCTACCATGTAAATAAAGTAAATAATTTTCATATTCGTATTCTGATAAAAAAAACCGGCCAAATGTGAGTCGTACTCGCGCACCGAGGGTTCCGTATCAGTTTTGGACGTATAAAGTGAAAAAAACCGGACCGCAAAACTAAGTTTGTTTGTGAAAGAATTTTGATTATTTTGAAAAAAATGTACTAGTTAGGAACACCGTTTTATTTTAGGTGCAATATTTTGGTCAATTCCTATCAACTCTAATTATTTCAGATTTTTTACTCCGCAAACTTCGGAGATAAGGGGGGGGGGAATGGTATTTTTTCAGACATTTTTCATCATTTATGTCGAAAACTGTAAAGCATAAAATTCAATGAAAATATATTTTGAAATGTGCAGATCTAGCCCTTTCATATGATATATCACTTGACCCAGTAACCCCACTTTGAAATTTTGGACCCCCACTCCGGCCCCTTTTTTATGAAAATAAAAATATTTTTTATTTTTTTTCATTTGCAATAAAATTGATCAAGCATTCTTTATAACTGTTCCAAATTTCAAGTCAATAGCATTAGTAGTTGCTGAAATAAGCACGTGTGACAGACAGACAGACAGACGAAGTCGCACCATAAGGGTTCCTTTTTTACCATTTTGGTACGGAACCCTAAAAAGGGTTTTTCTTTAATAAGAAAATACAAAATCATGGCAATGAACTTAAAAATGCGCAAAATTTTATGTAAATATCTTTTGCTGATCATGGACCAAGGTCCATTTTTTTGCAGGGTCCATTCAGTTTGCTGTATCCCTCAGAACAAGTTCTGAGGGATACAGCAAACGTTTTCTCAATCAACGGATGATGTTGATATTGTTTTAATCCATAATCTCTTATGTAATACCTACGCAAGCAAGAATATTTTTTTCACCAGAAAATATAGGTAACACTACAATTTATTAATAGCTAATAATAAAAAAAACAAAGCAGTTGCCGTCTCCACAAGACAATTTCAAACAGTTTTCTACATTAATTTTAACCAGTCGATCAGACGAGTAACTCGATACCGCCTTGGACAGCCGCAGCCTATTGCTTTCCAGCTAGTCCCACACCCGTTTCCCAGGCTTGTTCACACATGTAGGTACGCCGTATAAGGTCTAATGTACCTACTTGTTTAGCCATCTAAACTATCGATTTAATTCGCTAATATATCATTCATCAGTAAGCCAACTTGTGATCGTTTTCAATTACTTGAAATTGTATTGATACCCATTAAGAGCTTGGCCTGGCTATGTTAATTATTTAGTAAAAATATTTTGAATTGAAGTCAAAAGTTCACGGTTGTTTATCATCAAAACTTGTCTACAAACAAAGAACAGATGGAAAAAAATCGTCCTAAGTTAGACCCCAAACATAATGTTTTTATTACACACATGTTATTATTAGGTCACACAAATCCCATATTATTACTAGTGCATAAAAAATAAGTTAGTGTAATTGCATCTTTCATATATTATATATTGATATATTAATTTACATATCAATACTTCGACTGTCTTTTTTTCCACATGAACATCTGGATAAAGACAGTCAAAGTAATTGTAAATTACCTGACACGTCCGTCCCTAATTTAAGAAAATAATTAATTAGCATAAATTCACGTAATCACTGGCGGTGCTTCACTAATTGTCTTTGTGAACGACCTAGCACAATTAACTGCATCGGAGGCTCTCTAACCAGACGAAATTGCCAATCAGTTAATTGTATGGAGAATGTAATGTATGTCTGGACTGTTATTGTCACTGCGTAAACGTATGGGGGCTTTAATTGGTAAATGAAGTGTGCAAATTGATACAGGGAGGTATATTGTATTGTTTAGTGTCTAACAAGTTGTTATGGCTATTATGTAATATAATCATAATGTGCGAGTGTAATAGTGTGTAGAATGTAGCTGTAGGTATATAATATTAGAGATAGGTACCTAGTGAATTTATGATCAGCGATATACTTGTAGGTTGGTTAGCATTAACACTTTTACATTAGGTACTAACTAAATTGACCCAAAATTATTCAGTACTAGCTTCCGCCCGCGGTTTCGCCCGCGTTTTTGGGATAAAAAGTAGCCTATGTGTTACTTTGAAGTATAAGCTATATTACTGTAAAGTTTCATCAAAATCGTTCAGTAGTTTTTGCGTGAAAGAGTAACAAACATCCATCCATACATCCATACATCCTCACAAACTTTCACATTTATAATATTAGTAGGATGGTGCTTTTCAGTTTTTAAAATAATTACAATAGTGAAGAGTTTGTGATATTTTGATGTCAGATCTGTTACATTTTTAACCGACTTCAAAAAGGTGGGTGTTGTCAATTTGACTGTATTTTTTGTATGTTTGTAACACGATATATTTGCTGATTATGAACTGAATTTTAATGATTGTTTTTCCTTTGGTAGAGGAAGCTTGCACAGTGGTCCAATATTATATATTTTTTTATATTATTTTATGCAGTTTTGCTTTATTTAAAGAAAAATAGAGTAGTTGCAGTGTGTTGTTGATAGAATAATTCATGTTTTATATTATTTAGGTGCTTACTTACGGTTGGGGATTATCTCTTGTCTGTATCATAGTCATGAAAACTCTAATTCTCCGTTTTACTTTCGGGAATCACGAGGAGCACAATGGGACCTCCGGGATTGCCAATGGAATGCATTGGTTATCTAATTTATTAGTTACCTACCTATATCTATGCTTCTACGTAGTTTTTTTTAATTCCCGGGCTAAATTGAGAACTAAACAAATAACTGTTAAATCATCATAATTTTACAATCTGTTAGCATAACTAATAGCGTACGAAATTGAATATTTGATTAATCGGATTTCCAAACAATACAAAATTAGAATAATAAATTCATAATAATTCCATACAAAGGCAATTTGTTAATCGTCAAACGTATTATTGGCTTACTAAAATCAACTATTCAGTTGTGTTATTTTAATGTTATTTACTTTTATACATAACTGCTTTTCACTCCTTTAGGGATAAAATTTCACTTCCTTAAATTATTGCATCTCTAGAGTAATCAGGAAATATTTCCTGTAAAGGCCAATGCCAGGGAGCCGTACCAATTTGACAATTTGTGTCGCGGAGTGTTACATTACAACCTTATTCGTTTTTTTATAGGTAAGAATCAGTTTTATTTATATAGAGTCCCGATTTTCTGATATAAACACTAACTTTGGATTGTTCTTTTCTGGAACTTAACCTTAGGCTGTGCGTTATCTGTTAGTCAGTCACGGTGCTGCTTGACGCTCCATCTGTCGCATTTGAAAAATCTGCCTCATTCAGGTCGAAATCAATGGTGTCTGTCAAGTGCGACAGACGAACGATTAATAGGTAAACTACTTTAGTATCCCGTGCGAATTTCGAAAGATTCGACCTTATTCCATGTTTACATCTTAAAGGGAAAATTTCATCTTTCTATATAATAGGTCTAAGGGTTTGGGCTGGGCATTGATGTGTGATGACTGTGATGAGTAAATTTTTTTTAACTTTTTAGTCCGTAATATTGCATTGTCATCCAAATTACATAGCTTATACCAAATTTCAGCTTAGTCCGATGCCAGCAAGTGCTTGAAAAATGAATTGCAAAATTTGTATCGAACAGGCAGACAGACAGACAAGAAAGCGAGTTAATAAAAACGTGGTAATAATAAAACGGTCACCCACCGATGAACTAACCGTGGCCACCGCAGCTTAACGACACAGATCAGCGCGAATGATCCAAACATGCCGCGAGCCCTTGCAATATTGACAAATCTGAACTAAAAAACAATGTATGAAAATTGTGACACAGATTTGAAAGCACTTTAGTGTTACGAGTGGTTAGTTGGACAATGTACGATAGAGTCGAAAGTTGATTAATATTTTTGCATAGGTCATTTTCTAAATGTAATAATGTTTTGCAATGCCTGTTAATTCTGAAAAAAAGAAGGTAAGACTTTTTTGCCTTATACTGTCTGACTTCTCTGAGCAATGAACGATTAGATGAGAAATAATCACGTTAATGAAAATATGCCTATATAAAAGATAATAAAAATCAAAAAACTCAATAAGTATTTCTCCTGATTTTGTTTATTTTTGTCACATAAACAGGACTTAATAAAAAGAAAATGTTTAATTCAAAGGTTATGTCCCAGATAATCAATTTTCTTATAAATGCAGAATTAACTCTTTTCCAACATAAACAAAACATAAGACGTATCTAAATAAATAGGGTAGGAAACAACATTTCCGTTTCTCGGTGAGCTTCTTATTCGAGAATCGTGAAAATTCATCTTCATTTCGTTACTGTTTCAGGCTTTATTAGCCAAGTAAGGTAATGTATGGTCCAATTGCAGACCAAGAACTCGATCAATCGGCATTTCACCATGTTCGTGTTCGAAAATCGAGGTTAATTGACGTATGTTACGAGAACGATTGACGCTTCCACGTGAGTAATCGATTTAAGAGTCTATTATTTTGCGTTCGAACGTTTGGGATTAATTAATGAATGAAAGGGTCAGAACTGTTACTCATTTCGTTCGTATTGAATTGAGTTTATTCTATAGGATGGTTCCCAGGAGATTTTTGCGTCAAAGCGGTGGTCGGATAAAAAAAATATGTTCGATTTCCAAAGGTTTTGCATACATCATTTCGTAAAAGATATGATTTAGAATTGCTTGCCTCAGAATTTTATGCTTATTTTCCTAATTAAAAATGTCCTAAATAGAATTCTGATATCATAAATATCGCAATAGGTAGGTACCTATCTTCTAAAACTAATAAAACGTGAACTTATAACGGAATGAGATCGATAATTTATCAAAGCCAAAACGTTATTCACCAAACATTTTGAACTAGCACATAAATCAAATTTGTTATTCTCGTGCTTAAACAAAGGTCAAAACTGAGAAGCAGAATTCAAATTTTCTGTCTATTTAAAATCCAATCCTAGTTTGGTGAATTTTCAGTCATAGTGCTAATTAACTACGAGATTGGCCTTCAAGAATTTCGACACGAAATATTGACGCAAAGGTCTCATGAGTACTATAAAGTACCTACCTTGAATAAATATAAATCAACACAGATTGCGAATTCAATTAAAACTACAGTTTCAATGAAACAAAGTTACAATCATATTCCATATTGTACCTACACATCGTAAATATGTTAGGAACATTGTTTATTTAAATTCTTTATGGCCCACGACAACGCGTGTTGAGTAGTTGTTTCATTTAAGCTTTACTTGAGGCCTTGAAACCAGCTGGTATGTAAAGGCGAAGGCAATATTTTAAAAATAAAAGAAGATTTTATCATAATTTATCTGTGATTAACGCACTGCCGTGAAAATGCCTTCCTCTTTTCACTCCACTGAATTTTTGTAGCTAATCCTTACAATGTTTGTCTAGCTCATCAAAAGTAAATAGGTATATAATTATATTTAAAAAAATATTTATCTCACGGTCGATTGCAGAAAGATAATTAAATTTCATTGGAGGCATTAACCATACAATTTCTATCGTTAAACTCTCCTTTAAAACTTAATGACCTTTTCTGCAACTCAGCGTCAATCCATCAATATTCTAATTGAAATGCTTTTCCTAATTCGTATTGATACAAAATACAAATGAAGAATTTACGAACCGAACTTAGAACCTAAGTGCACTATGGTAACCTTATAAGGAAAACCTAATTACATTTTGCTTGACCCGAGGTTGAACTCACTAGACCAATTAGGCGAATAACTGTATACAGAATGTTGTTTTTTTTACTTAAACCTTTCTTGTTCTCAGACAATATACTCCACGTCTAGACGCCCCTACTTACTTAAAGACTGGTCAAGCAACTGACAACTGATTAGTGAATCTGCAGTAAAATCTCATGTTAGCTGTTATTATTGGTTATTAACTGAAATAACATTGTCCAATCGCATATCGCTTGCCAACAGATTAAATTGAACAGGTTCCCAGAAACTGGGGAAAGTAATAGAACATAGTCCAGTAGGGCGTCTACTATGAAAAACATATTTTGCCTTCACACATTACATAATCTTATAGGGATACTTAAAACTACCATTAGCACCGTTAATCACGTTGAGTTAAAAAAATCCACTTTAATTTCGTAGTCTAATACCACATACTTTCCAAATTTCATGTTTTAGGGTTTTAAGCCATACCACAGATTATGCCATACGCTGTCTGCCAGCTATTCACAAAACTGTTTTATTATAATTATGTATAGACTGGTCCTAATTTAATAACATAATATAGATCATTTAGATTAATATAAATCAAAAGTCTATCAAGCCAGGCTAAATAGTTCTCTTTTTTTTATTTTTTTTTTATTGAAAGGGCCTCTCGCAGTTGGCTTCTAACAGCCGTCACTGCTTAACCGGTCATCTGGTGAGGACTTACAAATGCCTCCAGCCAGGCTTAAAACTAAATAAAAACTACAAACTAAGCGACCACACGCTAAGGGCACCCCCTATTGGGGTACGGACCTCGGCTTAGGGCGTCGCTGGGGGGAGGACAACTAGAGGGAGGGGCTACTAGCTGGAACGGATTAATATGATTTAGGGACATATTTAAATCTACAGGCTCAGCGCGGGCTGGCTCGAGCAAGGGTCGGTTAGGGGACTGAGTCATACGCGGCGGCGGACTCGGGTCATGATGGGGACGTCGCGACGGGCCTCGTCGGCGAGGTCGGAATGGCGCCGGTCTGTGTTTGTACCTACGCAAAGTGCTGGTCTCCCTGCTGCTCTCTTGCAGTAAGGTGATAGCATCATCGGGAGTATTTAAAGCATGCCTCGGGCGGCGAATTTTGCTAATCTGAGAGGGGGTGTATCGGGCGGCCGATACCACCAGAGGATTCGGGTGGTTCGGGGCAGAGTCAAAGAAGCGCTTGGAGGCGCGTTTCAAGCACTGCTGGATGGTGGGCAGTTTTAAGTCTAAGTGCAGGCGATCATTACGAACGTACCAGGGAGCTCCCGTGGCCTTTCGCATGAACCTGTTTTGGATGATTTGCATCCTATGGATTCGAGATGCCTTGACGTGTGCGAACACAGCGCCAGCATAGGTCATGATAGGGCGTATGCAAGTCACGTAAATGCGCACTTTGTACTTAAGTGCCAACTTGCTACGTGCATTAAGGATGGAGTGGAGGCGACCGAGAGCGAAGGCGGCGCGAGAGCGGACCGTCCTTATGTGCTCGATAAAGTTCAATCTCCTATCGAGGATGATGCCCAGGTATTTGGCTTGCCTATCCCAAGGGATCGGCTTGCCGAACATGGTGATCGGGGAGGGGTTATCCGGAGGAGTGCGCGGTTTGGAAAACAAAACCGCCTGGCTCTTATCGGGGTTTACTTCGATTCTCCATTTCCGAAACCAATCGCCTAGGGCGTTGACCGCGGTCTGTAGATTTCGAGCTATGCTATTGGGGCTGATGCCTGAGTAATAGATGGCCGTGTCGTCAGCAAATAAAGCCAACTGGGCCTTTCCCTTTTTGGGAATGTCGCTTGTGTACAGCGTGAACAGGAGGGGGGGCTAAATAGTTCTCGTCTTTTAAAGCCTTTTATAACTAAGTCTAGCCGCGCATAAGTCGGTATGTTAAACTAACAATGATCCCGCCTACTGCATGCAGCTGCGATTATCGTAAAAATTAACTGCCTTACCTGTGCATAACACTGACCATTTATACTGTGTATTAGAAATTGTGTTCACGTTTTATCTTGTTAATAAGTTTTTCTTAATATCCTGCAAAATTTATTGGATGCAAGATGTATTTTAGAAAATTTACCTACGAAGATAGGCTCTACATTGTTAGTTTTGAATTTTAAATAACCATCAAACTTTAATATTTTTATCATCATCATGGCTGAATAACCTCTGGAACTTTTGATCCGATTCTGAAAATTCTTTGACTAATAATAATCCTCGTGTACTTTTTATTACAAAAAAAAATATCCAGTTCCTGTGGAGTCACATGAATGAAGTTGCGGGCAAAGTGCTAGTAAACATAATAAAAAAGACAAGGCTTTTAATACAAGGCTTGGTTAGAAAAAATATGTATCTAACTAGGAAAGGAAATTTTACACTTAAGCAACAAAACGTTTACAATCAGTCTTTATCAAAGACAATCTTAAATTCACAAACAAAACACATCCTCCGCTCTAACATGCAAATCGCAGTCTAATGATCTCTTAACGCTTCCCAACCCTAATAAGGATGTCGTTATGCACCATCTCACACTGCTATCTCAAGTTCCTACCCCACAAAGTGTAAATTAAACAATTCATCAAGACTCAAGTGTCTTGGAATTAGCTGAAAGTGCATTATCTCTCGTACGTTATTGTGGGGCTAAGTTTACTTGGTAGAAGGAAAGAGGACACGCAGTGTGCTGGCGGTTGGGTGCAAGCGGTCTTACGTTATGTTATGTAAACAGGACTGGGGATGGTCTATGGTGTAGACAGCAGCGAGTGAAGGGTTAGATTGTAGAATTTAGAAATGTGTAGGTGGATTTTGGCTTGCGGTTCTTCATTGTGTTTTACTTAACTGTGTTTCAATTATATAATCACAAAGACCCAAATATGTAGTGCTATAAGCTGTTGAGCATCAATAAGTTACTATTTGTATGAAAAAAATATAAAATTCTTAGACAGTTCTGTGCAGTAACTATCAAATTACATAATAGGTAGATTACTTACCCGTTGATAGAATAAAATGGCATGGGTTTATCAGCACTAACCTATTACTCGACAAAAGTCATTTTTCTTTCTTGAACAAGTTAACAGAACACTCGAGTTCATAATAAATACACTCAGTACGTAAAGAGGTGCTTCTTCCTATGTAAAGATAACTGAACGCCAAGACCAGTCTAAGTTATGAGCAGATATTTTGTAACTTGAACCGCATAGTTAACTGCGAATGTTCCATCAACACCAGAGGAGATTCGCAACAAAGGCTGTGTTAGGATACACTGAGCGTTAGAATACGCTTTGTCGACTTTGCGTTATGTTTGCTTTGGACGCGCCTTTTCATTGTAAATGAACGCTGAGCGGTGAGCTCGCAAACAATTAGAATATTTATTTCATTAGTCATTCTGGTCCGGCTTGCGGGAAATATTCAGGAGGTAGACGAAAGCGGTGTCGCGTTACTTTGTATTTGGCTTACAATGCAATAAAAGATGGATTAGGTATGGTAAAAGGATGAACCGCACTTAGAAATGTCCATAATTCAAATAAAACAAAATACTGCAGCAATTTCATTTGGTAAATCTATCAATACAAGTTATAACATTAAAATATTTGTCGGTAATTTTGAAAGAAAACTAGTATTATCGTCCCTATAGGTACTGAATTCTTTCAATACGTCCGTCGCCATGTATTGTTTATACAATATCCTAGGAACCAAACTCTGTTAGTGGTTGTTAAGTGGCTATGATTGCAAATCCTGAGCCGTTGAACTATTGCAGTGAACTTCTGCTGCAAGCAAATTGAGCTTAGTTAGAACTGGTAACGTGAATATTAGTTGTGTTGCAAATTGTGGTTCTAACTAAAATTTTAATTGTTACTATTACGGTTAGCCCCACAGGTAGGACGTATAGGTATAATAAGAATATAAAATTGAATAGTGATTAAAGTAAAAATTCTTAGTCTCTAAAGAAAGAAGTAAGGACGTATTCAAGTCATATCTTTGATACTAAAGATAAAATTATGTCTTGTAACACAATAATGGGCTTCGAATAGAATAAGAAATGTACGAACGTAGACACATCCAGTGTAAGCATTCAACACGGTAACTGACATTCGATTAACTATTCTCGCTTACATCGCAAAGGAAAATAAAAGTAACGATAGTAATAAAGTTTAATGTAACCTATTCAAAATAAATGATTTCAATTGACATGACAGTCTGGTTTACTCAATTTCAGCAAAATACTGTGAATTCGACAACCCAAGCAGTGAGATTGAATTTCCAAGAGGCAAAATTTAGTTTTAATGTTGGTTTGAACAGTTCTTGTTTTGTACATAGTATTGCCATTGGACTACGATATCGATCATCTTATTATTATCGATACGATAGAATCTGGTGGTATTCTAACAATATACCAAACTTCCGGAAACAAGGAGCAAAAATATAAATACACTGTAAACAAATATGTTGGATAGCTTTTAACGTGGCTCACAATAAGGTAACCCTTGGGATAACCCCTGGATTATGTTCATTCATCTCCATACGTCCAAATACGGGTAATTTATCACGCGATGTCACGAAGACAGAACAATAAACATACTTTCGGAATCCCGACAGGGAATCTACCGAAGCCACAGATGGAACCTGCTTGTCGATAAATCCATACAGTACGCAAACCTGTTCTCGAACTGGAAGGAAACTGTTAAATCTTCAAACCTCCCCCATACATCCTCACATCAAAACTATAATTAGAAACGATTCACATCCACACCAGACTTTATAATTTATTTCCTTATTTATACTTTTATTCCTTCTTTTACACTTGTTATACGTAGCTCACGTACAGATAATACTACAATGAGGCATACAAATTATCGCTTGTGCCGACGTCTGGTATGTTAAAGTCTAAATCGGCGAGTGTGAGTAAACACTAGCAGCTAAAATCGATCTTATTGATAAGAAATGAAGGTTGAATATTAAAATTTCAAGGTCGGTTATTGAAGACCTTTTCACTTTCACCATAGGGTCAGTGGTCGGCGAATAACTCGCTAAGACATGATCATGACTTGTGAGCTTATACTCCACACCTCGTTACGTGTTAACAGGCACATTCGCTCACGACGCGATATTTATCCGAAGAACTTCAAAACACCCCGGCCCAACTGCATTCATGTCGAAATGTTGTAATGGGACCTACGTGATAGGGTAAGGCGAACGATTTTGTTGTTATAAAGCGGTGGATTTTGGAAAAATCCCTGCAATACTTTATGATGATTTAGTTTTGAAAATGTCAACAAACAATAATTTTATAGTGTTACTGTTATTTTGGGTCTGATGACTATTCACTTTTCATTCTTGTCTTGGAGTAGATGAAAAATTTGCTTTATTTCAAATAGACCTGAAAAGTTTGTCAATACAATAAATTAATTAACCATTCATTTATTTTTTGTTATATTTTTACACTATCCAATACTTAAATTTTGTTTGTAGCAAAATCTTTGATGTTATTTATAAATTAAATATTGATAAACAGTATAATATTTCCAGCGGTGCTGTAAAAATTACATCAGTTTTACATTACAATAACGATAAAGATCAGTCACATGTTTTCCTTCAAGTCAAGGCATCAAGACCTTGGTTTTGAAACCCCATTTCAGATATAGGTTACTTTGAAGTAGATTTACTATGTGTTTTAGCTCGAACTTCGTCGAATACTGTTAGCGATAATTTATTAAGTTCATGAAATGTTTACTGTTAGAAATTTCACACAGATTGACGTGTAAACAATAAACATGGAAGTTTGATAATTTGGGCTTTATTGGAGACAGAGTTTCTTCATCGGAAGTAATAATAATTAAGGCATTAAGTCCGCCTCTGTACATTTGTGTGCCTGAAGAATTATATAAATAAATAAATAAAAATAAATAAATAATACCTACTATCTTCCGTTTTCATAAACAATTTTAATAAGCTTGTTCTCTTGGAACTGGCGAAGTGCGAAGAAAAGTTTAAATATGATAGCACTGTTTATGTTCGTTCACTGCGGCTGTGGAGTTTTCATTTTACTTTGTAACTCCAATATACCTACTAATGGACAACCAATGTTAGAATTCTCCATGCGCAAAATATTACGTATAAAGACGAAGTTGTTTTGATATTTTGGTTAAGGAAAATTGCGTTAGTAAAAATTTTAAAACAAAGTATAAATCCTGGTTGCCTTTAGAGTGTGAAAAGAATTACGAGAGCTTGTCAGCGAAGTAAACTTTTGACACTCGATTCGATGCATCACGTTGAAACGGTAGTCCATGTCCGATGCGACAAGTGGTACTACCAGTCACCGTTTTCAAGATTGTACAAGATTTTAGTAAACTTTTGACTTTAATTTATTTGCTTTACAGGTAAGACAGTTTGTTTGTCGGCGATAAAACAGGAGGTGAAATGCATTGTATCAAAGGAATATTTTGCATGTTTTACAAGTATTGTGACATTGTTATCAAACTGCTTCTTTTATTGTGTCGTGGAAAGCTCATACTTAACTTTGTATATGCACAGTAAAAGCAATAACTAATCTTGGTTAGTAAATCGCGCACATTTATTGATTTTTAGGAAAAACCAATAATGTGCTCTATTTAACCCTAGAAAGATAGTCTGCGTAAAATTGACGCATGCGTGTTCGAAATATTGTTCTCTCTTTCTAAATAGTGCGAATCCGTTGCTGTGCGTTTAGGACATCTCATTCGACGTGTACTTCCATATGGCGCATGAGTACCTGAGATAAGTGTTACCGATTTTGTAATATAACGACCGCGTGAGTCAAAATGACGCATGATTATCTCGTGTGACTATTAAGCTCAATGGATAATTGTATGGTTTTTCTCGTGATTATACTTGATATGTTATTTTATATTATTTTTACCTTTTTATAGATATCGTATAAGTAAAAAAGACAGATTTTAGTAAAAAAAACTGATTTATAATTAAAGAAAAAAAGATTCCTAAGTTTTGACAAAATTATAGAAGAGGTTCAAAGATTTTGTTAGTTTTCCATATAATAAATACCTAAATATAAAAACATGAAATGGTAGTTATTATTTCATAGGTATTTTATTATATAATAACGATTGGTTTATTAAAATCAAAGAATAACACTCGATATTACAGCTAATTAAAACTCATGCGTCAATTTTACGCATGATTATATTTTACGTACATCACAATATGATTATATTAAATTTCTAGGGTTAATCCGTTTAAACTTGTTTTATAATAAAGTTATTACTGTCTTTATTATATTTAAGTTAGATGGCACGTCATCACTAGACCATAGAATAAAAAATCCGCCTCTATTTTTTCCGTTATTTTTATTCGTAGTTTCCCGTCAGATTGACACAATTGATCGACATGTTCACAAAACATCGTTCCTCGCTAGCTTTTAACCTCGTTCACTCGTTCTGTTCCCGACTTAGAACGTTTGTTACAATACGTTCTGTTGCCCATTGTAGACTTTGATGCACTGTTATTAAATCGCAGCGGATCCTGTCCAATTTGTGTACCTACCTATTCATTTTCCTTTATATTCCTCTGAGCTTGCGTATCAATAGTTCAATACAAACATTTTAGCTTTGTTAAAATCTATTTGATTTGATTAAAAAGATTTTTGAAATTTACAGAGTCTATTTATAAACGAGTGCCTATATTTTCGTATGCTTATGGTTTGCGATACTACTCGATATTGATGTAAGAACTTAATAGGTAGGTACTAGGCAATATAATTATATTCTTTAAGTTTAATAACCTGATTTAGTTTAGTAAACATAAAACTTGTCTAATTCATTTGAGACATCTCAAAATATAACTCCATTTATTGTTTACCAAACGTAGAAAATAAATATGTTTCTAGCGATCTTCGCAAGAAGTATGTCAAACTAAAGCTAAATAATTCATATTTCAATCTTGTACGCCAAATATAGTACCAAACAATATTCTACAGGCTAAATCGAAAGTCCAAAGACTAATAAAATATTTCACAAAAAAGAGTACTACAAGGATATCAATCTTCAATACGGTGCCTAAACCCTCCAAGAGGATGATAAACGGGCCTTTATGTTTCGCGCGCGGCGTAATTTTACTGCTCTATAAATGAAGATAAGATTGCTTGGACCTTCATTTATCCGGCCGACGTTCACGCCAGCACTCGTTATGTTTTTATTATGCAGAGATTGATCACCTAAATGAAACTGTTGGTCTAGAAGACTCTTTGGAGCTATCTTCGATACAGCTAACGTGCTTCGACGGGTTAAGTCCCGTGTGGTTGGCAATTTAGCTTAATACATCACGGAAAGTTCACGGGAAGTTCAAAGTGTAGATGTATTGGTGCAGCATTTTATATAAGCAATATATATAAGAAAACATAATACATATAATTTAAAAAAATATATGTATTATGTTTTCTTATATATATTGCTAATAAACACTAAATTGGTCTATAAAATGAAAAAAAAAAACCGGCCAAGTGCGAGTCGTACTCGCGCACCGAGGGTTCCGTATCAGTTTTGGACGTATAAAGTGAAAAAAACCGGACCGCAAAACTAAGTTTGTGTGTGAAAGAATTTTGATGATTTTGAAAAAACTGTAGTTAGGAACATCTTTTTATTTTTGGTGCCATATTTGTGTCAATTCCTATCAACTCTAATTATTTCAGATTTTTCACTCCGCAAACTTCGGAGATAAGGGGGAGGGAATGGTATTTTCTCAGACATTTTTCATCATATGTCGAAAACTGTGAAACATAAAATTAAATAAAAATATATTTTGAAATGTGCAGATCAAGCCCTTTCATATGATATGCCACTTGACCTAGTAGCCCCACTTTGAAATTTTGGACCCCCACTCCGGCCCCTTTTGCAATGACCTTTGAGCTTTGACCTTTGAGTTTGTTTCGGTGTTTCTTCTCAAAGGTAGTCAGATAGGAAACACCGACCTCATCTAGTTTTAAAAGAAAAACTCAATTGACTTGTAAAAGTGTTATTAAATTAGTAACCTATTTGCAGAATAAATGATTTCAATTTCAATTTCAATTTCAATTTCAATTTCAATTTCAATTTCAATTTCAATTTCAATTTCAATTTCAATTTCAATTTCAATTTCAATTTCAATTTCAATTTCAATTTCAATGAAAATAATAGTATATTATGCAATTAGTGAATAAAAGACGGATTTAAAGCGAGGGCCATAGATGAATCACGAGCTAGTGAAGGATTCTAACGATTGAATCACGACCGTAGGGAGTGATTCATGATGATTGAATCACGAGCGTAGCGAGTGATTCAAGTGTTAGAATCCTAAGCGACGCGAGCGATTCATGGCCCTCGATATAAATCCGTTTTATTCAAGAGTTGCATACTATACTTTATACCATGACTACGAGAAAAAGAAAGATTTAAGTGAAAATATACATATAATTAAGAAAAAGTAAAGTTAAATTGGCTTTGATGTAAACCAGCCGTGATTTTTTGGGTAGCAAGCTTTCCACCTTTCCACTATATCGGCCGCCCTCTCTTTCACAAACTCAGGTGTTAACACATCTTCATCACTAGAATGCATTTTTAATCGATTAGAACAACACTAAACAAACACAAAATTAAAGATTAAAGTAACACTAAACTTTGTGTTCGTACAACTTACAGTATTCAAAATAGCGCCAATTTACTAAGGACAGCAAAGAACACAAAACAGTTTTTATTCTAATGCTAAACTCCTTGTCGAAAATGTCGACCAATCAAATTGAATTTAGAACACATCAATATAGGTCGAATACACAGATTACACTTACACTAGATACGGCAAGCCACGACCAAGCGTGCCCTGCATGTTCGACTGTTCGTACTAAAAAAAGTCTGTTAGCTCAGTGACGCTTAGCGATTGAAACAATTCTGTTTACTCTGAGCACATCACTAAATGGCTGGGGTGAAGTTATCGTAGGTTTAAAAAAGATGACACGTTCGGTTTTCATACAATCTAATAACGTGCCGCATCTAGCATAGGTTCTTTAAATCTGTGGTCGAATACATTGGTGTGTTCCATTTTCAAACATCAAAACAGTGAGTAAAAGTGCTTTTTATTCACTGTTTTCAGTGAAAAAAATAAGCTTTTTAGAGGGGGAATGGTATAAAAATATTTTTTTAATTGTTTTATTTGCAATAAAGTTGGACAAGTATTTTTTATAATTGTTCCAAATTTCAAGTCGATAGCATTAGTAGTTGCTGAAATAAGCAGGTGTGACAGACAGACAGACAGACAGACAGACAGACAGACGAAGTCGCACCATAAGGGTTCCTTTTTTACCATTTTGGTACGGAACCCTAAAAAACTTTTTAACAAAAAATAACCGACTTCAAAAAGCCACTACAAAGAAAATAATAATTTTGGTTTCGGAAGTCGGTGGCTTTGGTTTTTGTTTGCTTTTTTTGCCACCGACTTCCGAAACCAAAATTATTATTTTCTTTGTAGTGGCTTTTTGAAGTCGGTTATTTTTTGTTAAAAAGTTTTTATTTTTCCCTTTTTAGTTCTTTATCTCGCGTTAGATTACTTTGACGACTTCGTTCAACAGTAAATCTTCTACGTAGTGAGTACATTTATGCATATAACTTGAATTGGATATGCATATAACTTGGAATGATTACCTAATGTATTATATACTAAAACCTTCCTCAAAGTATGTAGATTACGTTAGTGAAAACCCCATCCAAATCGAATCAGAAGTTTTTGAGAAAATCGCGCACATACAAACATACATACATACATACATACATACATACGGGACGAATACAGAACCTCCTTTTTTGAAGTCGGTTAAAAATGGACAAGGGCGAGTAAGGCTGGCGTGCTGAGGGTTTCGTATAAAATGTACCTACCTAAGTTTGCAATCGCAAAAAAATAATTATTTGCAAATGTCAAAATATGCGACATAAATGGCCGTATGTTTTTTTATTGCGTTGACTTAGAAGAGCTTAGTAGGTTGTTTTTTTACAGCTCTCAGCTCATTTATGAGGAAAAAGGTCTGGACAGACAGGCGGACAACGAAGTGATCCTTTAAGGGTTCTTTTTTTCTGTATTAGGTACGGAACCCTAAAGAGAGTATTTCCATGGACCGTATTTGAACCGTTTTACCGAATGCATCATAATGGAGTACGGTTTACTTCTATTTGTTATAGCAAAGTTAAGATAACTAAAACATTGTTTGTAAAACTGACCTAATTGGAAACTACATAGTGAAACTCGATTTCCTAAACTCAATATCACAGTTAGTAAACTGATAGTTTGATTGATGAACTTTTTGAAATTAAACAAATCAAGTCAAGATCAAATAAATTAAGTTTTAAAAGTTAATGACACTAAAACAAAAATCTGCTGTTGTAAGTACTCATTTGCCCCCTTACTAATAGACAATGATTGAATTAAACAGCTCTTATGTCAATTATCATCTCTATTCATTGTCATACAAATGACAAGGATAGTTGAATATTTAATCAGTGGTTAAAGTTAAGAGGCGTTTATAAGTAAGGGGGTTAATGTTTAGAAAATGGAAGATAAACTCTGTGCCTCCTGTGCTAAGTGATATAACTCGAGTTGTACCCTTTTTGTGATTTTCACAAGATCATTATCAAAAAAAAAAAACGTGTTTTTTGGTCTAACTCACGTTCTTCTATCTGCTATAGTTTCGGAGATAATTTTGTGCAAAGTGATACAACTATAGGGATTTTGGCAAAAAATTCGTGACAATCGATATTTGTCAAGTTGTAACCCCAAAACCGGTCACTTAACACACTATTTTTCGTGCTTCGTGATTTAAATGCTATTGTATTTAACTTCACATTTTATTTTTCAGTATATTTATCGTGATTTTTGATGTGACTAGAGTAATATCCCTTTGAACAAATTATTTTGCTACATTTTGCTAGAATTATTATTCTAATGAGTTATTAGACGTTTTAACTTCATGTATATCAGTTTACACTAAGCCAATTTGTTGGTGCAAGCTTGGTGCAACGTAATTTAACTGTACAAGTATCATAATTAACTTAATTTTAGCACATAAAAAACTAAGTAAAAGTTACAAGTCGCAGGTTTTTCATGAATTACTTCCAAAATTAAATATCTATCAAAAACTCTAAATTATATAGAGAAAGAAAATGTTTTGTTCTACAAAAGAGTGCACTGATATATAACATAGCCCACTTAATTAACGAACTAGATTTTTTTAAACTTGTTTTTGCTGTCCTGTAAAATGACGTTTTTTGACTTGTATCACTTATCACAGGAGGCACAGAACTTTAGGTAGTCATTAAGAAAAGGAACGGAGAAAATATTTATAAAACACAAAAAGAAAAAGAACAAGTTTAGTAAGGAACGGACAAAAAAATTAGATGTTTATCATAAAGAGCATGACGCCATGACTCACCAGCCACATCTTACTAATATTCTACTAATATCATAAACGTGAAAGTTTGTGAGGATGTATTGTAGATGTATGAATGGATGTATGGATGTTTGTTACTATTTCATGCAAAAACGACTGAACGGATTTTGATGAAACTTTACACTAATATAGCTTAATAGCTTCCGCCCGCGACTTCGCTCGCGTTTTTAAGATAAAAAGTAGCCTATGTGTTATTCTGATATATAAGCTATATTACTGTAAAGTTTCATCAGAATCCGTTCAGTACTTTTTGCGTGAAAGAGTAACAAACATCCATACATCTATCCATCTATCCATACATCTTTACATCGCCACTAACTTTGACGTTTATAATATGTAAACAGTTTTGTGGGCCTTTGTTTAGTTATATATGATGATATGAATATTGTGAAACGTTGATAAATAAAGATACATATATACATACATGTATTACTACTGCGGCTTCGCCCGCGTTTTTGAGATAAAAGTAGCCTATGTGTTATTCTGATGTATCCTACATACATCAAATAACACATAGGCTACTTTTATCTCAAAAACGCGGGCGAAGCCGCAGGCGGAAGCTAGTCAGTTATACCTTTACTAATATTTCATGATTAATCTGAAGAGAGGCTTCAAAGCCGTCCTGTGGGATTAACGCATGCTGATGAGACGCTGAGGTCAGAAACAGTTACAACGTACGTGAAACATATGAACCGTATGTGAACATAAATCAACTCCACACTGTGAATTTATTAGGTTTGAGTTAAGAGATCTAGGCGATAATGTTTATGTATGAAAGTGATGTAAAATCTGGTATGGACTGCGAAATGAATATTAATTTAGACAAAAGTGTTATTATACAATCTTCAGATAGGAATATTTACGAGTAAATGCAAGTCAGATCTCGCAGTCATGATTCATAAAGATTCGACTTTTCGGTAGTTATTTTACCTTGGCACATTTTGAATTTAATTTAGCAAAATAATTAATTCACATATCCTTTTCAACATAATGCAATACCTTGGATAGAGCTTTGTTGTATCTATTTAATTATATTTTATAGCATAGCATAGCATAGCATAGCATAATCGGCCTATAATGTTCCCACTGCTGGGACACAGGCCTCCTCTGTGAGAGGGAGTGGGCCGTAGTCCACCACGCGGGCCCAGTGCGGGTTGGTGGACGTCACATGTCTTCGAATTTTTGGTTCTAGGACATGCCGGTTTCCTCACGATGTTTTCCTGCACCGTTAAAGCAAGTGATAATTAATTTCTAATACGCACATGACTTCGAAAAGTCAGCGGTGCGTGCCTCGGGATCGAACTCGAACCATTCGCCGTGGGAGGCACATGGTTAATCCACTAGGCTATCACTGCACTTATATTTTATACTTCTGCCAAATTCTTTGTCAAAACATCGTTCGCCTGTTACTTGTGATCCTTCACTTTGCTTTGGAGCTTGTTATCTACCGTCTTGTGGGATTCCCTCGGCCTTCATTACAATTTTCGTCTAGTATTACATACGGATAATAAACAAACTCCAATCGCTCTATGGAAACGACTCTTTAATGAGGGGAGGATATCTCCAGCTAGCAGTTTCATATTATGGATTTATGAGGAAGAAGCCCATTATAGTGCAATATGATGCAATTTGTGTGTTACACTAGAAGAACTCTCGGTTGCGCTTACAATAACAAAACAAGAATCTTAGGTAGGTACATATTTTATTATTTAATCTACTCTATTCGGTATTAAATGATAGAATAACTTTTTTAAACATATAATGAGAAAATTGGGAACCAAAAACACTAGAAAAACGTAAAATACCTATTCATTTTCCTAGTTTTAGCATGAAACTTGGATGTTGTTGGCCAATTCGGAATTCCCGAAGGCCAAACGCCTAATGGCTTTCTTTCTCATATTATTATCTGATACAAAATTATTTGTTTTTACCGACGATATTGCCAAGTCCCGACATTAAGAGTTGCCTTTATTAATTTTCTGTGTGTACACTCATTATCCAACTCCCAGAATTTTAATTACAAGTTAATTTGGGCTTTCTCGTGTAGAAATTTTATTACAACATCGGCTTCCACTGGGTTGTTTATTTTTAAGGCCGGGTTTTGGTCACATTAGAAAGTGAAATTGGGAAAACTTGTAAAGATTCTCAGTAAGCAATGATGATAAAGTTTGGAAGGAGCATCAAAGTCACAATTTCCGTGTTAATTCACAAGAGATTATCTCTCTAAGTCTCTAAAGTTTAGAAATTCTCGGTTAACATGTTGCGAGGAGGAAGTTTGGTGGATTGAGGCGAATCCCCTCGTTGATGAGCAAGTACGCAACTGAATACCGACTTCCTGTTGTGAACATTGGATATGTGTAGATACGGCCTTTAGTTTGCAACTGGATTTAGGATTTGCTTTACGTTCCTGTAATGGTGGAGACGTTAAATCTAAAGCTGTTAACTTAAAAATTATAAGTACCCTAGTCATAAAATTATTTTATCAAACACGACATTTTTATTGCGTATGATTCAAAAGGCATTCCAGATGTTTCAAAAGGTTCTAGAAAAATAAATTTATTTAATTGTATATTGTATTAATATACACATAAGTATAGGTACCTACTGGCGTGAGTCGTAACGTAAGCACAGATCGCGCATGTCCTTTTTTGGCCCAATAGACAATAGAAATTTGACAATACACAATAGAGAATAGTCCAATAGACGACGAGCATCGATCGGCTGACGAACCAATGGCGTGCAACCTCGGCGCCCCCGCCTTTTTCATTCCGCCAAAGAGACCAACAAAATAACTAATGCGCAAGTGAAGTTTGTGCTTACGATTCATGCCGGTAACTATAGCTAGTCTTTTGTACTACGTAACGTACGTATACACGTTCTGTAAATTATTATTAATAACTATATTAGGTCATGGAGGATACATGACTTGCTTTGCTGTAAAATTTATGCTATTTTATTTTTGTACAGCATGATTTACTGTTAAAAAATGTTAAGCACTACTTGTGAAACACACATTAATTAATCATTTTACCTAAACAGTTTTATCAAAGTGTAAAGGTGCCATGTGTCTTTATACACAACATTTTTATTATTTTACTAGGCCAAGAAAGAAATATTAATGAGCCTAGCCATATTAGCAAGTGATGCCATTATTTTTTGTACATGTTTATAAAACCTTAATATTGACAGTAAAGCAAAAATCGTACTCATAAGCAAGTATGAATGCACAAGATGAATAAAAAATATCACAAAAGCGTATCCACATTACTATTCATAATAAAGCAACATGATACAGCAGAGGGCAAGAAGCAACGCAAGGTGAGTTTGAAATATTGCTTGGAGAGGTAAGTACACGCTGTGTGAATACTTCATGTTTGTGCAAAAACATTTGCTTAATATCACTACTAGAGTTATTTACAGTACCTCGAAGAACGCGCCGTCTAACTGGAAACGTGAAACGCGTTGTAAATATAATAGTAGGGACTGCAGTTTTCTGTACTCCGAAAACGCAAACCATAATTACACTAAATTAATTCTGCTGCTATGCACCGCGTAGTTGCTTGTTGCAGGCTTGTCTTACTCACGCTAGACTTAAAATTTAAGTTATTTGTAGTTCAACCCTAATAAAAGAAATAAAACTCTCACTTTAATTTTCCAGAAAAAACTTACCCATGACGTTGTTAAATATTACGTGTTACATCATTAATAAAATGAAGTTTCAAATAATATATCAAAACTTGTGTCGACAATCAAATAAATCGTAACCCAACCTCTGCTAGGGGAGCTACCAAAAGTAATATGACAGTTGTATTAATGCGTCCAGTGATTTAGATATCGATAACAAGCCACAATAAAAACTTAAAACGACGCGCTAAACGAAACCTTAGAGGCAAAAGTTAATGAGAAAAAAATAAAAATCAACATCCGATTCTCGGACCCACACAAGACGTTTATTACACATTTGACATAATAAAGATTAGAGGCCATATTTGTAATTAATGAAATCAGTTTCGATTTAAATAAACGTCGTGTGTAATCAAATTGGGTTTAGGCGGCGCAACCGGCGCTTTTGACATACAATAATCGAACTATAAAACCGAGTATTTATCTCAAATTTTATCTTTTTCAATTTAGATTGACAGATGTCCTATTCGATTGATGTGTGGTAATGCAAACTGCTATTAATTTATCGGTAAGTTTAATAACCTGAGCGACGTTTTACCGATCGTAATGTTTGTATTGATCGGTTACAGTTTAAATGGCTGTAACTGTTTTACGATAGATTTACTTTGACATTGTTTAAAAGCAATATTCCAGTTTTATCGCAGCTCGTTCTGGTTAAAGTCGCATTAAATCCCCATTGAGGAGGCTAACTATTAAGAAGGGCCGGATATTGTTTTGTAAAGCTATTTGATTATACGACTCATATTTTTTTTTAACTTATTAAAATCGTACATTATTAAATTACAAAAAAATATAATTTGAAATTGGTAAATACATTTTATAATAAAAAGGCTCAGAATTTAAGGTTTTATGCAAGCGCAGCGTCTTGTGGTAGGTTGATACAATAAGGAACATTCATAATTGGAAAAGATTTGTTGTCATTATTTCACACACGATCGTGATTTCTTTCGATGTCCCCAGACTCCAAACTTGAAGAATTTTAGGGTTTACGACAGATTGTAAAATATAATCTATCAACGGATTTTAAACCTTATCTCTAACCGGTAGATTCGAAATTTGCCTGATCATGGAGTAAAACATAAACTTTTTTATAAATCAATGGTTATTTTGTGATGTGGCTGGAGTGCCGCAGGCTTTCAGATGTTATCAGTGGCCACCGGTAATGAGACTTGGTGTTAGTCGGATGGAAACAGAGGGACATGTATTTTTAATTCCTATTTTCGAAAGTAAAAGACACGGGGAAGATCTTGAATATAATGATGCGGGGGACGATAATGAAGTAAATTTAGTTGAAAAGAAAAATGTTGTTAAGACTTTCATTCAGAATAAAGTAGACAATGAAGACAAATGGTTTGAAAACAGACGTGAAGAAGTAATTTGTAATTATTATTGTTAGAACCTTATTAAAAATCAGTCGGATTATTTACTCATTGTGTTTAGTCGTAGAACTATTGGATATAGTTTCGAATTTTAAATATAGCACTGAGAGCGTCAAAAAAGGTTGATCCAATTAGGCGAGACACACATTACGTTGCATTAGCATTCGATTACATCGCACCGATTACTCTCCTCAAGTATCGATCTTGATAAGTCACTAATTAAAGAATCAGCCGTTCGTAACGTAGCCGAGTTTCGATGATACGTCATTTTGTAATCGAGAACTCGATGCTTGTGTAATCGTGTAAATGGATCGATTCGGACTACCTCTATAATTAGCTTCTTCAGCGTAGAGCACGCGCTTTCTTAAGAATTGTTTTGTTATTTGTTTTTTTTTCGACCACATCATACCTATTATGTTACGTTGCACACCTATTCTGTTTCAGTCCCAAATTCAAGGAATTTTGAACGCATTTAATTAAAATTGTGATTAGAAGCGGATAATGAATGGAATTTTAGTTTGAAACTATTGATTAGTTTTCATAGGTAACAATTACTAAACCGTAATCATGTATAGACATGATTACGGTTAACATATTTTAGCATAATTAGCTGACCCACGACTATTCGTGGGTCAGCTATTACTAAACCGTAATCATGTATAGACATGATTACGGTTAACATATTTTAGCATAATTAGCTGACCCACGAATAGTCGTGGGTCAGCTAATTATGCTAAAATATGTTGACTAAAAAGTATCGCTAAAAAACTTAAAGTTGTTACTTTTTAATTGATATGTGAAACTAAATTAGATACCAATAAAGTACATAAGCACTGGGCATTTAATAAACAGGTGAAGTTAATAAGAAAAACGACAAACAATAAGTCTTACAACATTTCGCTAAAGTTGCACAGTGCTGCGGCTGACAAATCCTGTCAAGAATATTAGACAAAACATTTACAATGTTAAACTAACTAAAACAAAATAACCCGTAGCAAGCTATTATAATTAATTTCAGCAGTACCTAACCTCGATACAATTAATTTAGTTTTAATTTTCCTACAGGCACTCCCGTGGAAAACTAACGCCCTGCCCGCAACCCAGCTGTTACTTGACGTCATTATTAAATGCTTTTCAAGAACAGGTGTTGATATTAACGAGGGTGAACATTTAATTAATGAACACCAGAGCTAGTTTCTTGTACGGATGATAGTTTAATATTGTTGGTACCGTGTGTGACGCAGACACTGTTTTTGCATGGGCCGTCCAATATTTGGTACCCACTCGGCTATACAATTTGTCTCTAATTAATTTAAGGTCTTCGCTTTGACAAAGAGCCACGAACAAATGTCAACATGGCATCCTGCAATAGTTTCTACTTTGAACGACACTGTGTGGATTTTAAGTGCATTGGGTGCCTCGACGTGTAGACATACTCACTTAATAAGAACGTCAAGACCCTTGTGCAGGGGTTCACGACCAAGGGTCTTATGCAGTAGATGCAGTCAGTCTTACCAACTCTGCTAAAAGGCAAAATGTTTCATCACCGCATGGATTATTTACATTATGCGTGCGAGAAAAAAGAATGATTAAAAAGACGTAAAAAGTGATTATCGATAGCACTATAATAAGCAGCTTAGGGCGGGTTGCTTCAAACCATCTGTATTCGTAAGTCAGTACGTAATCGTTAAGTCAGTATGAAATTGTCATACAAGCCGCCATATTTGACGGTTACAGATACGTAACTGTAAGGTGAAACAACATGGCCTTAGTCTCCAAATCGTATTTCAGTAAATAAAATACTCCGATTGCATTAAACTTTACATAATTTAAATGACTTTCAACTTGCCAATTCTTCTGAAATAACAAAACAAATCGTATTTAGAAAGTTTGTGAAATTTAATTTGTAGAATAGATTTTTCAATTTTCTTAGTCTATTAGCAAGTCAAAAGTTTGTCTTAACAAAAAGAGTTGATTGCTGAAAACAATCATATTATAAAAGCAAAAACGACTATTTCAGCGATACATCAAAAGCAGTTTCGTTAATAGATTCGTTTGGTGCAACTTGTTCGTTTGCAAATAATATGAAAGCATTGACAGCTTTTAAATCAGTTTAGTATTTTCATTTTATATTACTATCTCTATGTATTCTCTAAATATTAAAACTGCAATAAAAATAAGCCCGCTTTATTATTGCTGACGATTATGGACTACGACAGCAGCACCGTGCAAATACATAAACCTTCATAACAGCGAAATTAATTTCGAACATTATGAATACATTATATGTATCATGGATACACAGAACTAAACTAATAATGAACTAAAGCCCGCGCAACTATCTAGAGCACTCACTGAGTAAAGATCAAGCAAAGTAACGAGAAATCGCCATGGGCTATTTTGCGAAGCTACGATACACTGTGAAGCTAATTTTATAATATGATGGTAGCAAAAAGTAAAAATAATTGGAGCACGGGCTATAAGAAGTTTTTACTGCACTAGTTTTTAAAAGCGTTCAGTACCGCAAAGAAGTTGAATTTCTGATGAAAATGATAATAGAGAAAAAAAAAATAGGATTGTAAAAAAAAAATACCTATTCGGGCACTATGTCGGACACCCGTGTGCCCAGCTATCGCGCGGAGCGTTAATAAGGCATTAATAATTTATTTTTTTAATAATTCAGAAAATTGGGCGTGTAAAGAACATACGCCCATTTAGTAGATCCTTATTTAAAAAATAATTAAAAGATCTTCATAATAACTATTTATTAAGTAAGTAGCAAACTTGTATTTTTCTTTTGTGATTCTTTTATGAGCTTTTTAAATTCATAGCTTTCATATCTTCATAAAAAAAGTCTTTAATGTAACTACCTACCTTCACAAAAACATAAATAACACACATCCATTACTAAAATATCTACCTCATCCCTAAAACATAAATAAAACTGGCTTACATTTCCATTTTTTCTATTTGTCTGTTCCATAAATGATATCAAACATTGACCGGCCACGATCCATACATAAATATTCTCTTGCAAAACACAAATTTCTCGGAAACATCGTTTCTACGAAATAAGTCACCAGAAATCATGACCGGTGTACTGGCACGTATAAACAGGGACCCTAACAAGCCATGTACACCCTAATGATCAGTTGGTGAAATATCTAGATGTATTTAATTGGATTTCGTTATGTCTCAAAAGTAGCAGAGTGTTCGCAGGTGTACCCCGCACGGAATATAGATGGTTTGTGATTTATGTTGGGGTTGACGGAGCTAGAGATGCTGGAAGGACCTGCAATGTAAGTTTAAAAAATAGTACTACAAAGAAATCTTTTTCACTTCGGCAAAAAGTACAAATCACTTTTATTAATTTGCTAGAATGAATTTGCTGTAATGTAAGATTCGCTAGAATGCTCAGTACAAATGAATACTTCGGTGGGTAAGCAATAAACATTTAAAACATAATTTCGGTCCTACTGCAGTAACTTAAACATTACGATGGATATTTCAGTAATGTAGGGTTGCAATTTGTTAAAAATTGCCACAAATTGCAATCCTAATTGTAACTTTTACGCACAATTAGATATCCGTCTTAGGTAGTACCTACTCCAGATAACATTAAAAATAATTGAAGTAGTCTTCAAATTGAGCCTTGATACAATAAATAAAGATGAGAACACTTCCAGGCAAATATAAATCTATAACATAAAAGGAGGAACGAGTGCATCGCAACCGCAGATCGCGCGACGTGGGAGGCTAGGCTTAAACAACATCGTTCCAATATTCTTTATAACACCTAAACGCCGTTTTCCATTATTCATAGGAGAGGAAAATATGGTAAAAAACAACGTAATGTTTGGAATAAGTAGATATCGTGTTTTCTAGTTTGTATTTTAGAATTTAGCCATTTATAAAAGACGTTAGGTTTTTTTTCAGATTTCCAAATCTCATATTCCATAAAAGTAGGTGATAAATTAAAAAAAAATATATAGAAATGTAACCAGGATAGCCATCAATGGAGATAATCTAAATATCTTGCTAGATCTATAAAGCGATCAGTCGTTAAACAAAGGAGAAGGGAAGTCCGACCTTGATCTACAAGAGACAAGTCTAACAAACGCCCGATACTGCGGACCACGACCATTCAATTGCAAAACAAACGCCAAGATGTCCCGTCAGTCGAAAACGTAATAAAATAAATAAAATCGGCCAAGTGCGAGTCGGACTCGCGCACGAAGAGTTCCGTACCATTATCTATAAAAACGGCAAAATAATCATTTTTAGTTGTATGGAACCCCCCCTTAAATATTTTTTTTAATTTTAATTTAATTATTTATTTTTAAAGTGAATCTATAATTAAATATTCTGTGAGTATTTCAAGCGTCTACCTGGTGCCGTTATCAATATCGAGCAAAAACGAGCAAAAAAATCACGTTTGTTGTACGGGAGCCCCCCGTAAATATTGATTTTATTCTGTTTTTATAGTATTTGTTGTTATAGCGGCAGACATACATCATCTGTAAAAATTTCAACTGTCTAGCTATCACGGTTTATGAGATACAGCCTAGAGACACACAGACAGACAGACAGACAGACAGACAGACAGACGGACGGACAGCGAAGTCTCAGTAATATGGTTCCGTTTTTACCCTTTGGGTATGAAACCCTAATAAAAAACCACAAGTGCCGCCGACACAAACCTACGTAAAACACCGACGCTCGGCGACCGACGATAAATAAAAATAGCGGGCGTAGCATATTGCCATATACGACGAAGGAGCCCTCTTGTCACTTGGCACGGTACTTAAATCAGCTGCCAATGCGCTGCCAATGCACCTGTGGAAACGTCGATTATGCAAATGGTGGAGGCTCTTTTAACTAAACACCGCGCGGTGTTGCAAAACGTTCGATTCAAAAATTCCTTTACATTTTTTTCTTCTGGGTTTCGCTTCCACGGTTCTTATTTTCTGTAAGTCGTAAAAATACGTCAATTAAGCTCCGCGCACATGTAAATTGCAATTTTAATAATTTTAGATTTAAATGATCAAAAGCAAAAATATATCGATTGTTCGAGCTTGAATAATATTAATTATTATGTTATAAAAATGTTGTCAAACATCCAAGTCTTTAAGGCAAAATTTCCCATAAAAATAACCAGAACGGAATTATGAAAATTAAGCAAATCAATTAAGGAATTATACGAAGTGAACTCAGAATTAGGCACTAATTAACGGCCGTCCTAGTTATTCTTAAAGCTCATAATAATAAGGTATTAACTTAATTTTATTCAGGGGAAATGTTCGATAGCGTAATTGGCGCTCAATTCATTTGAAAACGCCAATTGAATAGCGGGAGGTCCCAAAGGAACTGCAGAATCATGGCTATATTCAGTTCTACTGTTTATTTTTACATTTTGGTTATTTTCGAGCACTTTCACTGTAAAAAATAAAATCAGTTCAGTTACTTAATCATTCAACGAACAAAAGTGTTTTTTTATAGTGTTTCATAATAATTTGCATTTAAATAAAAGAAGTAATTTTATTATTCGTCGTAAAACAACTTTTGTTGTCACTATACACTTGAAAGATACAAATACAAAAAACATTTATAAAAATATAATTCATTTTAACATAAATATTAACAATATTTTTCATAAAATATAAAAACCCTTATAAAATGTATTCTCGTATTCTCACAATTATCAAATCGTATTGCATTTATTTTACGATATCCTATACAATCTAATTCAGTCGGTTTAATAGTGCTGCTATTAGTGAAAAATAATAGCAATTGTAGGGGCATTAAATTGCACAGAATGCAGTGTTTATATGGTCCAAATGAACTTTAAATGCCCTATAATTTTATTGCATCTATTTCTTTATTAGAATAATAATGCGTTACATAAACAGTCCCAGCTCTATTTACAGCACATCATTTAATTTATGGACGAGTGTCATTAGACAGTCTTTAGCCAATGTTCTGTTGTTTATTTTTTATTAGTTCATATAAAGAAGTGAGCTTTAGATGGTACTATCGGCTGTTAAAACCGCTTATACGCTATATTAAGTTTAATGTATTTTCAACTGTCTGTGTTGACTCAGTCCACAATCTAGTTTGGCGACGCATCTTCTATCCGTTTTGTGCATTTTCTTCAAAGGATTCAACGATTTCATAATTTTAATTGACTTAAGGACCTTGTTTGTTAACATAATGTAGTCTAAATTTTAACTCAGCAAGAAGCAGATTAGATTAAGCATTCCATTACGCAGTTGGTCCACAATCTCCGTCGCTACACTACACAAACAACGCAGTGTACCAGAATTCTGAACTTTTGATCCAGCTCCTTCGTACTCAGTTGCGAGTTACGAGTTAGATTTGGCCCTCGTACAAAATGCAAACAAAAGAGATTAGTTTCAGGATTGCGTTGGTAGGCTACATCCACGTTATTGCTTTTAATGAAGTCTGAGTGGAACGTTCATTGCGGATACTGTGTAATCCTGGACGTATGAAATGGTCTTTTGGGGGTGGAACTTTCTAAAAATGGGCACTTTGGGTGATTCAAACGTGGCGCGGATTACGATGATCCTGTATTATAATGGTGTATCTTAAGCGTTCGAGTATCCTACTTCGGTATTCAGAGCACGTAATGTGTAAGGAAGATAAGTTGGTGAACTATTTGTATTGTACAGAGTACCTAAGTGAGATGGAAATTATTGTATGGATACTCTTGTATGTTCAGAGGAGCTCATTTTTATTCAAAAAACAACACTTTAATCAGCCTATATACAAATACACAAAATGAGAACTGATTAAGTAACAAGTAATTTCATATTTTGTTTATATCCACTCCTTAAACAAAAAATTAGAGTCAGTTATCAAATTAGTACCTAAAAGAAGATAAATTACGTATTTATATTTCACGCATAAATATTCTTCTATATTTGATATATCCCATACTGTCCGTGCATTAATCTCTATTAAGATAGACTAATTTAAATCACTCTTGTTTCAAACACGCCCAGTTATCTACCGTCGAACAAAATGCGGGAACGAACAATTCATCAATCAAGACAAGGATATCTACTTAAAAACACATTACCTCGCTTCCTTAAATACACAAACGTGACCAACAGGTGCCTAGGTAACTCTCTTAAAACTTATCTTCATTCCACTATAATTGTTATTAACGAATTTCAACATACGATAGAGCGCCTCAGCATTAAATTGTCAAAAAATCATTTAACTATCATTTATAACTTTACATTGTAGTCCTAACTTGTTTAGACAAAGTTCTAAGTGATAGACCGAAATGGAAGATTAGAACTTTGTCTAAGTTAGTAGGGCTTAAACAAACGATATCTGATTGTGCGTTGGTATATCTGGATTTAGGGCGGATGTACACGTGATGTGGGCTTGACACGGTGACGTCGTAATAATAGTTTGTAGGCTCGTTATAGAATAAAAACGGCATGGGTTATGCTTCGTTTACGTTGCCCCTACCATGTAGAGACCGCCTATTTAACGATATATGTAGGACCAGCTTTTGCTCGCGGCTTCACCCGCGTGGACGGCGGAAATTATCCCATGCGAACGTACTACCGGGATAAAAAGTAGCCCATGTCACTCTCCGGCTCTATAAACTATCTCTAAGCAAAAATCATGGCAAAAATCATTCGGACAAAATAAAAAATCATTTGTTGTGCCGTTGTTGTTTGAAAAGACAAACCAAAAAACACACTTTCGTATACGAAAGTGTGTTTTTTGGTTTATCATTAAATTATTATCCGTTACCTGTTACTGTACTCTTAATTTATCGTGTTACTTCTTGAACAATACGTTCAACATGCCGTTTATTGTATGTTATTTGGATGTATAAGTAGTTTAAGAGCAAGAGAAGAACTTTTGTGGCTTAAATATAAAAGTTTAAAATATGCTATCTCGGATTTTTTGTAAAACTATTTAAGGCGAACGTTTTCGATCAAAATAGTTTCAAATCCGAACCCTCTAGCTATCGCCCCATTAGCCTCCTCAAGGTTTTCGGGAAGATCTACGAGAGGCTAATTTACAAAAGACTCAAGGATTACGTAGAATCCAAGAGTCTCCTTCCTGACGAGCAGTTTGGGTTTCGACCCAGACACTCTTGTATTCATCAAGTCCACCGTATTGTTGAACATGTAAGCCACGGCTTCACATATGGAACGATGACGGGCATAGTATTTTTCGATGTGGCAAAAGCCTTCGACAAAGTCTGGCACAACGGCTTATTGTACAAGCTGTACGAACTCGGAGTGCCAGATCGTCTCGTGCACATCATCCGAGACTTTTTGTCGAATCGCACCTTCCGCTATCGCATCGAGGGAGGCGCTCTCTCCTCCCCTCATCCCATAAAAGCCGGAGTCCCTCAAGGCTCCGTGCTGTCCCCCCTCCTGTTCACGCTGTACACAAGCGACATTCCCAAAAAGGGAAAGGCCCAGTTGGCTTTATTTGCTGACGACACGGCCATCTATTACTCAGGCATCAGCCCCAATAGCATAGCTCGAAATCTACAGACCGCGGTCAACGCCCTAGGCGATTGGTTTCGGAAATGGAGAATCGAAGTAAACCCCGATAAGAGCCAGGCGGTTTTGTTTTCCAAACCGCGCACTCCTCCTGATAACCCCTCCCCGATCACCATGTTCGGCAAGCCGATCCCTTGGGATAGGCAAGCCAAATACCTGGGCATCATCCTCGATAGGAGATTGAACTTTATCGAGCACATAAGGACGGTCCGCTCTCGCGCCGCCTTCGCTCTCGGTCGCCTCCACTCCATCCTTAATGCACGTAGCAAGTTGGCACTTAAGTACAAAGTGCGCATTGCCGTGACTTGCATACGCCCTATCATGACCTATGCTGGCGCTGTGTTCGCACACGTCAAGGCATCTCGAATCCATAGGATGCAAATCATCCAAAACAGGTTCATGCGAAAGGCCACGGGAGCTCCCTGGTACGTTCGTAATGATCGCCTGCACTTAGACTTAAAACTGCCCACCATCCAGCAGTGCTTGAAACGCGCCTCCAAGCGCTTCTTTGACTCTGCCCCGAACCACCCGAATCCTCTGGTGGTATCGGCCGCCCGATACACCCCCTCTCAGATTAGTAAAATTCGCCGCCCGAGGCATGCTTTAAATACTCCCGATGATGCTATCACCTTACTGCAAGAGAGCAGCAGGGAGACCAGCACTTTGCGTAGGTACAAACACAGACCGGCGCCATTCCGACCTCGCCGACGAGGCCCGTCGCGACGTCCCCATCATGACCCGAGTCCGCCGCCGCGTATGACTCAGTCCCCTAACCGACCCTTGCTCGAGCCAGCCCGCGCTGAGCCTGTAGATTTAAATATGTCCCTAAATCATATTAATCCGTTCCAGCTAGTAGCCCCTCCCTCTAGTTGTCCTCCCCCCAGCGACGCCCTAAGCCGAGGTCCGTACCCCAGTAGGGGGTGCCCTTAGCGTGTGGTCGCTTAGTTTGTACTTTTTATTTAGTTTTAAGCCTGGCTGGAGGCATTTGTAAGTCCTCACCAGATGACCGGTTAAGCAGTGACGGCTGTTAGAAGCCAACTGCGAGAGGCCCTTCCAAAAAAAAAAAAAAAAAAAAGATCAAAATAGTTTTCACATATCAAACGGCTTAGGCAGCGCACGTGCAAACAGTCCTTTCAAACCGATATTATATCTGTCTTCCTTAATAAAAACCGTAACAAATACATTTATAAATTATGTACAGAAAACCTTACTCGGGAATCTGTCTTGGTAAAAACCGTATGAAAATCCTTTCAGTAGTTTATAAGTAGGTATACCATGTTCAGACAGACAGACGCGACGGGGACTTGTTTTATAATACGTAATGATTGTGATTTGATTATATTTGGAAGTGGGGATGCCTATATAGGTAGTCTCACGGTTCGTAGATTTTGGCGTGTAATGGTTTTCATATAACGAGCTCTGTCTAAAGTAATGGACACCGGCACCAAAATTATTAATTGAAAAACGAAACTCCTGTGAAAAAGTCTGATCATTATTTGTTCTTTTTTACTTCACGCAAAGAGCGTTTGAAATAAAATTCCAATAAATGCTTTTATTCTATCTTGTAAGTCGAAGTCCAGACATCACTTAAATTAAAGTTAGGACCAAGAAGGCGTTATAAAAGAGAACCGTAAAAATTCTAATCACACTTTATTTTCATTGTATAAAGTAAGCACTTATTTAAAACCAATATAACAAGAAATAAGTATAAAATTAAGTTACCATTATAACCGTTCTTGAAGGTAAATCGACGGCAAAGCGATCAAACTGAATATCTTATTCGCTCTTAAAGTCAATTTAAATATTTTATACCGAAGTTACGTTTGGGCCCGCCTAATGTCGGACGAGAGACGAAGAAAATTAAACTTGTTACTACATTACTCTAAGAACAGGTAACTTTTTAATTCCCCTAACAAAATTGTCATATTTTCCTTTGAGCAGGCCCTAATGAAATAAATGGAAGAGAACAGCGTGGACTGTTGTACCATTTATTTAAGCACTTTATATTCACGACACTTAACATCATGCAGTTTTGTGAATGTTTACAATACGGCCGTTACTCCAGAGACGTTCTATTTATTACAGCTAACTTAATAACACTGGAATCTTTTGAAGTCGACGAAAGTTTCGTAAAACAAAGAGGTGGGCCCTTTACGACGCTCCTCGCTGAGGACGCCTGATAATTAACAAGTCTCAGATTTATTACGAGTTGGATTAGCTTTCAACGTTTCATATCATAATCCGAAAGCGTTTTATTGTCCCAAGAGCGGCGGATTCTTTGACGATGGTAATTAATTACACGTAACACGGCTTAACGACAATTTTGAAGGAACTCTCAGTTGAGTACTTTGTGTAATAAAGACAGGTACTAAACGGGAAGTTCTGAAGTTTGTATTACATTGTCAGCCAATTTTGAGAGTAAATATTTTGAGAGATAATATCATATTTAAGTATCGGATCACACAGTGTTTTGAGCTCTCTACGGGTTAAGAAGGACATGTCCTAAGATAATCAGTTCTAAAAATAGGACTTACTTGAGCTTAAAAACATCTAGTTTGGTACCTACGACAGCAATCATCAATATAAAAATAAAAGCCCTTACTCACTCACTGACTGACTTATCAACGCGCAGCTCAAACTTTTGAACCTAGAAAGCTGACATTGTCCTTTTATGATGCAGATAGGAATAAGGCTGGAGTTTTCGAAATTCCTCGAGATACTAAAGTCCACGCGGATGGAGTTGCGGGCAAAAACTAATTTATATAAAGTAAGATAAAGGGGTTTCTCAGGATGTAGATAATGATTACCTTAATCTGTAAATAATGTCATGTACTTACTGTCCTCAAAGTACGTTGCTTTCCACTTACCAAGCAAAACTATTTTACGACCCAGAAGCAGGTCGTTGGGAAGACCAGATAACGCACAAACACATTCCGCAAAACAATTCGGTGAAGTAATAATTGTTCCCTTCTTCATTACGACACGAAAGTCGGGCGGAAAGGCATAAAAAGTAAACGTATTGCAAGAACGTCCTTCGCACAATATGTCAAAAATAGCCGTCATTGTTCTTTTGGTGTACTGGGCCCAGTAATTGTGCCAGTGACAAAATGTCCTCTGCCAAAAACTCCAGAGAACTGGTTGGCCATAAAAGTCACATGTTCGTCGGGGGCTTATTACCGCAATAACAATTTAAGGAAGCCGAAAGGGTGGCGCGGAATTCTACGGAAACTTTTGTTTGCGTCTCAGTCGCCCGAATTGTTTTATAAACAATGTTTACAACAGTAACTTTATGGTCCACTTGTTTTATCTCAGTTTTTCATTGCGACACTATTCTCTAAAGTTATTGTTTGAACAATTTTGTTTTGTTGTTATGACTCAAAGTTTCACTTTTAGGGATCCATTTTGTGATTGGATACAAATGATTTTACTTTCATTTACTGTTTACGATACTGGTGTTTCACTTTTCAAATATTTTTGGGATAGTAAAAATAAATGTTCTGTGACCGATGTGTTGTTTAAAAGTGAAATTCGTTGATGACTCAAAGCTCAACATGGGGAACACAAACGGCTATTGCAATTTTATTGGGATAGCAATAGATATAATTGAAATTGCAATAAAAAATATACGATATTGGTTGAGCAATTTGTAACAGCTACTAACATAGATAGGTGAGAATATATTATTTAATAAAATAACTATAATATTTATTAATACATTCCTACTTATGGTATTGAATACTTTTATGAAAGCATAAAATAGAAATTGATATGACAGATGCGAGTGCTGAACACTTACCACTGACACTATTAAATGTCAGCTTAACCTGTAAGGGACAATTTACGATAGGACGTATCGTTGCTATCATCAAGTTTACGACGATACCTCTAATATTCTATATAAACGTATAAGCTAAGCTTATGACAATGATATCAATAAAATGATGTTACACCTCGTTTACTTAATAATCACCTAGTTTATGTTATTATAGTCAGCAAAGCTGTATGTTGACAGAGCTTTCATTTCTGAAGAATGTTTTTTTTACAAGTCAAGGGATTTATGTTTGAAATATTGTGCGCTGCAGCACAAGAATGGTTAAAACTTTATGTAGGTATGTAAAAATATGATGTACAAATGAATATACAATCTCAGTAATTAGCTGCCCCGATTGTTGTACAAAAATGGATATAACAGAACCTACCTAGGTACTTCCAATTCTGGAAGAACGAAATTTAAAAAAAATTAAATCCTGCATTTGCTCATATAGCTGCGATAGTCAGTTATTGTTGTATAAAAGACAAATAATCTCTCATACTAGAGAGCTAAAAATCTTACAACAGAATTTATGAGCATAGCCCAAAACACACAGTGGTACCAGGGGCTCAAAAGTCGGAAGAGTACCATGTGTCGTGACTGACTTTTGCCCTGAATATTTTACTTGGTGTGCCTGGCGGCGCCATCTCACCATACGAGACTCGTGTCTGAAATCGCTGACGTTGTTGTGCTATGCGAAAAGAATTCATCGTTTTGCAACGCCATATCTTGCGAGTAGAGCTTTTTAGTAAATATCACTCGAGGTTGAATAAATAGGAGCCAGCTCCGGTATATCTGGTCGGTACAATCTTAAAAATACGAATAAAATATTGTATGATGATTTGATACAATTAAACTGTTACTGTAAACAACTGAAGTATAATGCTAAACTTATTATGAGCGATATTTTTTGTGAATACCTAATTAATAAGGGAAAATTTTTTTTTTTGCAACTTCGACAAACTCTAATAAATTATGCTTAATGCTCTCATCGCAAATCCTGAAGACTTAAAGCGAAAACGAATAAAAAATATCTAAATTTATTCTCGTGAAAACGGAACATTTTATATAAAATTTCAAATACTTAAATCCAGAAATAGAAGTAGCTAAATCTCACTGGATTTATTTCTCAAATCACTCCGCTAGTTTAAATTTCAGTAGAATTTATTCATGAAATTGATACCAAAGCTTCTGATCCGTTTTTTATGCGATACCTACAGCTACACCTTTTCTCTCTTACCTTAAAAATATTAATTTAAAATTGAGACTAGTAACGGGCTGTGTTTAAAATCATTTATTTAAATTAAATTATCGTAATTTTTATTCGAATGTAGTTAAATCACAGTACCTAATACTGTCAGTGCAGATACAGAATAAGATTGAAAATGGCATCGCCTCTATTCACCTTCCGCTCGCACCTCGTGTGAGTATAGTGTGCAAGAAAGTGCGAAAGTTAAATAGAGGCAATACCATTTATAATCCCATTTTTTATCTGCGCGAGTTGTACAAGTCATAACAGCATAGGTAGGTACAACTAGCATCCATACTTTAATATCAATTTCAATCTGTAAGTAACATCACTAAATAACAGCTAATGAAAGGCCCATCTCAAAACATTTACGGACCCAGACCCGTTTTAATTTTCAAATTATGGTTGTATCGATTCAATAACCTTGTTAGTCAGTGCCGACGAAATAGAACGAACAAAAAACTTCCCGAACTGTTATTTTAATGTGAAAATTGTTACATCAAGTTCGCGGCATAGCAGCTGTACGCTTTAACAATGTTGGATTCCCTTCCCAAATTATATGATGACGGTTTGTTAACTTGGTGATGTTCCGAAAGTAGTGTAGTGAAAAAATCTTGATACTGTCTGTGCTCGCCCTTGTAAATTAAGGGTCCGTTGAGCATAAAGTTGGGGCCAATTAAGAAATTTATAGTCCGAACGCGCTGTAAAACAATAAATTGTACAATGGCTCTCAACGGCATGGCCTATTAATTACGTGCACCAGTTTCTAGGGTCATTATAAGGGTAGGCTTGCAGCCGTTTATTGATAAAACCTACGCAATATAATATGGAGCTGTTTATTAATAGAATGACCGGGATAGGCCCTTGAGGAATATTATTGATGTTAGCAAAGTTTTATTCCTGCTCTTGTTCTTATTTCAGATATAAATTGTACCTATAACAATATTTAAATTCCGTTTCCTGTAAGTATAGGCACCATTTATTTTTGTTCTCATATGTAAGTGTAAATTTCGATAATATGACTAAGAAATAAAAACAATCTCATCAACTAAATGATTTAAATGACCGTACACTATAGCTTTATTAATTGACATTATTATTATTTTTTAGTGTAATTAATGATTATTTTATTCACTATAAATTCTATCACATTTTTATTTTATCTTGACATTTTTATACATTACTGACATTTTTATTTATTAATGACATGTCTTGTATTGAAAATTAAAAAATTTAATTGCTTTTATCAATATTTGCATGCCTATAAATTGGTAGATTGTACAAGGGTCAGAAACTTTGTAAAAATCGCTATTATATGTACCTACTTCCTAAGCAAATAAATGATGATTTGATTTGATTTGATTTGAACTAGGGCAAAAGTAGTTCTATTGTTTGTGGTACTGGTGACCACTACTCTAAGTTAATAATAAGTATTTTTCTAAGTCACCACGCATCTAACAGCATGTTTGTTGCATATAATCTGATGTATTTGGTATAATTAGCTATACATAATAAACATCTAATATAATACAACAAAGTGAGGTGAAACTTTGTAATGTTTTACATTCTGTAGTGAACTTTCAAGTGGATATTGCTAGCCCACGACAGAGTTCCTAGTTTACGAGGTTTCAACACAAACCGTGCCTGTTTATCTCGTAAATTATAACAACAATATTATTTGTTACATGATTATATCGGTTTGTACACAAGCTAACATATAAATAAAACACTGACCGAACTCAAAATTTGGCCAAAATGAGTTACAGTGAAATACCGACCTAAAAGAGCATGCTCTACAACCTAGTAAAAAAAACAACCCTATTCTTTGCAAAAAAAGGTAAAAAATTAGATCAGTCTATATTTTATGTTCCACGCGCACCTATAACAAAAAACTTTAAACGCCAATTGCCAAAAGTTAGCAATTTTGAATTTGTCAGTGTTTGATTGAGCAGCGATACTAGTTTTATACCCAAATTTTCGGTTACAAAACCTAATTTATTATTTAGCAGACCCATTTACTTTCTATGTTATTAGGTTTGCAAACAAGCAGGTGGCCTACCTGATGGTAACAAAGTAGTTATATCTTATGTACCTGTTATATACACCTGCACCCTTCAAGACAGTAGGTAATCCTACTTTGCGGCAGAAATGTTGGAAGTAGTACTTTCTCGGACTAGGTTTTTCACAAAAATTAGAATATTTCTACTACAACTAAAATTGGATATAGAAACTAACCAACAGAAATCGTCCTATAATAATATTTGAAAATCTCTATATTACTAGTGCCAATAAAAACGTCTTAAACGTTTTCTTGGGACCATCGCCCACGGCTGTTGCCTCACTGAGCTAGTATGTATTTTGTCATATTATAGGTATGTAAAGGAATCGAATATTGAAAATATTGGCTAGTGTGTGTATTTTTGATCTGCTGGCCTAGTTTTTCCTACCTCATACCTAATATTAGGTTCTTAAATGTTAATGTGGATATTATTAGTTAAATGAATTATCAACATCATACTGTGAAATGCTAATTAGATATCTAGGGTTTATGAGAAATTCTATAAAATTTTATCATGATTATCCTAGGCGCTACAGCTGCGGGTGAACCTTGGCCTGGTTGAGTAAACATCTCTAAACGTCTCTATTTTTGCCTCTCTCTCTCCAACCGTTGACTCCAATAGCCTTTATGTCCTTCTCGATGCCATCCAGCCATCTGAATTTGGGTCTTTTGCGGGGCTTCAGGCCGTCAGACTTTCCTTGTAGAAAATTCGTAGTATGCGCTTTTCTATAAAATTTGGGATTATAAAATAATGTACTTATAGACCACTTAGTATAACATTATGTATCATACAAGGTCCATTATCCATACCAACTCCAAAGAAAATACCGCAAATGGAACTACTAAAGAACTTTTATGAGCACAGAACCGGTCCTATCTGTCGTTTCAGCAGCATGTTTTACATGATAACAATCTCATTCATATCTCGGACAATCAAGACGACATCGCAATCGCGCTCCGATTGTTAAACTAAAGTGGCGGTAGGCTGCTATGAGGCACATAAATCTCTTTAATTTATATACCAAAACATAATAAGGGGAAAATGTTATTCACAGCACTAGTGTCCGGCCATCTCACCAACCAAGACGTAATTTATTACTTAGACTTTTACGTCTATAAAAGTAAATAAAGCTCATGAAATAGCTATAAATCGCCTTACAAAGAACGGCGGTACATACTGCGTGTCCCGGTAAAGTCTCTTTTGGTAAGATACGCTGAGACACGACCTTTGAATTATGTGTTGTTACGGCGATGTAGTGCTAAACGGTTACATAAATTACTGCAATGATTTGTGGTGCCGTTTATGTGTCTACTCTAGTCTATAAACTGAAAAGAATGGGAATGGATTTTAAGAAGGCAATCGTTACTTTGATAGCTATGCATTGTGAAGGATGTAAAGTCAGTAACATAAGTTAGTTTCAACTGTTACAAAAAGTTCTGTAAAACAGAACTTTTAAATTGACACGAAATTACATAACATAAATAATACTGCTTCTCAGCATTTCTTGTACTATTCAAAAGGTTGTAGTAGGTAATTAATCCTAAATTTAATATTATCCAATTTAATTTTTAATGAATAAAAAACAAAATAATATACTTATTCAGTTGGATAATTGATAACTATAATAATAACATATTCCCATAATTCCAACAGCAGTAACTATTTCACAGAAATCTTCAATGAATCAATCAACTAGAAGCGCATAGATAAATTATTTATTAGCTTTCAGTGAAAATAAAGTAATTATTCCAATGTAACAGCATCCTATTTTAATTAATTATGATACTCGCACATCAAAAGCCAATTAATACAAAATATTTATTGAACACTTAATATGCTTTGACGAGTTGTGTAAAAATATTTGTATAAACATTAATCAATTAATGTTTCATTTTCATTTAATCGTTTTTTGTCGATTCTCAATTGCGAGTGAAGTTCAATTTTGCTGCAGAGTATATTTAGTGGCGATAAAAGCATTATTAAATTCGATGTCCGTCATTAAGACTCGAAGTGATTACGTGTTACAAGTAATCACTGAACGTCAACTCCGAGAAAAACAAAATAGTCGTCGTTAAAAAATTTAATCGCCCGCACAACCGATTTTAAATGATTACTTAACACCGGCACAGAAATCACACCTTTGAAGTTCAAATTAAGAGTTTCATTTCCCTTACGACGTGGCACCTCAGCGGTAAGGAATGACTAACAGACGCTAACAAGGTATCATTATAAGGATGTTCACCCCACAATATTTCGTATCGATAGTTTTTTGCTCATTGTTTTTATCATGCGGTGATAGAGTACGATATAAAAACGATAAGAATGGTTCGTAATGGTCAATATACATGATGGCCCCGCCCACTAGATTAGAACAATAATAATTGGTATTTTTAAATTATCGTTAGCATTTAGCAGTTTGCGAAGTTGTGTAGTAATAAGTATGCTTGATACTTATCGTTAATATTTTGGGCTATAAATGTTTCACTGGCAATTTAAAAACAGGCATTATTTATTTGAAAACGATTGAATTAATCAGTTATAAAGAAAGGTTGTAGTTGTACACAGTCAGACATTTTTAGGGTTCCGTAGTAAAACTAGGAACCCTTATAGTTTCGTCATGTCCGCCTGTCCGTCTGTCTGTCCGTCTGTCCGTCTGTCACACCCTCGTCGAATCTACAGTTCATAACCAATTTGTATGAAACTTCAACTTCACAGAAGACATCTGCCTGAAACTTCGTAGGCAGATGTCTTCTGTGAGCCGCCATAAAAGCCTGTAGTGAAATTACAAAAAATAAAATAATTAGGAGTGGCCCCCAGACATGAAACTGTGGGATGAAAAAAAAATATTTCGCGCACCCCTTCATGTGGGGTATTGTTGGATAGGTCTTTGAAAATAACATGAAGGTTTCTATTTAATTTTTTTATTTAAGTGCATATTTAGTGAACTAGGTGCTCCGAAAGTCGTTAACAATGTGCCCCCCCCCTGTAATTTTCCAACCGCGTTATGAAAAAATCTGAAAAAATTCAAGCTTATGACGTTTAATAAATACTCTCGATTAAAATTGGTTTGAACAAGATAAGTTAATAACTTTTAGAAATATTCCCTATTTTCAGTTTTGAGTTTTGACAACCGCAAAAATAACTGTGTATTTCATAATAATATTATAAGATACAAATTTATATTTGCGGTCGGAAGACTGAAATACTTCTTGCTACGGAACCCTAGACTAAGCGTGGTCCGATACGCTCTTGCCCGGTTTTTTTTTATCGATGATCCGATCCGATATCGATATAATTTTTACAACACTTGCAGTGTTTGGGCAGGTGGCGAAACACCCAGACAAAAGGCGGTCGTATCATTATGTTGTCTTGTTACTGCGTTCGCGCATCCCAACCGGGCAGCGATATAATTCAAACACCATAATTACTTCGTGAATTAATGACGTATTCCACCAAGAAAATCTCCCATGACTATGTGAAGGTAGACAACTTACGAAGTACAGTTAAATAATTATATATAGAACTTAGTAATTTAACATCAATAATACTAAAAGTTGTCTAGTATTCTAGACCTCTTGTCAAAGTCAGCCTTGGGTTGTTTCAATGTGAATAGAATCGATGTGTGTCTGGTAGATGAATTAGAGGGCGGATTAGATTAACTAATTGGTAGATTATTCTATGCTGAATAAACATCAAAGATTTAAGCTATTAATACAAAAGGAAAATTAATAATAATTAATAATTAATAATACAAAATTATTACTTAAAAGGTTTTTTTTTTTTTTTTGTAAATAGAACTGTATATATATATTATGTAAATAACTTATTATAAATAAAAAATAATGTTTATTAACAGTCTTATTAAGCTATTATGGATATACAATGTTTATTGCAATAATGTTTAGGAGAATCACCATCTTGAAAATCGTCTTGCCTTCATCAGGCAGCATGGATATGATTTTTACAAGGGTGAGTATTAAAAAATAACCCCTCTAACTGTTGCGATGGCTTAGTGATCATTGCACCTTAATAAGCAGTGGAAGTTTATGGATTAATGGACTCATAATAAAATTAAGATACTGTTTTTTTTTACCTTCAAAATAGGTAGGTACATAAATGTATAATTTTATTACACGTAGCAACTTTAAACTCTGTGCGTGAAGTCGTGGTGGGCGCGTCCTCTAACACATTGGCATCAGATACCGTTACTGGCGAACTATTCGTATACGATAGTTGGTCTCGGTATTTTTTGGAGATTATGGGCGTGACGACTATGTTACGCTCAAGAGCATAAAATAAAATCATCTTATTATTTTAAATTATATTTTTACTTTGGCAGATCATACTGTATAATGTTTTTATGCAGCAAATAGTTAAATGAATACTTTTTTAAATATTTCTTAAATTAATATAATATGGTAGGTACTTAAATCTTTTATTAAAACAGTATTGAGCCTCTAATTCTAAACATTGGGGTCTAATTAACTTATCAAAATAAAACTAATTAATGACCGGTAAGTGTACGAGTGCCTTAGCTCTCGTTACGATGAACTCATCAAAGCAGAACATTTAAAGATTATCACATTAGTGAAGTCAGTCGATAATTACCATCTTCATCTATGGGCGTTCACATATACATCATTTGTGTTAAGACGTTACTTCGAATTACTGAGCTTAAAACACATCTACGTTAATCTACTCCAAGTCTCGAACTGTTAATTTAGAAGATCTGTTATCCGTAATAGTTGTTCGTGAGATTTTGTTTTTGTACAATTAATTTATTGTGAAATTACGCCCAGGTGAAGAATTTCAAGTGTCAAAGGTCAATTTACGTACTGTTTGGTGTCATCTTGTCTGTTGGAACCGGTTATAAACAATGTCTTTTACAAATACGGCTTGATCATTATTCTGAGACTTTAAGTTAAAATCATCATTAAATAATCGTCCTAATAAACATGGACCTCCTTCATAACGTAACAAAGAAGCCTTAAATCTTATTTCTTCTCCTTATTGCAGCGATATAATATTGAAAAAAATCAGTTTCACATATTCTTATTTGACGTGATACCTAGTTCTTTAAATTTGGCCATGAGTGTCCACTTTCTGACATGTCGAAGCTACATCTTCCTTTTTTTCTAAAATACATGACAGGCCTTCTATGGCCTCATAGTTCAATGAAATGTGAAACATTTGTTTGAGGTATTCTTCACACAGAAGATTTGTAACAGAACAAAGGTAAACAAACGGAGAAATTTCGTCAGTTTTGTCACATATGTACAATATGCAGATACCCATAGACTCGGCGCCAGTGTAGCGCAGTTGCACCTACCATGGTTACTTTGACACAATCTCATGTTAAACCACATGGCTTTGGTTGTGGTTTAGATAGTATATCTGATATCCTGTCTTTAGATATAATAATCTCTTAATTTACTTCACTGACTTCATAAGACGGAGATTCATTGGGAACAGGCTTATTCAAATGTGGTAGGTACTGTAATTTTGGCGGATTTAAAGGCCTTCAATAAATGGAAATCAGAGAATGAATTGCTCACTCATTCAGTAGTACCTAACGATCGAAGTGTTCCAGAAGTTTTGGTCATAGCCAGACAGAAGATAGTAAGCGACGCATTTATGTCACATTCTTTAAAATATTGAATCGGATATCAAACATGTAGGCATAAAAAAACTGGAATAATGTTGACATAATATTCATTAATTTATTAAAAAACAAAATCGTTTTCCAATTTTATTATAGTTAATTTGACGATATATGACTTACATTTAAATAGTCAGTCCTTCATGATTTAGTCTACCAATTATATTTTTATTACTCGCACAATACAATTTATTACGACATTCAATATTTACAAACAAACATACAAGAAATGTTTCGATAGAACCAGTTCTGCGGTTGAACTCGTTTCACCGAATCGTTCTAGCTCACCATTACTTAAAACAACCTTATTGTAATTCGATATTTTGTATTCAATATTAAAGATACGATTAAAATAGTGACTCGAGTAATTGATGCTACTCGAATAACGTTACTCGATAAGTGATCAGTTTAATCTAGTAATATGATTTCTATTATTTCCATTCTAATCTGTATGGTAGGTACTGGGTTATAAATGATAGGTTTATAGTGGTATAAAAAATACAATTAAATAAAACTGTTAGGCAGGTTGACTGAGACTTAGCAATTTTTATAGCCTCTTTTGTTGATTGGAAAAGTAATCAATTTTCGATTGAGTGGTCCTACTTCTAATCAATTGTTTCTGCAAATAAGATTGCGATATCATCGACAGTATACTAGTATAGTGAATTCCATCATTATTTTTGTGATAAATAACATTCGTTTGTCGTATTTAATAGTTTTATTTATTTTTTCTTTTATTATTTACTTACTGAATTTCTGAAATTATCCAACAATACTTTTATTATTTATACAGGGTGGCAGGTTAAACAGTGGAAATATTTTAAGGGGTCATTGTACTCATAATTATGAACAACTTTTACTATGGGACTAACCCAGAAATCGCGAAAAAAAAACAGCTGTTCCATACATTTTGTTGAGTTATGTGAACATAAATGTATGGAACAGCTGAATTTTTTTTGGCGATTTCAGCGTTGGTCCCATAGTAAAAGTTGTTCATAATGATGAGTACAATGACCCCTTAAAATATTTCTACTGTTTAACCTGCCACCTTGTATAATCATTATTTATTACTGCGCTTTAAAATTATATGGAAGTGTTAATATTTAATCGTTATTATCTTTGTTTTATAGTAGTTTTGTTGCGAGATTATGAAGTTGTATATTTTTTAAGACTTTATGTCTGTCTATTATAATTTATTTAGATTCTTTTAGTTCATTATGCTTGTATAAAATTATTGATAGAAGATAACAACATTTCCGTGTATTTAATTTTTTTTTGAGAATATTGTATGATGAAATTTTATGATAGCTTAATCTAAAAAAGCATTTCACATAGAGAAACTGACATGGTATTATGTAACATAATACTGCAGTAGAATTTCCTTTCAAATATGTTCCAATGATCTCCAAACATATTAAGAAACACGCACAACTAACAGCCACTTAAAACATTACTAAAGTAATAGACCCTTTACATATCTACGCAACAGAAATTAAAGTTCACGAACAGAATGCCTCAGAATATAATTCCCGCGTAACAAAATAGGCGCGCGTTCAGACGATTATATTAAGAACTTAATTTTATCCCAGCACTTCAACTTTTCCATAACATGTACCTTTGGTATGAGGAGGCAATTAAGAGAAAGTACTGTACCTTGTTAGAATTATTATGGTGAAGGTAATCTTATACGTGCATTGTGTATACTATGAGTTCTCGAAAGATACGTCTTTCATAATTACCTAATTTGTATTTCTTAGGGCAAGCAAGGTTTCCTCAACTGAGTTATTGGCAATCTTGAAACTGAAGAAATTATGTCAATTAAATTTACAACGCTTATTATGATTCGTCATGACTAATAAATAAAGAAATAGATATTTTAACAAATTATTTCAGTAAACCATAAAATAATTATTTTATAAAAAAGTGTTTTTTTTTTATATTTACCTACTTCACAAATAAATTTCTCTAAGCATTTAAACTGGATCATTCATAATAATGTGTAATATAAATTCTCACTATTATGCGGTACGTTTAGTAGTAATGTTCCTTCTGGAGAATATTCATACTAGTCACTATAATAATAGTTCGTATAATGAATTGCGTACTAGTATGTTTAATTTAGTTGAAGTTCGTAGTTTCTTGAGCTTATGTTTCTAATGTATTGAGCGAAATTGTAGCTAATATTCATATTAACAAACCTGCTTAGTAATAATGGCCTATTTTGTCATGTTATAGTTAATTTATTGACATAGATTTAGGCGATATAACATTGTTGAGTTGTATACGCCTTAAATGTTTCTAAGTTTGCCAATTTAGGCATACGTATGTAGAAAAAGGAAGTCGTAAATATAAGTTTATCTGTGTAAATATATTTTGAAACGTACTGCCTCATATTTAAGTAACAGTTTTTTTTTATTTCTGTCAATAATATAGTAAAACGTTTATCTACTGACATTTATTCAAAGATTTCATATTTTTTTCGACAAATATGATGTTTTTGTCTTAAAGCTTCATTGAAATGAACATAATGACAAGGGTAGGTACCTGGGTTGTACTCAAACTACGTGCAACTCTATTTAGTAAAGTGCTGGCTTCGTATAAAAGTTTAAATGACATCAGTACGTGTAAACTAAACAGATATACTAAAACTTTTCTTAACCGTTAACTTAGAGACGTGATCTATCACTCATACTTTGTTGCAGCTAAAACTTGTTCACTTTAGCTAAACTATAATAGAAAAATCTATAAAAGATCTTTGCAGCATCGCTTTACAAAAGTTACAACGCAGATTCGTACGGTTCAAGCCCCGCCCTAAATGCGCAACGCTAGTGCAGGCAACGCGCAACGTTAACGCAAAACCAAAGTCAAAATAACATGACAATAAAAAATAAAAAACCGGTCAAGTGTGAGTCGTACTGGTGCACCGAGGGTTCCGTATCATTTTTGGACGTATAAAGTGAAAAAATCCGGACCGCATAACTAAGTTTGTTTGTGAAGGAATTTTGATGATTTTGAAAAAACTGTACTAGTTAGGAACATCGTTTTATTTTTGGTGCCATATTTGGGTCAATTCCTATCAACTCTAATTATTTCAGATTTTTCTCCCGGCAAACTTCGGAGATATGGGGGGGGGAATGGTATTTTTTTGGACATTTTTCATCATATATTATGTCGAATACTGTGAGACGTAAAATAAAATAAAAAATATTTTGAAATGTGCAGATCAAGCCCTTTCATATGATATGTCATTTGACCTAGTAACCCCACTTTAAAATTTTGGACCCCCACTCCGGCCCCTTTTGCAAAGAAAATAAAATATTTTTGGATCTTTTTCATTTGCAATAAAGTTGAACAAGCATTCTTTATAACTGTTTCAAATTTCAAGTCAATAGCATAAGTAGTTGCTGACATAAGCAGGTGTGACAGACAGACAGACAGACAGACGAAGTCGCACCATAAGGGTTCCTTTTTTACCATTTTGGTACGGAACCCTAAAAACTAAAAAACTCACAGCAATGTCCTAAGGGCAGATATCGACCATTTACGTTGCATCGCGCTGTCGCGCATCATTTTTTCGGCGTTGCGTATTCAGCTCCCAAAACTATTGTGTTGCGCCGCAAGATATCACCGCGATAGCTGCCAATTTGTTTGTACGCCCTAAGCCGAGGTCCGTACCCCAGTAGGGGGTGCCCTTAGCGTGTTGACTTGCACTTGGCCGGTTTTTTTTCCTACTAACACGAGAAAATTATCATCAACCTTTATTAGAAAATTATTATCAATAACATTTATCTTAACATTAAATTGCATACAAAACAATTGATTATAATAAATAAAAAATGTACAATAGAGACGTAAATTTCCTGACTCAGTAACATGTTTTAAACCACATATTTCAACATCACACAATTGATATTGACAGACAGATCAAAGCCCTGTTTCCCGTAACTATAAATATTATTTTATTTATACATGTATTGGGTTGCCATAATTAAGTGTGAACCTGGGCTTTTTACAGACACTTCTTGTTAAATAAAACGAGCTATTTTACAAGCCTTTATAGTGTTATTAAAATAGTTCTTTATGGACGTGTAGGCGGAATGGATTATTTGTGTAAACTAGTTATGGGCCGCGGCGTGCGTCGTCGTTCAGATTGGATTATATTTTTAAAATAGCACTTTCGGTAATAGGTTGTGATATAGTGATCCAGTTAAATTATGGTAAAGTGTGTAGTTCTCTTTAGGCAATATCATTTATTTAGAGAGATAATCATTATATGATTCATGACAAATTGTACCCTCATGGTGTCAAAAGTTTGAGCAGAAGTATTTATGAAATATTTAGAAACACTTATCCATCTGTCTAGTGTAGTTATTACGTGAAAATTACAAATAAACAAAATAATTAAAAATTATAAACAATTACAAAATAAGTGACTATTTTTTTATATATTTTTTTTATAGTACGCTAAGTCCACTTAGCAAAAATAAATAAAACACAATATTTTTCCCAAACGGTCAGCCACATTTCCCTTTTTGATAACAGCTAAATATCTACTAAAATAAACGTTTCTTCTATTAATTTTTCACGAATATTGGTGCTGATTCTGTTGAGCATCGCACTAAACTATTTTTTATCACACTATATCTCTTTCTTACAAATATTATTGAAAAAGGACAGAAAATATTTAGAACTGTCAAATTAGTCTACGCCCTTGTCATTTACGGGAAAATAGTCATAACCTTTTGCAATTACGACTAAATAGCGTTCTTGCCAACATTGAAAATATGCTACAGATTGTGGTCATCCTATCAGTTCATAGCGTAAATAAACTTATTTCACTTGATTTTCAACAAAAATATGTATATTTTTTAAAAATTACACGAAAATAAAATGCAATATTTTTTGTTATTGTAGCTGTGACAAGAACGGCCTGTTGCACTCTGGTGACGTCACACGCTAGTAAGCCAGTGTTGCCAACTTATTTTTAGGGTAAAGAATTCTTCAGGGTAAATTTGAGGGTAAAATTTTAGGGAGCGCCTCCGCAGCCGGCGCCGACTAGGCTCCCAAAAATAATGCCGTTAGGAACCGGAGTAGCCTTGGAGTAGCAGTGATACCAGACGAAAATAATTGCAAACTACCGTAGCAGCAGATTAATGTTGCCGTGTTTTAAGTTGAATTAAATACCTTAGATTGACTTTAAAATTAGTGTCAATGTAAAACAAAATACAACTTTTTTGGACTTACAAGGGGGAGGGAGGTGGTCGACGGAGCCCCGGTACGCGGAGTGCCTATTTCTATCTGCAAGGCTAAAAGTAACCTAACACGAATGGGTTGACGGGGGCTTCGTTCGCTCGCTCACTGAAGCCCCCGTTAACCCCTTCGAACCTAACCTGTCCGTGTCGGGGTGTCCAAGTTCCCGAGCTCGCTTCGCTCGCTCTTGGACCCTAATTAGGTATGTTACTCAAATGAAACATGAAATGTTTCTTTAATTATGCCAAATTGCCAACTCCTTTTCCCGCTTTTTTTTCCAAAGTCAGCGCCCGCTGCCAATTTAGCAACCGGTGCCGGCTGAAAATTCAGGACACGGCGGCGGTCGCGGAGTCACTTCCAAAATTTTAAGGTTAGATTTCGTATTCTTGTTATGATTACTAAAGTTTATGGGCTTTTTGGTAAGCAATACATGTAGGTACCTAAGTATTTGAATTGAATTTGAGTTAAACAAATTCAGCATATTTTTATTGTGAAACATGACCATTGATTAAGAAAGAACTTGTTTTATTGTATATCTAAAACCAAAACTTTAGCCAGGTATTTTTGTATAAATAGTTATGATTTTAGAGTAAAATTAATCAGGCATTGGGGTAAAATGAAAATCTAGCTTGGCAACACTGGAGTAAGCATAAGCTAGGGATGCAAGAAGTGCCAAAATGTATCGATATATATCGTATCGATAAAAAAAAAATATCAATATCGGTTTCGATTAATCGAAAAAAAATATCGATATATCGATATATCGATGAAATTTTCAAAAAATATTAGTATTTTACGAAATTCTATTGTGTTTGCTTTTACAAGTTTATTTCAATAAATCTGTCAGTATTATTACTATTCATAAAAGTATGTAGTGTGCGTTTCACTAAGTATTCCTTTCGGCGCTGAATTTCATTAAGTTGCAACGTTTATAACCGTAGATCATAGAAACAAGGGAGATGTGCCAAGGCGCTATTGAGTTTGATAGGTAGGTACTTACTTAAGTTTGGTCATTTTAAGCGTAGTACAAAATTACACGCTGGCGACGAACCGAACACGATCGATGATATAAATACAGTGTTTTAGTTTAGTCTTTAGTGCTAGTGTTGAGTGACGATTAACAGTGTTAGATTGAGGGTGTGTGGAATTTTTAATGTGTGGGAGATCTTTTTATTAACAAGTAGCGCTTGTAATTGTGTTGAAAAATGTACTAAAAGTGGCGACAGTTGTTCCCGTACTAATTTGCTATGATGCCATATCTCCTTGTTTCTATGATCTGAATTTTTAACGATGTTAGAAGACAGTGTTCTTTCAGCACCTATTTTCATTCTCAACTTTTATGCGCCTGCCAGACTATGCTCCTTGCGCTGCTCATCGCTATGCTCCTCGCGCTGCCGTGCTTTGCCGCGATGTTGCCCTCTCTGCCGGACGAGACGAGAGAGAGAGAGAGAGGACGAGGAGCATGACGTGTGGCATGACGAGTAATGTTGCCACACTATGTCTCTGCCTCCTTTCCTCGCTACTTGCCATGCCATTCGTCGAGTGTGTGGCAGGCGCATTAGTGTCCCTGACATTACTTTATCACTTAAATCTAAAAACTGTGACATTTTAATCAATGGTGACTATGGTCTTGCTACTGAAAATATATCGTTTTTGATACGTTTTCGATACTTGATATTTTTTTTTCGATATATCGAAACCGATATTGATATTTTTTTAAAATATCGATACGATATATATCGATACTTTTTGGCACTTCCTGCATCCCTAGACAAAGCTCGTTTACTATTACTAGCGTGTTACGTCACTTCCGTCAGAAACAGCGTTTTTGGAGCGGTTTTGGAAATTTATACTTTATCACTGATTTTTATTGATAAATACAGTAGATCTCCCTGAAATATCAATGTAGTGTGCTTATAATATAATGAAGATTAATATAAACCATTTCCCAAAATGAGGCAAATACCGTATTGACATTAAAACTGTTCAAGTGGACTAATTTGACAGGATTAAATATCTGCTATCCATTTCTCGTGTTTTTATTAGAAAGAGACATAATACGACTAAATTAGTTTAGTTCTTAAACAACAGAATCGGCACCATTATCAAATCATATTATTCCAAAAAATGTATTGGTAGTGTTTGTTATTTATGATCCAATTATTTATTTGTATAAAAAGTTACAAGGAGAATGATATTATAATAGAACATCAATCACATATTGAATCGGCATCCCTAATTTGGAATGTTCTGATATCATTATAAACGTTTCACAGAGCTATAATATAAGGATTTACTTGTTACCTATATTAATTTACAACGTCATCTATTGGATTGAGAGATTCTCTTTAAATAGATAAGTGGTATTTTAATAATCTTCTAATATTTCAGCGGAATCTTTTAATCAAACTATTTGAGTGTTAGTTTTAGTTTACAATGTGGTAAGTATTACTTATTATTTATTAGTAATTTCAGTATTTTTTATTTTACATAATATTACTAAGTAAAACGTATGTTTTACTTAGTAATATTATGTAAAATACTGAAATTACTTGTGTATTTGATAATCATTCAATTCACATTTTGATAATCCCACAAAAGTTGAACTATAGGTATACACCTATAGTTCAACTTTTGTGAGATTATCAAAATGTAATGTTATTCGGAAATAAATTTGTATCACTGTTAATGAGAAAATATAAAAAAAAACAGATCTGCACGGTAATTAAAAAAACCAGGCATAATGTAGGGTTCCGTAGCAGGAAGTAGGTATTTCAGTTTTCCGACCGCAAAAATGATTAATTATTATTATGAAATACCAAGTTATTTTTGCGGATGGATACTTGACGTATCTTGTTCAAACCAATTTTAATCGAAAGTGTTTATTAGGTGCTACAAACTTTATCTATTTTTTTTTGTAAACGCAGTAGAAAGTTAATAATTGTATAAAATACAAATATTTTTTCATAGCTCAGTTTTAGATTATGGTGTGTCTTCCCCTAATTATTTTGTTTTTTCGTAATTTTTCTACATCCTGACGGTTCACAGAAGACATCTACTTGCAAAGTTTCTTAAAAATTGGTTAACTACAGTACATTTTACGAGTGTCTGACAGACGGACATAACAAAACTGTAAGTGTTCCTAGTATTACTACGAAACCCTAAAAAAGGAAAATTGTTCTTCTATAAATTAATTCACGCATTTTCGCTTCTGTTATTGGCTGCATGATGTCAATTGTATTCCATTAAACATTTATAGACTCCCATCCTAGTTGATTACATCTTTTTACAACACTGATTATAAATTAATCAAGTGGAAGATTTAGACCTCGTTAACAGATAAAAAATGAAGAATTAGTTATTAATCATAGTTCTGACACCACATTACAATAAATCGAATATAATTTGCTACCTACTTGAAAATAAAACTTTTTTGTGTGTCTATATTTTTTGCATTGCCTTGTAAAAATTTCGAATACCTGGTCGATTATACCTAGTTCTTTTTAAAATCATCATTATAAGAAGAACTAAAATGTAAATTAATTCTTTACCGAGGTTGTAAAATTTAAAATCCTTTTACGAAAACTGCAGAAATGGGTACAGACATCTTACAGAATACACAAAGCAGATACACCTAACTACATTATCTATGCAATGTGCTCATAAACTTTTATTTCAATTGCAAACCGCTGAAAAGTGTTTCGACGTAAACGCTTGCTGTTTGGAGAGGCACTTTGAAAAAATTTTCTTTAAAGTGCAGTTCAGAATTCGCGACCGCGTTATTTTCAACGAAAGTCTTAGTAATGATACGACTTTTAATTTTTGATAGTATGATAAAAGGTTTTGTTTTTTGGATGATACTTACATTTTAAGACTTGTAATGTAGGTGATCTGAATTTTAATTGAGATAATTACACTTAAGCGATAGGAGCACTATTAAAATGTTTTTTAATCCTTTACATTTTGCATTATCAGCTGCAAGAGCACGTTCCTGGCAAAATCTTCTGTTATTTTTACCCTAGGTATTGTACAAGATAACCATACAATTTCTAAAGAATGTGCAGCAACATTTTCTATTAAGCAACATAATGTCTCGATTTCTGCTTATATGTCCGTTAACCAAAAATTAACCATATGTAACATAGATGCCAGTTGTTTTATCCAGACGTTTAAATCCGTACATTCATCGTAGTGTAATAGCAGTAGGTAGGAGCATCGTTCCGAGCAGTGAAATTTTATGAGCTGGTATGATAAAATATACCTAGTATGCTATTCACACGATTGAAAATGCTCACTGAAAATTTTCAATCCCATATTTTGCCGTCAAAATTATATTGTCATATCCATACACTTCAAACTGAAAGCGAGAAAAGCATAAACAACGTCTCGTTGCACGTCGCATCTCATGCACGTATAACTCATAACATTCATAAAATGATTACCTACGTGAGAAGAACTAACTTGGTCGTGCTAGTCCTGTGTTCCAGTTCAAGGCACAGTGCCCTTTTGCGCCGGATTTTGATATGGAATTTAGGTTATTTGTGTGACACTGTGTTTTTAAATTTACATAGTAAGAGAGAGTGTGTATTAAACACAATTAAAGACAATAAGTTATGTGTTCTTATCTTGTGAAAATGTGAATGTTTCTATTATAAGATCGCATAATATCTTTAATAAAATTAACTATTACGAAGATTTTACCTCATAATTGTGCATATATATATCATGCTAAACTCATGCTCTGATAATAAATGACTAAGAGGCAATAATATGAGAGCGATGGAAAGGAAAATTCTACTTCTATAATTTCAGGTGATAAGATAGTTAAGATAAAATCAGTTAAGGATGAAGTGGTAGAGATTCTCTAACTTGTGTCTCTATATAAATAATAACTATTTTTAAATAGTATGCAGTACCTATATACCGTTAGCGAAATAACTTTATCTTTATGTACCTAATATTCAAGAGTCTGTGTTATTTTCATGTTACATCTGTTCAGACTTTTTATTATGATTGTGTTGAGGTAACTCATAATCTAAAAAACTGAAGTGTTAACCGACTTTTTCGCTGTTTATAACTTATAAAAAGTTAGGAATCTTTATACAAGAAAAGTATACTATAGATAAATATATTGTTTCTTTTATTTATGACAGACAACAAATAGGTACCTACTTAAAACATTCCACACAAACCGCGAGAAATTACATACGAAACATCACACAAAACAGAAGATTAAAAAACTCATCAATACTTCCCTTTCCCACAGTCAAATGTGACTCGAATTTTATTCGATTGGCTGGTTATCGAAAAACATGTACCAAAGAAACTTTTATCTCTTCGAATACTAATAAAATGATGCCGGATATACCGATATGGCCACGAATGTGTGTATACCTCAGATGTGTTGGTATTTGCCAATACCTTTCAATTGCACTTACCATAAATTAATTGTCGTTTCAACAGTAATTTAATTTAAACAGAATATTCAGTATTAATCGTCGGTAGTGGTCAAATTAGTTTGGAAAGATCATATGCGAATTTATACCTTATTTTCGAGTAACAAGGTTGTTTTGAGAATATTTTTGAACAGGAAACGAAATCCCATTAATGTTTGCATGTCCACCCTTTCTCTCCTCATAACTGATATGTAAATAACAACAAATTACACCTCATTAAAACTTATTTTATTGTATTATTTGGTAATTTAATTCATTAATTATTCGAATTTCCTACCATAGCAAGCTTTACCTGAAATAATACATAAATTTAATCGTTATCAAAGCATGAAGATAACATTATATCATCAAAATTAGAATTGTACTGTAATGTGCTTTTTATGATAATTACATTGCTCGATGAAAAGTACGATTAGGACTTTAATTAATGGCACATTTATAATTGATCAAAGTTATCTTTTGGCGTAACATCTGGACAATAAAGTATTTAAATATAATCCTGTTTCATGTTATTAAAATAAAATATCTGCTCACGGTGTAGCCAACATTTTTATAAAATACAACCACACAATGCATTTTTCTTTCTTCAAAAGTGCTTTTATAACAAACCATTATGCTTTACATTCTAAAGGCACAAGATATCATTTATGAATAAAAGAAAACAATTTTGTCGTTATTATGCAACACAGGACCACTAAAGTCCTTTGTTTCGCCCTTTATTTAGCAACAGTAACCGAACCGGCGCACACTGTCAACTCTATTAAGAAAAAAAATAATATAAAAAGAAATAAAAAAGCAAATTAAAAGCCGAGACTAGCGTTCCAGCCATTCAAGCGCGAATAAAAGTGTTTAATTAAAGTGTTGTTATTGATGGGGACCCCGCGAGATGGCGTTTAATCAACAGCTGTACTGTTCGGACTCCTTTCGACTTTATTTTTAATTCGACTTAATTGCGAGAGTTACGACGCCGTTCGGTCGAAGGACCAAACGTTTTACGCTCCAAACCTTTATTGGAGTGAAAGGTTCAATCTTAATTACTAGAATGTATACTATTGCCTCTATGTTGCTGTTTGTGCAACCCAGACAATAGTTGCACAAGAATGTAATTGAAACTTCCACCTTAGTTTGCAACTACATTTTCAGTATGTCTGGAGCCGAAACGGGGGATGTTCCTCGATTAATTAAAATGATTACTTTCGGTACAATTTGTTGCGATTTTTGTCTCAATTTACACATTGCGTTCAATTTGAAACGTGACTTGTGCTGGTAATGTAATTAAGGAAAGCTAACGGTACATTTTTTGATGTATGATCTACTGACGAGCAATTAGCCCCAAAGTTAATTGCAGGGCTGTCTCTCGCACTTAAAACACTGGTGTGCAATTATATTTTAAACATAAATTTTAGTAACTGGTGCCGAAGATTTATTACGGATTTTGTTTGTTTTAAAATTAAATTTAGTTTTGCATTTTGGTTGGCGTGAATTTATGGCTAATTTCACATGTGACTGATAAATAATAAGACTGTAGGTACAAATAATAATTATATTTAAAAAAAAATCAGTATTCATCGAATGGCATCTCCTTAGCGATATTGACATCCAAAAATGAGACTTAAATAAAGCACAAAGAACTCCAACAGAAAGTTCATTATTTTTTCAAAAAGCGATCCCTGTTTCGCAAGCACCGAATCCGATTCCGATTTCGATCATTAAAAACCAAACTATAGTCATAATACTTCATGTTTTGCGGTCCCGTGTTCTGCTACAGTGCGGTACGTATGCAGAGGCATTAAACAGGCACTGTGGGCAAGCCGTGCATTCAGACATTAATTACGTAATTAAGTGAACGATTAAATCGATTGTTTAATTCGTTTTGCGGCCGGTTGATTCGATAATTCGATTGTTCGGACCATCTTTGGAATAGGCGCTCGCGTTAAGCGAAGAGGTTGCAACAATTAGTAGATTTTGCTTCTAGCTAATTGTATTGGGATCGTAAGATAAGATTTTATCATTGGTATATTTTCTCGTACCACTTGAGATAAATTAAACCTTTGTTGGTCCTGGATAAATTGTTTGAAATGTCATGGAGTAACATGTTAGATTAACCGGTCGCTACTCGCTAGAGTAAGATTCAAACTAATAAAAATAAATGTAATCTTTACTTTATCATAGAAATAGTTATCATAATGAAGCTTTTCCTTTGCATTTATCTACCTACCCAATTATGTTAGACTTAATCTGTGCCTACCTAAATACTTAATATAAACACGGTGTGTAAACATTGATCAAAGAATCTTCAATGTAAACTGACCCATATGTACTTATAATACTCAAATTATAAACATATGAAATGAAATTAGAAAGTGCTATTAACTTTGATTTCCACAATAATAGATAATAACAGTCGAATGTAACATGCAAATGTATGGTCGATCCACGATCGCGTATTAAGTTTTGATAGAGACAATGTCATATTTGCAGACAATAAACCAAAACAAAAGTATTGTAGATCGTAAGGTTTAAGAATAAGGTTGCTGTTCCTATGATTATGAGAAGTTTGACGGCAAAAAGAATGGTTATAATCGACGTAATATAATAAGTACGTAGGCATACACTTGCCCGCGCTTCGACCAAAATGATACCCCATTACGAACTAAAATCACATGATGCCAAAATAGTACAATAATGTACGAAAATCTGGCACAATTCCGTCAGTAATTGTACAGACCTTTGATCTTGGATTTGGGCTATTTTATATTTAATTCAATGTGCCAATGAAATGGACATAATTATGATGATAATGGCTTTGTGTGAAGCAAATAGTTAAATGTCCATTGGCCGCCTAAGGCTTTTTCGTCACTTACTGATGGTAGGTAGGTACTAAGCCAGAGATTTACAGCTCCCTCAGGCAAACAATAATTTCGTACCATACTAGACAAATATGGCTTGAAATATATATTATACATATTATACATTTCGAGTGTAGGTGTCATGAAATAAATTTTAGGTAACTACATCAGGTTAAAAACATTTCTGTGTTTCACCCGTCACTCGGGTCAGTCATATTATGTACTAGATATTTTTTACAGTAATATTGTCATATGAGTAAATAAAAAACTAATCATTAAAAATCGAACGATATAGCCTTCTTTGCCTAGAACTTATGGATCTCACTAATATTACAAATGCGAAAGTTTGTGCGTGTGTGTGTTTGTGTGTGTGTGAGTGTGAATGTTTGTTACTTCTTCACGCTGAAACGGCTGGACGGATTTAGATGAAATTTGGCAAAGAGATGAAATTTGGCAAAGAGGTAATCTGGGACCTGAAATAACACATAGGCTACTTTTTATCCCGGAAAACGCGAGCGAAGCCGCGGGCTGAAGCTAGTATAACATACAAATAACAAACAATAAAAAAAACCCGGATAAGTGCGAATAGACCTCGCACTCTGAGAATTTCGTACAAACTTTATTCCATATCTAGAAACACTATACCCTTTTTTTGGGCTTCGCCGCAGTCAGGTAAAAAAAGAGTGATAATATAACTAAAAATTCACGAATTTCAGATTTTTTTCCTTTACAAGCTATAAGATCTTGTTTCTTGCCAAATTTCATGATTCTAGGTTATCAGAAACTGCTCTATAGGTTTTGATGAGTGAGGTTGCGAGTATGTGTAACATAAAATACAGAATCTTTTGATTGCATTGACTTAAAAGCTTAATTTTTTTACAATTATAAGGAACTGTAGACTTTAGGTATTCGATATTAATTTCAACTTCCTACGTGTTCTTGAAAAAAAAAACGTGGTAAAAGAGTCTTGACAGACGGACAACAAAGTGATCCTTTAAGAGTTCCGTTTTTCCTTTTGAGGTACGGAACCCAAAAAAAGGAATAGGATAGGTATAATAAACGCAAAATCGCATCGTAAGAATACGTATAGTGCTGTTTGTGTCTCCATATCTCTCATTTAATCACTCTATCCAAGTTGTAAGTTAAAAGAGCAAAACAGGTTATTCGCGCGATGGTCGCGGTTGTAATAGCTTGTTTTTACGACAGTTAGTGACAACACTGGTTATGCACTGTTATTAAATGAACACACTATTGCTTTAGTTAATGGGTTCGAGGCGTGCTAAAACATCTGTCGCTAAATAAATGAGAATAGACTGGTTTTAACTGATTGGTATTTGACGGAAATTAATTTATTCTGGGGTAGTGGGTTTTTTTTTAGAATGGGTGGATTCATTAAACATGTCAATGATCACCCATGCTCGTTTCAGTTATTTAACACTATAAATTATAGACGTAGATAGATTCATACACGACATTTAATTGTTCATTCAAAATATACATAGCAAATAACGTTAGCGATTAAATAATACAATGATAGCGATGCGATGAGACGGCCTATTGTGCTACTGCGTATTTTTTTTGTGTTTATCCTGTTAGTGTATAATAAAAAATATTCTATACAACTGTAGGTATTATTATCACTATCACATATTTTCCAATTCCTTCTTTTGCCTGACGTCTTGAACTAATACAAAATACAGCATGGCGTTAATATTGTTTTAACTTTTCCTTTCAATATAAATCATACCTCCTCGGCGATCTTCGTAGCTCCACATCGAATGACCATAATAGACCTACATTTAGCTTAACAGGCCTTAAGCCTAGTGCACACGTGTACATTGCCAGCACAGGCGGTGTAACGTTGCATGGCGACAATAATTTAACGTCAACGGCACTTGCATTGAAACCGCACTACAATTTAAGAGCTGAGCAATAAGGGAGCCAGCATTGTCTGCCAAGTCTCAGGTTACCAGCATTCATGCACTACGCTTTATGCGCTTAATCTAGTTTCTGGAAGGTACTATTTGATTCCTTAGTTCTTGAATGGAGACCTAGCGCGTGATATATGGGGGTTGCGTGTAATTTGTTTTTGAGTACAAAAGCTTGAAAGAACTTATATCAATTTTGCTAACATTGTCTGGGAGTTGTCTGTTTACTTTACGATCGCGTCTGGTTTAAGTGAATTATGTGATTTATTTTGAGACACTGGAAACTCAGATTCAGTTTTCGATACATAATTATTTTTTTAAATTTTTTTTTGTTTCTGTAGTCTCATTTTTTACTGTTACTTCGTGCAAAAGTAAGAGTGGCAACCGCATAATTTCTCTTTCCTTTGACCGTCAGCTTAACAATCTGTGCCAAACCGTTAACCACACGTTTGATTTCAATACGAGCCTTCTAGATAACCATTGAGAATTTTTCCCCTAAAATTACGAAGTATTTTATTACACTTATTTTACATTTTCCCTTTTCGTTCCACGCAGAAATAGAAGTTTATGTCCTAAGCATGTCCAGTCTAATAACATGACATTTTTGGCAAGTAATATGTAAATATAATACAAGTCCACTTCATATACAAATCTACATAATAATTCTGGCACGAAATCAAGACAAATGTCATGTACCTATAAACAAATAATGTAAGAAAATTACTATGACATCACGCTCTGATATATCAAGCAAATAATTGTTGGGATATAGGTTACATACCTAACATGGGTAATTGAACCTTCACTGTCAACCGCGATAAAAGATAATTGCGCAATTAGAAGCAGTTGCGTTCCGTAATCGGAGATGCGACGATGGGATGCAGACGCGACCGACTGGAAGTCGGACAGAAAAAAAATGGTGAAATTTATAATATTTATTACTTCAATACCTGCAAAGCAACTTAAGCTATAAAAATCAGGTCTTTTCGAGTCTAACAGTAGCTAATTTTCTGTAACTGCTAAAAGATGACAGAACATTCGTATGATTTTCAAGCATAGTGAAAACTTCGTAGGCGTGCAATATGTTCTTTTTGAACATATTGCGCGCACGCAAGTTTATTTGAAGAAGGAGTGTAGAAAGCTAATTTTCTGTAACTGCTAAAAGATGACAGAACATTCGTATGATTTCAAGCATAGTGAAAACTTCGTAGGCGTGCAATATGTTCTTTTTGAACATATTGCGCGCACGCAAGTTTATTTGAAGAAGGAGTGTAGAAAGCTAATTTTTTGTTTCTGATTTGGTGGTAAATGTGTGCTAATTCAAGACGAGCGTGTTTAGACGTCTGCAATAAGTCATCGGGCACCGAACTCTAGCTGAGTTTCGTTGATTGTCGGACACAAATCGGTGACCGATTAAAATCGATCGTCTGCGTAGGGTTAAGAGAAATGCGGTCAAGTACAAATTGTCTTTTCTTAATCAAATGTCTTAGAATTAGAACGGTTTAATTGCTCTAGATGGGATTAATGTGTTCAAAGTGAATTCTTTGTGCCGTGCCGAGCGATAAGCTAATCGATTAATCTCATACCGTCATGAAGTCCAATTCGGTGGAACATTTGTTTTCATTGGGTTTTAGTCTTTAGTTAAATATCTGTTAATAATGTTAATTACGTTTGATGAAAACTTTCCAACACTATTTCTTTGTAGAGTAGGTAAGCCAAAGAGCCTTTACTGAGTAAGAATCTAAGGCCCGTATTACAGAACAAAACTCAACTGTCGATCACTATATAAAACTAGTTTCAACCAATTATATGGCTTTAAATCAATCGCTCAAGGCGAGATTTGTGCTTGGTTGTATCGTTCTATAAGTTGGTTGAAAGAAGACATAAGATTGCTTATCAATTTTGCGTTCCAAAAACAGAAAATACCAACTTTATCAGGGCAAGTTTCTCAATAACCATAAGATGTTGTTCTTTTTTTGAATCACAGTTATACATAATTATCTATCTAATTTTAATAACTTCGCAGTAAAACCGAATTCACCATAAGAATCACAAAAATCATAGACAGGTTCGGCAAAATCATTGTTTTTGTAAACAGAAAACTGCATCCATTTTCCTACATCCGCGTCATTTGAAACCGTCTTATTAAGATAAACTTCAAGTCCAGCGGAGGCTGAACGTAGAACTTTTGCTCTCTACAAGGTAGTCATTAGGAGCCTGTAATGCTCTCTCCTTGGTTAGATACATTCTTGCATTCACCGGCTGTATTTTTAGAAGCAACTTTTCCGCCTGTCTGGGTTTTCAACAGTGTTGTTTAGAATCAAGATTAATATTTTGGGTTTATTATAAACTAGTAACCCGCCCCTACTTCTGATCTGGCGATATGTCAAAACATTAAGATTTCTGTGATACCCTCCTTCAATTCGCCCCTCATTTGACCTTACACCCTGTATAAATACTCCTGAAAATATAGTCATGATACATTCTAAACCAATCGAATCGCGGAACCGATACACTTGTGCCAAAGATCAGTATTGTGTAACAAGCTACTCCATAACACACAGGGATCGCTCGCATAATCCCTCGCATCTCTCAATAAGGATATCGAACAAATTGTCTGTAATTTTGTTTTTTCTTCTCACGAGCACAAATCCGAATAGAACTCGCGGTAACTTTAGGATTCAACCGCGGTTTACTGCTCACGATATCAGGTCCTGTTCGAGAAAATTGCTTATTTGAACTTATTTGAATCCATACCTCTATTTCCTGTTACCTCAGCGCTTTCACGCTTCATATTCTTAGAATATAAAAGCTGTTTTACGTTCATGTGTTTGGGAAAACGATTTTATACAGTTTACCTGGTTTTGAAAACGTTTGAGATGTTTCGTTTTAAAATGTAAATGTTACTGTAAAAGCCCGTATACTGGTAAATCTTAGGTTTTACTGGTAAAACTTAAGATTTACCAACATGACTTGGTAAATGTAAAATTTGCTATAAAATGCGCCGATTTTTAGGGCTTTTACTATTAGAATTTGGCACATGCTAAGTAGCTACCAATGACGATTGTAATAAATGTTGATTTTGGGACTGCGGAAAGTAATATTTTGCGAGTTCCATCCACGTTTTCGGTACCTACCTACTGGCAGTTTTTCAGCCTACTGAAAAACTGCAAGTGGATACCTATATCCACTTGCATTTTACACGTCTCCGGTGCTGCGGGAAGTGCTTTGAAATCTTAGGTTTTACTATTAAATCTTAGGATTTACCTAAGTTAGGGCTTTCACAGTAATATGAACATCGCTTTGGATTTTTTTTTTTATCTGTTTTTTATTTAATGTTTACTTATAGAATTCTATAAAAATTGTTTCGAGTTAACACAAAGCAAATAGGTAATATTATTATTTCTATAAAAGCAAAACAATGCAATGATATTGCTTATCCCAACTTATATAACATTTAGGTATATAAAAAAACAGCAATCGTATAATAACAGAAGTTAAACAAACAAACGGTTGTGTTGTGTCTCGAGGCAAAGTGAAATTAAATAACGACCAGTTTACAAATCATGTTACATTATTGTATTTTTTTATATTATAGGAGGCAAACGAGTAGACGGATCACGTGATGGTAAGTGATTACCGCCGCCCATGGACACTCGCAAGATGAGTCACAAGTGCGTTGCCGGCCTTTAAAAAACTGCTCTTGCCTTAGGCATTGTTGAGCGCAGTTTTGCCCCCCCCCACAACAATGGATTTATCAACTGCGCCATCATTGGGGGGGGGGGAGGGGTTGGGCCTCCGGTACCCTCACTCACTCGGCGAAACACGACGCAAGCTTCGTTTCACGCCGGCTTTCTGTGAGGCCGTGGTATTACTCCGGTCGAACCGGCCCATTCGTGCCGAAGCATGGCTCTCCCACGGTTAACAATTATTTTGAACTTTAAATATTAAATCATAGGTGTCTACAGCTATCTATACTTCAGTACATAGTACGGCCCCTGTCAGTATTATGGTTCCTACATAAATAATTATGACCATTCAATAGAAGCCTTAATTCCCGCATGGAAAAAACAGTTTTTCATAAAATGCCATCGCACTGAAAAAAAATTGTTGAAGAAAATAAAATTATATGAAAGAAAAGAAGAAACAAGAAGCAAGAAAGAAAAAGTATTTGCTTCGATATGACGCGGAGGGAAAAAAAAAACTGTAGGGAAAGTATGCGAAAATATACTAAGTATGGAAGAAAAACGAGTATTTTTTTGCTGAAACGAACTGTTGCGTTTAAACCTATACAATAAGTACCTCGCGTACTTTACACGACAAAATTAATGAATATTAATAGCGATAGTGCTGGTGGCAAACTCAAATAATGCCGGTGGCAAACCTGAATAATGCCGACGGCAAATTCTAGCGGTCATATCGCTGGCGTAGTGTGTAGGAGCCTTTACTGTACAGAAATGTAATAAGTTCAAATTATTATATTCCTTTGAATTTAACTTTTGAAATTCAATTTCGGAGCAGTCATTTTGAAATAATTAATGTATACTTAGATCTAATGAAAATTCAATAATCTATAAGTAAGAAAATGAAACTAAGCAGAAATATCTGGTGTAAGGCAGTTCGTAAATTATAAAAAAATACTTATTTAGGTAAACATAGATTTATTTAGAATAGATACTTTCTTAGCCTATACATTGCTGACTTAATACTGGAAGTCTTACTCATAGCTTTTAACACCAAGTAACCACGTCACAGAGTTATTATTATAATAATTGTAATCACAAAATAAAACAACATTGGGATGTATTAAAATAAAACAAAAACAGGGAACAAAAACATCTTTGAGCTTATAAGATCAAAGAAATACGAATTTCTGCGGGGTTATCTAAAAAAGTAAAGCGGTAAAACATTTGATGGGTTGACTGCAACGGCTCGGCAGATTTCAAAACCGCACCTTATTCCTTCTTAATAATTTCTACGCCGGAAATTAAACGTTGCAAACCACAGCTAAACGGGAAACTTTAAAATTAAAACTGTTAAGTACATTCCTTAGAGTATGAATAAGACAAACTTGAAAGTTTACAGAGATTTATAACAAGATCGTGGTATTGACAGCAAAGGATGCAAAAGATAGGTATATCGCATATTGGAGTTCTGAAAGGCAACTGACATACTAAATTTTGTAGGAGGTTTCGTGCGATACATAAAAATAAATGAATAGACCAGGCTTGGTCTTTTAATTAAAATATAAGAAAACTGATATATATAATTATTGTCATGACTTCACAGCAATCTTTATAAATATTTACTCTACCTCACACTAAAACGTGAACACAAGCTAAAACCGTGATTTTTTTATTAACCCTTTATATTGCTTAGCGCTCTATTGCCAGTATTATTACTTCAAGGTACATCCTTTTCCTTTTTAGACGAATTCCACGTTTATCTTGTAATCTTCAATGGGGCTGCAACCCTTTTCCCAATTGTACTTTTTACAGGAATTTTGGACAAGCCTCGTTCGTTTGTATGGCTTGAATTAGCAGGCACCCCTTTTTAGCTGCGGGCTGACGTATTACTGTAAAATACAGAAAAGTAATATAAGCACATAAGTATGTAGATATAGATTATGTAGGGTGTTTTGTACTCAAGAGAGTTATAACGAGGTGATTGAACTCAATTTAGGGGCAAATCAGGATCGGTGACATAGATATATGTCGCCGATCTAAAAAAACCGGCCAAGTGCGAGTCGTACTCGCGCACCGAGGGTTCCGTATCATTTTTGGACGTATAAAGCGACGAAATCCGGACCGCATAACTAAGTTTGTTGGTGAAGGAATTTTGATGATTTTGAAAAAACTGTACTAGTTAGGAACATCGTTTTATTTTTGGTTCCATATTTGGGTCAATTCCGATCAACTCTAATTATTTCAATTTTTTCGCCCCGCAAACTTCGGAGATAAGAGGGGGGGGAATGGTAATTTTTTGCACATTTTTCATCATAATTATGTCGAAAACTGTGAGACATAAAATAAAATAAAAATATATTTTGAAATGTGCAGATCAAGCCCTTTCATATGATATGTCATTTGACCTAGAAACCCTACTTTAAAATTTTGGACCCCCACTCCAGCCCCTTTTGCAATGGAAATAAAAATATTTTTGGATTTTTTTCATATGAAATAAAGTTGAACAAGCATTCTTGATAACTATTCCAAATTTCAAGTCGATAGCATTAGTAGTTGCTGAAATAAGCAATGTGACAGACAGACAGACAGACGAAGTCGCACCATAAGGGTTCCTTTTTTACCATTTTGGTACGGAACCCTAAAAAGTACCTACCTACAACCACAGAACTAATTCTGAGAAGATGTACATATTTCAGCAAAAATACGCCCATGTTTGCTTATCATATAGGTACTCCTTTGGAATATAAAATAGGTCGACTACGTTACTTAATCAAAAATACATTTGTATCCAAATAACATTTTCAATGGATCAGATATAAAAGAGAAATGTATCAAATATCAGACATTTTATTAACATCGTTTGTCATTGTGTGACCTTGTTTTGATTGAGACGAAACTAAATATTAATTGATGTTTTGTTACGAAGATAATATTATTCCAAAAACACTCTATGTGTAACTTCGAATATATGAATAACATTGATATGTTTGTGACCTACATAAGCTCTAGACAAACAAATACATACTTTAATATTAATTTCAGTTTAAAACCCCGACTACAAAAAAAGAAGAAGAATTCGTAAAATAGTCGACCGCGTCCTAAAATGTTGAAATAAATGTAGGTAATTCTTCAAACTTACTATCCAAAGCAGTACCTAATGTACCTATAGATATTTTTTAATCATTACGAAAAAGACTTCAAATATTAAGTAAAGACATAATATACAACATAATCCATTAAATTAATAAATGAATCCTTAATATTCATTACCTACACCAACAACAAACTTCCAATAACAAACAAATCATTGGTACAGTTGAATAGCAAACTAAATATGTACCCCATACGTTTTGAACTTACATCTGGATATGCCTACAATACCCAGGGTATATTTTATGTGAGTTGAGTAATTGCCGTCATAGTAATGCACAATAAACTTGCCAGGGTACACTGCACACAATAAATTCCTGTTTTACGTCTTTGATTAGCCCGGTCTCAAGTTACTTCATGACCCTGCATTCATGCGGTAGAAAGTACTTACACTCGGAATAGCTCGCCTTTACTTAAGAGGGCTATTACATTTTGTTATCTGTCTCGCTCGCACAAAACCGTATTTTTAAGAATGTTAAATGAAAAGATGCATTTTTGAAAAATGTATTCTTATCATGTTTTAGATAATAATATTCATTTAATAGGTAAATAATAAAAACACATTTCTACTGTGTCATCTAATCAATTTTAGGAGCAGTTATATAAGATAATAGTTCTGCTACTAAATTAATTAGATCGTTAGGCATTTTTCAAAATTGCATCTTTTCATTTAACATTCTTAAAAATATGATTCTGTGCGAGCGACACGGGTGAAAAAAATGTAATAACCCTCTTAATGTCCACCCTTTTAAACACATGTTTTTTACGATTTGTGTCGCAAAAAAACATGTGTTTAAAATTATTATTAATTATTATTTATTATTAAAAACTCTGCATCGCTAACTATGAATTTTAAAACAAATATTTGTAATAATATTACTTTTACTAATTAAAATTGGGAGCGTTTACTATGTTAATGAGGTCATTATACCTAATTAACATGAATGGGTTTTCAATACATATTTTACAATTCTGTGCAATCGAATAATATTATTAGACTACAAACAAAACCATTTTATTGTATTACCTACACAATTATTGAGTAGACAATAAATATTTTGAAATACAGTCGGAATATTTTTTTAAGGACCTCTTTGTCATAATTATAATAGGTAGTAAGTATGTATTTATATTATTATGGTCATTACGCTCATTACTAAGGAATTTTGTAATTTCAAGAATGATAAACCTTACTCATACTCGGAAATAACAGACGATTCAATTATTCTATTAAAATACCTATTATTATTTATCTAAATAAAATATATTTGTATCGAAATCTTTTCTTTACTCAACAAGCATAATTAAGGATTAATTTTCTTACAATAGTCCGCTGTTTCTTAAAAAAGTGTAACGGACGAAATGATTCTACAGAATTCGTTTCGCTTCTACTCTTGACGTCTCACACTGGATAATAAATGATCTAAAAATATTCTGGTACAATTCGACACCGCCTTTTGTATTAACACTATTATCAATTTAGCAAGCTTATTATGGCCATTCCAGATATAATCATTTATATTCTTCTCTGTGGATTTCTTTTTTTGTTTAATTATAATATATACTTAAATTCATTTTATAATCAAATTACTCGATTTGTATGCTTACTGTTAATTTTTTTTATGTATAAAATTATCATGAACGTTTTTATAGCGAACCAAAATGACAATATTTAAAGCACAATGAAATTGTTGATTGATATTTAAAACTTATTATTTTTTGTATATAAGACAGTTACCAAATGGTATATTAGAACGGAAACATAAATATATTTATTTGAATTAATAATACTTTATTAGGTACATAGGTCCGTAGCTAGGTATTCAATTCTTAATTATTATGCTCTTTATAATCAATGATAATAAATTAAACTGACGATCTTTTTGATTGAATATACGACAAACATTATGTACAGTCACTGTCAGCGGCTCTAACTAGGTATCAATACATGGTAGAGTCCAACAATCACACCCTCCCATACGTTTTACCGAGCGAATATAAAAAAAGTAAAAAAAAGGTACAATAAATACGTCTGTCTGGCGTGTTTTCGGCCTGACCGGTGTGCCGGATGACATTGCTGTACTGTGATTAATTGTCGCAACGATTGAAACGGTCTAACCCCCCACTGGCAGACGAAATGGAATACTGTGAGCCGAATAGGACCTTTTTAATAACATGCGCCAAGCAGAAACTAATTTATATGTAATACTTTAATGTTACAGTTAGTAAACGGCGGCGTAATAATGGGAATTGGATATCATGTTAAAGATGATAAGCAAAATTGATCACATTTGACTAAAGACGTATGATTGCGTAGTAATAAGACCATTAAAATCCTATTTGATATGCAAGAAACATTTCTAGAATCGTAATTTAAAAGAAAATTGCTATCACTAATTGGATGCAGAATTATACAGAGGACAGAGCACGCATTTACTGCAACCAAACAAAAACATTAAAGAAAACAAAAATAAAATTAATGAAACTATCATCCCATTCAATAAGAATTTTTAATAAACACAAACGAATAAAATTATAAAAAGCTATTCGATGCAATTTCACACTCGGGTTAATTAGTCGTAACAGTCACAAACTTTAAAAAGGGAATGAAAATATAGTATATCGATGATATTAAATGCAATATGACAAGCAAATATTTTAAACTCAGCATGTAATCTCGCAAACAAGCGGGGAATTGGCGCATTCGAACTTTATTTGACGTGTTAACATCTCTTTAAACCGCGGTGCCGTCTGTTTTATCGAATAAAAATATTAAATGCCTTTAATAACAGCGCGCCGCCGCACGAGCTTAGGGTTCGATATAAAACAGTATGAGAAGCGTTTAGTCATGGCATTGCCTTTTTATTCGATTGAACTTTTAGAATTTCTAAAAGATTCAATGTTTGTATTGATATCTAATCAGTTTTATGTAGTAACCTTTTTACATGACGTGTCCACCTATTTAACTTCGATCACATTTATTCAATAAATTCAAAATTTTTTGTACTATTGTGTTTATTAACCTATTTTATCTTTTCAGAATTTACATACTTGCAATACACAAAATTTGAATATTGAAACTTTCTACACAGAATTATATTTAAAAAAATAAATACGGAACTTCTAAAGCGTGGGATGATTCACACTCCAGCCGTTTCATTCTTATTTATGATACAGGTGAGTATAAATTAGTTCACTTAACAGAAACCCGCTCTTTAGGGGTCCTCATAAACAGGTTCATCGGTTAATTTGTATCATTTTTTTCATCTCATTGTGTACGGAATGAGTTTCGAGTCCTTGGCTCAACGAGGTGTATCTAAAGAATCGTATTTGTAACGAATCGATGTCCGGCGTTGGTTGTGATCTTTGATGGCTACACCTGCCTGGTTATCGTTCAAATCTCTAATTAAGTAATTGTGGCTTTTTAAGTATTGAGTTTTTTGCTGGAATGTGAACTGATGTTATTGTAAATTGTGACCTCGTTAATGTATATAGTTTCCTTGTTGTGTTTTTTGCTTGCTTTGATAGTTTATCAAAGCAAAAAACAGCGAAACTCCCATCTTTAAAAGCTCATTTAACAAAGTTTTTGTTAAATGAGCTTTTAAAGATGGGAGTTTCGCTGTTTTGATTGGATTATCATTATTAGTTTCATAATGGGTTTCATACTCATTTGCCCTTATGTTGGTACTCTACTAATGAACGGGTCTTGGTCTGACCAACACTGATCCTTGGACTTATCACAACAACCTTATTGGCTGTTATGAGTGCTATTTAAGGAATCTCAGCGATTACTGTTAAATAATGTAAAATGTTCATAGTGTTCTATTTTATCATAGCAAGGTTTATCAATTAGAGTTCAAAATAAAATGTTATCATAATTACTCGTAGAATTATTTCAAAATTAACACTCAATAAATAAACAGCGTCCAATATAAATATCTTGCACGCTCATTCGTAACAATTCACATATCAGGTCTATAAACCCATCAAAGGTCATACTGCCAATCAAAATACCTTCACAACTTTCATTCCACGTCGAAAACGGTTCACTAATAGAAAATATTTAATAGAATCTTTATTTTAATTACACTTAAAACTGGTTTCCCATTTGAAACAAGCGCTGACCGTGTTTTGTGTGAAGTTATCAAATAATCGACCTTATTGATGTATGGGCTACCGTCTGGCAATGATTTATAATGGCTTCCGACTAGGACATCATTCCTTTGCGATGATTTTCAATCACATCAGACGGTTCGTTAGCGTTCGTATCTATGATCGGTCGTGCTCAGCCGTATGTTATGATGGATGAGGCAGTTTTTTATCGGTGGAACGAAAATAGCAACGAATAAGTGTGGAGAAAATGAAGGGCAGTATATTTATGGTTGCAAGGATAGGCGGTATTGTCGATAATTGAGATTAATTAGCTGATTATTACTAAGCTGTAAAGTTGAGATCAACTCAAGTGTAACCTACACTGAAAATAAAAATTTTGTTATACATTTAACCAAACTTTTGCCAACCTATAACAAAAAAAAAATTACCACATATCTTTATGCAATCCCTTACAATTGGTTGATCAACACATGAACATGTAACTAAAACTTTAAGTTAAGGCTTGTTGAACTTTGGTTATTCCTCAAATAGCAAAAGAGTGTGGTTAGTTTTTTTTTTCAGTGTATCATCTGACGGTTAACTGTCTTTATAACAGATAGCTTGAAATAACCTATTCTAAATAATATACCGAAATATCTTGTTATTGTTATGACGATACTAATTATTTCAACGAAGTTCTAACTAAAGTTAATTTCGTAGCAGCTCCGTTTGTCACGCTCACTCGGAGTGACTTAAAGATTAGCGTTGCGTGTAAAAAATAATCAAAGTTAGTCCATTTATATATCGAGCCAATTGCTTGATTGGGAGCCTAAATTAAACAAAAAGACGTATGATACAGTTTTTGATGCGCACAGAGATGACAGAACCAGCCAATTACAGATCTATCTCAGTAACGTCCATACTCTGCAAGACCAGGCATACCTCAAAAGTGACCGACCCTTAGTGACCGGCAATATAGATTTCGTAATTTTCTGAAATCAAAATCGAATCATTTACTTATACAAGGATAATATTAGGCTGAGTCAGGACTTTTGGGTAAAGTTACAAAAGACAACTCCAAAACGCCCACTCTCAACTCCAACGCAGGAAAAAGAAACAAAGTCGTCAGCAACACGCCTGTCTTATTAAAATATAGTCGCATCCAATGCCATCTAACTCCGTGCCTCAAAAACTATCTTTTACCGTTGGCAACATCAACAAGTGATACAAACACATGTAAATAAATTGAGATGAGCATTCCCGCGGTTGGCAGCACGATCTATCAGTAATTCACGTTGCATTATCAATCAACTGTTCTATGATTGATGAAATATTTTCATCGGTAGCCGGATAACTTGTCCGCTTGTTGTTAATTAAGACTCATACGTACACCGAGTTTCTTACAATATATATTTTTTGTTGTGTCCGGGAATACCAATGTATCCGATTGATACATTTATGCTCGTGTTAAACAAAGACGCTAATCAATTTGATTGTTTTATTCAATAATGAAATCGATACAAATTAAAAGTTTCAATGGAATTCTCAAATGTTATAATAACATATACAATCTACAATTGATTCGTAGATTTTAAAATATTTGAAAAGCTTATAAGGCAATATTAATATTAAAACTGATCGGCTTCAATTACATATTTTATAAATTTCCGCTGAAATTAAAGCTTTATAACGAGGGATCTGTAAAATTATCAGATATTATTGATACTCGTAAATTGAGCATTAAATATGCTCAATTAATAGCTCGATAGGCTTACAGGAAAAATAAATAAATAAATTAATTGTAAAAAATAACCTACCTACTGTATTTTTGATAAATACACGATGGATTGGAAAACAACACACATTTTTTTTTTGTTATACATGGAATTATATTTATAGTTCCGTCTACATCTTAAATATTTTGCTAATACCAAAACTACAACTAAGCTCTTTGTATCAAAATATCTTTAATCATTTAAGATTTCCCAGGAAGAAGCCTTACATCTTGCCATGCAAAAACTTTTGTGATCGCTTTTACAGAATAACAATAAAAACTTTAAACTTTTTTTCCATTGCTGTATTTATAGTCACGCCCGTGGCTATAGGATAGTGTATGTTATCGACCACAGCCAGTTTCAAGATCGCGCTCAAAAGAATGTTGTTCTATTAATAAATTTCATTCTAACCAACAATATTTTGATTGTAGGTATCAGAGTCCGCAAATTAAAGAAATTAAAGCACCTATTCTAATTTGATCTTTATCTACTTCATTATGACTACTGTAATTTGAGAGAATGTTTGGGTGTATGGAGGCAAAGGGTTAAAAAGGGAGGTAGGGGCAGCCTGGCAACAAATGCAGCGGTAACCCTTTCTCCCCGTTTCGTTCGTACCTACCCACAAAGTCCGTTTTTTTAATTAGACATGTTGATTTTGTATAATTTTTTGCATAGGTGGGTGGGTATAACAAAGGCTCCAAGTTATTATTCATATTATAGACAGAATCAAACATTTAACTTCAATCAGATTAAAAAGGTACTGCCTACTTTAGTAGTTGGGTTAATGTGATTATATCTTCATATAAAATAACAATGTTATAAAGATTCTCTCAATATTATTCACTAGAGAAGTAGAAATAGTTTCATTTTGCACATAAATGTCTAGCAAAATTTCACAGGAAATTTAATGTTATATCATTCATAAAAGTACTATGTATTATGTTTTGGCTGACAAAAAAAAATCCGCGAACTCAAACGAATATTAAAGTCCTTCTCTTTTCTGTGAAAATATATTTCAAAAGCTTACTATATTCCTGGAGAAAAATGATATAAATTTAAATGAACATCAGAAAATGGAAGAACGAGTAAGTAGTAGCAAATGTTTATTTAGAAATACGAGTAAAACATTGATGTTTTTTTAACGCTTATTTGGTAAAGAGATACAACCTAACTCTCTCAGATCATAAAAACAAGGAGATATACCATCATAGCAAATTAGTACGGGAACAACTGATGCTACTTTTAGTACATTTTTAGACACAATTACACGCATGATTAAGCGCTCCTTGTGAATAAAAAGATCTCTCACGCATTAAACATTCCGCACACCCTCAATCTAACACTGTTAATCGTCACTCAACACTAGCACTAAACTAAAACACTGTATTTATACCATCGATCGTGTTCGGTTCGTCGCCAGCGCGTACGTTTTTAGTATGAGCAATTTGTTCAAAATCAGGCATCAAGCTCGATAGCGCCTTGGCACATCTCCTTTGTTTCTATGATCTGAGTTAACTCTTGTAGTAGGTAGTACAATATTTATATACGACAAAAATAGAACGATGAAAAAAAAATTAAAAGCGTAACTGTCACCAATGCAAAATTCTATGTTTTCTATTTATTTTTCTCAGAAAAAAAACAGAGCATTTAATCACACATCACGCAATGATTCGTAGTCTTCGATTGAAAAAAGTAACCGACCGCAACGATGACTAGCATCGAGTTCCGCCGTATTCGATTGTACAATAGGTCCGAATCGAATCGAACTGTTAGGCATTGTACTGACAATATCTACTCACTATTTGTATTCGGATTCTTTCGTAACATTCCATTACCAATGTCGCTGTCGACTGTTAAACTAATACCGCTAGTTTGAAGCAAAAAGTACAAAGAGAAGTACCTAACGAAAGCGTACGATCTAATGACACTGGCGGCGCCAAAGCAAGACCGACTGAAGAAAAAATACTAAACACGTATCGAGTACATAATAAGATTAGTGATAATTATTTTGCTAATCGAATTCTTATTTAACTATGTCACGTAGTTGATGTTAGTTTTGTACTGCAGCTGGCAGTTTTATTTAGTTTGATATTATAAATGGGTGAAGCTGTTATGTATTGTGTCGAAGCAAATGCTTTAATCATCCCGCTTTGCAATAAATTCAATTCGTGATAGAAGTATAATTATCAATACCTAATTCGCATTTTTTTTTAACTTCCTGCCAGTGGCGAAGGATACTAACAAAATTGTAAATAATTTCATTTTACTTTGTCATACCTCTTCATTTCTTAACTCTATTTACATAAATATTTTGAATAGGCATAGGCATGTATGGTAAATTGAAATTATTTATAATTTTGTTACTACTCTCGTACTGGCTTCCCCTCACCCTTTACCACTGCGTCCTACCATCACGCTTAGCATAACCAATTCTATCTCTATTCTACCAAAGAATAGACAAATTTCTTTCTATCAAATCGTTATCTCTTCTACCCGAGCATGCGGCGACCCGTGCTTGGTTTATGAATTTTGTCTTGAAGAATATAAACATTTCTTCTTTTCATTGTACCTATGCATAAAACGGAAAAAAACTTTCTACAATCTGTTACTTTGTCTATTCTTCTGTAGACAAAACTCGTTTCTACCGTGGTCATGCTAGGCTGGCATAGCATAAGCATAATCGGCCTATAATGTTCCCACTGCTGGGACACAGGCCTCCTCTGTGAGAGGGAGTGGGCCGCGGCAGTCCACCACGCGGGCCCAGTGCGGTTGGTGGACGTCACATGTCTTCGAATTTATGGTTTTAGGACATGCCGGTTTCCTCACGATGTTTTCCTTCACCGTTAGAGCAAGTGATAATTAATTTTGTCGCGGAGTGCCTCCCTCCTCTGACCTCTCTGCCTCGGCTAGCTATGAGAGGGAGCCTCTACAGACACAAATCTTGATATTGAATAAATAAAACACTGCAGGATGGTTGGAGAGGTGTATTGCGAGACGTAGGTTGTATTTTTGCACTTTATAACGTTACACAGAGGTATAAAAATAACTGTTACAAAAAGAGACTATTTGCTTATAGCTTTGCACACTCGATAAATAGGTAGTAGGTAATAAATAATAACAGTACAGCGGTTCAGCGGTCACCAGTGATGTCGTTGGAGACCAGACAAAGAATGACGAAACAATGCAAAAAAATATGAGATGTTCTAATTTTGAAATTTAAAGTTAAAATTTAAACCGAATTTAGAAGAATGGGATGAATGAAGTGGCCAGCAATGGAAGATTGCCAGCACTAAATGATGAAAGAAGGATGACTCCGTCACAATACCCCGCTCCCCCGGCGTAAAAAAAATCCTTAAAGATTTTTTTTACAAAAAGCTAAAGTAAAATAAACAAGAAATAATTAAAATTAAGAAAATGCCAAGTGAGTGATTAATTTAGTCGGTGCTAATGGTTTTTTTTTTTAAATGCGTATATACAATAGACCTAATTCCCTACTCACACAACCTTTCATAAGTAGCATGCATTCTTCACCTCTCATAGTCTTTATTTCATTATGCGAAAAAAAAGACACCAAGCATAGAGGGACCCTAAAATATTATAGTACAGGGCCACTCGTGGAATTGATCTACAATAGTGTAGGCTTATTTAGAGTCAGTCACCACCCGCTGACATAGGTGATGAAGAAGATGACTAGCTTAAAGCTTATTTTAAGAGTCGCTAACCCGCTCTACTAAGAATTGCCCACATAGGCTAGACGTACCTAGTTAAGTACAATGTGTATAGACACATAAATAAGTATGCATGGCAAAGTACGACGTGTTTTAACACGTATAAGAAGAATAATATCCTATCCTTTAGGGGAGAGAATAAGAATGCATGGATATGCATTTAAAATAGTTTTGTGACCTAGGCTTATTTTAAGAGTTGACGCCGCTCTTTTCGGTAAGAGAAGTTATGGTAAGTGAATACTATAAAATTGGTTAGAGAAAAAGGGCTTATTTTGAGAGTTTCTAACCGCTCTTAAACTGTAAATTAGTGGGAAAATTATAAGAAAGTAATAATAGCAAGATAGCTAGAAATAAGTAATGTTTCCGAAAGAGTATTAATGTTAAATGAGTAGGTAATAGTAGTAGTAGGTATCAAATAATAGGATAAGGTATCAAATTAAATAAGTTTAAATAAATGAGTCAAAAAATTGTTTTAAGGGACAGAGGGAAAATAGTTCTGGTTGTCAGTAAGTAGGTACCGTATTTCATAATAAATTATAGAGTAAGTATAAATAATTCCGGGTAAGGTATTGTGACAAAACCCATGACTTACTAATGAAATAAGAAGAAAGAATGGTATGGATATAATTATTAAATATAATTAATATTTTTAATAAATTTATTATAGTGTATGTTTAGTCTTCAACCACCTAGTACGGGTGCGTCTCGGTTGTCGGTTTCGGGAACCTCGAGGAATACACCCAGTAGGTCGGTGGTCTGCCTGCGCGTATACCTAAGGATATTCTCCTTAGGCACGCTGTGAGTCAGTAACCAATCTCCTTCTGAAGTGACCACGAATGGTTTTAAAAACACTCCAGAATTCGAGAGGTTTGTGATTCGGCCGTAAGCCGATTGGTGGTGTAGTGTAATATGGTAGGTAGATATTTGTAAAAGTGTTTTGTAAGTGTTAATGTATTATGGTATGCATACTTTTTATATATAATAGATAATATTAAATAAATTTAAGAAAAAAAAAGGTGAGTGACGTGATGACTTACTTGTGACAGGCAGTGACAGGAACGAAGGCTGGACCGCTGAACGTTGTTTATAGCAACACAACACAATATTATTACAATATAGATATAAAATAATAATTTATTGAAGTACAGTAATATAAAAAAGTAATTATGAGTAGGTGGGCCAAAGTGTTAAACGGTAGCGAAAAATTGCTTTTTAGAATTTTGAAATAACTATAAAAACAAGTAATTATAAAAAAATATTTCACACTTCACAAAAAAAAATGTTCTTCAACTGTGATTGGTATTCCAAAAATTCTGTATTCCGTTCTGTGTTTCTGATTTGGTTCTATGGTTTGTACAATCTGTGTTTGTATTCTTCGATAGTAATTTGGTTGCTGGATTGCGTAAATGTTCCGTAAGTATATTATAATATCTTCAGTAGGTAATCTTCAGTAGTTCGAGTACGATTGGGCGCCAGTGTCGCGGAGTGCCTCCCTCCTCTGACCTCTCTGCCTCGGCTAGCTATGAGAGGGAGCCTCTACAGACACAAATCTTGATATTGAATAAATAAAACACTGCAGGATGGTTGGAGAGGTGTATTGCGAGACGTAGGTTGTATTTTTGCACTTTATAACGTTACACAGAGGTATAAAAATAACTGTTACAAAAAGAGACTATTTGCTTATAGCTTTGCACACTCGATAAATAGGTAGTAGGTAATAAATAATAACAGTACAGCGGTTCAGCGGTCACCAGTGATGTCGTTGGAGACCAGACAAAGAATGACGAAACAATGCAAAAAAATATGAGATGTTCTAATTTTGAAATTTAAAGTTAAAATTTAAACCGAATTTAGAAGAATGGGATGAATGAAGTGGCCAGCAATGGAAGATTGCCAGCACTAAATGATGAAAGAAGGATGACTCCGTCACAATTTCTAATACGCACATGACTCCGAAAAGTCAGCGGTGCGTGCCTCGGGATCGAACTTGAACTATTTGCCGTGGGAGGCACATGGTTAAACCACTAGGCTATCACTGCTTTAGGCTGGCAGCTTCCATCATAAATTCATAACAGTTAGCAGACATTTAATTATTAAACATAATCACCCTTACCACAAAAAAGATAAACACGTGTTGAACGCGAATGTTACCAAAAATAATACACAATTGTTTTAGACAAGTTAGTTTTAAAACAATTGCGTATTATTTTTGGTAGCATTCGTGTTGAACACGTGTTTATCTTTTTTGTGGTACGGCCCAATGAAGGACGTCGGCAGTTTTGGGCTTGATATGGTACAGTAATAAAAGCTTAACCAAAAATAAAAATATATTTTAATTGTTCTTTGCCTAATTTATCTTAGAGATTAAGAATTGGAATCAAAAATCGAAATAAATAAGAAATAAAATGATTATGACATTGACATTTTGAAAAAACCACTAAAACAAAAACGGGTGCATGCTGGCTGGCGCGTGCTTCCACAGAATATCATGGTGAGAGCAACTAAAACCTTTGAATTGAGAACTCATTACTCGGGCTGTACTTCGTTGTACCTCCACAGAATATCATGGTGACAGCAACTAAAACCTTTGAATTGAGAACTCATTAGTCGGGCTGTACTTCACTGGATCATTCACACCATACTTAACCTCACTGTCAGAAATACGAATATTTCTCTTTAACCCAATTACGTACAAAAACAAATGAAAAATGAATTTAAATACTCTTGAAACACTCGATCACACCACACTAATTTCATATCTGTACCGACTTACACAATCTGAAGCCCAGCGTTCTATGGGCGTCTGCCGTGTCCTTTATTCACTAACTAACAGACTTCTGCAATTACAAACTACTAGACGGTACAGTTGAGCAAATATATTTTAGTACAAGCGGTGTGTGCGGTCACTGCGACTTGTATATACGAGTCCGTACTCGGACGGTTCATCGCAACCACTACCCACAACTTTCTCAACTGATCCTCAACTTGTAACCATTAGAAGACCTGTTAAATGCTGAGGGTACGATTATGCAAACTGCTATCTACCGTTGATATTTAGTTCGGAACATAATAGCTATTAAGTTAGATGTTAATATGTTATTTTGATTAAGTTACCCTATTGTGTGGATCCCTCATATAACTGATGGTCCCATCGCCAGAGATAATACATTTTACGGTCGGCCACGCTTCATGTCAAGTTTGGAGTTTCGTCTTTATTACTGGTGTGGATGATCATGATTGTTTAAATAGTTGAAATATACGGTATATAACTAACTGAAGACGAACTAGGAGAATATTCAAATGAAGTATGCGAAGGTAGGGTGTAGAAGGATAAGATAGACGTCAAACAAAACGTAGATAGTTGGTTGAAACCGTGGTTCAAAAATTAAAAAGCTTTAAAAATACGAAAAACTAATACCTAGTTAAAGTGTGTTTTTTGAGGTTATGTGAACCAAGTATACATGTATCCTCGGATCATAGAAACAAGGGAAATATACCAAGTTGCTTTTGAGCTTGACGCTTTGTGATGATGTGATCATGTTGCCGATAGACCGAGTGCGATCTATGATTTATGTACAGTGTTTTGACAAGGCAAGGCAAGACAAAACGCGGCAGCCCTAGGCAGACTTGACGAAGATCGGTACTGTCGGAGATCAAAGACATCGGGAAAACCTGGAGCGAAGTAAAACGCGTAGCTCAAGACAGATCTCTCTAGAAGCTGACTTTGGACGTACTCTGCCCCACCTGGGGGTCATATGACATTGAGTCAAGTAAGTCAGTTTAATGTGAGGAACGAATGATGAATAACAGTGTTAGATTGAGACTGTGCGGCATTTTTAATTCGTTGGAGATCTCTTTATTTACAAAGGAGGGTTTATAGCTGTGACGCATACTGCTTTAAAAGTGGCGACAGCGGTTCCCGTACTAATAACATATCTCTCTGTTTCTATGATCTGAGATATATACTAAAAATTTAAATAATATCTTACAATAAAGAAAACCTGTACGGTGTCTGAGAATCAACAAAAAATATTAATAGATACTTATTTTTTTTATATGTATCTACATATTTAATTAAGTAAGTGTTCTGTGAGTGAAGTTTAGCAGAGTTTATTTACCTATTTTAAGAAACTGATTAATTATCTTGCATTGCTTTTTATTTAAATTGACGTCTCCATTAAAACTTAAGTATTTATGCTAAGCTTGAAGATATTGGTACTCGTATTTGGTTACTGCAATTTCCAAGTTGTGAGTCAATGCCTCAAGTTTTTTAATTATGCGCTAATGCCATCGCAGGGCTTCTAAATTAATATCCAATAAGCTCAAAGTTTTTACATGTCTAGAAAGTTTGGGATGTATTAAATTTTGGGATTAGATGTTGCTGATATTGATATCTAAAGATAAATTAGAAATTCATAAATTTAATTTACTTTCGGCTGAACATGAGAGAGATAGATTAAGAATTATTAAAAAATATGTTTGTTTTCTTAAAAGAGTTTACTTGTTTTTATACATTTTTTTACTTTTTTTACACGTCGCATAAAGCAAATGCGTCAACCGTGTTATATTAACGTTATAATTTTTTTCGTAAAACGTTATAAAAGAATATCGAGTAATTTTTTTCTTATATAAATATTGTAGTCCAAGAAATCCGTTCTGTCAATTACATTGTATGGAACCCCGTCAACGAGATGTCTTTTGAAATATACAATTAATTTAACCCCATTCGAAGGTATTAAACCTTTATTATTTTTATAGGAAAAACCCTATTTTCTTGCTGTTTTAATTAATAATGAGCCTTATGAGGCCTGGAGTTTTGTATTTTCAATATATTTTTTTCAAGCTGTGTATTGTCAAACACATTCTTTCGTAGACAATCAATTGACCTTTTCCCGACATCTTAATTCGCATGAATTCATTACATTGTTACATAAAAATCGTTTTTATTTAAGCTCTTTAGCCATTGAAATGTCTTTGTAATCTTGTAATGCTAATTCAATCTTTGTCGGCTCTCAGTATTGTCTTTTATCTTAACTGAGATTATCTCTGTTTCGGAAGATTGGTTCGGTACTTTACCTGTTTACTTTACCTTTTGTAATTTTAACGAGTTTATTTGTAACAAAAGTAACGTTAAATAACTTTGCGTTAACGGTTGTCGAAATCTCCCTTCATAGTCTTTTGATCGGACTTTTATTTGATTTGTTTACTTCTACCCAGGGACACTTAAATGGAAAATGTTGCTCCAAGGTCACTTTTATCAGATTAAAAATTTTCAAATAAGTATTTGTCACTGTAGCTTATTAATTAAAATTTCTCCAACGTGTTTTCATTGCTTTGATAATCAAAAGTAATAAAATTTGTCATTATAAAATTAGATATATATAAGATTAATAATTGGGTACCTACTTTAATGTTTTATAACACATAGGGTCGCCACCTAAAGCCTACTCAGGTATTCTATTAATTAATGGATTTTATGTCAGTCAACGGTATCTTGTAGCGAGCTACATTTTTCGATAAAACTGTCGTTAAATACTCGGAATACGTAAAGAAACAACAGAACGGTGCCAAAGAGTAACGAGTCAAGTAAATTTTAATTGAAGAACGAAACAAAATTAAGAATAAATTAATTCCTGTAAAGGAGGTTGTCGGTGGTAATAGGTGGGTGCATCTGCCTAAAAATGTTTTAAAGATTTATATAAGATGAAGAAAAAATTAATCATTCGACAGATTCCGATAAATCGTTGGGCTAGTGAGAGATATTCTATATATCGCGCTAAGCAAGTCTCGTGTCCCGCTGGGTGTGGTATAATTTGCCTGCACGGCGCTGTAGGGACGGCGACGGGTTCTACCACGAAACAAACGAGAAAATTTACTCGTCAGCACAATTCACCATACATTGCGCTGTCTCTACGAAGTGCATGGTAAAAGTAAAGAAGTGCGGTCGAAAAACCGCAATGAAAATTTAAATCGAATACTGAGCTTCGTTCTTTATATTCACATAGTAGGAACTCTGAAGCCGCATGAGGTTAGGGCAGCCGTGCACTAAATGAAATTCCATAGCCACCGTCGCACGCAAGATAGACAAAAGCAAAGGGAACTGCAATTGAAAAATGCCTTTGTCTTAAATTCAATAAAAATGTTATGTAACTAGTCTATACCTGAAAGAGTATAATTTTGTTGTTTCCTTTTTAAAATACTTTGTTCAGCTACGCTTGTTTCGGTATAAGTTTTCCCGTGTTTTAGTCTAAAACAACTTCAAAGAACACAGTATCTTTTCTGAAGTTATAGGCATTAAAAACGTGATAGAACAGAATAATATTATAATAAGAATGTGAAGGTGTAATACCTGCAAGCACCCAAGCTTTTTTGTGGCTCCTTCGATTTCACAGTAGTATCATGTCATGTGCCCATAACACCAATTTGCGATCAACTAATGCGTTTGGTAAACATTTAATTAGTACGATTATTATATCGGTATTTAAATCCGACCGTATATAATTATTATTCAACATTTTTAACACACATTGCATTACTGAAAAACATATCTACAGATTTATAAATAGACCTTTGTGTCTGAGAGCACGTATAAAATGGAGTGGCTTTTCAACCCTATCAAGTGACGCAGGATATTTAAAAGGTGACGCTTTTATGTTTACGAATTAATTGAGATTTATAAGTCCTCAGAGTCATTTGCAATGTGTCACCACTCAGTAACTTTTAATTGTTAGATTATAAGTCTGAAAAATGTGCTAATAATGGAAAATGTGTCCTTTGTGTTTTATATTAACTAATGATCTCAAAAAGATTTAATAAAACATACAATCGAAAAAATATGTATTTTATTTAACATGCAACGGTTTTAAGCTTGAAAGCTCATTTATTAGAACAATGCCCGATTGCCCATGACTTTGATTCCTTGAACATTGTCATTATCTATGGTAGAACGTAACAAAAAATATTATACGATATCTACATGTAGGTAAAGTAAAATATGTATCTACTGCTAAAAGCTTGTCCGCACTTGAATATATTCATATCATATCAAGTCGTAGTTTAAGCACAAGGCCTCTGTATAGGTCGTGGAATTCAATGAGCTGACTAATATCAGAAATTGAATAAAATATTGATTTAAATACACGTGCGAAACTTTGTATCCCGAGTTCTTCTGACTTACCTACTGCGCATAAAATAATGTGTCTACGAACGTGAATGACAATAATTATACCTACCTTTACAAACTGTTTTCCAAATTTAGCTCAAAAACTAATAAAATAGTGCTAATTTATTTGACATTCATTCGTTTTTGTATCAATTTGAAAAAACATAAAATAAAATTTGAATTTAAATGGTGATCACATTATGTCAGTCATCGTTAGCAATTTTGTATTTTATGATACCAATGACTTGCTCTGATTAAATTTTACATTTATATTTAATGTTGTAGGTACTAATCTTTTTAAAATTGATTTATGGTAGTCCTATGCATATGAAAGATGTTTAATATTTTTTTTAATAAACTAGGTATATCTCACTTTTATCCTAGTTTGTTTACCGTCTTAATCTGAGCTGTTTTGTTAGTAGGTATTCGCAACAAGCTGCTGAGCTGTAAAGCGTAGAGTTTAATTCCCAGTTCGAGAAAAGTTTAACCAATAAAGTTTTATTTGAGGAAGTTCTCAGTAGTAATAAAAGGCTATAAATCGGACAAATTACTGCTAATAATAGACGTGACGTTTGGCACAAATGTCGCAATGGAGTATGACATTTTTAGGCCCGTATTCCAGAACGATACTCGAGCACCGATCTCTGCTTAAGCATAGATTTCAACCAATCAAATGGCTTTAAATCTATGCTCAAGGAGAGATCTGTGATCGAGCATCGTTCTGTAATACGGGCCATAGAAACCCATTAGTCGCTCAGAATGTACAGAGATTGGCAAACATTTTGAGCAAAAGCGGCATAGTGGGAGAAATTTTGCGCACGTATGCTTTCATGTGAAATGCAAAAAATCAACTATATCGTAATAAGGTAATTTTTCAAAAAAAATCCGGTTTGTTTCAGTAATTGGCTACGAGAATCGTCTCAAACAATTTATTCATTTAAATTTGTTCACTTAGAATATTTATAGCCGTAACAACATCTCTACATATAAGCGTGGTACTCTTAAATTATTCAGAACACGTGTCGACACAAATTTTCTGAATGTCGACGTCTTAAAGATTTACATAATACCTACTGAAAACTTGTTCTAGAACATTTTAGAAGTCTACTTCTAAAATTTGTGAAGTACTGAGCAGTATAATATCATATTAATACTGCGAGATTTTATTTAAATTCTAATATTCTCTCCGCCTCTTTGGTGGATTTATCAAAAGCGTGGCAGGCGATGTGAAAGTGAAGAAAAGAAAAACATAACACGTTTCGGAATATTCTCTCGGGATTCAATAGTTGAGATTTTTAATTCTATAAATATGAATCAAGAGTCAATTAAAACTGAAACTGGCCATTATAAAAAACACAGAAAAATAAATTCTTGTTTGACACCTACGAGTAGGTACTTACATATACATAACCAAACTTTTGTTAACCTACAAAAAACTTTATGCAATAATTATGTAATTTAATTTAAGTCTTGTCAAACTTTAGTTATTTCTCAAATAGACAAAGTGGTACCGCTAAAAATTATTTCAGGAAAGACAATGTTTTAATTTTGAAAAATCATTTCATAGTTAAAGACTACTTTAAACCACGCATAATGGTGTGTCATGACGGCTTGTTGAAAAGAACGTGAGCCTACCTAGTAACAAGTTCGAGTTCAAGATCGAGAGCTAAATAATTGCTTCGCACGTACTAGTTCACACTACAACGCTATTCTTCAGTACAAAAAATTCATATCTGTATGATATTAGCTATATTTTCAGTTCACTGGACCATTGTAAAGGGATCTATAAGATTTGCCAGATGAGTTTTTTATGAGTTTCGAAGTCTCGAGACTCGAACCGTTTATTCTGCAATCGACGTTTTTATTCTAATATTTTTGTCTTTGTTTTTTATAAGGTTAGGTAATAAATAACTGTATATTTCTTTAAAAACTTAATTTCTAAATCTCAATTCCTTTATGTTTATGAACACTGAATTGTATTGTTTTTTTTAACTAAAAAACGTAAGCCTAATCCTTATTTTTAAAACAGCTCAAAGGATTATAATTAATTGCATTATTTGTGTCTTATTGGATAATCTTACTTAAAAACATGTGCTTTTGTTTGAAAGAACAAAAAGTGAAGAACTATGGAGCCATAGGCATAAAAGACACCTTGTAACTAGACTTGTCCACAAATTCCCACCCACCGTTGACATTTTTTAAAAAGAAACGAACAAAGGATCAAAAACTGCCTCATAATTGGCACAAAAGATGGCGTATCGCAGAAAAGACCGTCCGAACACAGAGCTCTTTATCTTTTTTTGAGATTAATATTTTTGTTAGTCATTTTTTATTCGCAGTTCGAAGTTAATTTTTTTATCTCTTTCATAGTTTCGTTTCGGAATTGGGACTAGGAAAATGAATAGATGCATTTTACATGCTTAAAATTTTGGATCTTAAAATATTTAATTATGTTTCATCAAATCATCTTTCAATCTTTACTTTATTTAAAAAAAGCTTGAATGAAATTATGTATTTATACTCGTATATTTATATTTTTATTGTTAACAGTGAAAGCTAATACAAAAAAATAACACAAATAAAAAGGAATAAATGCTAATACAAAAAAAAAGCAGTGATAGCCTAGTGGATTAACCATATGCCTCCCACGGCGAATGGTTCGAGTTCATCCCGAGGCACGCACCGCTGACTTTTCGTAGTCATGTGCGTATTAGAAATTAATTATCACTTGCTTTAATGGTGGAGGAAAACATCGTGAGGAAACCGGCATGTCCTAGAACCAAAAATTCGAAGACATGTGACGTCCACCAACCCGCACTGGGCCCGCGTGGTGGACTACGGCTCACTCCCTCTCAGAGGAGGCCTGTGTCCCAGCAGTGGGAACATTATAGGCCGATTATGCTTATGCATGCTTATGCTACTTATACAAAAAAAAACAATGGCAATAAAACTTGTAGCCTAAAAATAAATAAAATCGCCTTGTTGTTATAAAATCGCCAAAATCATGTAACTTTAAGTAAAATTTAGAAAACACTTGTTGTAATGCATATGCTATGCATTACCGTGAGCAAAAACTTTACTAGTGTTCGACTCTACTCTCTATCGTTTAAAAAAAGATTTCTTTTTTTAGTTATGAACACCGCTTATAGTGATAATGTTTGCTACCTGAGCGTGGGTGCGTTTTAGATCTCGGCACGTGAAATATTGCGAGCCATCCCCTGTCACATATCTGCCTTATAAACTCGAAAAAATGATCCCAAGAAAAGGACGCAGCATACAAAATTATACAAGACAAAAAGAGACACTAGTAGCCCGCGGTAAGAAAGAAGCGTTGTTAATTGCTTTGATTAGATTTCAAGCATATTAATATAGCGATTCACGCGCTTTGTCAAGTTTCATATAGGTATATTTTGATTTCGTACGGTGCCAGTTTAATGAAATACGGTATTTTTTATTCAATGGTCGTGTTTACCCTTCTCGGGTTTGGGTCATTGTATGTTATAGCCGATGTAGTATTGTTGGTAGCCGTGACTGTCAACACTGAGGTCAAATAAAAAAATGTTAAGACGGAAATATTTCGCACCTACCACACTTCCTCCAGGATGTTTACTTTGTCACTTTTTATTAACACTGCGTACGTTTTTTTCGTATATTTGTCTGTTTGGCTTTATGGGGAATATTTAACTACCGTTGAGAATATTTCGATCCGAAACAAATTGGGATTAGACTTTTTAATCCCTTAGGTTTGATGAAAAATTGTTTCCTACTTTTTACCTATGGTTTTTTTTTTACTTTTTTTTCATAATTAACTTGTGTATGTTAGTCGAATGGAGATCGATAATGTAGATACGCTATGTAGCTCTATCACAATCCATATTAACATTAATTTCTCACTAATATAACCCCTCTTGTATTGCGATTCGCGGTTAATAAGACTTATCATCCCGGACTGGTAAGTAACAGCCCTAGTCCTTTTTAAGCTGAGGATAATTTTACAAGCTGTTTCATCATTATTATTCCTTCCATATCTAAAATTTGCTATGCCCGGGACTCCGTCCGCGTGGAAGTCAGAAAACAACATGATGTCGTTATTTTCTTCATACATACTTTACCACCCCTTTTCACCCCATTAGAGATGAAATTTCAAAAATCTCTCTTTAACGCACCTATAAGGTACTCAGAATCAAACAAACAATCAAATCTCTAGGTGCATTGGTTTAGGCTGTGCGTTGTCTGTAAGTCAGTAAAGTCAGTCACGGTACTGTTATTTTAAGTATAATTGAAATGCGAAAAGAGATTGAATCCAATTCCCCACGCTAAGGACTTGCGACAACTAGACCAATAAACCAGTCAAATAAATATTCACCCCAAAAAAATTCAAGACGAAATTACATTAACTATAATAGCGTACCTAAATACTCATAAATACACAGGCACGTAGCTCAAACGCAATTTCTATGCTAACAAGGATACGCGCGTTATCGTATTTGTACCGCTATCTGGGTGCAAAACACACGGGGTGAATATTTTACACATTTTGTTTTACGTCTCTACGTATTCACGGTAAATAAACATTTCCTGGAGATTTTTATTTGCTATATTTTTTTTCGCGGAGTGACGAAACACGCTCTTGAAATGTTTCGAGTGTTCTAACAAGGCACTTGAGCTTTGGTTCGTAGTTTTCGATAAGCGATAGTGATAACGTCAGGAATATTTTGGGATGAAACGTGTGCTTGTAAAGATATGGAAAACGTTTATTTGGAGTTGTTTAAATCACTAATCATTCGTCACTCATTGAGGTAATTCGTTGTATACGAAAAGTTACAGATGACATTATCACTGAATTACCTATCACATTTACGATTAGGTACTCAATCGTTAATGAGATAGGTAATTCAGTGATAATGTCATCTGTAACTTTTCGTATACAACGAATTACCTCAATGAGTGAGTATTGAGTATTTACTAGTAAGTATGGTACTAGAGATAATTAATTGCTCATCGCATTATCTACTACCCGAATGTGCAGGTGGAAAAATTGTGTACTAATTTGAAATGTACTGAATGTGACACCTAACTGTCAGATGTCCTTAGTAAGCAGCGCCACTCTGAAACACAAAGATAAATATGTATTTGTAATGCAGGCGCGTTACTTGCAATACGTCATAGCGCATTAGCTAGATTTCAGTAAGCTTGGGGGACTGAAATCTTGGGAAAAATCTGGCTTTAATACACAACCCTACTTTAAGTGTTTTTCCAGGCGGCCAATATTCACTTTATTTTATAAAAAAAATATAAATTAGAGTAAATATTGGCCGCCGGGTAAAACAATAGGACTAGGTAAGCTTATAAGGCTACCTATTCATTAAGGCTTAATATTATGCTTCGTTTTTATCCTACATACGAAAAACAAAGTAGGTAATAAGATTTCTAACAATAGCGTATCTTCACCAAATATATAATATTTTCTGTCTCATTACTCTTTCATACATGTTTATTTAGCCACAAAGGTTTTCAGTTCAAAGGCAGGAGATTATTTCTTGCGTTGCGTATCCGAAGTACTGCCTATATAACTCGCCCCTTTATCTTATCCTTACAGTCTTCTGATAACAAAATTTATGTTCCAAATGTTATCGGGTTTATAATATAAAGCGTTTAAATTATGAAAATTTTCACACAAATTGTACACAATCTGGAAACAGAGAAATATATCTTTATGTTTTCAAACTCTGCTTTTGATCTCGTATTTTATTTGCTATTGATGCCGCTATGCCTCTTTTAGCAAATTACACGCGTGTATCTTGTTTTGTGCGAAATTATTAAAGTTTTCCAAAGTTTTCAATGAGTTATATTTAAATTATTTTGAGCCTGCTAAATTCACTTAGCACAGAAAATTATTTATACTACAGTGTAGTCCGTTTAGTACGACTCCGCATTTAACGACCAACCGTTTTGAGCGACGTAAGTATAGGCATATGTTTGGTTTTAATATGAGCCACCATGAAAGTACATCCGTTTATTACGACTCCGCTTACACCGACCGACCGCTTTTAACGACGGAATTTTAAACAAAATTGTCCGGTTACAACGACGACCGTTGACGTGTTTACAAATAAATCGTAGTTAAGAAGCTATCTCCGCCCCGCGCACCCCCCTTGCCTGCACATCGCTGATTGGAATGCGAATGTTTTTAAAATGTTGCCCCACATTAGGATTTCTCCTGTGTCGTGGGTGCGTTTACAAACACAAATTTCACATACACAAACAGCCAGAATAGTGTGCAGCGCGGGAATCGAACCCGCGACACGTCGCGCAGCAACCAATCTCTCAGCCACTGCGACAACCGTGCGGTCAAATTTTACAGCAGTGCACGCGCACAAAAATGTCTTCTACAAAACTGATTATTGAAATTACATAACATTATTTTTTTTCTCATTCTTAGATATTCGTACATATACAATAGGTACATAAAATATGTGAAATAAATAAATATTTTATTTTTTATTTGCTGGTCACCTACATATTAATAAATACATTAATATGTGATTAATAAAAAACAAAATTGTCTGTTCGTTTAGTACGGCGTCCGGTTAGTACGACGTAATATCACCGGTCCCTTGGCCGTCGCTATAACCAGGTTCTACTGTATGTATATTCGGGTAATTTTTGTCTCATATATTTATAAAAAAAAAAAATGATTTAAAGTAGGTAAGTAAGAGTATGCTAAGTAGGTAAGTAAGTATGCTTTTGTATATTATATACATAATATACAAAAGCATACTTTAGTATCAGAAAGATGATGTCTACCACTAGTTTTTTTTCTCATTTAGGACAATATCACAAAAAATGCACAAATTAATTTTAATTAAAATTGTCTTCGAGAGTAATTGGTGCAGTTCACATTCCTTTGTAGGGCAAACATACAGGCTGATTGATTATATTAAAGAAACAATAATGACCTCACAATACAACTAATAGGGGTTTCTCTACCTAAACAACAGTTTGAGACCACGGGATAAGAAGATACAGGTAAACAAAAAATCTGTTGCCCATTTATAAAAAAAATAGATACACTCGACCGTCGGCCGGTCGTAAAATTGATCGGCACAAACAATTTTCATCGTAACGCCGACGTGCGCATTCATCAAAAAACATAAATACCTAGCGTGGGTAAAGAGATACCCCTACGGCGAATATAAGCGAAAACGATTGATCATTATTCATTCCTTCAGCTGACAGATTGTGATGTGAAACACTTCGGTGTAATAACTTTAACACGCTTCGGCGTCTCCTTGATAGATGTTTTTTGAAATAACGAAACGTTAACATGTGTTTTTTTAGAGCGTAATTACGTCATCGCAATGCGTAAGCTTTTGTCTCAGATCGTGATGAATGATATTCCTGTTGTGACAGCAACGGACACACGTAGGTATACCTTTTTATGAATTTACGTTGGGATCGTAAAGTATTCGTTTACAAAGGTATTGTTTTAAAGTAATCGTAAATTATAATGTTATTACAGCTTTTAAGCAGTTGAAAAGTGAAGACAAAGAGTTTAATATAAATATGACATGCGTTGCCTTCACTGAAAAAACTTTCGATTTAGAAAATTGTGCCTACATCATATAAAATATCTCTTAATGGACTTAACTTTTCATGTATCTTATGTAAGTTCTATTTAAAGTCTTGAATAATAAAATCTAAGCTAAGTAGGTAAATGTAAATGGTCTGAAGGTCAAGAACTACATTAGCCCTAATGGGGGTGAGCGTGGTTACGCTCTAACCTTTAGGGTATTAATTAAGTTTCGTTCACGAACAAAACGCAATATTTGCTTTTGAAAAGGTAGATCATTATGTTGTCGAAACTATATGGCTAATCTACTAACAGTTTGCAACAGTCTGCTAATATAAAAAATAAAAAAGTGGGAAATCTACGAGTATATAGCTGCAAATATGCATTTCCAAATGCAGCTACAATTTCTAGTGCAACGAAGAAGTTTGCTCAGCGTAATGCTGTATTTTAATATAAACGTATCTTAGAAATCGTAATAGTGTTCAGTTTCTAATATCTAAGAAGTAACTCTGTTCTTATAACAAGTGGCATTAATGAACAAAATCTTTATTTAGCCTTAGCAAGAGTTGTGATGCAAATTCAAAGTAAAAGGAAGAATTTCCAACAATGCGACTTATATGACTAGCGATCCACGGGCCTGGTGAGGCTACAATACCGACCCTAACCACATTATGATGTTATCAGTACACATGATATCACCCCCTTAGGTCTCAGTGGAGGGAATGGGGTCGCTCATTTTGAGTCGGGAACCTCGACGGCACTCTGTAGAATACTATTCGTACGCAACCCTATAATTATAACCAATGCTGACGCATTTTTTTAACAATGTAGGTATTTGTTTACTTCTCCATTTAAGAGATACAAGCATAAAGTTACGTAGACATCACATTCATATTTTTATAATTCCACGTTACTTATTTTAACAAGAAAGTTACCATATCGCACTAAAACACGAAATTGTCCACACTAAAATACATTATCTCAAAAGTTTTATCTCAAACAATAAGCCCGCCCTGTGCTCCTATCAAAATTAATAACAAACTATTAATTTATCTCACGTCAACCATTAAGAGTCAGCTAAGTGACAAAAGAAAAACACGGATGCCGGCAAGGCATCTGTCTTTTCATAGTCAACTTAACTAAAAGGATTAAAATGATATCTTCCATCGTCTGACAGCCAGTGTGGTCTGCCAAGCGTTAACAGAAAACCTCTTTTGTTAAAGAATTTTGTTACCTTAAGCTCTTAATACCTTTATGCCATTGCTTTTTAATTTTAGCATTTTATAAAAGGGTTGATTTTAATCCCGATTACGTGTACTTTGAAAACGTTTTGAATGTCTTTTGTTCGATTTTTAGTTTCTATTCTTACTGCGGTAAGTTAATTTCGATTTCTTTAAGAAATGGAAAAGTGTTTTATATTTATAATGGAATTAAAAAAGGTTATGTGCGTCTTTGAAATCCTATATAATGTTCTGGTTTTTGTCGTAGGTATATGGGCAATAATTTAAATAAAATAATATATTGATACTTTGAAGGATTAGAGTGTAAATTATAACTTCCGTTGCGGCTTTAGAAAATTAAAAAAAAGTTTTTATAAGACCTAAGATTCGTCACACAAATTAATCTGAAATACTTAGCACTATAAACCACAACATCCTAAAACTGGGCTTCCTCAGGTATCTTATAATTTCTGGGAAGTCTTAATAGGGTATTAAATCGATCGCGTTAAGGCATGCGAATTATTCCATAACTTAGAAGGTTTCGGCTGTTAACGCACCGAATGTCTCACAGTGACCGGAATTTTGAGCAAAAAGTTGTGATATAAAATTATTTAGCATTTTTAAGGCCGAAGCACTACTGTGGCCTTAAAAATAAAAAAAAACACAAAACCTTTTAAGTATCAATGACAAAACATTACATAATAACCACAAAATCTTGTTGATGTTCATATATTATTTACAATCTCGTGGGCCAGTTACAAGTCGCAATAGATTTGATAAATATCAACCCAGTAAAACTTCCCGAAGCAGCTGATGCCTGGTTTCATTCAAAGTTTGCGGTTTGGGAGATGTACAGTCGATCGCTTAAAGCTCCGAAAAAAATAATTTATTGTAATAAGTCGTCGTGAACATTCGCCACCGCTCGGCTCATCTCGTCCCGCTCCACACCCCTCTCCCGAGCGTATACTCTACTCGACTGCAATGGCTCTACCAAAATTCAGTCGACTGGTAGCAGCGTCTGGGCACGGTCGCGCCACACGACGCTCTGATCGGACTTACGTTACGGTGAAAACACGCTCACTTACGCGATATAAAAGTCAGTTACGGACATTACTAAATACAACCAGTTAAATTGTATTTATAAAACATTTTGAATACAACCGCAGTGAATTTCGAACGTTACGTTAAAACTGGTGTGAACAGTTTATGTGAAAATTTTGTTTACGTTTCGAAGGACGCTAAATCACCGGATTGTGAATTGATATTGACGCATCATGAGCATTATCTCAACGAGGACTATTTGTTAAATTGAAGCCGAAATAGTGTTCATAAATTGATGGATACTACACATCCGGCAAGGGGACGCAATACGCGAACGCCGACGGAAAAAACATGACACTGAGCCTATCGTGTCTTGTTTTCTTTCTTCCTTGATATTTGATTTTCCCCATGATGGCTCAACAGCAAACTTTTTCAAGAAAACGTCTTTGCCAAATCTTGTTTTGGTTCTTCATCGGTCTCAATGTGGCTGATCAGAGCTCTCTGCCATTGAAATATGAAGCACCTGATGATTGCCAGTGGTGGCTGAAAGGCCCCAATGATGCACATGAAGTTTCCCTCACGTGTAAACTACGCACAATAAACAGTGAATTCGACACAACTAACTTCAGTGTTATTCCTTCTGAACATACCACATCCTTAAGAATAGAGTGTAATGAAGAAATGATGTATAAAAGCTCCCTTGATGACCGGAGTTTCGCGCATTTAGTGAAACTACGTGAACTTGTTTTAGATAACTGTAAAATTGGAAGATGGCCGCCTGGCGTACTCTCCGGCTTGAGAGATCTCCGAAATTTTACGATTCGAACGAAAAACACAGAGTGGGCCGCTATGAGTTTAGAGATAGCATCAGAAAGCTTTACGGCTGTTCGACAGTTGGAAAAGTTGGATCTCAGTTTTAATAACATCTGGTCGTTTCCCGAAAACTTGTTTTGCCCGTTAACTAACTTAGTGTATTTGAATGTATCATCAAATCGTCTTCAAGATGTGAGTGATTTGGGATTCAGAGAGCGAGCAATGCATCAAGCACTGATTAGTGAACAGGATGGGCCATCTCCCTCGGCACCTTCCATGTCACATGCAACCTGCTCATTAGATATTGAGGTACTAGACGCTTCAAGTAATCACTTCGTGTTGATGCCAGAAAACGGATTTATGGCTCTTCGTAGACTTAAAGAACTTCACATTCACGATAATGAAATATCAATGGTTGCTGACAAAGCGTTATCTGGATTGAAACAGCTGCAGATAATTGATCTTTCAAACAACAAAATCGTCGCTCTTCCGCAAGATCTGTTTAAAGATAGCAGACCGGTCATCAAAGAAATATACTTACAAAATAATTCTATAAGTGTGCTTTCACCAAGCCTGTTCGCCAACCTAGATCAGCTGTTAGCGTTGGATTTATCTAATAATCATTTAACAAGTACTTGGATTAATGAGAATACTTTCACCGGTCTTATAAGAATGGTGCTGTTGAACTTATCTAACAATAGATTAACGAAGCTCGATCCCAAGATTTTCAAAGATTTATACACTTTACAAATTCTTAACGTTCAGCATAACATGCTGGAGAGCATTGCCGCTGATACGTTTGCACCAATGAATAATCTGCACACATTAATCTTATCTTACAACAAGATATCCCACATCGATGCTTACGCCCTTAATGGTCTGTATGTATTGTCTTTACTATCTATAGACAACAATCATCTCGAAGAACTTCATCCAGAAGCATTCAGGAATACATCCTCCCTACAGGATTTGAATTTAAATGGGAATCGTTTAAAGAAAGTACCCGTTGCGCTAAGAAATATGCGATTACTAAGGACTCTTGATCTGGGAGAGAATCAGATAACGTCATTAGAAGAACCCGGCTTTGTCGGTTTGCATAACGTATATGGCCTTCGTCTTATCGGAAATAAAATAGAAAACATAAGTAAAGATGTGTTTACAGATTTACCGTCCCTACAAATTTTAAATCTTGCACGTAATAAATTGAAGCACATTGATATGAACGCTTTTGAAACATTATCAACCCTACAGGCTATAAGGTTGGATGCCAACCAACTCACAGAAATTCAAGGCCTGTTTGTAAATATCCCATCCTTATTGTGGCTAAATGTATCAGATAACCAAATAGAGTGGTTTGATTACACTGTTATCCCTTCGGGACTTCAGTGGCTGGATCTTCACAGTAATAATATTAAAGAACTGGGAAACAACTACCGCATGGATAAAGAACTGCGCCTGCAAACACTAGACGCAAGTTTCAACAAAATGACAAAAATATCGGCTTTCTCAATTCCCAGCAGTGTCGAGTTGCTGTTCCTGAATGATAATCAAATTACACAAGTTGAAGCTCAAACTTTTGTTGGAAAAACCAATTTAACGAGAGTCGATTTATATGCAAATCAGATAACTAGTATGGATCTCAATGCGCTTCGTCTAACTCCGGTCGATCCGGGACGGCCGCTACCCGAATTTTATATCGGTGGAAACCCGTTTCAGTGCGATTGTACTATGGAGTGGCTACAACGAATCAACAAACTGGACCACCTTAGACAACATCCTCGTGTTATGGACTTGGAAAGCATATATTGTAAATTATTATACAATCGTGAAAGAACTTATATTCCGCTTATTGAAGCGGAATCATCTCAGTTTTTGTGTACATATAAAACTCACTGTTTTACGCTGTGCCATTGTTGTGATTTTGACGCCTGTGATTGTGAAATGACGTGCCCATCGAACTGTACGTGTTATCATGACCAACCGTGGTCGGCAAATATTGTGGACTGTTCGGCTGCTGGGTATTCGGAAATACCTAGCAGTATACCTATGGACGCTACTGAACTATATTTAGACGGTAATAATTTTGGTGGTTTAACGAGTCATGCTTTTATAGGACGTAAGAATTTAAAAATATTGTACGCTAATAATTCTAACATTGACGCCCTGTATAATAATACGTTTAGTGGACTAAAACGCTTAACAATATTGCATTTAGAAAAGAACAATATAAAAGAGTTGCTAGGTTTTGAACTGTCGCCTCTGGAGAATTTGCGCGAGTTGCATCTACAAGACAATAAAATACATTATATCGATAATCGAACCTTCATAGAGTTGAGGCATTTAGAAGTGTTGCGCTTGGAAGGAAATAACATTTACGGCTTCGCGGTGTGGCAGTTCACGATGAATCCATATTTGGTAGAGATAAGCCTCTCGCGGAACCTTTGGTCGTGCGATTGTCAGTACATGCATAAATTTCGCACTTGGTTTAAAAATAACCTAGGAAAAGTGGAAGATGCCCTTAAGATCACGTGTATATTTGATAACGTTACAAACGCTGTGGGACCTCTGATGGCCGACTTTAACTCTACGATATGCACAAGTCACGTGGGAGGAAGTTCATCCATAATCGAGAATCAAGTAATTAATGATTATTTGCCTCTGCTGCTAATATCTTTGTGCGTGTTTATCACAAGCTCAGCCTTAATATGCGGCGTATTTTATTGGAGGCGTGAGCTTCGAGTCTGGATTTACTACCACTGTGGATTCAGAATGTGCTACAAAAGTACAGCTTTTGACGATGAAGCCGACAAAGATCGCCTATTTGACGCCTACATAAGTTACAGCGTGAAAGACGAGGCGTTCGTCGCTCAAATGTTAGCGCCTGGCCTAGAATCCACTGACCCAAGTTTCCGGCTCTGTCTGCATTACCGGGACTTTAACGCTTCGGCATACGTGGCGGATACAATAATAGAAGCCGTCGAGTCATCCAAAAGGACAATAATAGTCCTGTCAAAAAATTTCATCAACAACGAATGGTGTCGTTTCGAATTTAAGACGGCGCTTCATGAAGTACTGAAAGAGAGACGAAGAAGACTGATAATAATATTGCTAGGCGAGCTACCGAACAGGGACATCGATCCGGAGCTCAGGTTGTGTTTGAAAGCGAACACCTGTATAGAGTGGGGTGATAGACAATTTTGGCAAAAGTTGAGGTTCGCGATGCCGGACTTGCGGAAGTGTCAGTATCACCGGTCGACAGTGAATATTTACGCTTCGGTGTCTCCGGTGGGGGCCGGGCGGGCGCCGGCGCCGCCCCCTCCGCCACCGCCAGGCAAGCTCCCCCCCCTGCTCGGCGACGGGCTGGCCCTGCCGACCAGCGTTCACACGCGCGACGCGCACCCCCACCGCATGCCGCCGCAAGCGCAGCTCTGGGCGTAGCGTATGCTCCAACGCAGGTAAACAGACACTGACATTACTTGCAACGCTTAAGCGTATTAGTCCAATAAAATGGTGATAATTAACTTTAGGTTGTTCCACATTATATTTATTGTATAGCATAAGATTTACGAAACCTGACACGAATTGCATTTATTTGTATAGATTAGGCCGCTAGTTTTATTTTAAGTTGTTACGGAATAATTTCCTGATTTCTGCGATAGTAATTTATAGATTACGGAAAATCCGATGTAAATAATGATATTTGTTAAAAATATTTCAGTGACTATAAATATTATTCGGATCGCTTAAAAATATTATATAATGCCAAAGTTTAAAACTTATAGCTATGTACAGATGCATTTATTATTATAGTTTTTTTAGAACACGCATTGTCATTAGGTAAAGAGTCTGTAAATATTATGATTTTGTATATAAAACTGTAAATACGCAAAACAATTATTATATAAAAAAACGAAAACAAGATTACACATTTTTAAAATTTTATTTGCTTTTGTTTCATTTATTGTGTTTCCTTCTTTATTTGTTCAATTTCATTTTTGTTTTATGGGTTCATTAGGTACTCAATGACTAAACAAAATATCAAGAACCATCAAGTAGGTATCCACAAAGTTCTAACATAGTTGCACATACCTACTTGCCAAGTTTAAAGTACTCACGGCATATATAAATGGAAGTAGGTTCGAACACTAACTCAGCCAATATGCAAACACATTGAAAATTGAAAGTCACTCTAGTAAAGTTTAGTGCGGGTAAATGGTACCCCAAGTTCTACACTCTGCATTATATACTTCGGCGCTGAAGTTCAGTACATTCATGAATAGGTTCGAGTACTTACTTAACAAGTAAAATTAACATACAGTGACTTACTGAATTTAAATGAGTAGGTTCTCAATAATATGATTTATATTAACGTAGTTCCAAGACAGAATTCTTAACATAATGTAACAGATGCTTATAAATACCTAAGTATTGTCATAATCAACTTCAACATCTGACAGAAGTTCATCTTTACACTAATTTTGGTACGCACAAAATAGTTACCTAATGCTATGTAGGTACTACTGATAATTTAATTAATAAACTATAATATTCAAATAAATAAAAGGCAATGACAACGATACTGATAAACAATAAGAACCTGTAGGTACTATTCAATATTTTTTAACCTCATCTGGAAATAATAAAGATATTAAACAATAAATTAGAATTACACCTGCCCCTCGAACTTATTCAATAAAGAACTGTCTTGTTTGCAAGGTAAAAAGTCCACTAAAAGAAAAAAACGACGAAAGAACTTGTCTTAAAAGTAGATAGGAATTATTTTAGAACTTCCTACCTTAACTAATTCAATTTGACTCTCAAGTTGAGCAAAAAAGGGAATAAGAAAGTTGGGGATGTCGAATTTATCGGACCTAATAAGTAATGTAGAAAGAAAGAAACAATTTATGTAGGTAATAAAGTAGCTGAGTGACAAATGATAGACATAAATTTTATTATATTTATTGCGTTACTAAGTAACCGCAGAATAAAAAAAAATGACGTAATGTTTATTTGTGAAACAATAACGCATCGTGTAATGTGGCTATCAACAATACATTTTGCGTTCTGCTTTTGTTTACATCAAAAAATTCTAACAGAGAAGCACTTACACGAATGTAATTAAAATGTTTTATTTATATTATAATATAACAGACATTTCAATTATCGTTTTGTAGATAATTTTCTTAGTAAAAGTTATCTTATAGCTATATCACCAAAATATGATACATTGAAGACATAACGTATCATTATCCGATAATCCCTAACAACATAAGTAGATATCTAGCCATATCAACTTGCTGTTGAGCCTGAGTATAGCAATAATGCATTAACAGTGACAAATTGTTCGCCAAAGGGGATAATAGAAAACAGTTTATCTGATTTAGTTGAACCACCGTTAACTATACAATTCCGTACTATTGTACAATCATCGCACTTATGCCAAACGATAGGTAGGTACTGCGATCAAATTGTTATTTTAATAGAACTACCTACTATAATTATTTTTTATTCCATACAAGAACATTAGCATAAGCATAGCATAATCGGCCTATAATGTTCCCACTGCTGGGCACCGTTAAAGCAAGTGATATTTAATTAATACGCACATGACTTCGAAAAGTCAGCGGTGCGTGCCTCGGGATCGAACTCGAACCATTCGCCGTGGAAGGCACATGGTTAATCCACTAGGCTATCACTGCAAGAACATTAAAAAAAATGAATTAGAGTAGCAAATAATACTGAAACCCTTCATAACTCAAATTGCAATAGTAACACGTTAGCAATCCATCACAAATTAACATAAATATTAAGACTCTTTTTCTAAAAAGCTTTAGAAAGCTCAAAGGTTTACGTCAAAAACACTAGTAGAAAATTCATACAGGGTTTCTTAATGCTTGTCTCACAACTTCCCGTCTCCATAATCCACACAATCTCCATACATTACCGTCATTGCCATCATCGTACACTTTAAGTAGCGATTCGCCCTTTGACTCGTCAGACCATTCTCTTCCCATTATGAACATACACGCAGCGATAAATTCTCATATTTTCCACCCCACGACGCCAACTAATATTTTCCCTGCTACTACTAACGGCATCTAGTCGTCAACTCATGAAACTCCTATTATCTGTTTGCGGACGAATCAAAACGAAATCAACATCAGTTATTTTTGTCGTTCGCACCCTTATCAAAGGCCGTAGATGGGTCAGTTTGGGAATGCCAGACGTTCTGGATTTATTAGGGATAGCGTTTTTATGTCCAAGTGTCTTTTCGAGGCATCTGTCATTCTTTGATATTAAATATTTCGTGTCTGTAAATAAATAATTCCATTTTGGTGGATATGAAAGGGTAAAATTTCTAAGCAAATTATTGCCACGTGTTTATCGTATTTTCTTTAGTTTTTTATTCCAACTTTAATAGAACCCTGCAAACATCTGTAACGTCAAATAATTTGAGCACACATTTTTATAGAAACTAGCAGACGAAAGTTACCGATTCGAAACTTATTCTTTCCGCTATTTCATCTCTATTTGTCACTTATTTAGGGATACTTTATTGGATGTAGGTACAAGTAAAACTCCCTTTCTGAGGCAATATCTGTCTCCTTGCGTCAACGAAATCTGGTGTCGCTACTCACTGTAGAAGTAATGGGAAAACTTGTTTGCTACTGTGGCCAATGTGCCGAGCAAATTTATGATACGTAGAAGTCTTTATGACAAGTTTATGTGGACTAACCTTTTGTGGAGGGTCACAATTGTTGATATTAGTTTGATTTTCAGTTTTAATCGTAGAAGGAGGTGATTTAAAATCTAGAGTTCACTTAGATGGATTTGGAAACACATTTAGATCAATATTAGCATAATACGATTGGATCGACTGTTTAAATATTTGAGGAAATTATATTCTTTTTATATTAGGTAACCAGTATTTCCGGACATATTTTTTTCTTATAGATAAAATTGTTTTAAGGTGGTTTGTATATCGGATTGTGTTTAGAAAACTAGTCCGCGTTTTATCAATTAGCACAAAACAGCAAAATCTAACTAGTTGTTAAATTATATTTATATCTAACTAAATAATGACCGGAGCATGAAAATATTCAAAACAAAATTTATTTACGTACGGGTGTGCAAATTAAATGCGTTATCAGATTCTCTCACTAATCATATTTCAGGGAGAGTCCTGTCCGAATGGACAAGGGCGTCAATACACGTCCGAAACTTATTAAACTAAACAATAAACGTGTGTATAATAATAATTTAATCCAATATTTCGGGACCAGCACCGGACACAGCCACCATAATGGAATTAGTTTAGTAATTAACTTACTTTATCGTTAAAAGGGGATACTCAGTACTATCTGCGTTGAAAATTCAAGTTCCATACGTTTGTATGTTGAAATGGAAATTACGGAACCACCAGTATTTACTAAAGTTAAGAGGGACGAAGGTTTAATCTGTGGTACTATTAGACATAAATACGACCAAACATTATATGTATTAAGGGATGGTTCTGCTGCCACCTAAATGGGGACTATGTAAACAGTTGGTTATATAAATTCATGTTAGATTTTGTGTTGGAAATGTAATTTTAAATGTCGTTTTGTAGGTTAGAGAGTTTTAGGTCCAACGTTTGTTTTAATTGAATACCGGAATTTTCAAACTGTTATGAGTTAGGTTCACTGTCTGTAGGCACTTCAAATGGTTTCATTAGGTACTTAGTTTTAGTAATGAGTTTTTGAAAAGAATACCCACTGAAGTCGGACAAAAAAAAGTGTATTTCTGTAATCTATGACTGATAGGTACAATTATTTTAAAAGCAATAATAATTGACAAAAAGCTTATTGTGTAAAAAAAGTTTGCCCTACATAGATGATACTATCCAAGATTGAAATACTTACCTCATAGTAATAAATAAGCAACAGTAAATCAATCGTCCACACACCACTTTTAAATAATTCCAAGAAAACGATTTAACTGGTATATGGAACACGACCATGAAATAGAACAACACACCATCAAAATAACACATTAGAAAGGGATATAATATCTATACTATTATAAAATTGCAAAAGAGCCGTGTCTGTACATTGAAGATATTCCAGAAAAAAACAGTCGGGATAGGGTACTGGGACGTAACTATACCCGGAAAGGATTTTTCTTGAATTTTTGTCTGTTTGTGCGCGCATCACGCAAAAAGTACTGAATAGATTTTGATGTGGTTTTCACAGTCGATAGCTTAGGGTTCAACTTAAAATCTAAGCTACGTTTCATCTGATTCCGCTAAAAAAAACCATAGATACAGCTTGACCTCTTAGTAGTACTAGCCAACCTACACTACGGAGGTCATTTAAACTGGTCAGTTCATTGTAAACCACGCGGACGGAGTCGCGGGCAAAAGTGTAGTACCTATACATATATTTTCAATGGAAGATGATATGAATTATTTTCCTTTAACGCGGAATCAAATTGTAGAGCCCATAATAATTCAACACAGCGATTGAGCAGTCAAGCGTTGATATTAAATAGAACCACTTTATAATGATGTTTTAAATAATCTGCTACATTAAATTCATATTCTTCCTGTATTGGCAAATTTCAATTAAATAGCTCATTAGTGTCTTATGACAGCATATCACCGTCTCCCTCCCTAATGTGACTTTTATGACGTATTGCATCATCTAATTTACATAGCATTATTTTTATGTTGTTTCTGTTACTTATTTTTAATCATAATTCAAAACACAAAATACCTACTGTATGAAAATAAATGGATGGTAGCAAATCTACATAATCAGCATCGAATATATCGAACAAACAAACTGAAATAATAATCACAAAGAAGATCCCATCAAAACTCAATACGAGCACCTTCCTTTGAAGTACGTCCAATGTCCTTTGAAATAACTTTGAATTTCTAAATGCTTAAAGATATTAGCTTACTTATAGGTACATGTAGGCTTAACAAAGGAGCCATCTGCTGGAAAATGCCATATGGTATGACAAAAGACGCATGCGCAATTTAATAGCATCCTAGTAAAAGCAACGGCAAAGCCCTTTGAATATCATCTAAACACACAAGTATGGAAAAAAATGTACGTTGTCATTCGATAATCCTTTACGCACTAGAGATGTCACCGGCAAAGATCAGCTTTCGTCCAACGGTGGGTTTGCGTAACTCAATACGTTTACCAGATGATATTCCATCACAAACGTAAATCTTAATGAGTACGTAATAAGATCTATTATTGGTTGTTGATGAAATGTCAACCACAGACCACAAAACGAGGACAATCGAGGACAAAAAACATCAGATAATATGCCATCCCTTAATCACATGCACCGTTGCCCCCAAAAAAATATTTGGTAGTTCGAAGCATTCGTATTTATTCGTTAACAAATCTATTTTGGAACATCTATTTGTGCATTTACAACTGGCTTACAACATACTCTCGAGTAGAATTTGTTGTCAAAATGTTAAAACTTCGCCTCGGATTGTAAACGGTCGGGTGTCGTGTTCTAAATTTGTATCGTTTCAAAGAATGTTTAGGGCGCGTTCAGTAATACAATAGATCTCTGGTATGGTACTGTTAATTTCACTGAGAATGCCGTGATTTTGTGCACTTTTTAGTGTCGTTAATTCAATCTGGAACTTGGTAAAGAATTTGAATAGAGACTCGGCCATGAGAAATTTCGGAGCGCAGTAAATAGCTCCACAGAAAGACCGTCATTGTAGTGAGTTAATTTCGAGGTTCTCAAAATTAAATTTGGATGACACTTTACAATCCTTCTGATAATAAATCCCGCCAACGTTTTATCAGCGCCATTAAAATAAAAGTGTTTGCAAAATATCCTGCAGAATTTAGCACCGATCGTAAAAATTCGTCAGTTTAATGTAGTAAATATTGCTCTAATTACTCTGTTACTTTGAATGTCGACTATTTCAAACAAATGGTTCATTATCATCAATTTGCTAGTGTATCTGTATATATTTAGAATTAGAATGCCAATATAAATTACAAACCCTTCTAAAACAATGCGCAATACTGAGCAAATATTTTGCACGAATTATTTATACAAAATTAGAAATTTCAAAAGCTACCAAATATTAATTGAGTCGACTACCGACTGAACTGAAACCGCATTAAATTTACACCACACGGGTATTATCAAATTAGACTATGAATCAAAACGCCCCAAGTGTATGTTACGACCTTTATTTGCGTAGTAGTCGGCTTATGAATAGCATATTACTGAAGGCCTATCCCAAGCGAGGGTATATGGTTTAGATAACCCAGAGACGGCGGTTACCAGAACCGAGTGCCAATAATTGACTATCAAACTTGATATATAGCTTTCTCGGCGGCTTGACGGCGATAGTTGGATGAGTTATAGCCGGTCTTGGTCCTGGGGGAACGCGAGACATTTTGTTAAGTCGCGTAAAAGTCGTATTTTAGCTGCGTTGAACTAATCATAACATTTCAGTTAGGTTTATGTATGAGCTTAACATCTTTAGACGTCGTAACTTTTCGATCTGCATGTTTCATGTTAGTGACAGAAATACTATTAACTGATACTAGTGGCGTCCCTATGCTAGAATCAGTATTTAAAATTCAATATTCAGGATTCCAAATTCATATTCATTCGCTCAAAGGAGTCCTAAATCACAACACGTATTAGACTTAACATAAATTATTCAGTTGCATAACAAATGTACATCTGTAAAGCACGATCGGTACGTAACACATGTTAACACGGGTTTCGTTCATTAAATATTGAGGATGACGCTATAATTTACAATGAGTCCGCACTGCTTAAGCTTCGTGTTATGAAAATTTAATCAAAGTTCGCAGCCCCAAGTGTATCGGTACGGATACAGTTTAATGGGTTCCGTAGCGTTTCTGCGCCAGTTATTTGCATCGCCAACTTGTTTTGATCACAAAAGTTTTGTTATATTGCTATTTGATTTGAAAATACAGAGCTGTAGATCCAATTTTTTCCAAAACAATTGTAGTCGAACTGAATTTTTTGTTCAGCATTTTAAATTCTATAGTTCTGTTTTAAAATATCTGATCGTGAATATATTGGTTCATTTTTAAACGCTAAACGTAGAGCTATTGATATCTTGCAGACATGATTTCGCTTGCGAATATTTTTTTCTTTTACAATTTTTTTGCCTGTCGTCTGCCATTTACGTCTAATCGTATATGTTTTATATTTCTCTTTAAATACGCTATATTTAGAGAAACTTCAACGATACAAATGGAAATATATTTAAAATGATTTAGATCAAATGTAGGTACCTATCAGACTAAGGTCATCAAAAGTATAATGACCCAAACATTTCCAAAAGGAGTAGAAACAAAACATGCGTGTGACACATTCAGTTACCGCTGACATCTGCTTCATCATTAGAGTAAAGAGACAACCTAAAAAATGGCTCAAACACTCATTAATTTTAGTTTGTCATAGACCACTCATTTGTAAAATATACTGCCGGCTACTAATAGCTTTGTATCCGGGAACACATCAATGAAATATTAAAACTCTTTGATTTTCCTCGTTTAAGGACTCCGCAAACGTATTTATGTGTCATTTAACACCAATAACAGTTGGAGTATCATCAGTGTAACGTCAAAACCTTTTTTCATAATTTATGTGACAAACTTGTCGCGTAAAACGTCGGGTGTGGTCCAACTAATACAAGAAATTCTAAATTTGTACTAATATAACGGTCTAATAATAATAAATAAACGTTAAATTAAGATTTACGTAAGCTTTTGAAATTCTCTTGCTTTGTATACAATGTATAAAAAGGTAGTATAGGTACAAACATGAATAATAAATAAGACGCATTGTTACTAGATACAAAACAAACTTCCAAAGCTATATTATTTGATAAGGTTTTAAATTATAATTTCAATGGAATACTTTAAAGTGGCATGGACGATTTTAAGGTCGACAGCCACAAAGCCACTGGCTGGAGAAAAAAATCGAAGTTTTAAAAAATTCTACTCTCAAATCAAATTGCCAGACTTTTACTTTTTCTTCGTAATGCACCATTGCAATATTTCAATCCTATAAAAGCCGTTATAGCTGCAATTGGCTTTAAGAGATCTATGAGTCGACTAAAATTGTACTCACTCGGCTAAAAATAGAGGTTTTCTCACTAACCTTTGCGCTTCATAATCCTTCGTTGTGAACTGTACCTACTATTAATTTTCAATACATTATCATTACTCATTTAGTTAATTATAAAACTGTGTAGTTTTTAAATTCTTTGTTCAGCAAATAATAATTATAAAATTGCTAGTTTTCTGCCTTTGTTAAAAATTACATAGCGTAACTGAATATTACCTTAAAAAATGTGCAGTTCTGTGTAAGGTTAACGATACCTGTACACATTACTTAGATTTCTGCTTTTTACATTTACCTTGTTGAGGTCGGTGACTGACCCAGCGATAGGAGAATCCTATGAGAGTGAAACCTATGAAAGTCTTTATTGTTCATTGCCAAACTCCAGATACAAGTGTAACGTTGATTACTTATAACTTTTCGATATCAGACGTTGAAGATGAGTTTGTACGATAAGCATTTAAAGTACGTTTTTGGCACACTTTGATTGCTACAATCAACTTTACACTCACGTTACAATCTGTATCTGCGATCTGTATATGAAAAAAAAAGTCAATATTTGCTAAATCTGGAATTTTCTGATGGGTATTGTATAAGCGATTAAATACTAAATTGATTTTATAACCAACTCCTATAAAGAATACGTAATTTATGTACAATTTTGAATATTATTATTGGTAATTGGTTAGCATGATAATAATTAGAATAGACTTTTATTAGACTGCCTTGTCATGAGTCGCAAGTGCGACTGTTATGCATATCCTGGGTTCAATCCTCGGGTCGGGCAAAGCCTTATTGGGTTTTCCACTAGGAAATTGTCAGTAGCACAGTTTTGAGTCTGGATTTCTGCCCGGTTATTGGCAATAGGCTTGCCCGCTATGGGCCCGATATGGGACCAAAACATACCTAACTGGCGAATTGTGGGTGTACATCTCTGCCTAACCCTTCGGGGAGTTAAGGCGTGATGTTGTGTTGTCTCTCATATATTTTTTAAGCTGTCTATACTAATATTATAAAGCTGAAGAGTTTGTTTGTTTGTTTAAACGCGCTAATCTCTGGAACTACTAGTCGGAATCGAAAAAATATTTTTGTAAATGATAGCCAGATTTATGTGGAATAGTATAGGCTATTTAACATCACGTTACGACCCTTAGGAGCCGAGCAATGGGGGTGAAACCGCGGCGAACAGCTAGTTAGTAGGTTAGGAACAGCTAGTTATAGAACCGTCAAATTTTAACGCTCAATCCGCAGCGCAAACTACGATTCGAGGGTTACTGCAATTCACGAGGTAGATTAGTTTGGAGGTCGATTCTATCTACCGAGAGGGCCTGATACGTTACCCAATTAAATTATCTGTAGATTGAGTGTGAACTAGGTCTCCTGTAGGTAGCATTACACAACATAATATCCGTGAAAGTTTGCTGAACTTTGCATCTTATTGACCGCTACAAATTGAGGATATTGGCAGAGTCACGAAAAAGCAAATAGACTTGATAAATAAAATAGGTTCACAGTATAATAATATTATCAGACTAGAAGCGGCTGTAGCTAATTAGTAATCATCGTTATAATAATCATATTCCAAAGACACTGTGGCCTTTTTATATACCTACCTAGGACTACAGAGGAGAACACTAGTTTTATGCCACGAACCACAAAACATTCATGCATCAAGAACAGCCTTATTCACAAATTCAATCATTTTTAAACGCATTCAAATACTGTATGCGGTATACTACATTCGGTGATATCGGTAGATCTGCCTCCTCTAAGGTCGAATAAGCTGACATAAAAATAAGATACTGTTTGGTAAACACAAAAAAGAAACAAGTTCCTCTAATACCTGAGATTGTCAACGGCGATAAAATGGAAACGAGAATCCTTTCTTGATATCGGTGAAATACGCGTGTGTTTCGTTTTGCTAGTAGTCTTTACTTATAAGGGGTTAAAGCTATACCAATATTACTATACTATACTTATTTGAACTTTCTCAATTTGCTGATTATTCAACTCAATATTAATTACCTATTTGTCTTTTGCGTTACGTATCTAACTATACGCGTAGGAAGATTGGGAGGAAGCTTAAAGCGATGGAACGCCTAAATATCAATTTGTCAAAACGCCATTATGAATCTAGTCAACACTTCCAAAGTAAGCCGCGGGCAAAACTAGTATTTTACATAAAGTACCAAACTTTCTCTTAGGTGTTCCCAACCAAAATTATTACTGAATAATTTCAAACCTCATTATGCAGCGTTAAAAATATTTACTGCTAAAGCTGGAAACATGTTAGCACCTGGTCTACCCAATGTGTCAAGTAAAGTTCTACGCGGTCATAAATACGAAGCAAAAGTTGTATTTTCTATCGCCCGAGGTCAAATTTAATTATCATGTGTACGATGAATATTCTCATACACTTGTATATGACGCCTACAGACACATATAAATCAATGCGGTACCGCTGCCATATTTCAACAGGCAACTTAAACAATAGTTAAAATAATAGTGTCGATGCTCAAGAATAATTATTTAGGAACGTTTTAAATAAATCAATGAATAAATTAGAGGCTGCTATTATGCTTGATTTAGATGACAGCTCATCTGTTACGAACAAATTGCGTTTAGAGATTTCAGTTTTCGAGGAAGAATATTTATATTCGGTAGGTAAAGAAACTGTCCACTCTTTTCTTCATTGAGAAGCTACAGAACAAACTTAAAAAAAAAACACAGACAATTGATCCGACATGAGGTTCCTGACTGATTCCTATTAAGGTCTACGAATTAAAACCACGTTTGTTTTTACTTACTTACTTTTACTTTAACAATTATAGTAGGTACCACACTTTGGTAGACAGAAAATACTAGAAACTCAGGGGTGAGTGGTACACTGGCAATACGGGTCTTCAGGTCTTCAGGTAATGTGGCTGGAGCACTTAACTGGTGGGCAGCCTCTGGATCAAGAGGGCGCGCGTTTTTTTTTTTTTTTTTTTTTTTTTTGAAGGGCCTCTCGCAGTTGGCTTCTAACAGCCGTCACTGCTTAACCGGTCATCTGGTGAGGACTTACAAATGCCTCCAGCCAGGCTTAAAACTAAATAAAAACTACAAACTAAGCGACCACACGCTAAGGGCACCCCCTACTGGGGTACGGACCTCGGCTTAGGGCGTCGCTGGGGGAGGACAACTAGAGGGAGGGGCTACTAGCTGGAACGGATTAATATGATTTAGGGACATATTTAAATCTACAGGCTCAGCGCGGGCTGGCTCGAGCAAGGGTCGGTTAGGGGACTGAGTCATACGCGGCGGCGGACTCGGGTCATGATGGGGACGTCGCGACGGGCCTCGTCGGCGAGGTCGGAATGGCGCCGGTCTGTGTTTGTACCTACGCAGAGTGCTGGTCTCCCTGCTGCTCTCTTGCAGTAAGGTGATAGCATCATCGGGAGTATTTAAAGCATGCCTCGGGCGGCGAATTTTGCTAATCTGAGAGGGGGTGTATCGGGCGGCCGATACCACCAGAGGATTCGGGTGGTTCGGGGCAGAGTCAAAGAAGCGCTTGGAGGCGCGTTTCAAGCACTGCTGGATGGTGGGCAGTTTTAAGTCTAAGTGCAGGCGATCATTACGAACGTACCAGGGAGCTCCCGTGGCCTTTCGCATGAACCTGTTTTGAATGATTTGCATCCTATGGATTCGAGATGCCTTGACGTGTGCGAACACAGCGCCAGCATAGGTCATGATAGGGCGTATGCAAGTCACGTAAATGCGCACTTTGTACTTAAGTGCCAACTTGCTACGTGCATTAAGGATGGAGTGGAGGCGACCGAGAGCGAAGGCGGCGCGGGAGCGGACCGTCCTTATGTGCTCGATAAAGTTCAATCTCCTATCGAGGATGATGCCCAGGTATTTGGCTTGCTTATCCCAAGGGATCGGCTTGCCGAACATGGTGATCGGGGAGGGGTTATCAGGAGGAGTGCGCGGTTTGGAAAACAAAACTGCCTGGCTCTTATCGGGGTTTACTTCGATTCTCCATTTCCGAAACCAATCGCCTAGGGCGTTGACCGCGGTCTGTAGATTTCGAGCTATGCTATTGGGGCTGATGCCTGAGTAATAGATGGCCGTGTCGTCAGCAAATAAAGCCAACTGGGCCTTTCCCTTTTTGGGAATGTCGCTTGTGTACAGCGTGAACAGGAGGGGGGACAGCACGGAGCCTTGAGGGACTCCGGCTTTTATGGGATGAGGGGAGGAGAGAGCGCCTCCCTCGATGCGATAGCGGAAGGTGCGATTCGACAAAAAGTCTCGGATGATGTGCACAAGACGATCTGGCACTCCGAGTTCGTACAGCTTGTACAATAAGCCGTTGTGCCAGACTTTGTCGAAGGCTTTTGCCACATCGAAAAATACTATGCCCGTCATCGTTCCATATGTGAAGCCGTGGCTTACATGTTCAACAATACGGTGGACTTGATGAATACAAGAGTGTCTGGGTCGAAACCCAAACTGCTCGTCAGGAAGGAGACTCTTGGATTCTACGTAATCCTTGAGTCTTTTGTAAATTAGCCTCTCGTAGATCTTCCCGAAAACCTTGAGGAGGCTAATGGGGCGATAGCTAGAGGGTTCGGATTTGGGCTTACCGGGTTTATGGATGCCTATAACTATGGCGTCTTTCCACGCTTGTGGAAATATATTATTGCTTAATGCACCATTGAAGATGGCGGTCATTAGCAGTATGAGGTGGGCGGGGAATAATTTAATCACTTTGTTGGTGATGCCGTCGGAGCCAGGGGCTTTTTTGGGGTTAAGCCCCTTAATGAGATCTTGCACTTCATCAGGGGTGATGGGGGGCAAGGGATTATCGGGGTCGTCTACGGGAGGGAGCGTAGCTCTACGTTCGACTTCAGCGTCTACCCGGGAAAGGTGGGCTTGGTCTACTGGTAGCGTACTAGGCGTGCATTGGGCTTCAAGACTGTCGGCTAGGCATTCAGCTTTGTCTTCGTCGTCGAAGGCGATCGACTTATCGGGACGTACTAGGGGGGGCATGGAGGTCACCTGTTCGGATTTTAATTTCCTCTGCAAGTGCCAAAAAGCCTGATGGGTCGGTTCGAGTTCGCTCAACATCTTGTCCCAGCGGGCTCCCCGCACTTCAGATATGCGTTTCTTTACAGATCTCTGTAAATAGCGCATATGAGCACGGTTCGCTTCACAGGGAAAAGCGTCATACGCACGGATGGCCGCGTTCTTCTCGGTCAGCAGAGCACGCACATCATCGGGCAGTCTCCAGCGATGGTCGTCCATCGCTGGAACCTGCCTCGAAGAGTCGTCCAAGATGGACTGTACGTGACTGCCGATCGAGAAGGCCGCCGCCTGCGTTTCGTCGACTGTGTTAATAGCGTCGGGGATAGAGTCCAAGTGTACGGACCGGGTGGATTTTAAGCCTTCGCTCAAATTCCCCCAGTCCGTAACGGTCTTGGTAAGATCGGGATCTCTAGGACCCGTGAGAGGGCCTAGTACCATGACAACTGGTCTATGGTCCGAATCGAGCTCTTGTAGCGTCTCAATAGAGCGCAAACCGAGGTTCACGTTCTTAAGAAGCGCTATGTCGAGGACGTCAGGACGGTGGTCTGGGTTGGGAGGGAAATGAGTGGGATTCATCGGAGCGATGATGTCGAAGTGGAGTTGGCCACACATAAGGTGTAAGAGCTTGCCTCTCGTGTTATTCGAGTGGCTATTCCAGGCGATATGTTTGGCGTTAAAGTCGCCCGCTATGATAACGGAGCTACTCAAGCCAAGAAGTGTTTCAAGATCTTTTTTAAGATCGTTGTTATCGGAGGAAGAGGGAGGGAGGTAGGCCGATACTAAAGTGATCGGTTGATGTCCTGTCATGCCTAGTCGACAGATTGAGACCTCTAACTGCAAAAGAGGTGGGGGATCCATAGGTATGCAGTACAGTGACCTTTTGTGGTAGATGAGGGTTCCGCCCTTGTGGCAGCGAATCCTGTCATTGCGTACAACTTGGTAGTTGGCAATTGACGGGTTACGCGTGCTGGGCTTTAGGAAGGTCTCCTGTACGAGGAATATGTCAATTTGATGGTCGCGGAGGAAGGTGGCGATCTCATCGCGTTGATTTCTAATACCGTTGGCATTAAAGAAGCCTAAATTAAGGGATCGGGGTTTGACTCTGCACCTTTCTTTTGTACTATCCATACTAAGGGTTAAATCTGAGGTTTTGCAGGGCGGCTATGACGTCCTGGTAGCTTTCCCAAGAGGGCGCGCGGCCACCACGTACCGCTTATATAGCGATAGGCTCCGCCCATCGGCTGCAGCGACGATCACCGTCACAACACCGATCTGAATAGCTTATACTTTGAAACACACTAAAAACAACAAAAAACCTGCTTCCAAAATGATATAATTTTGATACAATTTGCTCCTAAAACGAATCTGAATTCAATTGTAGCTACAACTGTATAAGTGGACCGATAGCGCGAATACTACCAATTGTTGCTGTAAATATTTCATCGAATTGAGAATGTTCGGATTCAAGTACATAATGTACCTAACAAGGTTAGGTATATCAAATATCTTTTGATACGTAGAAATTATATTTAAAATGAAAGCTGAAGTAATTAAGGTAATTAGGCAGACAACCTAGCTCACTGTCGTCCTAGATCTTTTGTGATAATCAAGATGTTAGATCCTCTTTTGAGTAGTTCTAATCAAAATTATTATAGGTACCTACTGGCACGAGACCTGAGCACAAACGTCACCTGCGTAATAGGTGATTTTTCGGTCTCTTTGGCTGAATGAAGAAGGCGTGGGGCGCCGAGGCTGCACGCGATTAGTTTGTCAGTTGATGCTCGTCGTCTACTGGACTATTCTTTATTGTGTATTGTCAACTGTCTATTGGGCCAAAAATGTACAAGGGTGATCTGTGCTCACGACTCACGCAGGTACTTATAACATTTCTAATTCTGAAGGAGTAGGCAGGATCATCGCACTCCTCGCATCACTAAGGTATTTTGTCTATTGAGCATAGTTTTATTCGCTTTAAGACTTATAGGTCCTTTACCTACTTCAAATTTTTCCACTGAAAATTTCCTAACACAAAACTCAATAACGGGGTGGCAAGCAGGCTTACGGCTCGTGTGATAGGAAGCGGTTACTGTAGCCTATGAAACGCTTGCAACACCGAGAAACACGTGCGCGGTACCGCACTTTAAAATAAGGATTTGTTGTGCCAATAGCTTAGGAGACAAGCAGGCCTCCCGTTGTCAACATAGCTCATTCTCAGGAGTTCTGGCGACCTTTCGCACCAAAAGGACTTTTTTTGCTTAACCTGAAAATGGAAATAAGGTTTACTCCCGACTAGGATATTACAGCACGGTTCAGAAAATCTTTGACAGTAAAGGAAACAATAAGAGATAAAATTGTTTTTAATATCGGTTATACCAATGTACTATGTCGTTAGTCAGAACTTAGTAATTCTATAACTGAATTGGGGCGATCAGAGCCAGTCATTTACGAGTCGCCGGATCACGCCTCGGTGGATAGCAGCGCTTAGCTATTGGCTCAGGAACATTTTACGACTCTTTTTATTTAGACGTGATTCTATTACATATTAGCAGTAATAAAACTAAAGATTATTATTGCTTTCCAGATAAATTGAAGCCTTTTTCTCTATACCTAAGTACCAGCCATAACATTAGTTCAATAATCACTTTTGTATGAAAGCATAAGATATAAATAAATGCTTGCTTTTAGGTATATAGACTTTTCTAGCAAGAATTTATTTTTTCAATGTGGTTACTTGTGATTTCATGTGTACATTACATCAACTAAAAGACGAGTAACTCGTAAAACAGTTTCTAGTAAACACTCACCTATCATCATAAATTACTGCTAGACAAAGCGGAGAATTCTACTAAAGAATTCAAAGGGATGGCTCTTTAATTCATCGAGTGTAGCATCCAATAAAAAATAAAATTACCGAAGTTTTGTTTTAAGAGACCCACAAAAAGAGCTAGCGACGGCTTTAACTTTTTTATTTCTCCAGTAAGGCATGGTAATTAAGAGGAGGTCTGCTAGTTCCAACGTAGTGGCTCCTAAACGTAGTCCCGACTGACATTAAAGCAGAGGGAATAGTGCTGTGATCCAGAGATATAGAGAACTCCTAGAAATGTTTAGGAGCTAATTGCTTGGGGTTAACGAACTCGAGCGCACATAGCGTGAAAAGTTTTTATATTTGGAACGACTGCTTCGCACGTGTTTATGTTGCCAGTGTATAATTTCGCGTAATAAGTAGGTAAGTTTTTGTATCGACTTGTTAGATGGTTTGTATGCAGTGATTGAGATGTTTAGATTAACACGAACGTTGGAAGACGGAACAATTAAATATCCATTATAAGTAAATTGATGTTAGACTATTCTGATGGTAGACGAGAGTTTGTATTTTATTTTAAAACTAGCTGTTCCCCGCGGTTTCACCACCGTTGGTCAGCTTCAAAGGTTCGCAGCATGATGTTAAGTTCGAATCCGACCGGTAGTTCCAGAGATTAGCGCGTTCAAACAAACAAACAAACACTTCAGCTTTAAAATATTAGTAGGTATATAATGTATAGATCATGAGCTATAATTTCACTAGTGACTAGTCTATATTTTTACAACAAAAATAATGGAGGACTAAAGGAGTAAGTAGGTACCAAACTACCGAGAACCTTTGGCTAACCTTTAGAAAAAAAATCTTTTTAAAATTAAAATACGTGGCAAAAACCTTAATTACCTACAAAGACTTCAAAAACCAAACCTCATTTCATTTTACCACCATATCAAGCATAAGCTTCACAAGATAAAAACTATAATAACAAAAGAGAAAACTTTATTTATTTTTATTCAAAAGGCTTACAATAAAGTGGGTTGATTCGAAGATCGTATCCAGTAAGTTTGCATCAACGGTTTTATCCTCCGGGACTCCAACCGTATAAGGATTAGGAATTCGTGCGGATTTGCTTAAAGGGGAAGGCGGGGAAAATTGAGAATTGTTTTCTCTACCACACAGTGAGCAAAGCTCGAGACTCGAGACCGAAATGTTGGAGACGCGCGAACATTTAGTGTAATTATATTACTCTTTTAGTTTAATCTACCCTTTTGTGCATTATTTGTAAAGTGTACATTATGTGTGTAGTTTACTTACATTAAAATGTAAATCAAACCAAATGTTTTTACTGTGGGCATAGGTTATACAGACAGATGTTAATATATATTATAGGTCTATTATGTCCTGACTAGTAGGCATACAATATTATTGTTATAACTAGAGATCGGATAATCGGATGCATATTTACCTACACTTCACTTTTTCCCACAATAATATGGCCATTGCCTCTGAATAAATTTGTTGTTTATCTTAAAAAGTTTAAAAAAACATTTCGTCTCAGTAATAATATTATCATATTAACAGTTGGAGTTGTACGTAAAAGTATATAATATAGGCGTGGACAATTTTGTCTGACTTGATGCAAACATTACCAACATACATTCCTAACACATTGAAATCGTTCTAACACATTAATGAAATACTATCAAATTAATAAAATAATCAGTAAGTATGTATTATTAAAAAAAAAAAAATAAGAAAGGTATGTCCACATTATTTTTTCTGGTAAATATGCATCCGATTATCCGATCTGTAGTTATAAAACATAGGTACAATCAGGTACATAGGTACCTAAATACTGCGTGTATATTTATTTAGTTGTTTAGACACTTTATAAGAACTGATTGTCGCCTAGTGGTCAATATTCGACCGCAATTCATAAAATTTTTGAACGCTGTTGAGGATCTTTTGGCTTTCTGCACTTCTTTCCTATAATAAAAATGGTAATCCAAATTTCGCAATCCATAAACTGTTCTCTTCACGTAGGTAGGTAATAAATTTTGAAATCCCTTATAGGCTACCTATACCCTATAGTAAATAACAAAAAGCTCTAAAAATAAAATATTTTGATAACAACAATTATTATTCTGAAACACATTTTCACGAGTCACAAAAAATATTTTCAAACTGTCATAACTTGGTACAATTAAACAACCTTGTACTACAGCATCAAATCTAACTCAAAACAGCCCACTCCAAATTATAAAAACCTTTAATCGTACGAGCATCCCAATCCTTAAAACCCATTTTCAAATTTGTTTATTTCACGAACTGATAATTAAGAGGATTTTAGATCCTCGTTGCAAATTGACTCTCATTTTTAACAAGCTTCTCGTATTTCGACGTTAATTAAGTCTGGTTTTCCGACTTTATTGGGTATGTGATACGTGTAGCTTCCATACTTGGCCCTAATGTGATTTACTATAATAACAAACATTTTATTGGGGCATTACATGCGCCGTGAAATGTAACCTTTGGTCGTAAAAAGGATCTGTCGGGAAGAATGGCGTGAGATCTGTTGGTGTTAGGGAAATGGTTCCTTAATTAGCTCTTGCAGCCATTAAAAGAACGTTAAATGGGAATAGGATTGAACAATAACCCACAAGAAACATACTAAATGGATTATGTTTTGTTTTACCTTTCCTCATAATATTAACGTTGACTTTGTAGGTACTACAACCAAATAAGTCAAGATAATAATTTAAGATACTTACAGAATACCACAGTCAAATAACGCTACGCTTTGGTAGTCTTGTGTTTCTCTGATGGGTAAGGTCGCTAGAGCTCCTGAAAGTGCATTGTGTTGACGACGGCAGACCTGCTTGCTCCATAAGCTGTTGGCACAACAAATCCTCATTTTAAAAAGTCGGCAATGCGCCTGTCACACTCGGTGCTACAAGCGTTTCATAGGCTAAGGAAACCCCACACACGCTGGTTGCCATCATCGTCGTAAAAGAAATCGCTTAAATCCGAAAATTTTACTTTTATTCACGAAATATCTAGAAAATCAATAAGATCCTACCTACCTATCAGTGGCGAAGGGTCCCTACAATACGATTCCTACCGGCTTCCCTTTTAAAAATAACACAGGCAGTATTGGCTTCTTTTATTAATTAGCTTTTCGTGGCCAGGTAAGCATTTGTAGCTCCGACTTACCTTTTACAAAAACAGACCCTTCGCCACTGCTACCTATTAATGGTTAAACTACAAGTATTAAGTAACCTTGTAACAAATTTTCTTACATTTTAGCTATCTAATGCTCTATGCAAGTATACTTCAGACATGACTAATCTAAATAACAAATGAGGATTGATTCAGATGAGCTACTTGAGATTAACAGCCCATGAGTCACAAGTGTATAAACTGTCATTTAAGTATTACCACTGGTTAATTCGGTATTCAAGCACCCATAAAAGTAGTTCACGCGTAATTGACACCTACTGCGGCTTAAGTGCCCTCAAGTACTTCTAATAACATAAGTAGTTCATTTTCAAGACGTAAGAGAAAGTTGAATCTACATAAAATACCGTCACCTAACCATAAACACTAAGTTACAACTCAGCACTAAAGGTTTTTTGCAATTTTTTTGAATGAAAAATCTGCATTTGTTCCAATATCCAATTAATTTTCTTAATAAAATCGAAGAATACAATATGTAATATTTATATTATCTGATCCTAAAATACCTCCAGATCATAGAAACAAGGAGATGTGTCATCATAGCAAATTAGTAGGTACAGGAACTTCTGACGCTACTTTTAAAGCAGTGTGCGTCACAACTACAAAGGCTCCTTCGTAAATATAGAGATCTCTCACACATCAAAAATGCCGCACACCCTTAATCTAATACTTATATTTTGTCACTCGTCACTCACACTAAACTAAAACACTGATAAAAATCATCAATCGCGTTCGATTCGATTGTAAGTAAAATACTTACTATATCCAAATTTACTCGAAAAGATGTATAAATCAACTGTTGCCTGCAGTGAACCACTTCATGTACCCACACATTATTATGTATTCTATATTCTTCAGAGTCATGTTCACTCGTCATATGCGCACGTAGATCTACGCGAGACACAATGTTATTTTATTGTGTCTGGAATTGCGGCATACGAAAGGTTAAACTCTGTGTGCTCTCAATTACGTCGAAATGTTGTACGTCCGTCAACATTTCGACGTAATTGAGAGCACACCAATAAAGAAACACATGCTTATGAAAAGTTATATTAGTTTGATTTTATTAATAGGCCCTACAACGTTAACGATTATATGTAGTACACCCTATAAACCTCTGATATGACTGAATAAGAATACCTACTAGGAAAATCGTATGAGACTATCTATATCTAATATATAATTATATTACAGTGTGACGGAGTCATCCTTCTTTCATCATTTAGTGCTGGCAATCTTCCATTGCTGGCCACTTCATTCATCCCATTCTTCTAAATTCGGTTTAGATTTTAACTTTAAATTTCAAAATTAGAACATCTCATATTTTTTTGCATTGTTTCGTCATTCTTTGTCGGGTCTCCAACGACATCACTGGTGACCGCTGAACCGCTGTACTGTTATTATTTATTACCTACTACCTATTTATCAAGTGTGCAAAGCTATAAGCAAATAGTATCTTTTTGTAACAGTTATTTTTATACCTCTGTGTAACGTTATAAAGTGCAAATATACAACCTACGTCTCGCAATACACCTCTCCAACCATCCAGCTGCTGTTTTATTACCTACATCGAGATTTGTGTCTGTAGAGGCTCCCTCCGATAGCTAGCCGAGGCTGAGAGGACGGAGGAGGGAGGCACTCTGCGACAACAGTGCTGTGACGCCCGTGACTGACTTTCTTACTGAAAGACAACGCACAGCCTACACCGGTAAACTTAGAGATTTTGATTTGGAGGAAATATTTGTTGAGTACCGTAGAGATGCACTATGAAGGGATTTTTAAAGTACCATCCATAAAGGATTGAAAAGGAGTGGTAAAGTTTAAATGAAGGAAATAACCTGTAACCACATTGTGTTGGTTATCGAATCCATACGGACGGAGACACAGGCACAGCTATATGTATAAAGAAAACATAAAAGAAAAACAATAGCCTATCTTCTTGACCGAAAAGTATGCTAATCATATCTCTAGTGCTATTTGACATAATAAATGAATTCTGTTTTATTATTGCCGCGTACCTACCTACTGCAGTTTCAAAATAGCGCACCACTTATCCTACAAAATCTGCAACCAATCTCTGTACTGTCAGGTTACAGGAGCAACATACCATGTCTAATTAACTTCCTTTTATTTTAGCAGTTCAGATCAGTCGCGCGACTAATGGCGTATATTTGTGGCTTACATTCACCGATTTATTGAGGCTAGGTTTAGTAATGGATGTAAACCAGGTATTTATTGGTTTGTGTCCATTGTAGAAGATTATGCTTTTTTGGTTAGATATTTATCAGTGGAAGATGTTTTTGAGTCATTTATTCAGTGGGAAAATGTAAAGGGCACTGGCAGACGCCCATAGAACGCTGGGCCTCAGATTGTGTAAGTCGGTACAGATATGAAATTAGTTTGGTGTGATCGAGTATTTCAAGAGTATTTAAATTCATTTTTTATTTGTTTTTGTACGTAATTGGGTTAAAGAGAAATATTCTTATTTCTGACAGTGAGGTTAAGTATGGTGTGAATGATCCAGTGAAGTACAGCCCGACTAATGAGTTCTCAATTCAAAGGTTTTAGTTGCTGTCACCATGATATTCTGTGGAAGCACGCGCCAGCCAGCATGCACCCGCTTTTGTTTTAGTGGTTTTTTCAAAATGTCAATAGCATAATCATTTTATTCCTTATTTATTTCGATTTTTGATTCCATTAATTTAATTATAATTAATCTCTAAGATAAATTAGGCAAAGAACAATTAAAATATATTTTTATTTTTGGTTAAGCTTTTATTACTGTACCATATCAAGCCTAAAACTGCCGACGTCCTTTACAGACGATGTCCATTACGAAGGAGAACTATAGACATTTCACATTGACATTAACATTTCCCTTCGACGCTATGGCTCCCCTGATTGTAACAATATCTAAGATCTAAACCGTTCTATATTTCTTTAAGATAAGTATTAATGTAATGCCTAGAACACTAAAAAGTGGTGGAATAAAACTTCCAACACCGTTAAAAACGTTGTAACATATTGACATTCAGGGGAGCCAACGTAGCGACGCCGCGTCGAAGGGAATAATGTATGTGAAACGCTCTATACGAAAGGGGTTCGTTAAAAATGCCTTCAAAAGTATAGATACTTAAACGTATCCACGCCTTGCTGGACGTAGAGACGTTTAAGTATCGACCCTGGGCAGTAGTCCCGTTGCTACCTTGCTATATCTCTCTTTTCCTAGTTTTTGACCCACATGATAGTAAGGCCATCATTTCTCGTTTTCTCTCTTCACTTCGTCTTCAGTGACTTCGCATTCTATGAGTTCTTTTTTGAGTGATCAATAAAGACCTCATATCATAGAATACCTACGAACTTACGAAGTCTCTCAAATGGATGAACGTGAGTCCGTCTTTCCTATAATTTTTGACTCTCAATGTGCTTTTGTAAGGTCAAATTAAAATAAATGTTTTCATGGTGAAAACAAACTCCAGAAGCCAGATGACACACTTCTAAACAAAACGATAATATTGTAAACAAAACACAAACAACTTTCAGCTTTACAACTTTTACTAAAACTCGAAACAAACGAACTCGAACGACACGAAAACGAACCTTTATTTATGATATTGTTGATAGTAAACAAATAAAAGACGAAAGTGAAAAGAATCTGCATACAGGAAATCCCTAAAACCGAAGGCCATCCGAAACAATTCAATTCAAAGTTATTTTTTTCTGTACTGTTTGTAACTTTAATGGCGTGAGTTTAGAATTGAATCGAAGGATGTGTTCTGGTTCTGGCTGAATTGTTGATTGTTACGATACTGTGACGTCATTTATTTTGGATGTAGAAATCTTTGCTTTGTAAGATTACGTAGGTAGTTGAGTATGAACTCGGTGAGTGTAAATTATTCACTTTTTTATACTGAACTTATCTACGTACAAAATGTTTCTCTTCGTCAATGTATCAAGACAAAAATTACAAGTATTTCATAGCAACCGTAGGACATAAGCATGAAGTTTTTGAAACTTGCGATATTATTTTATCGTTTTATTTTGTAAGTGATCCATAAGCCATCGATAACAACTCTCACTTACATAATGGTTGTTAAAATATAAAAGCGATCCGCTTTCGCTTTCATCCTTGGGTAAATTAGTTTTCAAGGGAACCGAGGTCTTACTATCGCATTTTATTCTGCCAAAGGATCGGTAATAAACGAAAGTTTGGACTCCGATATTAATATTTATTACATCCAATGTTATACGAAACACTTTCTTTGTCAGGTTATAAATAGTCTTTATTTTATGCCGGCCGCCCGTCAAACAATATAACTAAAAAAGGCGGGAGTTTTACGATCCGTGCTAGTCTGGTCAGGCGCCGCATTCGACCGTTTACGGATAACATTATCGGTAGTAACCAAAGTTTGTTTGCTCCAGCGCACGTTAAAAGGCTCCGCTGTAAATATTAATTTCCTAATTAATAACAGCTGTGTCGCTACTACATAATTTTATGGCCATTTAAAATAGGTAACAGTCTTCATAACGTGGGGTGGGCGTTTGGAAACCACGTTCATGTAATTTCCATCACCATTTACGCCGTTTTATTGACCGAATATTTTTACTATGCCTCAAATTATAATAAAATATGACTTTTTGTAAAGTTAAAAGCAATTTAGAGCACAAAATGCTTACAAAAATCATTTTTTTCCGAACCTCTAATGGGAGGACATTATCCGAAAACCGTTTTTGTGCGAATACGAGTGAAATTTACTGGGGAAATTTTAGGAAAGCGCACAAGGACTTATCTTTATGTACATTTTTATGTATTTTTCAACAAAATGTTATCGGCCAACAGTTAACCGAGGCCTTTAATGTGACGGTCTTTTTCTGCGTTATCGCCAAAAGTATATAAAGTAATTTCGAAGAATTATGAAAGCGTTCGCGGTCGTCGGTTTTAGGAAAGAAAAATAAACAAAAAAGTTTGACGAGAATACCGTACACATTACTAGATTTATTGCGGCATTATTTCGACGAAGTTTACGAGTTATGTAATCTCAACAGAGGAATTTGTGACGACGCTTGGATGACAAAACTTTCGCGATCTAAAAATTTCCTGTAAACATACCTACTAACACGGGTCGCATACGAAGTGAAAAGTTGGTCAAACAAACCTATATCCCGTAAAAATATAGGCTTACCTACTTTATCTAAACAAATGGCGTCGCGTTTTTCACAAAAATCGTTTAGGCAATTTGTTTAAATTACTTTCCTATGCTAATCTGCGCCGTGTTGCGAATATATTCCCAAAGAAAAAAGAAACGGTATGAAGGCGTTCGAGATCGTCGAATCTTTGCCTCAAATGATGCATGTTGTGGAAGCCGGATCTCTTATAGAAAAACAAGATACTGCAAGCTATTACACGCTTTACATCGTAAATAATCGTCTTAGCTCGGTAAATAAAATAAGTGTGTAAGCTTGGGCCGTGCTGCTATCTGATGAGAACGGGACGCAGCAAAAGACGAGGAAAATGGTGTTTAAAAGGCGCGATAGGGAACAAGCTCGGAGGAGCATAAGTTTTGCGGCGTGTCAAAAGATAATGAGTTCGGATACAGTATATAAGAAAGATGTTGCGTACGCCTTTGTAAGGAGACATTATTTTCTTATCTCAGGAATAGCTAAGTCTCCGTATATTTTAACGCACCTAGGAAGGACGTAAGGATTCGTAATTTATATACGCGCGGTACATAGTTTAAAACCAAAGATTTATCTTCTGTTACTTCGGTAGATAACGGCTTGGAGTTGTTAAAGGTCAAATACGGATTGGATTATAAAGTGCTCGAATAGAGATTGAGTTTCCGAAGTTTGTATAAGACCCTTGATTACCTGGGGCTTTTCGTTGTAAGATTCTGTTAATAAACGTGAATTGCTAATAATTTAAATGTTCGAATAGTCGATGTTTTGTGAGACATTTCATCTGAAATTCGTTGATTAAAATAAACTTATTCTATAATATAAAAAAGATAGGTATTCAATGTATTTATATATAATTGTTGAAGTAGATACATGTAGTTATCTACATGCTCCTACTTAAATAATTAAGTAGGTATATATAAATACCGGATATGTAGAGGAAGTCAAAAATTGCGGTACACATTTTTGACTTCCTCAGTCTAAAAGCTGAAGTATAATAATTACATTTTCAATTCTTCTAGTTATCACAACTCTTTTGCATCTCGCAAATAAAACCCAACTCAATCAACAAATAAATAAAAAAATATCGACATTTGAAAAATTGCAAAAATCGCAATCCATCAATGCCAGTTTACGTGTTGTAAAACGTTTTCAATTAAAGTGTAATGATCAAAACATACTTGTTCTCTTGATGAAATGTGAACACCCACGGCAGATCATACATACTGTTATACACACGATTACGTACAAGATTCATGCGTGTGTGTATGAAACGCGTTGGCGGACAGGTAAATAAACTTAATAATTTGTATGATTGGCCCATCGGTGTTACAAGCTAGCTCAGTGGGCAAATTTAGTTTGCTTTGCCTCTGCAACTGTTGAAATAGGCGAACTCAAAGCTGAGACGTATAGATTGCGGTATCAAATGGAGATGAATAACTTAAGATTATAATAAAAGTAATGTAATAAAGTTTATCTAAGATTTATTGGACCTATGTCTAATAAAATACTATGTCTCTTTGCGGGCAATGCAATGTAAACTTAATTCACACACAAGATTTCAAACCAATCGAAAAAAAATCGAAAAAAGGTTACTCCCAATTTAAGCCATTGACACAGATGCAAATATGAATTTTATCGGAAGGATTCTAGTTTCTTTTACAATTGACAATACAAATGAGCTGTGCCTCATGGTTTCACCCCGTTGCTCGGGCTCTTGTTGGTTACAACGTGATGTTTAAATAGCATTCTGATAAATCTGGCTATCTATACAAAAATATATTTTCGAATTTGAGTGGTAGTTCCAGAGGTAAGCGCGTTCAAACAAAAAAACTCTTAAATTTAGTTCAAAACGCTAAGGTAGGAAAACGTATTTCACAACTTTACCAAGTTATTATTAGAAAAAAAAACAGAATTCATGAGTTTTTAATTATCTAAGTCTGTCCCACAAATTGAGCAGTTTAGAAAATTTCGTTCCATTTTTCATTAAACTTAACTAGACCTATTCAATCAAATAATCTGCTGACGTGCTACTCAATAAACAGTGAGGATGCGGCCATTAGCAAGAGGGACACCACCCCACTGGTCCTATTATGTCGCAACTTCGCAAGACGAAAACCTAAGTCAAGATTAGAAACCGTCTGCGTGAACCCTAACAAGCATTGTAACTAGTGACATGAATACATAAGTCATTTAGATGTCACACTGTACGACCTTGTAGGGATGCCCTAATCTTCCAAAAATCGAATATAGCTAAGTAATCGAGCACTAAAGATCCGAATATACCTACGTCCATTATTTTAATTGGAATTTGTGTGGTGTGAGTTGGAATACCGCTTGGCGCTGTCTTATCGATATTAACAAACGCTATGAGAGTACCGAGATATTATCTGAGATACTTCCTGCTCAGCAATCTAAAAAACATGTTCGAAATTAGATTAGCTTATAAACTAATCGAATACGAAAGAATGAATAAATGGATTATGATATTATTATTCGATAATTTAGAAGGCAGTAACATTTAAGTTTTTATAGCTATGTGTGTCATTAATAAGGTTATCATTATTTCCGCTGTATGAATCTCAAATAGAAAGTCCACATAGACTCGTATGTGTAGTAACTGACAGTCCATAAAAGCTTAACGGTTTTTACAAAGACATTTCACAAAGAATTTTCACACCTTGACCATACGAAAGAGCAAATAAAATTCAATTGTATTGACAAACAACCGCGCAAACAACGGCAGAGACAATAGAGAGGCACTAAATCTTAATTTACTTTTTCCAATCTGAAGACAAAATAAACGTATCCATCCACTACGTACAAGATGAATCACAAGAGCAAACAAATCCAAGTACGTTAAAGCAGTTTGCGCTAGAAAACGAACGCGATCTAATCTCAGATCTGGCGATTGAGGGAACGGACTTGGCAATGCATCACCTGGCTTCCGTTGTGCAACGATCTTGATTCTTCCAAATGTACCTCCCACGTACACGCGTGAGTGATGTTGCCATTCACAAAAGACCTGCTCCGTCCTCCCATGCCTTTGTAAAGCCTTCCCAAATGTGGGTTTGTCAATGGATAACAGAAGGTCCGCTTATACTGGTAGCAACACGTCCTCTGTCGGGATGCTTGACGTTATACTGATAAGATGGACCGTTGTCCGTTTAACACCTATTTCGGCTACTGGACGCGCCTAGATTCCTATTGTTTTATATTTTCACATTGTCTTATCAGGTATTTTTATGAAGTTACTTTCATTGTTTATTGCCTTCATTGTGTATTTTATGCACAATAAAACGTTTATTGTACGCTCCTTGTCGGGTGCTTACGAAAGTTCGTAAAACATTGATCATTTTGTATCGTCGGATATTGGTATTCAACAGATTTATATTCATCACGGTGTCCTTTATTACTGTCCTTTTAAAATAATACCCATAAGAATAAAATATTACGTTATTATTGAAATAAAAAATATCCAACTGCATGCAGGTTATCTATGCATAATGCGTGGGCGCATGGATCATCCACCGCTGGATGGATTGAATGAATAAAAACGAAGATAGATCTTTTGCTTACGAGTGTAACGATACCATGTAGTTTTCTAGCCATTGACCCCTGATTTATGCCACAATAAGTACAAAGCAAAAACCACCAGATAGGAAAGGAATTGAAGTACCAACATTTTCTTTTACAAGATAAAACACAGATTGGCAATGGAATTACAAGTAACCAATATTATGTTATTCCATAAAAAAGAACACGTCATCTCCACTCACTCGGAATAAAAGAAAACATTAAACCTAATACATCCGAACAGCTCCGACACAAAAAGAAATCCTATCATATCAAAACAAACATAAAACACCTATGTAAAAGAGTCCTTTACATATCCCGGCTATCAATACCGTTCGAGTCCCAAATACCTTCGCATAAGAAGATAATAGATAATTTAGATAACAAGAAAAAGCTATTCGACGGGCGCTACTACCAAATAAATGTTGAATAATACTCACATATTCAATGTACTCACAGTTATTTTCGAGGAGAAAGAGTTTCGATTAGAATAGAGTGTGCTGGATACAACTTTATGTTTCCGCTATAGACATGAAGGTTTCAACATTACCGTTGCCAATTTACCCGCCAACTCGACCGATATTAAAGTACACCATTTGGCAAGTACCATAGACGCTCAAAATATTGAGTGATGTGTAACTGAATATAAAGTTTGCCATTTTGTCAACACTAGTGTTGCTACCGGATTTGGCAAGGGAAATAAGATTTTGAATTCCGGTAATATTTTGTTTACGAAAAGGCCTCAGAGTTCCAATTGAATTTAAAGTATGGGGTTTCTTTTCGACAAGGGTAAAGTTAGTTCTGATACAATACGAATTGTTTTTGGTACTTATTTGAGTTCATCGGTTTCTTTTAGTAGTTCTTTTATTTCGATGGCAAAAAGGGGAATTTAAATAAGGCCTTTTATTAAAAGACTTCTTTCTCAAAGTGCTGAGGCACTAAATCAAAACCATAGTTACCATGAAACAACACAAAGATACTGTATTTATAAAAACAGAAAAAAAAATGATTGTGGAATTGTAGATATAAAAGATTAAAGCACAGCATCGATAATTATGCACCACTCAACGTCGCAAACGCCGGGATAAGAGCCAATAATGAAGTGCTACTTAAATACTGAAGCACAAAGTCGGGATAAGTGAGATAAATACTGCTGAAAAAATCTCATTTTCTCCAACGTTTGTGCGATATTGCTGTAAGTAACTGTCAATACTCAGCAAATCGTGAATAGGAGAATACGCATAAAATAATACTGTCTATCTTCATCGGTAAACAATATTTTACGTAAATGGCAGACGTATTCGTATTAACGATATATTGTGAAGGTAGCTCTACAAAACTCTCGCTTGGTCGAGCAACGTGAGAGGCATATTTACATTTTTTTTCTCAATTCATTGCCCGACATGTTTGGTGGATGGATGAGCCCCGCCGACATTTTGTGACATTAGGCTCCATTGATTTTGAATGTGTCGTACCCCGACCAACCCGCTCTTTTAAATAGATAAGCAAATGAATTGGAAGACCTTTGTGTTGGTTATAAACGTATTTAACGTTGTGATATAAAAAGTAAAATGTTTGGAGCTCGTATAATTTTAACATAATGTTCGAGTGTTTGGGGCTGACTGAATTTTGATAGAGTCTAAATAATGTGTACTGTCAGGTGTAGGTGAGTGGATAAAAAATAAAGAGCTTTTATATGAGCATTGTATAGGGTTATAAATAACAGTAAATAATTAAGTACCTCGTGTCTAGTTTGAGTTTCAAATAAACTTGAAGTATGAATAGTCTAGTGTCACCCTTTGTGATATGTATTTGCAAACAAAGCAACACGTAATTACATACCTAGATGATGCAATTTTTTACCGTTATCAAATGAGCGTCGCCTTATTATAAGACGTCTACAACTAATAAATGGATCCAACGTTACTAATTAAACACGTCTTAATTTTGGCTCCGTGCACCTAATTTTGAAAGGGATTGTAAAATATTTTTGGCAATTAAGCCTCCGGTATTATTAAAGAAGTCCGTGGAGTGAAAAATTAATTAAAATTTAAGCTTTTCAGTTCTCCCTACGCGTCAGTCGCAGAATAAAGGGCTGCAAGCACACATTTCAGTGAGCAACTAAAGATCAACCGTGTTAGATAATTTGAATGGGCTTATGCGGTATGAGCGGATTTAAATTTAATTTTTGTTCAGGTGTAATCAATTTGATGGGTTTTACTCCACCGCATATGTATCAAAATATGGCGTACACCTACCTCATGTTTCTAATAAACTTTTTTAATCTGTCAGACTTTTTGTGTCACATTATTAGCATATTTTATTAAATTCCTGCTCCATAGGTATAGAAAACTACTTTCTTATTTCCAAAGTTATTAGTTTATTACTATATATTAATATTTATGAAAGTTTAGTTTGTTAAATAAAATTAAGGCACCTAATAATAAAGAACGTAAAATATTTTATATAGAACAGCTGAAACACAAAACTAATTTTATCCATTCCAGTTATGATGTAAGAAAACATCTCGAAAGAAATAACTATACCTGAGAAGATATTAAATTACCCCTAGCATGTAAGGCAAGGTAGCAAACCCCAGTGATGCATTTTTCAAAGAAAATTGAATGGAACGTTGGCTTTATAAACCAAGAAAATATTTTAAAATGACTTGTAGGTAATGCAAGTTTCATTGCAGAAATATCTTTGAATATCTTTATTAAATTTAAAATACTGAAACAATGAAAGTAATTTATTAAAACTTGTTTTTTACAACATAAACACTTCACCAATCGGGTCCTTTAAAATTTACTAGCGCCATCGAGTTGAACACCATCCCTTTATCAAGAGAACAATAATTGCATTCAAAATCAAAGATGTTCGCTCAGATAGTCGGTGGGTATTTTCATTAATTAAGGCCCAACATGCACCGAGCAACAATTAAGAGGACCGATTGTTGATAAGCTCGAATCGAGTTGATAGTCAGCCATTGAATCGAGATAGCACTTTGTTAAACTGTAGGAAGCTTCACACCTTATTAAGGCATTGTTATTGGCGATGTTTGTACTTTGTACGCGAATGTTTATGTTCTGGCTGTGAAGTAAATTGGCATCACATTTTTAAATGAATATTAGTTTTTAATTTTCTGCGTTGAAAAGTTGGTTTAATGTTTTTTTCATTACCTACATTTTTTTTACAAATAGCCATGATGTTATGTTAAATTTGATGAAAAATTCAACGTAGATTCTGTTAACATCTTAAACAAAACTGAATAAGTAATTGGGGAATACACTTACACATGTTATAATGGATGGGATTCAAATTTACGATCTCATACCAGTTAAAGACATTTCTATACTTTATAATAAACTATATTTTTCAGAATCCAACAGAAATAAAGCCAATATTCCCACTATCTCTATTTACATTTAATCGTTTCATCTCAAAAGGATATGATACCTATTCAAACACGTTTCGTCCACTAAACAGAAAATAATTTAAACTGAAACTAGAACGAGAACTTTGAGATTTCGTCATCACCAATTATAAGGATGAGGTAGTCAATTAAATCGCGGAGCGGGAAGCACTCTAATAATAAAAAAATATCAGAAGCTCAAGTATTATTAACAATACACGATTATGATTAAGAACTGAAGGAATAGAGAACCTTAAGTTTTGTTGTCTGATCGCGGTGTTTTTATGTTATTGTATGTTCGTTTAATCATTATTAATTAAATGTTTATGTACCTACTAAATAAACTTCAATAAAAATAATATGCTAAAGCTGTCGTCATAGTCAGCATAATATTAATAACACACTGAGTTTGCATCATTGTGACCATTCAAACAACGAGTGCCCATGTATTGTTTAGTGTTAGACCTTGATGGACTACGACGATTAATTTTGAGCCTTTTAGTCTAAGTTTTAAGACGCAAATTGTTTTGGGCTTTTCAAGTGGGTAAGTGTGAGCTTTTAATAAAATGGGCCTTCTGTTCTTATCTGTATTGTGCTCTAAGAACCGCAGTTGATATACCGCAGCTCGTCCAACCACTGATAGTGGAAACTTAGGGGAAAATTAATAGCAGTTCATTGTTCTAAATATGTAGCAGACGGTACTTTAAGCATAATGTTGGCTACTTAATACGGGTTTAAGGTCGTCACATACGTAGCTATATTAATATAATTATAAGTTAAAATATGTTGCGTTGTAATATTATTACAGCATAATAAATCAAGGTACGTACCACATATTGTAAAGATGTGCAAATATAAATCATATTGCCCTCATAGCACCAGCGGTCATCTTATACCACAATAAAGCTGTCTTCAGACTACGCTATACTATATAGCATTATAGCATATAGCTCATAGCACAACAATATCGCGCACCATACATTGTCATGGACATGTTCACACTGTGCTATACTATATAGTACTGCTTTTGTATGGTGCACTATGCCATATAGTATAGTCTGAAGACAGCTTAATACGTCAAAAAATATTGTAATATAATTTGCTATAAAAATATAATTTATATAAGCTGCGTGCGAGGTCATTTAAAGATTATTATAGAAAATATCGTAGTATGCTATAATTTATATTATAGGACTAGGTGTATTTTACAGCTTTCATAGTATTCAATATTACTTTAGGTGATATTACTTATCATCAAGCCTTCATTCCCCGAGGGTTTAGGCAGAGGCGTATACACCCTAATTTCGCCAGTTACATTTAAGTCTCATGTAATAGTGGATGACTCGGGACGAGTCTAATCGGGCACAAATCCAGATTCCGGGCTGCTACTAAGAATTTCTTAATAGAAAAACCCAATAACACTGTGCCTGGCCCGGGGATCGAATCTAGAACCCCACGCTCAGTAGTCGAGCTTGCGACCACTAGACTAACGAAGCAGTCCTCCATTCGTTAAATCATCATGGTCTTAATTTATATTCCAAAACAAGTAGGTGATACATTACGTAATTATTATAACTAAAATATAATTAGTTAAGTGTAAAAGTATAGATTGAGTGTCAAAAGAAATATTACTCTCTCAATGATAAATACAAATTCTTCAGACATTATTCATGTAAAATCAGACATGCCCAAAGTGCTCTATTTTAAGAAATGTCTCTGAAAGGTATTTCTTTTGCTCGCTCATGTTTTTCAGATTTTTCTGGCCCAATTTGTTTCAGAATATGTGGAGTTATGAGATAGGTAACATTGTGGTACAAGATTTCAAATAAACAGGGTTTTATTTTCTCCTTGTATCGTGTCGGTAGCACGTACTTTATCAGCCCAGTATGCCGCCACACAAACCGCGGTTTTGTCAGCGTTCACCAGTTTTGGTCAGCCAAGTTAAGACGTCAGATGGGCCATGGTTTAGCATCATAAGCAGCCTATAATGTTCCCACTGCTAGAACTCAGACTTCTCTCTGTGAGAAGGCTACGCGGACCCAGTATGGGTTGGTAGACGTTACATGTCTTCAAATTTTGGGTTCCTTCTATATTACATGCCGGTTTCCTCACAATCTTTTCTTTCACCTAAATCAAGTTTGCGCCTGGCGAGGTTTGAACCAACGACCGACTACTTGAAAATCAGGGCCGCTAACACAGTGTTGATTTTTTTGACGCCATTTAGTTCATACACTTAAGAAACTCAAACATTAGCAACAATACTTTCCTTAATTCACGAATCAGCACAATTATTTCTACGACCCCAGAGAAATTCTCCATTACAAAAGCGCCGTCTGACAGAATTCTAAAATACTCCAAATCTAAAACAAAAGAGCTCGCGCAAGCAGTTTACGATTAAGGAGAGCAGCTTAACCCTTCCCGACTTCACTCCCCTTAAACAACGTAGAAGTTTAACGAAAAAGTCGACGTTTAAACGCGCTATTTAACCCTCGCGGTAATCGGAACACAAACAATGGTGGAGTGAAATAATGTCGAATTCCGTCCGACAAATTAGGCGACCTTTTTAGGCAGCGGTGGTGGGTGCTTAAAATAACAAAAAGAACTTTTATTCGGATGTTATTTCTGCTGCCGAGTTGAGCCGAGTGGTACAATTCTGTTTGTAGTATAATGAGAAAAGTAGAATTCATTTTGCGTAACTCGTTGGGAGTGTAGTTAAGTTCTTATGGTATGGCACCTGTTTTGGTCTACGGTCTAAGGTCGGTCTAAGGTCTACTTAATAAAATTATTATCACTGACTAATAGTCAACGTGGCTAGTAACATGAAATTTTGCACGTAGTTGGGCATTAATAAAGGATTTTTAAAAATTAATCACCCATCTACCGGTGATAAAAATTCAAAAACACTATTCACAGTATTCTTATGTAACCCCAGACAAGTCTTGGAAATGGTTTTAAATTCAGATGATAATTTATGCGGAGTATGGAGCCTTGAAATATTTAAATTAAATAAAACAAATACGCTTATTTTTATAACATAAAAAATATAACGAAAGGCTATAAAGCAAACATCATGAAAATCGGAATACAAAATTATTTATAGATTGGTAAATTTATTTTTACATTCAAATAAGATAGATTTGTAGGTAATATTTTCTGTTATAAATTCCGACAACATTTATTTTATTCAACATATTCAAGGTACTGAAATGAAAAAAAATATAATTATACGTTCAATAAAAACTTTTTTATGATTTTTTCACACTCTTTCCAGTTAAGTTTTCAGCGTTCTGGCACATTTCCAAAGGTAGCTTTGTTAAAAAGGCTGTATTGTGTACGTTCGGCAGCTAGCACATGGCCATTTCCTTTATCTATTTTAGTTGCTAGTTTTTGAAAAGCGTTTGTCATTTAAACCTTGCTATCCCAGAGAAGTCCCATAGTAATACAAACTACAGTAAGTAATTTCTCATACCTACAAGAAAAATATGAAGTATCTTTCGCTAGGATCCCTGCTGTTTACGCACTCTCAGTAAATGTTCATGGGTACCTACAAAATATGATTTTCTGTAATAATAACTGATACACGTATCCAAAAGTTCATAAACATGTTACATATCCGACCCTAAAAGTATGTACCTATATAAATAAACACGTGTAAAAAACAATCTCTTTTTTATATCTACGCCACTCGGTTCGTGAACACGTAGACCTAAATATAAAAATACTGCTTACGTACGGTATCCACTTTTCATATTTATGTGATAAAAACATTAGGTCCAATTGGATATCCCTATTTGGGGCGAGAGAAATAGATGTTTTTATATATCGCAACCGCCCGAATATGTTTTGAGATATTACACGGGCTGGTTGATATGAAAGGAGATGTCATTGCATTTCTTATGTAACATAATTTTCGACGAACTCAGCGCTTGATATGATTTTGGCTTGAGGAAGAAAGAAGGCATAGGTCAATATTACTGAACGTACTTAAGTAGGAGATTTTATTTCAAACCAGAAACCGATAAGATTTCACGGCGGCACAAAAATATCTCCTTAAAACGTTTATCTTCAAAACACCCTTTAACCACCCGGCTTTGTAAAAAAATATCTAATTACCGGTTGAGCCTTAAAGATATCCGAGTGAAAAAGATCCGCCGGTATAATAAAGAAAAATACATTGGAGTTTTTTTAGCTGAAGTGCAAAATTGGAAAACCATGTTACAAAGAATATCGGCAGCAATTTCCCCGCGATACTCGAACTTTATCGGTAAGATATGAGGGTCCAAAACCATTTTTCAGATATTAATTCCTAACAATCGTAAAAGTTACTTTCATTGTAGCCCTAAAAAGTTATTGCCGCTTTACTTGAAAATATACTTTCTATGGACTTTATCTTGTATTCGCTTTGTCTACAAACAGGGATTTAGATTGCCATAACAATAAAGGAATAACAGTTTCGTGTGGGTAAAGTTTATTCTGTTAGAAACTCTTGCGATTTGTTGAAAAACGTTGGGTGATAGTAGCGAGCGTCTATATAAATCTATATGCCGCAGGAACGAGGAACTCCGCAAGAATCCATGTAATGTAATCAGATATGTGAACAAAGGTTGAAGTGTACTTGCACATAATGTAGAGGTGAAATACAAACTTGCGTATATCGTTACTTCACCGGCTTAGTTAGAGACACTGCAGGATACATTAACATTGCTTGCGAGCTTTCCAGTATCGTCTGTCGCGAGCTTTAACCCTGGAGCTTAATTCTTTTTACGATGCGTTTAATTACTAAACCACAAATTTTAGATTTTACCTGATCCTGGCTACGGATTGCAAGATATTCAGATTTAAAATTAAAAAAAAAAAACAAAGTAATACCTCTATCGGTCTCGTATGACGATATAAAACTGACATAGGCATGTGCACACTCATTTCTACCAACGCGTTCCATTTCGATTCAAAGTCCGAAGCCAGAAATTATTTCAACTTTTTTCCGGTGCGCGTACGGCGATTGCGTGAGGTTTTATAATACAAGTTTGATGATATCTTTTTATTTTTTATTTTGTAGTCGTAACAAGTCGACAACAAGCCGAATCGAGACAATAAAGCATCTTTCAAGGCTGATGAGACGAGAGTAATGATTATTGCTTACGGTTGTTGATCCGACTGCTTCTGGCCAGTTGTGTCTGTAATTTTCGTGCGTACAATAGTGTTTTCAATCTTTCGAATCTATATGTCAGTTTTGGCGGCTCGATTGTCTGCTAATGTGACAAGGTTTGAGTTTAATCATCATCGTCTTTTAATTTAGCTTTCATTTTTCAATTTCTGTTTTATAAAAAAAATTGATAAGAGTAGGTAGAAGTCTGAATGAAGCAAAAGTAATTTGTTTTTTCCCAAAATGGATGAGAAAAATATTTCTTCATTTTTCTTTTCATCGTAAAACAATAGCGGATAGAATTCATAATTATGTAGCAAAAGCTAGAAAGTACCATTAAATTAATGGCAACATTTACGTCAAACTATTCATAAACACATTTTGTAGTCATAAACCAATACACCACCGTTCATTGATACATTTGCACAATTGTATAACATCCAGTCACATGTTGACTGGATGCGGCACCGGCTACCTGCGCGTACGCACACAGATTAGTGCCGTAGTAATGGCGGTTGAATGTTACGCTGTATTACTTTAATCGTCATCAACACGCGTAGCGTTGGAGGAATAAGTTGGGTCTGGTTGTTTCTTTATAACTGCTTATGTAATATTGAATTCGTGTAAGTTTTGCTAGCAATATCATGTTTGTATCTAATATTTAACATAGGAGGATTCTGACCAGTTAACACTCCTTTTTCTTTCTAGTAATATCTGGCTTTAAGGCTCCAATTTGAAGCGTAATTCACACAACTTGATTTTTAGCTCCTTCGGAAATGAAACTTTCATGACGGATTCATGGTCTCGACATTGATCAATAACAGATAAAAAACCATTTTGCCTTTAAATGTAAAGTAATCTTTACTAAGATTGACGGGATTTTCTAAATAGGTAGATATATTCATAAAACTTAGGTATCTTGGAAAAACGCTTATTATAATCTGTTTAACTAGATTCCTTCTTGTTATGCTGACTATACTTCGGCCAATGTCCGCGTCAAAAGTTATACTTGATTGCGTTACATAAGTCATCATCATCATCAAATTTTGTGAATCTGTCATAAGAAGGGGACGGACGGAGCCGTTATTAGGGTTCCATAATTGTGACAGAAATTGTCGTGAACCCTCGTAGAATTCCATAATGATGTCAAAATATTTACCGGTGACGCTAACAATGTCCCGCGAAATTTTGTATAATTTTAAACAGGAAGTTAAAATAAGCAAAGGTCAAAGAACTATCATACTTAAGCATTTGTTAATTTTTATTTGACTTAACCGTAGATCTAAACATAAAAGCACATTAAGGCTACAATAAAAGACATATATACCACAAAATCATGCTGCAATCGCGGTGCTATTTTAGGTACCTACTCTTAATATGTTTTCAGTTCAACACTTGGAACAAAGTTATATTAAATAAGTTGACGTATCGAAAAAGAAAATCGAATATCAGCCGATATTACATCAAACAAAAGATAAACCCAATAATCGCTTTCTACGCAATATAAAAACTATCGCAGAACCTTTTTCTTGTTGAACAAATTTCTTCTTAAACAAGTTTCGATCTATTCCAAGTGAGTCATGATTGATGTTCTGCCAACGACGCACGGCAGAGCATAATGTTACTAAAATTAGAAGTTCGCTTAGTTAGTTATAGTTCCCGACTGATGAGTTTCAAAGTATAGACAAGTGGGCTCGAAAATTCCCCATAGGTAACCTAATACTGATGGTGAACTACCTACTTTAAAAAGTACATATAATAATATTGAGGTTTATTTTAGTCTCAGATTAACTAGTAAGTACGTAGAGGTATAGGTTAAGGATGATTTATGTAAAACATGCGGAATAATACCTATTGGTCGATCAAGCAGGCATGCAACTAGAATTTTGTAAGGGCCTAGTTCACCAACAAGATAACAGTCCGATAAATTGAAAGCGGCCGTTTAACATTTTTTTTCTATATAAAAAGTCATGTTATACGGCCGTTTTCAATATAAAGGACTGTTATTTCGTCGGTGAACTTGGCCCTTAGTCGTCTCAACTGTTTTCACAAAACGTAAGTCCAAGTCAACAAGTGTATTGTTATTTTAATTATACGCATTTTTAGGGTTCCGTACCTCAAAAGGAAAAACGGAACCCTTATAGGATCACTTTGTTGTCCGCCGTCAGTCACCGGACCATAACTGGAGCCATCTGCTCATAGATGGCGCCATTGGAAGTATGCAGTAGCGCCATCTATGATCATATTTCGGAACCCTTAGGGCGCGAGGCATACTCGCACTTGTCCGGTTTTTTTTCAGTTCCATCATTAATGTTTTTAATATTGCGTATAAATATAGTTTCAAACCTTAAACGTAAAGGAAATTGTAAACCTGCTTGCAGAAAATGCAGATGTCCACATTTTGTCTTCTTTTATAGTCTTCCAAACAGTAATTAGTAATTCAAATTCCAAATTGTGCACCGCTTTGGAAACACCACATTATGATAAAACGTCTTTAACAAAGGCAAAAAATCAAATTGCATATTCAACGTCGCTAATTTTTGAAGGTTCTTTCTTTCACATTTCAATACGAACCTTCGAAACTGCATGCCTGAGGGGATACGTATTAAAAACAACTTTGGAATCTGCAGCAGTGATGATTACAGAACTTTAACTTCAAACTTGGAATCCGAAGCTTTTTGCATTTTATAGCGTACAATTTAGCAAACTAATGGCGAGATTGGTACAAGGGAAGAGAGATCCCGTGCGGTTAAACTCCAATAATTGCGCTGAGCGCTTTATTAGTTCACTCTTTACTTTTTTCAAGCATCCTTGCAGATTTTCTGCATTCTCTAAATAATATAATAATACGTTGTTTCCGAGTAATGTGCCCTGTAGCAAAATTACTGGGTACGTGTACATTAAAGGTAAATATCGGTAAACTCATTTAAGTAACTGTCATCATCAGCTTCCATAAGATATCAAATAATAACGGAACATCTGTTATTAATTTAATGAATCTATATCTATGGAAGTTGTAATATAATTTAAATATACCATTTATCCATAAGAATTTTATATTTTGAACAGTAGGTGGTAACACTCTCGTGCATTAATAACATCTCTCACATATGCTTAAAAATATTTTACTCATGATATTTGAATGGGACTAGACAGATCACAATAACTTCTTCACAGAATGTTGCATCAATTCAGAACATACTTTTTTGTCACTAGTTAAACAGTCAATTCCATCCATCATTGACCGGAACTGTTCAACATTCAATAGAAATAAGTAACATCGAGCACAATGTATTCAAAACTACAAAGAACCACTCCAAGAGTTGTAAAAATTTTCTATTACAACGTAGAATCGTAAAAATGTCACTGTACAATAAGAGATCAATCATTTGAGACAAGGTCCTCTCCAGTTGTGGTTGGATGTGAAAAATAATATCTACAGGGTGACCCACTTCGAGAGATTTGCATTCAAGCTGAGTCGTGGTGTAATTTATCATCCATCTCATGCCAGCAAAAAATGTTGTGGAACATCAGTATAGAGTTTTAGTTTGTCACTTCAATTTACTGCGTTAGCGTGTATGGAATTAAGATTTTAATCTGAAATCCTTGAAAGAAAACAGCAAAAGCGTAGCAGTTGTTCAAAGTCAAAGTCAAAAACATTTATTTCAATTAGACCATTTACAGGCACTTTTGAAATGTCAAACAATATTACAATAGTTGTCAGTCGGTTTGTCCGTTAGTTGAAGCTAGTTGTCCGTTCCAAAACGTAGATTCCTATGGAGAAGAACGGACAAGAAACTCCATGGTTACTCTTTTTCAATAAATTCTGTTACAATTTCTTTGATTACAGTGATGCCCTAATATGTGAGAACTATGTTTAGTAAGGTACAAAATAATAATAATATCAACTAGACAAGTGAAAAAACATTATTTAGGCAGTCAAGAGATGACCAGCACCAACTGACAGCGCCCGTTCACGGACATGTTGAACTGCTACGCTTTTGCTGTTTTCTTTCAAGGAACTGTGAGTAGAATAGTAGGTATGTTTGTCTACTCTACTCAACGTTGCAGATAAGATAAAGTTCAAGTGTATGTTGTAGAGTCAAAGAAAAGATTTACGCTGCTCTGGTTCCCTTTCTATACTTATTATTTTTGTTTTACTTATTGTTTTGCCTGTATTATATTCATTTTATTATTTATCATCACGGACTTTTGCAATTATTTGATCTTTTCATTTATTTTCTCTTTATAAAGCTATTAGGTACCTACACAAAGGCTCAATCAATTGGAATGCAAAATGGGAACATAAAAATATTTCACAAAATGCTACCAATATTTTATTCATAATATTTGCTCCAGGACGAAATATTCAAATTGGATTTTAATATAACGAATATTTAATTATTTAAATAATTCAAATGTTTCACCTATTATGTAAATTGACTTAAATTCGACATTTGAGCCGATTAACATTCATTATTGTATCGAATTTGGTTGTCAAGTTATTACATGCGATGTGATTAGCATTATTATAATAACGAGTCTTTGGTAAATTATGAGCATCAGGGGTCATGATAATAATGTATTAAATTTTATTATTATGTACACATGTTTTTATCTAATTTCGCAATATTAAGAAATAAATTTACATAATCCGATCTAATTTAATTTCTTTGAATCGATACCTAACACAATCAAGTGGGTCTATAATTTTAAAGCTTATTCTTAAATCAGTATTTATGACGTCCAAAGAGATCAATAAATTAATACATAACAATGCATAGAATTCTCTCCAAGATCGGTCTGTGTAATAAATAATTCATAAATATGTTTTTATTAATTAATAATGAAGTGACCGTCTGAATTATCTACGAGAAAAAGCCTTTTGATATCAGTATGGTATACAACTCAATTCTTATGATTCATATTTCTTACGTCGCTATTGTTTGGTGGACATTCCACTTTGATGCATGATATTCAACTAAGAATTTAATAATTGGACTTTGGAGTATTTGGCCTGCGGCTATGAGAAAAACAAATTGGTATATTTTGTGTATCCTCCCTTGGGGCTCCGCTTATTGAGCGCATTGGAACTGATTTCAGGCGATTTTATTTTTATCCTTTAACAAAACAATACATCTCAAACAAAATTATCTAGAATAAAGTAAGTAGCATCGATATTAAAAGCAAGAGTATGTAATAAAATCATATAAATCATAATAATATTATATTATCTCATAATTCAAAACATATTTATATTACTGTATATTATATGAACATGGATGCCTATAAAGTTCTACTTAATTTCATTTCCATTAAGGCGATGTTACTTTATCACTCGATAGTGGGAACTTTACTTAAGTCTTGTACGTATGAACTGTGTATCCTCCGGTTATTGCCTACGTGATAGACTGGTTAAGGTAAACTTGTGATGACGTGTCCGTACCTGCCTGTGTCGGTATTTCGGAAATTCATCTACACACAGCTTTGAGTAACTCTGCTCTTGTGATTTAATATTGTGTAGACTTATAGAGCATACTTGGTTGGTAAGTTTCGTACTCTCTATATATTAATACTTAAAGAGAAAACTTTGTAGGTACCCCTTTTAAGCATATTGACCGCACGGATGAGTGTGTTTGGCATAGTTAAAGTTTATAATGGAGGAGGAGTGCAGAAAGCTAGAATTTAAGTTCTTTTTTCAAAATTGCTCGAATTTCGGCCACTGGCGATACTAGTTATTATAATTATGCCTGATAGAAATAACTGTGTCTTTGTTGTCTGCATTATAATTTGTACAAAAATGTGTGGCGCTAACGAAAGTTGATGGGACACAATATAATTTGGGTTAGGATACACCAAATTTTTTTAACTGTCAGTAGTTATATGTCAGTAGTAGTTTAGAAGTGTGTTTAGTGAAAACAGACAATAGTCTCCATACTTAAACATCTGTAGAATAATGTTTTTATTTGACTGCTGTAATATCACGTCTTCGAGTAATATTTAGTACTGTTTGTTGCCCGCAACTTCATCTGCATGAAAATGAATGAAAAGCAGATCCTCCTCCAGATCCCAGGCTAGCTCTTTGCCAAATTTCATCCAAATCCGTCCAGCTGTTTCTGCGTGAAGAAGTAGGTAACAAATATAATTAGGATACACACACAAATACGCACAAACTTTCGCATTTATGATATAAGTAGGACAAACAATATCTCTTCCGTTTGAATTTTCTCATACTATCGGGTCATATGGAAAGTCATTGGATACAAGAATTATGATCAGCTCCGCATTCACATTTTGTCACGTGTTAATATTACCCTAGTTTCGATAGATAAAACTAATAATTTACTTCAATGCTGCCTACACGAGGAGAAAACAAGATAGACATTATTATCTATACTATAAATAAAAGAAGTGTCTTCGTGTTTACACATTAAATTGCCAACTAAGAGAAGTTACGAGGTTTTTAAGTTTCTTCTTATGCAATTCTGTTGCGGTAGTTGTTTATCTTTTATACAGTTGTGTTTGTAAATATTCATGTAAACATCTGTTTTTTGGAGATTACAACTGGTCAACGATAAGTATGCAAATATCAAACGTTTGTTTTCTTATTGTTTCAATCTGTCTGATAAAGAATACCACTCTGATATTTATTTTTCACTTTGTGATTTATTTTCTGCAATCACCAAATAGCTCACTTACGCCTACTTGGATCAGTTACGAAAATAAAAGGTAAAAGTGATTTACTGCCAAAATAGGTTTAAATAAAAACCAGTCGCTTGGCACTAAGCAAATGGATTTGGAATCGATAGTCTCTAACATATTTTAAGTTCTGAAACAAGTTACCCACGTAACACAATAAAAACTCTATTATTTGAGGACGGCGACGTCTTGTCTGCTACTATGGCTCGTATTACAGAACGATACTCAAGCACAGATCTCTCCTTGAGCATAGATTAAAACTTAGTTTCAACCAATCAAATGGCTTTAAATCTCAAGGCGAGATCTGTGCTTGAGTAACGTTCTGTAATATGGGCCTAAATGTATGAAATTCATTTAGAAATATTAATGCATAAAGTCAAGCATCGCCAGGTTCCGATCTAGATCAGCTCATGGTCCAATCGTCTTGATATAATCAGACTCACGTATCGTTCGGGCCATTTGCTGATTCGCAGAAACAACGTATCGATACGAGGGAAGTCGTACGCGAAAGTTATGGCAAGAAACTATTGACCCCTCATTCTGTTATTCCGATAATCTTGTACTAGCTTATGGTTATAATGTGTGACGGGGATTATTACTTTGCTGTGTTACTTTATATACGAATTTATGTACTCGTGAGTTCCAAACGATAGCTGGTTTCCTATGAGGCAAAAAATTTAAATTAAATGAATCCTTGTTCTGTATCAAGCATTCAAATATTACACTGCCAAAGTTGGTTTTAGCTTGTAGCTAACTTAGGTAGGTAGTGTAGGTACCTACAATAAAATTGATGTAGCAAGAACATTATAAATATTTACATATTTTATTATTTTATATTTTTCATCATTCATTTATATTATTCATATTTACATATTTGAATAATAAAAACAAAGTAGATTACTTATTATGTTATGATAATAACAGTACTTGGTAGGTACTTCAAGTTTAATGTCTTTAACGTGCAAAGTTATCAGTAACATCTCTTTTTACGTTTAGAAGTAAACTGGTTTTTTGCTTAAGAGAATGTTAGACGGGACTAAAACTATTAGGCATTACCTTTATAATATCAAGCATGTATGCTTGATATTATAATATACCTACCAAACCAGTTATGTTAAAATTTCAATAGGTACTTACAAAAAAACGTGCGTACGTATAATAGTAAAAAACGTGCTCCATTTTATCATGTCATAACAAGGCCATTTCCTAATATAATTAATGTATTTTTAATCATCATTAATATGCGTTAATTAATACTTGTCTACATAATCTAGCGACCATTAAGCTTAATCATGCCAAAAATATACTGATTAATATGTAAATTGAAAGCGGATGTAAAACTCGTTAAAATTAAAAAATAGGTCCGGTCGGTATCAGTGTTGGTATAAAACTATTGATAAGCATAACGTCTTTGTAATTAATTAAAGTATATTTATCAAAAATTCTTTTTATTCGTGGCAGCTGGATTGGTGATTTGATTGTTTTATTTTGTTAGAATAAGTTTAAATAAATGATGCTTTCAAAATAAAATTGGACGGTGGCTATGTACCGACTGTACCGACAAAGGACTAAATAAATTGTCAAGTTCTCAGAGCATTATGATAAGCGTTCTTGTTTGAATAATTAGCTGTTGTCTTTATCAATAATTCAGCAAATAAAAATGTTGTAAATTTGTCTCATCAAAATAAACAGGCTAAATAAATTCAAAAGCATGCAAAGACCTTTACGCAGTATTTTAGTTTAAAAACAAAAAGACATACTTAGCTGTTGCTCGGACCTGACGTGTGAACAACACGAGAACGTGAGATAATCACGACGAAGTTGAATGCAAAAATGTTACAAATTATAAATTGTAGGCACCTACTACTCACGTTTTTAGTTTGAGATGAGTTAATTCTGAAATAGAACAAGCTTTTTTGATGTACGAAGGATCAACAAAAGAGCTAAATATAATAATAATAATTAAACGCCCCTACGATACATAATATAATGTTTTTATTTGTGTAGTTGCCCAAATACTCGTGAATTAGAGAGTACAAGGGTAGTATTTCATGTTGGGCTCCAACCCATTTTACATAGGTATATTATTTAATATTTTCATTAATAGCATTTTTACATCACATTATACACACTGTTAAAATTGCCTTATAAGAGCAAAGAAAATCTTAAACAAAATCAAAAATTCTAGATTTTCTGAGTATTTTTAGAAGACGTGTTCAATTGTAATATTTTATTACCAACACATTCCGATAAGGCGTCTACCTTCTCGAACTAACGAAAGCTTTTTTCATCAAAATTACTGCAATCACTTGGCGCCAGGGCGTTACTTGAAAACCACGTATGTATATTGTGTACGTTTCCAGTCGAATTATCTACACAATCAACAAGAATCACGTAGACCCACGATGTAAATCCAGGCTGTTAGCTCAACCATACGTATGGGCGTAGGGTTGCTTTTTCAAACACACTCCAAAAAAAAAAACAGACATATATTACGTCTAAGTATAGCATCAAAACACATGCAGCTGCCAAGCATTTTTAATAAAAAAATCAGATACCCCTATAATTAATATTCCCAGTACTTGCTGTTGAGCAATTTGATTACAATAGTCCGCTTCCTTCTTCGAACTAGATCGATTTCTAGAACGGTTTATTGTTATAATACATTTCCTAATTAGTCATCCAGTATTTTACGATGGCAGCCCTGTATAGAGATGCTAAAATAACGGTTGGGCAATCCTTGTGCAATCTCGCTGTGAAATATGAGAGACCTGTTAGTTTTATTGTGAACTCCTCGATAAAGATCTGCGTGGCGTGATGTCTAGTTCTACTAATTAATGTTTCTGTGAATGTTAACAGCATGTTTTACATGTGAATTTACTGTTACACACCTTATTATTTCTCTAACCTTGTTCCATGTTAAGATTATAGTGAATTTTGATTATAATCATTCAATATATTATGTATTTTATTAATTATACTTTCCTAGTTAATTTTTACATTGTTATTATAAATTAAATGAATTCTGGATCTCGTTAAATAACCAAAAGGCTTATTGGAGGTTTCAAAATCAAATAAATGTTTTTGTTTGTTTTTCAATATTCATAATTTTAAAAGATTGATGTCAAAATATTACCCAAAAAGTACGATCTATTGTAGAGAATATTAAACAAGTATCTCTTTTCCCAGAACTACATACTTAAGCTTTATACATATAACATAGAACATAGCAACTCAATACATTTAAAACTAATTATCGCATGCACAAACCAATAAAATAAGCGAGCTTATTACTGACTTAACAATAATGGCGACCGCTGCAACATAAATTCATTTAAATAAATCCAATGCGACGGACTCGACACAAGAAATTAGGAGCCAATTTCTCGAACACTAATAGTTTTGTTACAATACAATTTATTGGCGAATCCAGTGTTTGTTTTGTCTACGGATTGGTAATCAGATTTGTTGGTTAAAGTTGTAGGTACTGTGCATCTTTTGCTTTCATACAGCTTGCAGTTTCTGTTTCAACATTTTGAAGAAATTAATGAAAGTTTAAGATGCTAGTTTGAATTATGTACTTTTCACCAATGTTATTAAGTTTTGTATTTAATACAAATAAGCATAAACTGCAAAAATTGTATTTTAAACTTTAGATAACAAAAAATTAGGACGTAGATTAATAGAATAAGAAGTTATGACAATTCTATTAAAACAAGAGTTGCAAAAGAAAATAAATTACATTACGCAATTAATACAACTGAGATGTCTTTCGTAACAAAAGAGCAGCTGATTGTTATAATTCACTTACACTCAGAGACAGTCTGCTGTTCATAACTCGTAAACACTATTGTTTCTTTGTCAAACTCCTTTCGAATGCTATTTCCATTAATCGTTTACTTTATGATCATATCTGACACAGTAAATAAATCTGGATGTCTTTGTTATACTAAGGCGGTTGCCAATAAAATGCTTCATATAAATTTTCACAAAAGAAAACCCTTTGTTTGATTTCGAAAGAAAAATTTTGCTATTGAAAAAATAAATAGTAACCGAGAGAAGCCACCCAAATGACAATTACGTAATAAATTATCAGTTTAGATAAATATTGAAAATGCAAATCAATTCTATAAATCGACAGAATCGAGATCAAACAAACTTTAGAAGTCCCAACAGCAAACGTTATTATGTGATAATAACCAAGCTTATGCTATTAAACTGAAGGGAGCCCTTACTTAACAAATTTAACACTGTCCAATACGCTATTAAGCCCCTAAGCTGACAATCACCAGCCACCTTATAACGCGAAACATCAAAGTACTGAAATCACCGATCTATCTACAGCCAACAAATTAATATACAAAACCTGAGGCTGCTAAGCTAAAAATACTGGAATCAAAGGGGCTGAACGAGCAAACGAAGATCATTCTATTTATGTTAATGTCACGGGCGTGAGGAAGCGTTTAAATCCAGTCATTAATTATTGTCACGGGTAAGACAAAATAGATAATACATTCTCTATTTGTTACCCTCTGCGTGCTTCTTAAAGAGCAGGACGAAAGAAATAACAAGGAAATAAGTAGTGCTCAAGACCAACAGATTGATGATAGAGGAGCGTTGAAAAAACGTGTCCTTAAAATTATGGATGGATTCCCTAAGGGGTTTTGTCCCTAAATGAGTTTTTTGGTAATGACGTAACTCTCACACGTGATAGAATGAAGGGACATTAAATATCATTTTGTCAAGCTTCATAATTTATGGAATGGAGTTTTTATGAGTATGAACTATGGCAGCTATTTACAAATTTTTATTACTCATTAGAAAGTGTCGTGTTATTGTTTATGCTTCCTGTGGATATTAATACTCAGGTTATTAACGTTTTACAAATTTGGTAACACTTAGCAAAGGTGATATAGCACAAGTCATCGTAAGTATGTACAAAATGATACATCGATCGTCCGTAGCAAGTGTATTTTAAAAAGCTTTCGTGTACTTCCAATAAAATTGAATATACGAATAATTTATCCGATTTATTACGTTTACAACAACGCATTGTTGCAGTTTTTTTTTTTTTTTTAAACATTGCCCCACACTAGGATTTCTCCTGTGTCGTGGGTGCGTTTACAAACACAAATTTCACATACATACACAAACAGCCAGACCTATGTGCAATGCGGGAATCGAACCCGCGACACGTCGCGAAGCAGCCAATCTCTCAGCCACTGCGACAACCGTGCGGTCCGATTTAAATTTTATATGTTAAAAGAAAATTAATTTAGCTTTTATATCATTAATGATATCGCCGTTTATCGAACGCTGGTAGATAACTTACATTCTCAGATAGCCATGCTAAGCAAAGCAGTTTAAAACGGATTGTAATCATCATAAATGTAATTAAAGACTGGAGGCGGTCTGTTTCTTTGTGAATTAACGGTAATCAATTAAAACAAATTTATTGCTCCCAGTTAATACAAGTTGAGATTCTAAATAAAAACTTGGAGCGTCTTGTTATAGTTTCCATGATAAATATTATGTTTTGGGAACCAGTTCTACCTATCTTACTTTTAATTAGTACCATTCATTTTGTAAGTAATCTGTGCTTCAATGATAAATTATTATGGAACTGTCTGTAAAAAAAATACTGTAGTGAATGTATAATAATTACATTTCATGAAATACACTAAACTTAAGAATAAAATATAAATAATAATAGGTACTCGTAGATGTTAAAGTTTTTGTTGGCCGCAAATAAGAAGAAGAAATAAATTTGATGCAATTATTAAGCCGACTACAGTCGATACCGAAAACACATTAGCCCGAGATCATCCAGTGATTAAGCGTGGAGGGAATGAAACAAAAAGTCAGGCAACACTTACTAACCGAGTCGGCAAGATCGCAATAAATCTTTCCCCTTCCCATACAGTCATACAATCACGTCGGTCCCTATAGACAAGTGTTATAATTAAGTTAAACTCGGCGTACTTACATATTGCTTTCACGTTTGACGTTCCTTTTTGTTTCGCTTCAGCTTTTGTATTTTTCTTTTGTATTAAAACATTAAGCGGTACAATAGAGATATTTAATTAAAATTTCTAGATATTTTCTTCAATATCTAGCATAACTACTACAAACAAATTGATATCTTTCAAATTTTTACAAAACATGCTTTCTGTGTTACTTTCATGATTATTTTATTCTCAATATCCACCAAAGTATACAATTATAGAATCCAACAACACATTGTATCATCATTTCGTCCGTATGTATCATTACGCTGAACCGTGGCCGAACACAGATGGTGTTTTGGTGCGGGTGGTTAGCAAAACAGCAAAAAAACTAAAACATTACTGAACAACTAATAATGCAGCTTTTATACCGAGCCGATCTCGCATCTGCTGTTTTTGTGAACCGTACCAGGGAAGTTGGCTAATTAATTTTGGCTACCACACAATAAGCCATTAATTGATTCGTCTTACTAATAAAGAAGTAATAACAATTCTATTAGTATTGGGAAATGAGAGATTATGAAAAGAAATCAGTTTGCCACGCACCTTATCCATAATGAAGATAACTTATTTTTTAGCAGTCTTTTTGACATTCAATAATAAAACTTATAGGTATTCGCTAAAGTAATTTATTTCCTTTCAGTTGACATTAATTTAAGAACTTGTGTTAGAACCATTCATTCTCTACAAAATCGGTAGGTATTATCGTTAAATAATTATTCCCATTCCTATTTAAATTTTATTTTAGGTGCATCCTTCTATTTTGTTTCTCAAAACGTACAATATAGCGCTTCACTTGCTCAAAGACACAAAGTGCCTCTAGGGGTCCAATGAGTTGATAGAACGTAGTATGCTTTGAATAAATTATTTCCTCTCCACGCTAAGTGCTCACTGCACAATGAGACATAATAGATGACATATCTCTTTTACTGAATGAACGTTCATTTTGTCGTGTAATATTATTTCTATTAGGAGCTGCGTGATATCTTCTACGTCCTTTGAAGTTCAGTGTTTAGATCCATCATTATAATTGCCGTTGGCTTCCATAATCCAGTTTGTTTGATATACGGAAACGTATAATGATATTCGTGTTATTATATTATGAGGCTTGTTATTCGATTTTGTATAATATATAACGATTTGTCAATTTTCTCACAAAAAACGTTCAACATGTTGCGATTTGTTTGAATTTACTTATAACACTTTTAAAGTTTATAAAATGTTTGGTGAGCGCTGGAATTAACTGCCTCAGGGACGCGTGCTGCATTTTTATTTGAAAATATTTAGGGCCGTACCACAAAAAAGATAGACACGCGTTAAACGCGAATGCTACCAAAAATAATACGCACTTGTTAGCACTAACTTGTCTAAAGCAAGTGTGTATTATTTTTGGTAGCATTCGCGTTTAACGCGTGTCTATCTTTTTTGTGGTAAGGGTGATATTGTTTAAAAAGCTAACCGAAGCTTGTTATTCTGTTACAGGTTTTATTAGCAGTCCATTATTTAAACGTTTTCATCTATCTACCAGTTACAGTTTTTATGCAATTCTTTCTTACATTTTGTGGCCGCTACCAAGCTTCATGAATAGTTATCTGCGACATTTTATTTTATTGCTAACGTCATCGACATCCCAAATGATTTATAGACTCGAAATTCTTTGCTGTACCGTCGCCGAGTATGCGGACTCTTTTATGTTTTTTTTTACTTTCGAACCGCGGTAACTCTGTGAGCATTTAACGCTGATTAAACTGTAAAATTACGGACGCAACGGCCTTTGTGACAGATGCGGCTCCAAATAATAACATTATACACACACGTACAAGGTTTCGAGGTAGCAGTGTCATGCGGCTGCCCCTTTGTAGCTAACAAAATCCACTTACAGGACAAAGGATACAATGGAGATCTTTGGCAAATTGTAGAATATACACCTAATTATTTGCATTGAAGTGTGACGGTGCGTTAAGATCTTCGACCCGACAAGGCGGTGCTTAAGGCTTATGAAAACATGTAACAATAAGTATCCAGTGGCGCGCTACTATGATAGGTGGATGCATCTTTTTTGCGTACTATCATAACGTCGGTTTTCTCTTTTTGGTTGAAATTATGGACTTCACTTGGATGACTTATGAAACTTAATTTATAGGTACTTATATTTTTTATAAAATGATTAAGCTCGATATAACGCTTTCGAGACACAAAAAATTATAATAATGTCCATAAATGACTAAGGTTATAGATAAAAAATAAAAATATATTATAGGCTAGCGAGGTAATAAAAAATATAGCATGTGATTTATTTGGCGGACTATAGGTAGGTTGTCTTATAATACCAGAAACCTAAAGAAATTGTTATAAAATTTTATAAGAAGGAGGGTCGTGAAAATAGAGAAGCCAATTCAATAGGCCCAATCAATTATAATTTTCATAACCCCACCCATTCTTCACATCCCTAAGTAGTTAATATTATGAAATATTACCCGGTTATCGATTCGACGCCACCTCGGTTGAGCATTCAACCTTTTTTATAAGTTTCGCTTTTTATTTCGGTGAATTTTATAAAAAAATTATGAATCGCCCCTCCGCCCCTTTCTCGCTCGAGAGCCGATTGTTTTGTCAGCGCTACACCTGGACGCAAACAAATGCGCGCGCGCATAACGGTCGGTGATCCAAGATGGCGACCGTCAGGGAGCTTTTGACGGGTTTTTTTTGTAAAAACAACTTTCCTTCTCGACATTGTTGGCGCATAAAATAAAAGAAATGTTTTTTAAAAATTCATTGCCGTTTTTGCAATGAATATCTTCGTACTTAGCAAAAATGAGTCTATGTGTTGAAGCAATATTTTTTACAAACAATGTGATGAACCCTTTTAGCCCTAAACAAAAGAATCGTACATAATATTGTTCTGCGTAAAATTTTGAATTTACGTTTTCATTAAAGGGAGTTCTGTAATTAAGTCGTAAATCAGAATGATGTTTATCACCCCTTTAGAATTAACTTTGTGATACAAAATCTGAATGTGTGCGAAATGTTATCATTTCATTTTGATTGTTTCATTTCCCAGCGGACTTAAATTAATAACATAGAAACATTGCAAATCAATATACGAATTGATTCTACACACGGTTTCTTAATATACCAATTAATACAAGATCTAATAAAGTCTGAAACTGCGATCGATACAACCCAATATAAATCAGAAAGTATACGTTGCTTTTCTGTTTCGGTATTCCGTAGTACATACATAATTCATCGGCATCAAGTAAAACCAACATTTTATTATGTCACTCCCAGCCTATTAATCTTGTGACCAATTTTATAAATTTGCTGTCACATCCACGTACTATCACGATTTATTTAAAAAATTATGGCTCATTTGTTGCTATACTCAAACCTTTACGATTTAACATTCAACTTTAATAAATACCCAAAATTTGTAAGGACATACATTAATTGTTGTTCCAATCAACATTACTTTTTAAGTTCCAAACCCGAATGTATTAGTTTGTTGAAAAAACGAAACGTCATCACTCGTTTAGATATCGTTAATGTATTCCTCGTTTCGAACTGAATTATTAATTATAATAGGATCGTTTTACATAATTTTCTTATTAGAAATGAGTTAAATTTATACCGGGCTCTCTGTTTTAGCGGTGTCGTAAATTTCATTTGGTTAACGTCAAGTTTGGACGATATGTTTTTAATTAAATCTCGGTTCGTTAGTTTGATTGGAATGCGTTCGTAAATCTCCATGCTTTGATTGGTGCTTTGACATTACTAGCGAACGCGATAATGATGTAAATTGTTTTTCTCGTCTTACGGAAGCTGGTATCGTAAAACAAGCAATAGATTTAATCAGCATTCAATTAAACTATCACGATTCCGAAATTATATTTCCATATAAATGTTAAAACGTCAGATGTGTTCGTTCTTAGTAGAATATTACCGAGCATGTACATTAAAAACTTGTTTGATACCACTAATGAAAATCAAGTGTCTATAAAATAATAAGTACCTACCAACAATTCCCGCGGATCCACTGGCAGTAATAAAACAAATTCGTAACGCGATGAGAAAAATTATATTATAAATTATTGTATTAGGTACTTGGTTAAAGCTAAAAGGGAGTATTTTATGTGGTACAGTAATTAAAAAGAAGTGTGAGAAAATTACAGTCCAGGAACATTATTATGTTTCTAGATTATTTTTATACTCTTTACAGTCCTCATTCGATCCTTCAAATTCACTTATTATGAAACAACAGTTTAGCAGCATAGTAAGATAGAGTTTTGGTTCATTTTATGCCCATTATGCCATCATAGTAGACATAAAACGAACCAAAACTCTGCCATAAATATTAAAATGCAAATTTTTCATTCCTAGGTTATACACAAACATGAAGACCATAACTTTTAATTAGGCACAAAAATAATCACCATCCATTTTGGCTAATTTAAGATAATTACGAAGATATCTACTTATCGCCTGTGGATTAATCTAGAAGACCGGTTCTACTAAAACCACAGCGATAGCTTAGGGAGACTCGTTGGGAACTAATTCCTAAACTAATTATTATTGGCAGGTCGATACTGTTCTAAAATTAACTGATCAATACTAACTACAGCTAAAAGCGTTTCGTGATTGTTTACTTTGTAATCTTGATACTTATTGGTGGGATTGTGTAAAGTTTCGGTAATTTTCTATTCATTTCAAGGTTGTTGCTTGAACTTGGCGATAGAAATTTAAATCAATGCGTCTGCTTCTAAGAAATTGTTAATTTGCCGAGTTATCCTAAACTGCGCGTGTCATAAGATGCGCCTGGAATAACATCAGGTGCATTAACTGCCAAGATCATTCTTGGCAGTTAATGCACCTGATGTTATTCCATAAAGTTCTAAAACCATAAAACCTTGTTTTTTTTTCTTTTTATCATGTCTTAGGCTTGATTTCTGCCGACGTATCGGCTAAATATGATTGAGGAGGATTAAAATGTGTCTAATAATATCAGAAGCGGTGGATCGTAAAATTTCTTATAACTTCCCACGTCTACAACTCTTCTCAGATTAATTTGATTTCGTGCAAAGTAAGATGTACTGAATTATTATAGCTGTTATAAAAGCATTATTTCTACCCGTAACTTATATTGCGTCTAAGGCCCTTATCGATTTATCATGCAATTAGCAGTAGCACTTTTTATAACACGACTTATTTTATAATTACATACAATAATTTAGGAATTGGATTAATAATAAAAATTAAAAACTTGTAGTCTGGTCTAAAAATATATAAATTCTTAACTAAAACAAAAGAGAAACTAGCATCAACCGATTATTATACGTTGCATGTCACAAATTGTGACGAAGCATTTCTTTTATTTTCGTGAAGGCAACATTAAAACAATTTTATCATAACGGGAATGAATGCGAGACTTACGTAAGCGAAGATTAGCACGAATTGACCTCCGGCGATCGAAGTTCTGGTAAGGTGGTCCGAATATAGAACCTTAATATTATATACGCGATGTCACGTAGGTGGTATACATACGCACATTATATATACGTTTTCTTATAGTTTCGTATTGTCAGGGGTCAAGTCGAAAGTTGCAACATCTGCAAAATTGTTTTGGGGTTGAAATTCACGTGGTTCTATATTTGCAGTTTTGACATTCAGCGCGCGTAGAATAATGCAAGGTGGAATAAAATTACCAACTATAGATTTTTCTGCTATGAGGAAAATATGTAGATGCGATTTTATTCTATACTAGCTTTCGCCCGCGGCTTCGCCCGCGTGGACGTCGGAAATTATCCCATGGGAACGTACCTCAGGAGTAAACTTTAATTACCATTATATCACTCTCCGGTTCATAACAGTACCTACAACAACATGACAGTACAAACAGATACTTCAATTTTATTTATTTGTATAGAAGATTATCAATCTTTGTTCGGAACAATACTTGCAACCGAACAGCTCAGCACTTTTGTATGTGCTCAATTTAATAAAATGCATAGTTTCAAAGTATTACAAGTTAGTACGTATTCGGTCACCAACCGCGTAACTCAAACCAAACCAAGTCAAATCATCTTTTTAGTGCTAATTTAGTATTCACCAATATCATTTAATTGTGTAGTATTTAATATAATTTTATTAACCATCAATAACTTAGTATCATTGAACCAATAATTACCAAATCGTAACCATTCGAATCCGACATCAAACCAACAACCAAATAACAACCAACTTAGAAGATAGTGTCGCAGCACCAGCCGGCACTAGTTTCTACATGGTCCTTCGAGCATAAGGGCCTCGGTTCGCGAAGTACAGTGAAGTGTTTGTGTGCCGGGACCTTGCAACCAGTGTTTTGTATTTTACCATTATACCATACCATTTACCAGTTTATAGGGAAAGTAGGAAGTGAGTGAGTTCAATTTGAATGAAATTGAGGAGCTGTGGAGTAAGGAGAATATAAGGTCAGACCAAACCATTTTATACGCTTTTTCTCTAACATATTTAATTGTTTGTGGGAAAAATGGAGCAGTTAGCAGACAATCAAACTGAGGTTTACGACTCTCTAGTTAAGCTTTTAACTAACATCAAGAAAGATGGGGCTGAACGAAAAACCGTAGATTACTGCAAGCGGAAGTTGGAGATATTGGAAAATTATTGGAGAGAATATCAACGCAACCATAGAAAGTGCTGTGAACTTGCTGAATTTGACCATGTGTATTTTACCAAGGATTGTTTCACCAAAGCGGAAGAAGTCTATTCGGCGATCAAGCAGCTAATTACCAAAACCATGGAGCTTTTATTGTCAAAACAACAGCAAGAAGGCAACCAGCCGCTGGCGGAGGCGGGAACATCAAATCAAGCAAGGGATATGACTCATTCACCCCAACAGCAACGTAGTGAAACGCGAGTTCCACATGAAGATAGTAAATTAGAAGGAATGATAAAAAAGCAGACTATCCACTTCAGAGCTTTTATGAGAACAGTGGCAACCATAGAAATTGACCAATTACAGAACAAATGGGAGTTCGACGACGCTTTAAAGTCACTTCAAAGCCGTTGGACGATAATCGATAGCCTGCACTGGGAGATAGAAGGTGAAAATGGGGATGAAAATGTCTGGTACCAAGAGGAATTCGCCAGATATGAGAAAATGTATAACAAATTGAAGAAAACCATTAATTCTAAAATGTGGTCCGTATCTCATCGCGACAAATCTACTCCACAGATGGACATTCCAATATTCCAAGGCAATTATCATCAATGGACGTCTATTAAAGATTTATTTACAGAAACCATCCACAAAAACCCATCGTTGTCGAATGCACAAAAAATGCAGTTTTTAAAAAGCAAAGTATCAGGAGAAGCGGAGCGTCTGATTCACCATCTTCAGATTAGCTCGGAGAATTATGGAGTATGTTGGGAACTATTAAACCACCGATATGGCAACAATAGGCTTATTTTTACCTCTCACGTCAACATACTGCTAAACATTCCTAGTATGCAACAACAATCCTTAGGAATGATCAAAAAACTGCATGACGTAACCAAAGAATGTCTCCACGCTATACAAAACCTAGGAGTAGACATCACCACTTGGGATCCGCTGTTGGTGCTTTTGTTGTCCCAGAAGCTTGACAGTGAATCATTCGCGGAATATATCGAGTCAGTAAAGAACCCCAGGGAACTACCAATACTTCAAGAATTCCTAGATTTCTTGGAAAATAAGTTTACTGCCTTAGAAGCATCTCGGCGTAAACAAGAATCAAATAACCAAAGGATGACCACCCAACCACAAAACCATCAAAATTATCAAGCAAACCAGAAGAAATACTATAGTTCAAATAATAACCAGCAAGCAACAAATAAAAATTATCCACATAATATTAGAACCAGCACGAAATCATTACACATTTCGCGGTCAATCACCTGCGCACTGTGTAATGCTGACCACGGGTTATGGATGTGTACCCAGTTTTTGCAAATGTCGGATGAGCAAAAATTAAAAACTGTCAACCAATTAAATTGTTGCACGAATTGCCTATTTGACCATTTAAATAAACCTTGTTTTTCTAATAAAACATGTCGAAAATGCAACGCCAAGCATAACTCATTATTGCATGAAGCAATAACAACCAAAACCAGGCCAAACACCACAGCAAAATCAAACCATAAGACTGCGCACACACTAACGACATCATGCGTCACCAATGATGAACAAGCAGCAACTTCAACCCATGTGTCTTGGGATGACGTATCCGAGACACTCTTAGCTACAGCTTTGGTAAAAGTTCCGAGATCGGATGGCACATATCATACCATGAGAGCTTTGATTGACCAAGGGTCACAAATCTCTTTGATAACTGAGAAGGCGGCACAAGTTTTGAAATTACGACGACAACATTGTAAAGGTACCATATTCGGCGTAGGAGAAAAAGAAAACAGCTGCAAAGGAGTAGTGACCATTAGAATTAAATCAATTCATAGTGATTTTGCTTTAGAAGGAGACGCCCTTATAATGAACAGTCTAATCAAAAGTTTACCAAATAAATCTTTTATAAAACCATCATGGCCTCATATACAAAATATTAATTTAGCAGACCCGGAATTTAATACCAGTCGACCAGTAGACCTTCTGCTTGGAGCCGATGTATACTGCAAGATAGCATTAGGGGGTCTTTTAAGGGGTGACAGCGAAGATCAACCAATAGCCCAGCAAACGCAATTAGGATGGTTGCTTTGTGGGACAATGACACCACAGTACAGGTGTAACGTCGTTCTTCACAATACGGACGATTTACGCAGATTTTGGGAAAATGAGGACATCACCCAGCAGAATGAAATGTCTACCGAAGACTATGAATGCTTACAATATTTTCTGTCAACAACTGAGAGACTAGAAAATGGGAGATACCAAGTCCGACTACCATTCAAACCAGAAACCAAGGAACAGCTAGGATCTACTAAACCATTAGCCTTGGCACAGTATCGTAACTTAGAAAGAAAATTACAGAAAGATCCGGAACTGAAAACAGAATACGCGAAATTTATGGACGAGTATTCTCAATTAAACCATATGATACCGTCAGCAACAAGCATGAAATCCGAGTGCTATTTACCACACCACAGCGTCACTCGTGCTGAGTCAACCACTACAAAGTTACGTGTTGTCTTCAATGCGTCTGCTAGATCATCGTCGGGACTTAGTTTAAATGACGTCATGTACCGAGGGCCTAATCTACAACAAGATCTGCAGGAGTTGATTTTAAGATGGAGGCAATATCAGTTTGTTTACACAGCTGATATTGAGAAAATGTATCGGCAGATAATGGTACATCCTGATGACCAGTTATACCAGAAGATATTATGGAGGGACTCACCGAACCAACCTATACAAACATATCAACTAACAACCATAACTTACGGCACTAAGCCTGCACCATTTTTGGCTATGATGTGTTTAAAACAATTAGCCACCGAAGAAAAACAAAATTTTCCTGATGCTGCAAAAGCACTAGAGGAGTGCTTCTATATGGATGACTATTGTGGCGGAGCTCATTCAAAAGAACAGGCAAAACAATTAAAATCAGACCTCATACAACTACTCAGCCAGGGTGGGTTTAACTTACGAAAATGGGCCACAAATGAACCCCAACTACTGGCTGACCTAGAAAAAGATTTGTGGAACCAGCAAATATACGAGTTCAAACAGACAGACTCAACGAAGACATTGGGGTTGGGATGGAATCCACAGCAGGATAAATTCATCTTTGATTCGAAACTAGAACCAGTACCAGTATCAAAACCAACCAAAAGATCGCTTCTCTCAGACATATCGAAGATATTTGACCCGTTAGGCTGGCTTACACCATTAAGTATCACCATGAAGATGCTGTTTCAAAGCGTCTGGTTGTCTAGTCTTAACTGGGATGACGCGTTACCAGAAGAAATCAAAATCAAGTGGCTAAATATGAGAGGAGAAATGAAAGATATCAACACCATAGAAGTGAAACGATGGCTAGGTACGAAGAAAAACCATAACGTGCAATTACACGGATTTTGTGATGCATCGAACAAGGCATATGCCGCAGTTATATATTGCAAAGTCAGCAATAAACGTGACTCTAACGAGGTGACACTAGTGGCAGCAAAAGCTAGATTAGCGCCCGTTAGTAAAGATATATCCATACCAAGATTGGAACTGATGGGTGCACAACTTTTAGCACAGTTGCTGCAGAAAGTTCAAACCTGCCTAGAGCAGTACAACCAGGAAATATATTGCTGGAGTGACTCAACAGCCGTGTTAGGTTGGATTCAGGGAGACCCAGCGAGATGGAAACCATTTGTCGCAAATCGCGTTAAAGCTATTACCAAAATAATACCAAAAGAAAAATGGAGTTATGTCAAAACCAGTGAAAATCCAGCTGACTGTGCAAGCCGTGGAGTGGGAATCAACCAATTAAGAAAACATGATCTGTGGTGGCTGGGCCCATCTTGGATTAGATCATTCCAAAACCATGACATACCTCAAACCATCTATGAAACCAGCTTAGAGATAAGACAGTCGAATGCAGTAGTTGTGGAACAACAACAAAACTCAACCATGACCATACCAAACATCATTCACCACTTAATAAATAAATTGAATTCCTTTGCAAAAATAATACGTGTTTTTGCATGGATACTGAGACTACCTACTGCAAAGGCCGGCCGTCAACCTTATCTCACATTACATGAACTTCGTCGCGCAAAACTGCTGATTATCAAAAGTGTGCAACAAATGGAGTTTGCCAGTGACGTCAGTTATTTACAAAAGAATGGAAACGTGCATTCAAAAAGTAAACTTTTACCACTACATCCAATCTTAGATCAAGATGGTATTTTGCGTGTGGGAGGCAGATTAAGGAACGCTCAAATAAATCCGCAGATGAAACATCCAATTATATTACCACACAACCACCGATTAACCACGCTTATAATTAAATACGCTCATGAACTAACCTACCACGGTGGAGCTCGCCTTACGTTATCTAACATTCGACAAAATTATTGGATAATCAGCGGATATACGGCCACAAAGAAATTTATACGACCGTGTGTTACCTGCAAGAAGCAAGAGCCGATCCAACAATATCAGCTCATGGGTGATCTACCATCATCCAGAGTGAACCCTGAAAGCGCCTTCTATCATTGTGGGGTAGACTACACGGGTTTTGTGGAAGTTAAAGCCAACAAAGGACGCGGTATAAAGACTACCAAGGGCTACATCGCGATTTCGTATGTATGGTGACGAAAGCTGTACATTTAGAACTCGTGTCGGATTTAACCAGCTCAGCTTTCTTAGCAGCAATAAGCAGAATGGCAGCACGACGAGGAGCACCACGTCACATGTATAGCGACAATGGAACCAATTTTATCGGAGCCAACAGAAGGCTAGAAGAAGAATACGATCAACTTCAGAATATATTTAGTGAGACATTCTTTACGGAGATAACCGAGCAACAAATTGAATGGCATTTTAATGCACCTTCTTGGCCTCACGCGGGAGGACTCTGGGAAAGAGCCGTGCGCAGTCTCAAACACCACCTCAAACGTGTGATTGGTCAACAAAAATTAACTTTTGAAGAATACACCACACTGTTATCAAAAATTGAAGCTTGCCTCAATTCTCGACCACTTTGTGCGCTATCAGAAGACCCTGATGATCTAAATTTCCTCACACCAGCTCATTTTCTATCAGCACGACCAGGTTTGACCGTAATAGAAACGGCAGAAGACGCCAGAACCAGGTGGCATTTAGTATCGAAATTATTTGAAGATTTATGGAAAAGATGGAAAACAGAGTACTTGACTCAACTATCAACCAGAAACAAGTGGATAAAATACCAGAAGAATGTAAACGTGGGTGATTTAGTAATGATACATGACGATAATTTACCAGCCGGGAAATGGCCAATGGGTCGTGTAATAGAAGTCCATCCAGGAAAAGACGAACTAGTCAGAGTTGTGACTCTAAAAACCAAAAACGGCTATATGAAGCGCCCTATTGTGAAACTATCTATTTTACCGATAGACCAAAATGAGCCAACGAAACCAGAACAGCAAAAATGCACACTATTAGAACATCAAACAATTACAAACGGAAAAGGGTCGGGCCACCGCCCACAATCAAAAACCAGAACGTCCAGTACCTATCCCAAGATAGTGAACATTGCACTGGCATTGTTACTATTTTTAAGTATTCTACTACCAACAACAGCATCATACAACATAACACAGTTAGATACCAACAAAACTTTGTACTTTGACACCGTGGGGAAAGTACAACTGATTCGGGAGAAGTGGAAGCTAGTTACATATTATAACATGTCTCCATATTGGCAAGGAGACAAAGCCATTAAAGATTTTACAAGCTACCTCGAAAAAACATGTGAATCATTTATGGAATCAAGTCACTGTCATATGATACTCCTACAAATACGTCACGATTACAATGAACTGCAATACTACAACCAGCTGTTGCTTAGCCAGCACTACGGCGAACATTTACGAACCCGACGCGGTCTTATCAACGCGGTCGGCTCAATTGCAAACTCATTGTTCGGAGTATTAGATGAAAGTTTCGCAGAAAAGTACAAGCAGGACATTGAACTAGTACGCCGCAATCAAAAACACCAAGGTCAGTTATGGAAGAATCTTACCTCTATTGTCGAAGCAGAGCACAATATACTGCAAAGAACTGAGGAAGTAATACAACAGCAGCATAAAACCATAAATAAACATATAAACGCTTTGGATAAAGCTACCATCAAGCTGCAGCAAGAAATCGATGTGAGGACAATACAACAAGACTTCACATTAGTATCGATAGCTACCATTAACATGATGCAAAACCTGAAACGGATGCAGGATACGTTGATCGATACCATCTCTGAGATCTACCATGGTCAAATCAGCTTGCATTTACTGACACCAGCACAGCTCAAACGAGAGCTACAAATTATCTATGGCCAAATGCCTCAAGATTTGGGTCTACCTATAAATAACATTGAAACAGACCTTCAGTACATCTACAAGCTACTAAAAACAAAGGCCCGAGTAACCGAAGAATATATTATTTTTGAAATTACATTTCCGCTCATAGCAAGAGAAAGTTTCCAATTATATAAGATTATACCAGTTCCGCAACAAATCAATTACAGCATGATCAGCATAATACCAATATCGGAATATGTCGCAGTGAACCTGAAAAGGGACGCTTATTTTGTACCAACCATTCATGAACTTGACACATGTTTGTATCACGGAAAATCCTTCATGTGCGAGCTCTTCAAGCCTATCCTAAATTTGGAAAAGGACGAAAACTTTTGCGAAATAAATCCGATAAACCAGAAGTGCAAAACAAAAACATCGGCGTGCACAAACAGATGGATAGAATTACACTCAACGTCACAATACCTATATTTTTGCTGTGACACATATTCCATCAAAATCATATGCGACGATCAAGTTACTGTTCGTCAGCTGACTCGAGCAGGAATCATTAGCATGACTCAGAAATGTTTTGTTAAAAGCAAAGATTTCACACTGTATTCTTTGCAACAACAATCCAACCAACTAAATTTTTCACCAAATATGTTTGTACCAGAACTAGACCAGATAAACCATATCGTGAACTTAAAAATTCCAACGGAAGCAGAATTACCAGAGGGCACAGGTTTGAATAGATCTCTATCTATTTTAGGAGAACAGATCAAAACTCTGAAATCCACCAAAGCAGAGGTCGATGACATATCGGTTCACGATATCCACCAGTACACAGTCGTCTACATACTGCTGGGAGTTGTAATATGCGCGGCAGCAGTCTGGTTCTGGAGAAGAGCGAGATGCTGCTGCTCGCTATCAGCAGCCAGCCGGGCGGAGCCTCACCACAGACGGGAGTCTGTGGCGTCAACATCGAAATCAACCAAGAACAGAGTGCAAAGTAGTGCTGACCGCCAGCAAAGTGAGAGTGAACAGATAGGTTTAAGCTCATTCTTAGCCAGACGGTGGCCTAGTGGTATGCGTAGTGCGGGAAATAAGGAACGGGCTACGTTGCCCGTAGTGCGAAAAGAACGCGTGTTTACCGTTGAGGACTCATTAGTTTAAACAATTAATGTTTTTAAGGACAACTGTTTTATACACTTTTATATTTTACTTTTATTTACCATTTATATTTTACTTTTATTTACCATTTTAATTTATTATTTTGTCAAAGGTGATTTGATGAGAAACTTACCTATTTCTTACTCTTATCTCATCTCGTGCTCGGGAATATGTTCGGAACAATACTTGCAACCGAACAGCTCAGCACTTTTGTATGTGCTCAATTTAATAAAATGCATAGTTTCAAAGTATTACAAGTTAGTACGTATTCGGTCACCAACCGCGTAACTCAAACCAAACCAAGTCAAATCGTCTTTTTAGTGCTAATTTAGTATTCACCAATATCATTTAATTGTGTAGTATTTAATATAATTTTATTAACCATCAATAACTTAGTATCATTGAACCAATAATTACCAAATCGTAACCATTCGAATCCGACATCAAACCAACAACCAAATAACAACCAACTTAGAAGATAGTGTCGCAGCACCAGCCGGCACTAGTTTCTACAATCTTATTACCCCCGTAGAAGAGCTGTTATACCCCCGAGGGGGTGAATCGTTTTTTATTTTTCTATTTTGAGTGACATAAACACACGCGATTACAGCAATACCGCAAATTCATCAGTATCACCACTAACCGATCCCGCGTCGAGCGCGGCAACCGTTACACAAAAATAATCCTTATAGGGTCCATTTCAATTGAATTTGTTAACTTTGTAAACAATGTCAGTATGGCCAACTGTCAAAATTTGATGAATTTGTATAGAAAGTTTGCTTACAAAGTTTACAAGTTCTATTGAAATGGACCATAGCATGATTCAGTATTCACACGTGACGGCGCGATGGCTTATTAGCGTATTTCATGTATAAGTTTGGTGTTTCTATACCAATTTCTTTTTTTATTTAATAGGTAATAATGTTAACTTTTTTAATTAGGGATGAGTGAGAGTATTATAAACGTAAAAGTAAACAAATACAATCAGAAAGCTCCGAACTGCTAAGCTATCGGGAGTTGTATGAATTTCTTTACCAAGATCTGAATTTTATTATTCTTTCAGTTTAATCCCGTATGTTTGTTCATAAACAAAATCATATCTTGTTCTGCTGGTTTACCTCCTTTCCATATATCTTCAGGATTAGCCCCATACAATACTTGCGTGATGTGATGACGAGACGTACACACATGATAATAAAATACGGTAAATAAACTTCAAACATGTGGTTTTAAGTATCCCCCTTCAACACTATATTTTTATCTTTCACACATGTGACTGGAGCTACTGTCAAATTAGCTTTTTATTGTCCGTCCTAATCTCCTAATAAATCTAAACAGACTCATGACAAGATTTTTTTAGGACCTACCGATACTTTTTTTAATGATGTGGTAATTTGTTTGTTTTACTGTCATCATTACTTTACTCTGTCGCGCTTAAACATAATTTTTATTATTGCTATTGATACAATAATAACAAAATCTCGTTGTTTTTAGGGTTTCGTACCTCAAAAGGAAAAGGAACCCTTATGGGGTCACTTCGTTGCCCCTCTGTTTGTCTGTCTATCAAGGCTAAATTAATACCAAATACTTAAGTCCTACAGTTCCTAAGAGCTTTAAAAAAATCAAGCTTCTAAGTTTACGCCATAAAAAAATAACGGTCATTTATGCCGCATATTTTGACACTTGCAAATAAATCAAAACCTAGAATACTCCCCGTTGATCTAGAATCATAAAATTTGGCAAAAAGCGAGATCTCACAGCACAAGTGAAGAAAAACATTAAATTATAGCTATATCACACTTTTTTTTCTACATACAAAATTAAGTTTGTACGGAATCCTCAGGGCGCGAGTTCTACTCGCACTTGTCTGTTTTTTTTATTGTGTTAATGTATTTGTGTGATGCAATATTTGTTACAATTTATTATAATTTTATTTTTCACGCAACAGAACACAAAAAAAATACATTTAGCACAAATTTCAGTCTTCAGAATCATCTCCACATAATATGTATGTAGTACAGTTATAGTAGAAGAACAGACATTTAATAAGATGACGTCATAATTACGTTGCTCTAATGAAGACATTACAGTCAAGGAAACAGTTTAAGAACGAAACTAGCCATTAAAGTGCTGAGGTTAAACTTTTTCAGTTGTCTTTTTCTTTATTAATTGTTACTCTTTTAGCACTAAAATCAGTTACGACTGTGCCGTCAAAGTTAATGTATTTCGCGTTTTGTCTTTGGTTGGAGGTACGGTGGACAATTGTACAATTAACCTAGATTATGTTTATACTAGACTGCTTTTGGTATATGAACCAATGACGAATTTGATATGAACAGCTTTTATCGTTTGAATGACAACGTTTAGTTACTTCTTGTATCGTTAGCTTGACCGTACTTTAAAATAATTAACTTGAACACGTTTTAAACGTACCTAAACCTTTCAATTTCAAAAACTGCCGTGTGTGTACCGGACGAAAACTTGCAAATGAATTTAAGACCAGTTTCTCTCAACCGATTGAGCTTAAATTTGGAACGCATAATATGTCACTTTGATGACAAAGCAATAACATGGTACCATGGAGGTAGTCTCATGATGGAGCTAGGAGTTAGCTATAGAAACTTGTCAACTTCTTAACATAACTCCGTCGTGTATGGGCTCGTTGGATTTGTCTTGACAAGTACTACACTTAGGTAAGTGTAATTCACTTAAGATACTAAAGGAATATTTCTCCCAAATTTCAAATCTCTGGATCTACCGGTTTAGGTTGTGCGTTGTCGCGCTGTCAGTCAGTCATGGCAATATTTTATACGAATACCTAGATATATGAGAGTATATACGGGTCTGGCTTTAGAATTATCTGGAACTTAATTATTATACTGACAATGACCATCTTCCTCATTTTCAGAAGATTCTCTCACTTGTACACTACCTAACTTGTACAAGGAACTGTAAAATACTATACTAATAATAATATCAGCCCAGTTTATAAAAATTCATACTTTTGCACGGGCTCCCCCTCTCAGAATGAGAGGGGATAGGTCATAGTTCACCACGCTGTAAATACCTACTAATTATACGCAAATAAAGTTTTTTATTATAGGTATCTTATTTATTACTTTCAGACAATAGATTTTTATGTAGATAATTTACACATGGCAATTTTTTTATTACAACTATCATGACACTGTGAAAATTATAAAGATAATAGACGCCTACGTTTATCCGCATAATTCTTGTATATTAGTAAATTATCGTTTTCCATATATAGAACCATAAGGTGTTAGTTTATTAGCCTCTTGTGTCATCGATGATGAAAGCGATGCTTTTGTAAACACTTCTCAATTTAGACTTGATGGATATTGTAAAGACTGACGGGTTTGAACGAAATCCTTTCTGCTTTGGCCTTAGAATAAATAACTTAATACTATGTCTTCATTAATTACTGTAGCATTATTACCCAGTAAAGGTAAAAAAAATACAATTTATATACCTATTATTAAAGGCTTGGAACCTGTTACATTGCACTACCTCTGTTACAATTCTCCAGGCTTATCTATAAATAGTATAAAACAAAGTCGCCTTTTGTGTCTGTCTGTTTGTCCGCTTAGTTTTATTAAACTACACGATTATAGATTTTGATGCGGTTTTCAGCACCATTTACATGCCGAAAGGTTTATTATGTATATTTAATACATTAATATTTAACTTAGATACAGCACAGAAATCTTGTGGAAAAAAAACCGGCCAAGTGCGAGTCTTACTCGCGCACCGAGGGTTCCGTATCATTTTTGGACGTATAAAGTGAAAAAAACCGGACCGCATAACTAAGTTTGTTTGTGAAGGAATTTTGATGATTTTGAAAAAACTGTACTAGTTAGGAACATCGTTTTATTTGATCAGCTCTAATTATTTCAGATTTTTCGCTCTGCAAACTTCGGAGATAAGGAGGGGGAATGATATTTTTTCAGACATTTTTCATAATATGCCGAAAACTGTGAGACATAAAATAAAATGAAAATATATTTTGAAATATGCAGATCAAGCCCTTTCATGTGATATGCCACTTGACCTAGTAACCCCACTTTAAAATTTCAGTCCCCCACTCCGGCCCCTTTTGCAATAAAAATAAAAATATTTTTTGACTTTTTTCATTTGCAATAAAATTAGGCAAGTATTCTTTATAACTGTTCCAAATTTCAAGTCGATAGCATAAGTAGTTGCTGAAATAAGCAGGTGTGACAAACAGACAGACAGACGAAGTCGCACCTTATATAAGGGTTCCTTTTTACCATACGGAACGGTACGGAACCCTAAAAAGAAACTTATTTGATATTTCCATACCGCAATACAAATAATATAATCATTCACAATGAAATAGCTTAAAAATCAAACACCCAAAGCGACTTCGGGTACAATCGGGCTAGTTCGATAACCTCCGGCCATTACTTACATCTGTTCGGACACTACCGATCTTCGGCGACCCTTTCATCTCCCTGCGCATGGCAAGTCATTATCGTTAGATTCGACATTTCTACGTGTCTAGCAGGTGCCAATTTTCTACCTAAGTCCTCAGAGAGGCAAAACACGTTAATTGAGTTTGAAACTGGAAAACTGTAAGCAAAACTTCCCGAATAGGTTTTAGAATGGAAATGAGTTTGTATTGGTTTTGGCAATTGGCTCAGTATCTATTTTTTTGGTTGAATGATTTATTTAAGAATTGACCTATACCTAATAATATTCAAAACAATTTATGGTAACATAAAATACAATACGTAGGCTTTGCTTATTTAAATTAATCTACCTACCTATTATGTAAAGTTTATTAAACGCTTTTTATCAAAAGAAAATAAAAACGATAGTTTTTTTTTCTTTGTTGGAGATATTGTCGATACTCATCGATGCTATATACTCTTTGCTATTAGAAGTATCAGACGGCTCAACAAGCGTGATCTTGCGCACGCGATGCACCAAAATTTGTTCCGGACTTACACAAAGGCGGCGAACGGCGAACATCTCACAATAAAACTAAAACCACTCCAGGAATTCTCTCGTGGCGACAAATAAACGCTTATAATGATTCTTTGTGCTTATTAATTCATATTACACGGCCGTTTAGAACTCTTGACGGGGTGACAAAAGATAGTCGCTGGTCGGCCACAAAAGTCAATGGATCGGAGCGAACTGAATATAATAAATTACAGCGTCTATGCTCCAAGATGCGTGTAGATAGTACGTATACCTATGTGGGGTTTTTGTTCCTTTTTCTCTCGTAGAACGCGTTTATTTGTGTGCCGGAGCAATTTATCTTGCGATACGAGCTGCGTATGAATGAGTAAGCTTATGGTTATCGAAACGTATGAATTGTCGCTAGAGTGCGTGCGTATTTTTTATTTAGTTATAGTACGCTGAAAGTCCGCTTTCATTAAGTGTTCCTTATCAAAAGCAACAAAAAGTTTTTTTTTATATTTTTCATATAATGTGCCTGTTGTTAATGTTCTAGCTACATAAAATGAAGAGATCTTCAATCACTATGCTAATCTAAATGTTTATCAAAGTAAAATAGAAACCAATTAATATTTATGTATTTTACTAACTTAGAAATTGCTTTTAGAACTTTTCCATTACCGTTAGAACATTAATTTCTTTGTTCTAACCAGCACTTACTCCGTCAAAACTAATTTTCAATAGGTACTACATTCAACTGGCCTAAATAAATTCTCTGAGGAGTATCTTCAAAAGATATCAGTCGCAAATCAAACTAAGCAAAATTCCGATCACGAGTCGCGAATTTTCTTGTACTTCAATAGCTCACATCAAAGTTTCTTTATGTCTCCTCTACCCTTGTCAATTGTCTATTCTGTACCATATCTTTCCTTCCACGCTTATAAAATTCTCAACGTGCGTGTGTAGATCTTCTTCTGCATCTTTGGTAACAGCGAAGTTTCAAAAATATAACTGTAATATAACCTAGTTCTTGATACTTTTTTATGCTTTTTTATTTGCTTCTGTTTGTGACAGATAGGTCCTTAAAGTCCCACTTAAAAATAGGCTTTTTTGTCTCCATGAGTGTGAATAAACGTTAAAATTATAATAAAAGATCATTGCATGTATTAAGCTGTAGAATCTGAATAAATTATTATCATTGTATTATTTAACGTTTTCTAAGAATGTATATGTATTGTACGGAATCCTATTCATGTTTTACATCGATAAGTGAACAAAAGATGTAAAGATATTCATCATTTATTTTTCAAATTCAATACAGATGTCAAATGCGTTCATTAAAAATGATTGAATAGAATTTTCGATCTACGTCTTTGTATTGGTACATTATTAGTTCTAATCATAAATACTAAATCTACCAAAAAAAACAGTTTTAGCTGTCTGTGATTTATTGGGCAGTAAATATTACGATTTAGACATGTTACTAAACCGAAAATATTGGAGAGATATATAGCTCGCCAAACCCTAACGTTATTATCGATATATTCAAATATAGGCATTCATACATCAGTTAGTCGCTAACGAGAGGGCGATTTTACTCATTTACATGATAAAATAATTTTGATTAACGACTTTTTGCGTATTAACATCAAAACAAGTTAGTTATAGCAAAGTGAATAACAACTTTACATTTCAGTTCATTTATTTATTCATTTAACAATTTACGTTGTGTTTGAAATTGGTACATAAAATAAAATTATTACATGCTAATAGTTCTAATTTAATTAAATATAAGCACAGGCATAAATATAATTTATATTAAAAATATAATAAAATAATGTGTCAAATAATTTTGAATTTTACTTACCATTTTACAAATAATTATTAACGTACCAGTTTGCACAGCAACCGTTAATTTAATTATGAGTTAATGTGAAGTTTGTTGAATTATTATCATACATAATATTTATTTAAAAAATTTAACAATTGTTGATATGCAATAAAAGCTGCCGCCATAAGCATAATATAGCACGAATTCGTATTAACAGTTTTAGTAGTATGGAGGAAAATGACGTTACCTAATGAGTGAGGAAGTTTCTGTAAGGCCATTAGTCTTTTAATTTATTTTCTTTCAATAGCAATCACACATTTATAAATGCGAAAGTTTGCGTTAGGGGGTATGTGTGTATGTCTGTTACTCTTTCACGCTGAAAAGGCTGGTTGGATTTGTAGCCTGGGTTCTGAATACTTTTCATCCATTTTCATGCAGACAAATCGCGGGTAACAGCTACAAAGTAAATGATATGAAAATTTCTTGGTCACAGTCGCGCTGTATAAGCCAGTGCTACAAACTAACCCAGATTTAATATTCCAGCCCGGTCACAAAGGACTTTGGCAGTTTTGGGCTTGATATGGTACAGTAATAAAAGCTTAACCAAAAATAAAAATATATTTTAATTGTTCTTTGCCTAATTTATCTTAGAGATTAAGAATTGTAATCAAAAATCGAAATAAATAAGAAATAAAATGATTATGCCGTTGACATTTTGAAAAAACAAATAAAACAAAAACGGGTGCATGTTGGCTGGCGCGTGCCTCCACAGAATATCATGTCGACAGCAACTAAAACCTTTGAATTGAGAACTCATTAGTCGGGCATCATTGGATGGCCTTCATTGGATCATTCACACCATACTTAACCTCACTGTCACAAATACGAAGATTTCTCTTTAACCCAATTACGTACAAAAAAATAAAAAATGAATTTAAATACTCTTGAAATACTCGATCACACCTAACTGATTTCATATCTGTACCGACTTACACAATCTGAAGCCCAGCGTTCTATGGGCGCCTGCCAGTGTCCTTTTTACTCTTTCATATTATGTCTGTGTGTATAATAAAAGCCCAAGATGCTAAGGCTTTCATATTACGTGTCTCTTTTGTCTTTTGTATTTCCTTAGTAATTCAACAATGGCTACATATTTGTCAAAGGCAGAACGCGTAGGCACTTAGAAAACATTGAAACAGGTACCCCACTCTTTATATTCAGTAGAGTTTCATTCCATATTCTAAAATTATGCGTTCAGATATTCGAAAACGGAATACAAAACGGTTTCGGTGCGTTCCTCTTTACTTTATGGACATGTAATAATTTATTTTTTCCGAATATTTGCATCAGAAAGCTTTATGGTTATTGGTCATTTTTAGGGTTCCGTATTTATTCTTTGACCGTTACCTTTTCGTTTAGAATAGCTTCGTTTGTTGTTGTTATTGTGAATAAAATGGGATTTTTAGAAATATGGTCATTTTAAACATGATTTGAAGCATTCATAATTTAATATACAAACAATATGTTTGCTTGTTTGTAAGTGCGTCTCTTATGCGTTTGCGCATCATTCATCCGATTGACTTGAAACTATGTACAGTTGTTGTGCACACGCTCAGGAAGGTTTCTGAAAAAAAAACAATCATTGCAATGCATGCCAGACATGACTAGTCATATACACCGGTCAAGAGCGATTTAGGCCCGGCCAAATAGAGTTCCGTATTAAAATAGAAAAATTTAATATCCTAACGACTAGGTAGGTAGGTACCTAACTTAGTCGTGAGGATATTAAAAATACTTTTTTTTTTCAAAGTGTTACAGATTTCCATTAGAAAATTCTCAGTAGTACCGTACGTATTTAGAAAGCAATAAGCTCTCGCCTTATATGAGACTCACAGCCTTTGTTTGATATTGGCGGATTATACTTTTGCCCATTTATTCAGGGAAAACTGACTTTCACTACCTAGAACAGTAATATCAAACATACCTAATTACCCACAAGCTAATAAACTTTCTTCCCTAGATAAACAAGACCTTAAATCTTCTACATATCTCATACATTTAGACGGCCCACGTCCCAAGACACATATTAATTACAACGAAGCTTATCTCATAATAAAACTAAAGTACTGCTCTAACTACCACATACGTTATTTTGATCCAGCACTTTTATCACCAGTGGGACCAAGAATTTTTATCAGTACAATCACATAGTTCGTGGCACGTATAGCGATAGGAACGACACATAATTTTTGGTCGTCAAAACAATAAATTGACCCATTTATTGCCAGTTCTTTGTGATAAGACAAAAATTTCAGGTCATTAACACCGGGAGATAAGAACAGTTTTGTCTACAAGAATATACGAAGGAAGAATATGTGAAGATTCTAGCGACTATATAATAATTTTATTATACCTATTTTGTTGGGTGGAGTGAGTAGACTCTAGAATAAGGCTCTCAAGCTTATTGTTGAAGAAAAGCTTTGCTTTCATTCTGATTTCTTTCCATTTAAGTCATATTAAAGCTCGGTGTTTTAAAACTTTGGTGTTTTACTTTAGTTTCAGAGCTCGGCTTAGGACATTACTTAGATCATTAAAACATTACATTATAGTTACATTTCAAGGAGTGTGCGTTGGAATCGCACAACTTAATTCCGTCAAGCCCATCTAAGTTCCATCATCGGACGGAAAAATGTACGGCGATGCGCCACCGTTACGTGGTGGATATTCCTCACATACACACAAAATATGTATTTTGGCAATACATTCATTGTGCGTACAGCCAAGGAGTGGAACACCCAGCCGCAATAATCTTTTCCAGTAGCTATAACCATAGCAGTCTTCAAGTCTAAAGTGAATAGGTTACTCCTGGGCAAGCGTGCACGATCGTCGATCGTATCATAACTCACGGGCGAGATAGTCAAACGCGAGCCTATGACTTATAAAAAAATCTGTTTGATTACTAGAGAGTAAATCTAGCGATTTTCAAGAACTGCTGAAACAGCTTCTTCAACCAAGCGCGAGTAAAACATCCATGAAGCCCTTAAAAATATTTTCGTCCTAGTAAGATATTACGATTACATATTTTATGTTTACATAATATGTATAACTAATAACTACTACATATACTATCGGCTATAGGAAATCCACAAATAAATCAGAGTGGCCTTATTCGAAACCAAGGACCACACGGCTGTGCCTTACCATTACGTTCATGATTAATGTTCCTTCACCCATTCCCTTAATGGTGCAAAGAATCTATTAGAAGCCAATACATGCATTTTTACTTTGATACTCGGTTCAAAATCAAGACACTTGTAGCACGGTAGCTGAGAATTTCGATATCGAACCGGTCCCACATTGATAAAATACAAGAATAAACATCACCATACGCGTAACGATCACAATATATTTCATTGTAATCTCAAGCATCACGGATACTGCCTGCTCCATTACAGGTTAGCTTGAACATTAATCAAAAATTTCGGATAAGATACTAAAATTCTTGGTAGGTACTAAGATATACTAATAAAATGATATACGACTTTATCAGGTTGTTAGTTATTACCATAACATGACAAGTCCATTAAGGCGTAGTGGACACATGTATGAGGTATTACCGGGTAAAATGTATTTCTATGTAATATTATTCATGACGTCAGTCAGTGTTAGGTCCTCGTAATCGTCGAGTCATCGCCTCGAAATTTGTTATACTTGACGCGCTTCGACGAATTTTGATCATGAAGATAAGAAATGTAATTAGTTACGTATTTAAGTACATGTCATATATTACTAATATTACAATCTTGTTTTTGATAGGACGTTGTAGTACAATATTTTTATAATAATAATTTCATAATACATGCAACCTTTCCATCCATCATTTTTTTAAGTCGTTTATTTTTTTACACTCTCATAAAATCTTATTAGGAATAGTATCTGATAACTTATTATTTTATAACGAATTAATTAATACAAAACATAAAATATCCATAAAATTCAATTCTTATCAAAATTACGAACCAAAAGCGTCAACTTATTAAGTTTTTGTGTGAAATTTATTTGAATATGATGTCATCTTACAAAGTTGTCTTTAGAATACTGGGTGTTGCTCCGAAAAAAAATAATGTGTGACATTTGCTGAGTTGCTTATCTTTTTGTTATTAATAGGAACTAATGGCCAATAGGTATGTCAATGCAAATATACTGTTCGTTTCTTGCTGAATTAATGATGTGAAAAAGATAAATATTTAAATAATTTGAACCGACCTCAAAAAAGGAGGTTCTATATTCGACTCGTTTATTTGTAGGTATAGGTAAGTAGCAAAGGTATCAGTGGACTCAGTATTAAACAACTTGTTGTCCATATAACCTGTATGAGCAACTTATCTATACCAATAGATAAAATTGAAGCGTCTGTCTGTTGTTTCAAAATAACGTGAAAGCTGCTATTTATACGATGCTTCATCATAAATCACCGTCTTTATAATTTTTTCTATCTGTCTGGAAGATTGTCTCGAATAGGCTCCAAAGCGGCTCAACAGATTTTAATGAAAATTTTAGAGATTAAAACAGAAACTTTAAGGCCCCGGTATACGCCAACGGCCTTGAGTGATTTGGGCGGTATAGCTTGAGTGTTCTGCGCTGAGCTCAAGCAACGCGACATACATCCACCGAGCAATACGACTCGCCTATCAAGGAGCGCGCTGTGCAGAATTAGACGTATTATTACTTTTTAGTATCTAAAACATAAAATAAAAAAAAAGTAACAGGTATTATTATAGGTAGTAACATAGTCTTTTCACACAAAACAAATCATGAAAATATCTTAAGCGGTTTGAAAGTAATTACGTTTTTATGTTTTGGGTAGACACGAATTCATGAATTTATTTCATTAAGTATTTTACAACAATAGTTAAATATTCACAGGTAAGATTGATGTATATATGTTCTAGTTTAACATAAAAAAATTGCACAACTAACCTGCATTATTTGACGGCGAAATAAGAGATTTAAAACTGGCCGTTACCATTTACCTTCGCCTTAACATACATTTTCGTGTATGTTCCATTTCGATATCTTGCATGGTTCAAAAGATATGAATAAAATATTTCTAAAGTTTATTACTGCCACCCAGCGAGTATCATGACCAACATGCCGCGCCAAAGCCAGTAAGTTACTATGTGTCCAAGTCTCGCTCGAACAAAGTCGTGGATACATTTAGTCCTAGAATAAGATGTACAAGTCTCGTAACTGATAAGAAGGTAACCTGTCATCAGCTTGTACACAATAGTTACCTCTAGACCTGGCACGGCTTTACTACGTGACTAAAACTACGGACCGATTCACCTGGTGTCGATGGTAATTGGACTCTTGCATTTTTCGTAGCGGTATGAGAGCGCGAAGCGTAAGGGCTCACATACTTTAAAGGTATATAATATGTACCTATAAGTGCTCATACAGACGAATCACCTTATTTTGTACTGTGTGAATTGGCAATTTTTATTAATGTTCATTTTTGCCTAAGAAGTCTTATGCATTTTAAAAAACTGTTATTTCCGCTGTTATTACGTCATCGTTATTCGGTATTTTAAAGTTTTTATCACGATAAAAAAATATTGAAAAAAAAACAGTTAAAAATTGATTGTATGTAACAGTGTAATATTACAACAGTGTAGTATTGATGTAATAGTGAGAGATATCTTACCTGAAAAGGGGTGGTCCTTTTTTCTAATCGAATTTAAATCAGTTTAAAACTTTAAACTCGAAACAACAAGAAACTAAACCGTAATTACACGCTTACCGATACAAAGAAAAAGTCATTTCCTTCTTTTGATCCATCGGTACCGTGTCTAAATCGTGTTAAAATTCTTGTTTTCTAACAATACAGAAAAAATATTACATCGAAAATTTATCAGATTAACCCTAAAATCTAAAACGAATCTGTGATTTTATAATCGCTTGAAAATTCAATTTACTATTCTCGAATTAATTCCATACTTACTTTTAATCAAAAGGCACTTCATCTACCTACCAAGCTCGTCTCATCTATCGTATTTTTTCTCGAACGATAAAAGTAAATTGAATCATTTGTAACCTGAAAACTTCGGAGGTAGCGAGGACAGAAATGCTGTGTATAGCGATATTATGTAACATCGTGTAAAGCGTACCTACTCGCTAAGCTCAACGTTTCAACAATCATGGTTAATAGCAACATTGTGGCAAACGTAATTTTAAATTATCCTCTTTATTGCTCATATAATCCATGGAGCGCGAATCTACCGCTCGTATATTAGCTCTGGCTCGGATCATAAATGTACTACGCGAAACCGTATATCTCTCTTACAGACGAGTTTTTTGCCGTTTGTTTTTACGAAATAACCTCACATTACGTGTTATCTCCGCGGCCGGTTCCACGCCGCGGCTTCACTCATTTATTGTATTATAAATTTAGTGGGAGGAGCCATCGCCCGCGCCACCGACCTTCCCACTTCGCGATGCGTACGGCCGCAGGAACAAGACGGCGATACGCGCAATAAATAAACCGACAATAAATAAAACGAATGAGAGAGATGCCATCTATTATTTTAAACTTCACTAGGATAGAAAAAATAGGGGTCGATCGAAGGCTTCCCCTCATTAATAAGCTATTAGATTACGCGATGTCGCACCGGCCGATTGGTAGGCCGTAGGGAATCCTAATAAACGCTTCCCCCCACTTCCAGTTCGATGGTTGATCGAGATTCAAAAGAAACCCCGCTTTGAACGCGTACGAAACAAAACGGGCGCTCGAAAAAGACCCCGCTCTAATTCTCTTTACCATCTCCAATTTCAATTGCTCCTTCAGAAATTTGAATGTAGGGAGGGACAAAGTTTTGTCACGTAGGGTCGCCGGTATAGAAATCTACTGTGTACATACAATGCGGGTTCGGCCTCATAGGTAGGTACCCCATTAACGAGAGTGCCCGAGAGGCGAGGACCATATCACATCTAAAGATCAGATTGACAATAGTCAAGAAAAATAGAGCTAGTTTTACGAGCCGCTCTGTTATTAAACATTTAAAATAAATACGTTTTATGTTGCGACCGTTTTTTGCTGGTTCTATTCAGTACATAAAGAACTATAAGTCCAAAACCCTTTGGTCGAGCAACGCACACAAACAAGTAAAGTTTTTGTCACCAGATATGTGTATGTGTGTTTTGTGGATATTTTTGTCCCCTTTAGTGCTGCTTTTTGATACCGATAATTTTTTGTGCGCCCATTATTACCGAGCATTGTGCGAAGGTTTAGTTCGGATAAGATCTCTGATATGTCACCGAAGTCTGTACTGATTTTTTTATGATCAAAAAGAGTAACCTTTTTAGTAGATTACAAAAACATATCGTGAGAAACATTATGCAGTAAATTAAAGTAACGTATGAGACGTAAAAAGTCACGCAATATATCTAAAAATAATTTTATTTGATATCATCCCTTTGAAGAGTCATTCACTTGATATTGCAAGAGTCACATCGACGATCAATCATTTCAGATTACGCCACGAATCGAACCATCCACACGAATAACCATAAAATTGCATATTCAGCATCGAGAAAAGATAGATTCAGAGTAAGTAGTGCAGAAACATTCGCAACACTGTTGAATCATTTACGTACAGTCACTTGAAAATTTTTCATCCACGGAATAAAAATCGTACTTATATTCAAGACAAAAGATAGGTACTCAATGTCGTTACCACAAGAGCTTTTGCAGCAAAGAGCGAGCTTTACAGAAAGAATAATAAAAGGCAACTGAACGAACGTTTTGTGACTACAGTATTTCTGAGATCTCATATTTGAAAGGTATCAAAAATCGCTGAATCGTCAGAACAATGGTCCTGGCTAATACTATTTACTCGTTCCGTCCAAACTGGGATTTTATTTGAAGGATTTGCCATTCGATGGTTTGTAATGATAACATTATCGTAAATTTTATTCAATTCCACTCACGTTACGTTCGGTTCGAGCAACGTTATTATAGTTTTATCTTATAGCTTCATAAAAATAAAAGTAGGCTTGCGTCTTTAATCATTATTTTACGATCTATAATAAGTATTTTCTTTTTTATCTTTATTAAGAAAACCATTTATTTCATTGCCAACATTAACAAGAAAGGACGCAAAGACGTTTTCAAGATAGAAGTAATTTCCTACTAAACCCTATCGCATCTTTTGCCGAAGCTCATACAAAATTCAAGGACTACCTTGTTTCTCTTGTATTTCAACGATGGAAGAAACTCCTGACTTTCCTATTGCATGTCCACTTTTATCGTCCCACCGGGGAAATGTTGTAATTCGATGTAATTTCCTTTGAAGAGCGGCTACTGTGTGTTGAGTCTGCGAGTTCTTGAGTGGTACCAAGGACCATTTTGTATCCGATTACACGTCCGCAAGGCTGGTTGATTGTTTGTCGCACCGCGTCGCTCGCTTTATTTACACACTGCGATGTTTTCCCTTTAGTGGCTCGGGAATCTCGAATTACTAAATACAGAAACTAAGCAAACAAAAATTTGTCTACTAAGTTTGAGCAGTTACTGTTTCAAAGATATAGTAACGTGCCAATATTTAAGCTTTAGAATAGAATAGAATGTTTATTCTATTCTAAAGCGTTAAATATTGGCACGTTAAACTTCATCTGTGACGTTTTGTTTACGTTTTTAGGTGAAGCAAATTCCCTATAATTCCTATTCTCCCATTCCTATTAAACTATAATGTCATACTTCTAGACTTAAAAGTTATCATAAAACTTACTACTACTATTTAATAGCAATCTAACACTAAACTATTTACATGACGTGCATAAAATTGTTTTGTATTTATTATGGTCATAAGGTAATATCGAACTCCTGTATTATTTTTTTAAGCACAAAATTCACACCGGGATTTTATTGAAAACTGGTGTTATGTGTATCGTAAAACCGGGTATCCATGGCGTCTAAGATAAACACGAAACATTACCGTAAGTTGTTGGATTTCGGTAATGGAAATTTTATAGGGCAATTTTCTCTTGATAATTTCGTAGTTATTTTGAGAATGTTCAAAGTCTGGTATACTATAAAATTAAATAGGAGCTCGTAACATATTTTGAAAGAAAGTCATCCTATGGTATCCCGACGAACTATTAAATATCTATTGTTTAGATTTTTTCTTGTTCTCGTATTAAAGTTTCTATCTCCAACGTTGTTAATTTATCTCAATTATTTCAGGGGAATTGTTAAAGTTTATCTTGCCTTCCGTTGAATCTCATCACGTCAATGGTTGGCTAAATTTCTGGTAACAGCTGCCGATCGCGTCTTAGATTGTGCAAAATTTAATCCGCGTTGCAGTGTCATATTGCGCTCTGTCTTTTGCGCTCGATTGAAAGTGTTTTTTTAGTGTCCCAGTCGACTGTCGCCTTTAGTATCTCAAATTACATGGTAGCGTCTCTGTAGTGTTGTAACTTTAGAGAGCCGACAGTAGACGTGCCGTTCATTCATATCGGTTTACCGCCATTTTTAACCGACTTCATTAACCGACTTCAAAAAAGGAGGTTCTGTATTCGTCCCGTATGTATGTATGTATGTATGTAAGTATGTATGTATGTATGTATGTATGTATGTATGTATGTATGTATGTATGTATGTATGTATGTATGTATGTATGTATGTTTGTATGTGCGCGATTTTCTCAAAAACTCCTGATTCGATTTGGATGGGGTTTTCACTAACGTAATCTACATATTTTCAGGAAGGTTTTAGTATATAATACATTATGTAATCATTCCTAGGTACAAAGTTATATGCATAAATGTACACACTCCGTAGAAGATTTACTGTTGAACGAATTCGTGAAAGTAATCTAACACGGGATAAAGAACTAAAAAGGGTAAAATAAAAAACTTTTTTAACAAAAAATAACTGACTTCAAAAATCCACTACAAAGAAAATAATAATTTTGGTTTCGGAAGTCGGTGGCAAAAAAAAGCAAACAAAAACCATAGCCACCGACTTCCGAAACCAAAATTATTATTTTCTTTGTAGTGGATTTTTGAAGTCGGTTATTTTTTGTTAAAAAAGTTTTTTTTTTATTCAGATTTCAAAAAGGCTACTCAGCAATTGTTGGTGGGCGTAGCTTTGGGTGTGTACAAGTCAAGTTTATGGTGTCTTAAGTTAAAACGCTATAAATTTCGTTAACTGGGGCATAACTTTACTAGTCCATGAATTCCTTGTCTTTTTGCATTTAACTGCTGAAGTATTTTGCAACAGATTGTTCGTGAAAACAGTGATATTTTCTTACAAAGTAATATACCAAATATTTTTTATTTTAGCTCACCGTGTTGAGCTTTTGCCGTAAATAAAAAGAATATCGTCCAATATAAGTATGAAAAAATAAACCAATACCTACCGTTCTCTATCTAAACTTCATTCTTGTGCAATCTAAAGGAAAGAATCCGTTCACAGTTCCGACGCAAAATAAAAATCGAATCATCGCTAAATTAACTTTTGAAAATTCGTCTCAAATAACAATCGCGGCTGTAGGTAAGACAGCTGATGCATTTAAAGCCAATATTTGATCTTCGATACACAATAAAAGATTGTAAACATCGTGAGCAATTACTACCACGGAACATGTTTGCTTAGGACTAAGAAATTGGAGTGCCTTCGAGCGTGCGGATGTGTTTGAAGTACCTATCTACGCATAAGAACCACTGCACACTGTAGACATTGCCGAGATTTTGATAAGGGTTTGGACTGTTGGCGACAGTCATGTGACGACAAATGAGTTTGGAAGTAAAGTATTTAAATGCGAAGTTCATTTTCGGGTGGAATAGGATCTTAGCAACCAAATAACTTTTAGACAATAAAAAATGTTGCTGCCATAGACAATTTTAGAACTGTTCTTTTCTTAAACTGTAGTTTTTAAACCTGGTTGTGAGTAGGACTGCATTGTATCATAAAAGCATCTTTGTAATGGCTTCAAAAATTTATAATAAACTGCCTAAATGTATAAGAAGTGTAGAAAACGTCTGCCAATTTAAGAGTAAACTATTTTTATTTTTGGTAGAGAAAACGTATTACTGCAATAATGATTTTTTAAATGACAAATTATGATTTATTTTAACTATCTCTGACATAACTATCTTTGCATTGAAATACATTTTATGATTTATTTTAACCATCTCTGACATAACTATTTTAGAATTGATATACACTTACTGACATTTTATATAATTATTGGCCACTGACATTTTCAACACTATATAAACTATAATTTTCTATGTTATAAATTTTAAACTTAAAATAATATTTGTATACCAACATAATTGGTAGAACATAGAGACCAGACATGTATATTTTAAGACCTTTTAAGTATACCTATGTTCACAAATAAATATTGATTGATTGATTGATTGATTTTCTTAAAATTCGTTATGAGGATCCACGAAAAATAACAACGACCGGTAGGTACTAAAATAGCTCGTACAAGTTCGATACTTCTCAATTAGGTTACTTAGTGCATCTAAAGTGCCTACGATGTTTCAAATAGTTACAAGGAAGAAACTTTATGCATCAGACATAAAGCTTTTTTTGGTTTACCAATAGACTTACTAAACAAATAGAAAATAACACTAATACGTAGTGGTGTCCTTTTCTGTTACATAAGTTTATTACATTATGTGCGAGAGGGATATGTAAGTTCTCTTTCCATACCGATTTTTGGGTAGGTACTTAGCATTCCAGTTGTACGATACCTACTACTTATTAATTCCATGATGGTACTTTGTGCAACGTGGCATAGGACATCGATCGACGCAAATTCATGCTTTTACCTTACTGTGAGATAATACAAACATTTGGAGTACCTACGGCAAATTTAATGCCAAAATTACTTTTGACTGAAAAACCCTTTCAGGCTCACTTTACAAAACCTGGGTTTGCAAATAAAATCCGTCAGATAAAATCTTCAGTGTGTGAGGTACCTACCCAAATACGATTGTCTACCATACGCCATTAGAAGGGCTGTGTAAACAGAGGTAGTTATTGATGTGAGACAATAACGTATCGGAATAATCATAGGATATAATGTGTTTGATTTATTAAACGATGCTCGAGGGTTTATAGATAGTTTTCACAAAGTCCCGTTCGAATTGATGGGCGTGATATCATTGTTATTGTTTTAAAATATATGATGATATGAAGGGCACAATAGTTTTTTTTCTTTTTATTTAAACAACATTAGATATAACCTGCCTTCCAGAATTAATCATAGTGAAAACAATATACCGTGCAGCAACGCGCTTTTGCACAGTTCACATAGTAACTGGAATAAACTACGCGTTAATGTGCTCTAGTGTAGTCTCTTCGTGATAATATTTATGTTATTCCATGAATTTTAATAAATTGAGCTACGTCCAGACGCCGCGCAGGTTTCCGACTTTTTATTGTATTTACCTTTGCTTTAAAAGTTAGCCTTAAAATCGCATCACATTATACAAATTGCAGAGCGCTAGGTTAGTGCAGCAGAACAAAAGAAGCTCTAGCTGTCTAACTGCCTTCACACTATACGAAAGCAAAGCATACTAACTAACATGGCGCTCTACTAAGAAGCTAATCCTTCTTTTTAATTATCGTTTCATTCATCATATGCTTCCAAATTTAAATTTAAAATGTCGCACAGATTCATCTATATTTTATTTTTAGGGTTTCGTACCCAAAGGGTAAAAACGGAACCCTATTACTGAGACTTCGCTGTCCGTCCGTCTGTCTGTCTGTCTGTCTGTGTGTCTCCAGGCTGTATCTCATGAACCGTGATAGCTAGACAGTTGAAATTTTCACAGATGATATATGTCTGATGCCGCTATAACAACAAATACTAAAAACAAAATAAAATCAATATTTAAGGGGGGCTCCCGTACAACAAACGTGATTTTTTTGCTTGTTTTTGCTCGATATTGATAACGGCAACAAGTAGACGCTTGAAATATTCACAGAATATTTAATCATGTATTCACTTTTAAAATAAATAATTAAATAAAAATAAAACAAATATTTAAGGGGGGCTCCCATACAACAGACATGATTTTTTTGCGTTTTTATAGATAATGGTACGAAACCCTTCGTGTGCGAGTCCGACTCGCACTTGGCCGTTTTTTTATTAATTCTGATGCCGTCATTCATAACGGACACAATTCTGGCACTGCTGTTACAGTTGTCCAAGTTTCCTATTAAAAATAATCAACCGTGATAACTTGGTTAACTTATAGGTACTATTTCTTATAACAGTGTTTTAAAACAGGGTAAAATTAAAGTTTACCTACTTAACAAATTTACAAAAAACCCATTCCCCTCCTAAAGTCGTTTTATTTTATCAAGTTGTTCCTGGAGGCTTCCTCCAACTTAACTGAGGACTGCAAGAGAGCTACTCCAGAACAATGTAATACATAATCTATGTGATTTTAACTTAAAGACCCTATAAGGTTGATATTTAACCTTTCTACCTGCAGTCACCATACTGTTAGCTCTGCGTAACTATTCCTCTTCGACTGTCTATTTTAGTGGTCATTGCGAAATTCAAGTTCAGAAAATTAAATCTCCACTACTGAGTTTTCTTTTTCTAATAGGTTAGTACCTAAGTACCTATGATTGTAAAAATGCAAGTAATTTGAGCGCAGGATTTTTATGTAAGGAACACTGTACGGAGATATAAATACAAAATCATCATAGAAGATTTTATTGAACGCTGCACAAAGATTTTTATCGTTTCGTAATTTTGTCATTGGCAGAACTCCATTGTTCAGTAGTTAACCGATATTATTACCGGTTTATTAGCATTATATATTTTTTTACTGCTACTCTCTAAAAGCTATTATCTTCTTTAATGCAGACAGAAAGTGCTGCAAATGAGAAGAAAGGAATAAGGAAGCAAAAGGAAAAAATATTAAAAACTTTCTTTATTCGATCTCTTGGCGCTGCCGCACAATCCTTTTAAGCTAACTTTGTTTAATATAACTACCCTCTTCGAACATCATAAGAATACAAAGAATACTATTATACTAAGGTAGAAAACCCTTGCTTATTCTAAGGCACTGTTGGATATTAAGATTGTATTTCTTACTTTCCTGTGTTGATGTTGCAAACTAGACTAGCCTAACGATGTAAAAATTGCACGTGATATAATCTGTTTCTAAACATACAGAACCTCCTTTTTATGGAGTCTGTTATAAACACCTTCTGTAAAATGTTACGATTTATAAACTTCACATCTCAAAACCATTATCATCCAAATATTGTATTGTCCACAAACCTTCACAAGACACTACTTAAAAAATATAATATTAAATCTTGGTTGATCTTTGTAAGGAAAAACCTTGTCCTTTTTGATAATAAATACCTATTAATGTTGCAAACTTGCTCGTAGGCATTATGCGGTAATCATACTAAATATCTGAAAATGACAATGTGACGTCTTGAAGTAAATTCGTAATCTAATCATCGCAGTGCTTTTCCATACAAAAATAACTATCGTACATAAAATAAGCCAAAAATCAAGGAGAAAATGTTAATAACATCACTGTCCCGTCTCGTATCCCACAAAAAATTATGAGATGATACCTAGACACAATTAGATCTAACTGTAATATCGCTGAAACAAACCGCTCCCCAAACGCGGGTCCGTAACATTTCTAGGTATCCATTATGTTATATCTCATAGTAATTTTTGCGTTTTCATTTTCACGAAATTGGTCCCAAGGAAATCGAGTTTGCGTCTCTTCTACCCGCAATCCGCATCTGTACAGAATAGCTCGATAGCACCGAAACAGGAGACAACAGATTGAAACGTGTTTCCGTCGCAAAAACGTCCAAAGCGCCCGGAAGTTTCAGGATTCATTATTAAAGAAAAGGCGTCCTTGTGTCTTGTGAGGAGGGTCGCTTTTGGGATGAATGTACTAACATTCGTTAGCGAAAGTAGACAAAATGCAATCTACCAGTATTCTGGTAGGAGGTACACGCCAGATGTTGCGGTCTGTGAATTTCGACGTAACTAAAAGCTTCGCTCAGAGTTAGGGGGTCTTTATACGTTGATATAAATTCGCATTTAGATTATTGTTGATGAAAAGGTACGTTAATATTCGTCCAGTTTTCTTCATTTTTGTGTATTATTTTTTATTCATAATAATATAATTATATCAGATACAATTGTATTTGTTTCTGCAAACTTTTTATTTGCCCTTTGTTTTTCCTAGACCCGCAGCCCCGGATCCAATTGATAAACATGAACTACGTTTAGGGCTGTTGGGATTTTCGGAGTCGGGAAAAAACTTTAGTTTCATGTTTTCCACTCTAAAAAATATTTTTTTACTGTTTTTATTTTATAACTATCCTGTCGCAGGTCTGCTGGCAGAAAGGTGATGGCTAAAAATCCATACACTGAAAACCCAGAATCGACAGCAATGAAATGTTTACCAACGGATTAGCTTTAATAGACATTTGATGGTACCAAAGTGCAAACCTTGAAATCCCTGGGGTATGGAAGTTACAGCTTGACCTCGTGGTAGTTCTAGCCACCCTACACTACGAAGGTCATTTAAACTGGTCTATTTATTGTAGTCCACGCGGATGGAGTCGCGGGCAAAGTTTAGTCTGTATTTAAGCTTATATATTGTTAAGAGTCTATTCTGACACAATTATGAAACAATTGCTCGCACATTGAAAATATCATAGTATTATTAGTAAGGATTTGTAGACAAAAGTCAAAGTCAATCCCACAGTTTTTCGAATAAATGAAAACATTTTTTAATGTACAAAATAAGCCTACTCAGACCGCACATAAGAAGTTTGTGTTGACTCTGGGTATTTTTTTTGCCATCACCTTTCTTTAGAAATAAGCAGTACCTTTGTACCTAATGTCTCACCTGTATTTGTTTTTCTTGTCTTTTATATTTTGTGTGTACATAATAAATACATAAATCTGGATATACCTAGTAGTGTATTTTACTAACAAAAAAAAGTGCCATCCAACCAACTTATAATGTCATTAAATAAAATTAAAATATATTAAGTACGAAGTGACGTAAAAAAATTATATCACTGCTACTTCACCGCTTATCACGACAAACACTTAAATTGTAAATTAGAATATTTTACTACATAGATACTGTAAATTTAACAACCACTCTAATGTCTTCTAGACAGGCACAGATAATATTTTTATTGGTCTAGAAATTTCCTTTTGTTTTTATAGCAGTAATTTTACAGACGTGTACCTACTAGGTAGTTCGTAATGGAGATGTTACAGACGACATTATTGTTATTATTTCCTGTAATAGATAGGTACTATTAAAGTTGCAGATCATGGGTTTAAACTCAAATGCTGAAGGAAAATATCGTGCAAAAACCGGCTGTCTATCATATCCGCACTAGGTCTGCGTGGTAGATAACGGCCTCAGATCATCGAAACAAGGAGATATCATTAACGTAACAAATTAGTATTGGAACCGCTGTCGCCACTTTTAAAACAGTGTGCGCCACTACACACGCCACACTACAAACACTCCTTTGTAGCCATAGAGATCTCCCACAGATTAAAAATGCCGCTCACCCTGCATCTAACATTGTTATTCGTTACTCACACTAAACTTAAGCACTGTTTTTGGGAGTGAAATAAGTGAATATTTGACAAATCATCGATCACGTTTGAGCCGTCGACAACATGATTACATTGGTCATGTCAAAGTGTCCAGCTCGATAGCGCCTTGGCACATCTCCCTTGTTTCTTTGATCTGAGATTACACTCCACTCTCTCTCACGGAAAGAGATTTGAATCCCAGCAATGGGAACACATTATTTGTTGATGTAGATACTTATTGGTTGTATGTACCTATTTACTTACGCCTACTTTTTCCATTGATGCCTAACACTTGTTTCTTTTTTTCCATGGTCACGCGGACACGTTTGAAATGAAAACAGGTCAGTAAAACATTTTCTATTTATAATCTAATACTAAAAGTGCATTTTTAGTTTAAATATTTAGCTTATTTTTTTTTTAAGTGTTTAATTGGAAATAATTTGCTCTATTTATTTTTTATTCCGTGGCTCTGAATTATATTATTTTATAAAGGCTTTACGTTAATTTAACTGCCTAATTTATTGTTTCCCTGAAAGCATAGAATCTTTCCAGAAACGTGGTTTAACAACAAACCTTAATTAAGTACTGAAGCTCTTGGATGCTAGCTCTACAATAATTTAGTAACAATCGATATTCACAAGTTTTGAACTCATTAAGTTATTGGATGTTGTTTGTTTATTATCTGATGTTTATGTTTACGTAATGTATTTTAGTATCTCAAGACTTTGTAATTAGATATACATATATGTATACGGTACAGGGGATATTTACATACCCAATAAACTCTCCTGTACCTATATACAAAAATAAAAAGCTTTTACACAAAAAAAATATAATGGTACCTACGCAATCAAATCCATTTAACCACTATATTCATTACATCAGAAGTTCAATGAGCAAATTACTTTGATATTCTTGTTCCGTATGTCCCTTTGTAAACCAGCTGTATTGTAGTATAACAAAACCAATGCCCAGGTACCCAACCCACCAATTACCAGGTATTGTCAAAAAAATCTCGGAGACATTTTTGAACATGTCATTCACATGACTGCGAAGTATTTTACTGTTTAGCAATCCTTTGCCATTCAATTATCGCTCTTAATACTTCATAATTAAGAGACAGAATATTACAGGTTAACAGCAAATTAATGTTTGTCGTAACACTCAAAAACTTTTGTGCGTTGGTCCTCTAGTCTGTCACATATCCTTCCTATTGTGATTTTTAGTTCAATAGCTTTGAATCTATAGACTTTTTTTTAATTTATATCAAAGAGTTCGGTATACACCTGCTTTATTCCATGTTTACCTAGGACTATATCTACATACAAAATTAAGTTTGAGATGAAAGCACATTATAGACTTTGGGTGCTCGCGACTTACCGTTCACTAGTCATAACTTGAAAACTACTTAAGCGACTTAATTAATCTGAGCATATAATGAACCAGTAGGTACGTAGGTTTGTAATTAAGAAAATTTGCTAGAATCTGTCAGTGAGTTTGGAGTTATAATTAACATTTGACGTTGATGATATTGTAAGGACATGATGACATATTTATAGTGTTTTGCCTTTTAGAAGGTAGCGTTTAGCTTGAAATTCCAAGTAGGTATAATAGAGAATGTACCTACTATAGAAAATTAGTTTAATAGCAAAATAATTTCACAGTGTAAACTGTATTTACAAAATATTATCAGCGCTCCAACAATATGGGGAATACATGCGTTAAACTCTATGAGATCATAAAAAAAGGAGATATGCCATCACAGCAAATTAGTCCGGCAACCACTGTCGCCACTTTTAGAACAGTTTGCGACACAATTACAAGCACTCCTAATTCTAATAAATGCTTTGACTTTTCTGACAATAGTAAACATTAGATAACTGATGATGAGTTTAGTCAGGCATTAAGAATCGGGTGGTTACATACATATAACAGAAGTCCGACGTTTTATTTATTGCTCACTTTTTGGGCTCTATCAGAATATCAGCGTTGCGGCATTTATTTTTAAATGTCGCGGCACTATGCTGAGATGGGAGCTTTTTGGCCTCGTATAGGTATTACATATTTTTTTATTTTATTTTTTTTTATTTTCACACTTTTGTTTTTTCTTTTTATTTGTTTGTAATTTCCTATGCGAGTTCCAATAAACAATTTTTCTTTCTTCTTTCTTTCTTTCTTCTTTCTATTTATTTTACTCGCTTGCAGTCGGACCATTTCCTTAATGCTCAGATACAAATTCACAGCTTTGTTAACCTTATAACCAAGGTTACACTTTGTTCCATCTAATATTGATAAAAGCCGGTTAATTAAAACAAGTTAATTTATAGCTACGAGTTTTGTTACACTTTAATCAACACGCATTTTGATTTTAAGAAATTGATTAATATCTAATAACAATTTGAACTTATTTACTTTGTGAACGTGATCCGGTTTTATAAATTTTGGTAAATAATAACTGTATTCATATTTATATAAAACTTTAGAATTTCAGTTTTGAACAATGACGTATGTTTTGAAATAACATTCGCGAGTTGGTAAACTCCAAAAGAAAATCTGTAGATTTTCTTTTGGAGTTTTAAATGTGAATGATTGCGTTATTATAATAAAAATATATATGATAAGCACACGGAATTTCCTAATTAACCTTACAATTGGCTATTAATAAAACTATGAAATCCTTTGTAAAGAATTACCTATATAAATACGATACCTACCTATATTATTTAAATACATTCGGACAGTAAAATGAACCCAATTTAAGTTAACCTGAGATTAGAGTCTTAATGTTATCTTGTAACTTATATGTTTGTGTCCTAGTAGCATGGCAAGCTCATGTATCTATCAAGATTTTATCGTTTCTTATCAAATATAAGGCAAAGTAAACCACTTGAAAACCAGCCTACCTATTACTTCAATCTAGCTTACATCAAAGAGTAAATTATATTCTCTTTCTACCAGTATTGAATAAAATAAAAACTCTCCGCACTAATATTGCTTTTTAGGGTTCCGTACCTCAAAAGGAAAAACGAAACTCTTATAGGATCACTTTGTTGTCCGCCGTCAGTCACCGGACCATAAGTGGAGCCATCTGCTCATAGATGACACCACTAGAAGTATGCAATAGCGCCATCTATGATCATATATTGGAACCCTTAGGGCGCTAGGCATACTCGCACTTGTCCGGTTTTTCCTCACTTTGATTAAACAAAGAAATATACCCAAGTAGACAATTGATCATCTGTCCCCCTCAGGTCATTTGCAAATGTAGTTTCAAAGAAAACTCACAACCCGTGGCAAGAAACATACAATTTCAAAGGAGAAAATTAAATCTAAATACTCTACAATTATGTTCCGATTAGCATTACTAATCATTTTGTTTGCTTTGTAACTAAGTTTCGCTGATTCGTCGGACGAAAGAATTATACGGTGTTAACCTTTATTTAATTTATGCAAATTGTATAGTATGTATGTACTTAGAATGTTTTATTGCGTAGCCAAAATTGCTATCTCTGTAATGATGTATCGAAATCACTTTCGCAAAGATGGATAAATTATTTAAAAATTTATTTGTAGCGTGAAATAGGTAGGTATCTGTTTTTCTATTTTTTTGTTTGTAAACATTAATCGGAGAAGTTTTTTAGGGTTTCGTACCTCAAAAGGAAAAAAAACCCTTGTGGGATCCTTTCTTTATCCGTCTGTTTGTGTATCAAGACCCTTTTTCTCAAGAATGCGTGGAGGTATGAAATTGAAATTAATATCAAATACTAAGGTCTACGGTCTACGGAGAATCAAACGAGAATGGTGTCACGTAGAAAGAGTAGGTTGATACTTGCTTACTTTATTATTGATGTATATAATAAGTAAGTAGGTACATCTACGTGAAATAGAGTTCAATAATATAATTGAGTAGGTACGGATGGCAACTCTAAATGCAAACCCTTAAAAGTGTTGTTTTGCTCATTATTATTTGGAAAATTAACACTGTACCTATCTATGAACAATTTAATAAAGAGACCTTTATGCATCTAATGTTGTAAGTTAACTGACATAATTCACACGAGTTAAAAGCAAAACAAAGTAACCAAGAAGAATAGCAGTGTAAAACATAAAACGGGTTTAGCATGAAGGTGTAATCGCCTGCTACTTAATAACTTTCAAGTTTAATAACCATGCTATAAGATTATTATGGTGAGGAAAGTGTTTTTTTTCTTCTGTAGTAAATGTATCGCTACGTTTATTTTCGTTTGGAGGGTACACATAAGTGTTAGTGAGTCAATGGTAAGGTATACCTACCTTGATTTTTTTCAACTTACGTGGTTTTGCTTTTGATGAAATAATTATTTAGCCATTGCCAAACAAGTTTTTTTATAGTAATAGGTAAATCTTTGTGAAATTATTATTATCCCTAGCATTTTTTTAGAGAACTACGGTTTTACATACAAAGTCAATATTAAAAATACAGGATGATTCTATAAACTAATTGGAATATGCACACATTGATTTCAAATAAAATAAAAACAATGATTTCTCCTTCCGACGTTTCTTTTATATCATGTCCTTCTCAGTGTCCATGTCTTAGTAGTCCAGTCATTTGTAAATGTCGTACTTACTCAGCATACAATGGCCGCCACCTCGGTTCACATGTCGGACCCCTCACTAATTAAAAAAAAGACTGACGAATAAGACCGGCGATTTTTATCGCTCGCCGAATCATACATTCAAAGAAACGTAGGCGTTGTCTATCTCGCTTCCTTTTCTTGCGCATCAAAATTTGAATAATCATGTCTCCCTCTTATAAATTCTACTGTATTTCATCTATTCATTAAATCAGCCAGTAATTGTTTATAATTATTATAATTCATTAAAATTTGGAAGAATCCCGTTGCTGCTTCTTTCTTCTGATACGGTAATGGGCTGTGAGAATTTGATAGTTTACCTCCGACAGATGAGATTAGTGACAAAAAAGTCAAATTGTTGTTGCTTTTACGAGTCGAGTCCCAAATTATACTTCAGGTATAAAGAAATTGTGTTTATATTGTGGTTTGTCAGCAGCAAACGTAATTTGGCCCTTGTCCAGTGGTTTAACGTCGTAAATCGAAATCAAGAGCTCGACAGCGACAGTGTTTTGTTTGAACATTACTGGTTTTGGAGATAACGCTTTTTACGGTCTTAATTATTGTTATAGCCGTGTTGAAGACCAGCATCGTGAAGGCGTGATAATTATCATAATTGTTATTCATTTCCTAGAAGACACCAGAATTTATGCGTACTGTCGTCTTGGCGGCGGCGATGTATCTTCAACATTAAAATAAGACAAATATTAGTTCTAGTCGTTTGTTGTAATTTGTTACTCGAGCCTCGCCGGCAATTACTCGGCAAAATGTGACGTGAAAAGATAATTAAAACAGTCTGTTAACTTTCATTTTAAGCGGTCTGTTACAGACCTCTGAACTTAAGTAGTCTAATTATAAATGTTGGCTAAAAGTTGATAGAAAATTAATTCAAATTATAATCTTATTTTGAACATAAAGTAGGTTTTGCTAAGGAAGATAGAGTAATTCTAGTAAATCAGGCTTAACGTGATAATGCTAACGCGAAACATTGCTTTGAAATGTTGCCGGACTATCTAATTCCTAATTCAGAAACTAATCTTTGAATCTAAGAAAACATGACCCATTACATAGTAAATTCTTAGCAATAGGTAAATACATTAATATTTAGAATATATTTATGAATACGTTATTTGGAGAACTCTACATTCATGGAATCTTTAGTCAAAAAAATGATGTTATTGTCGATTATGATATTAAAAAAAATATTGAAAAAATATTTAGTCTTGTTTAAATAAAAAATATGGTAAATCATTCTGGGAACCTTAATGCTACTCAAATATTTAGTAACAAAAATGTAATAGTATGACTTCAGTGTAAGGCATTCATACCGTATCAGATCAAAGTAAAATTTGCTAGAATAGATTCCACACATCATATCAAATTCAAAGCAATAATTAACATTGGACCTTAAGAAACTCACTCTGTCATTACCTATATCAAGCAGACTAATTCATGATTCTCGGATCGTTCCTAGAAGGACCGACGCCAAAGACCATCCAAGGATACTATAACACATCTCCCTAATAACATCCAAAGCTTATTAATATGCATAACACAAGGATAGATCGTGATCTAACTATCACTAATAGAGACGAGGCCAATTTTAGTTTGAAACTTAGTAATGAATTCAGAATCTTAGTACAGTTTATTGTGACATGGTTAGTTTAATTTATTCCATATTTAGTTCAAGATCAGTTTGTATGGTAGCATGTATCGTGTGCTACATAATATTGTGCCTTTAATAATTTGAACGATTTCTTCTGCCTTAAGTTAAGATATCTAAACTATACCTATTTTGTATGTAATTATTTCCTAGCAGGCTGTTTATTTTATCTCGTCTTCCTTAGAAAGAATAAAAGAAAAACCCAATATTGAAGCTCTAGAGAAAAATGTATGTGTTATTTGTGAACTGACTCTCGATATCCGAAAAAGAATCTACTACCAGTAGTTATTTTTTGACATCACAACTCCTGAGTTGCCATGTCAAAAAATACATGGCAATCTAAGTATAATTGGAATCCCTTCACATGTTTTCTCGAAAGTATTTAGAAAGTTCCCCAGAAGTAAAACAAGGCTAGGAACATTGCCCATCAGGCACATTCACCGGAGGCTATTTGCTAACAATGTCTGTTGATGTTTACTTGTTTGTCGTACAGATTATTAGTTCAGCAAATCATTCGTTCCAGACGAGCGATTTGATAGCAAACTTTTGTTGTATCTAATACACGATATTACAGCTTCAACTCAATACGGTTCTTGATTAGCAAAAAATTGTCTTTTAAAATCGATACCTATTTGATCAAGTCTTGCAAATTTTCAATTTCATTTTGAATTCACTCTGACTTTGATCAATAAAATACGTATTACATTGTCAAGTTTCATCACTGAACTTATAAATTCACGTTGTTTTATCACAAAAGCTGTTGCACGTCAATAATCACGCGAATTATCTTATAACATATGGCGTTATAACAATCCTAAATCGCCTTTGGATCTTGTTTGTTCTTTGGCTAAGCTATAATTAGGCGGCGTCTTGTTAGCCCCAATCCTGCTCAGGCTTTCAAATTAAAAGGGAATTGTCAGTTCGGCCCGGCTGACTTCGACCGCAACTTACAGTTATTAACGATTCCGGTACAGAAAATATTTTACTTCCACGTTCTTATTAAAACTTGTTTTCGGCCCTTTCTGTTCTATCTTTACGGATCGTTGCGGAAATAGTGTGGATACGACTATCACTAATAGAAGTGTTATTTTTTGTTAAAATAAAATTGTGTGAGTAATGCCGAAGTATTCTTATATATAATTATTAGGTGTATCTTAATAAGAAAATTAAGTGTCGTTATTAAACACAAAATATGATATATGGTTTAGTAAAAAACTGTTTAAAATACTTTTGAGTCTGTTATACAAACATTGACTCTATTACTTTAATAATATAGTGTAACCTTTACACAATCAAAGCAATAAAAATGATTTATATGCCTATTTGTCAATACTTTTGCCCGTGACTTTGAAAAAAAGTGCGACTCAGGTGTGGCAAAGTGATTTCGTAAAGCTATTAATTCCGCTTTTGACACCCAACTGTTATATTTATATTGTAATATTAAATTTAAGGAATTATAAATTGCTGATTAATATTTTACTGTCACATTAATCTATTCCAACGGTTGCTCAAGCCAAATTTATTTTTCCGGAATAAATACCTACAGTGCTAAAAAGGAAATTGCCTGGAGGATTATTCTTTGGCACACAATTTCTTTCAATTTTTGGTTTAATATCTTAGTTGCTTTCAATATTTTGATTTTTCTATCACTGAAAATAACGAAGACGAGGGTTTTTCACTCATAATTCATTCATTCGCTTTATTCATGCTGCGGTATTGTCTTTGGTTTTTGGGCAGGATTTTATGCACCTACATAATATTATAGCAACTCTGGTCTACGTTCGATGATTTACTAATAATAAATTAAATATCAGTGCTATAAAATAAAAATAAAATTGTGGTAGATCCAAAGGCTTTCTTTAATTTTTTTTTATGGTTTTTATCAAACCAATGTAAGTTCAGATGCAATCATTTAACTATTTTTAGTAATTATTATTTGTATTTTTAGAATGATAAAGAAATAAAATAAATAAAAACGCAGTCATATCCATACTGCCGCCGTACTATGTAATTTTATTTTTTGGTCTCTGGCTAACCCATATTCGTGAGGCGTCGTTACCCGTCGGCGGCGAGGGCGCACAATTATGTAATTACGTGTTAGGAGATCTGTTTTTATCACGTCCACCCTTGTCTATCGAATGATAATTGACCTCTTGTTTTGGACGTAATTCAAAGCTATTATACTAAAGTAGTTTGAAAAAAGTCATTTCAGCCATATGTTTTAAGCCTTAAAATGACTTTTATTTCGTTTGGAGTTGTGTTTTCACACATTTATAGTGTGTAGGTGAGACTATATTTCGGTACCAATGTGGGTCGAGACAAAGGTGTAGATCATCATTGCACTTGCAGGAACAACTTTTACGATCAATATTACCAGTACCTACTACACAAATACTTAGCAATGTAATCTGATTATGGCGGAATATTTACATTTACATAATTACCTACATAACTACAAAATCAGCCTTTAATGTTCCCATTGCTGAGACTAATTTTGTATTTAATAATTTTTTGTTTCATAGTATTTTCCTAAGTAAAGCCTGTTTTTGAATGCTTTACTATAAGCATCTAATAATATTATGTGTAACATTTTAATAAATTCTCAAGCCTTCCGCGTTTCCTGTAGGAATTTTGGAATTGGACAACAGTTTTTATTACTCAGCCCCTTGTAGACATCGCACGTGATTTATTCCCTATTTGATTCCCGGGAGGGGCATGTGTATGGGTAAACATGTAAACATCGTGGAAAGAATGTTGTTCTTATTTTTTTGCTCGGGTTAAATATAAAATATTTACGGTAAAATTATTTTTTTCAAATATTCTTAAGTAGGTACGAATATAAGTTAGGCTCGGGAAAATAAAATTTGATTACAATTTGGCTAGCTGTCATAATTTCAGCCTTATCTTCTCAGAAACATGCACTATAAAACACAAGCTTAATTTACCTGTTACCCCATCATAACTTAGATATCTAGTCTGAAAAAATATCAAATTATAAATAAATAAAAAGACTTGCAATACACGTCCACTTACCATATGCGAAATAATAAATTAAAACTCCGTTCCAAATAAAACAAGAAAAACTACCAAAAAAGCGAGTCGTTAACTCGAAAATTGTACTTGGAATATCTTTCAACACCAGGAAGGTATGTTTTTAAGGAGGTTTTCGCTAATTCCTGTGAGGGCACGAGGTAATTTCGGTGGCCATATGGCGTTAACAATAGGGCAGGGTCAATAACATGTGTAAGCATCCGTCAGTGGGACGTCCCACTTGCTCGCGATGACCTAACGATTGTCCGTTTGATTTATATAGAGCTGATAGAACAGAGTGTGAAGTATGTATTTAGCAAGAGTGATGGCAAAAATAAAAGTAATGCATTGTGGCAATTTTTTACATTTATCTAGAAACATTTCCCTCTTGATAAGTTGATAGAATACTACTTACAAAAACTTATTATTATAAAAAAGTTTTCAATGAACAGATTGATGCTTGATCCGTTTTAATACTTTTGAATTGTCTTACCATATTATTACTTTTCCTTTAAATTAATATCTCTTTTTAAAACCTACCATCAGCACACCACCCATTACGAGAGATAGTTGTAATTTAACACTACCAGTGTATCTGGTATTATCAACTCTATACTATTCCTCCCTCCTTATAAACTCCATTACAGCAGGTCCAATCAAAAAATCATTTTTTACGATATAAATTCGACCGGACACGGCTCATACTCGAATTTAAATGACTTACAAAGTTGTTATAATAATAGATGATCATCTTTATAGGATGTTATATTTTTTAGGATATTATATTATTATATTATTGTTTATTAGAAACTGACTTTAGTTCATGGGTTCGTTTCTGAAGACCTGTTTTGAGGTATATACAAGAGCATATTGATTCTTTTGAAAATTTCTTTGCAGTAATTGATTTATCCGAGAAATATGCATACCTAAATAATTAATTATTGAATAATGTTAAAATTAGAAAATATATTATGCCAGCCTCAGCTTCATTAAATCACGAACCTGCATTTAAAAGTTGGTAAATAGCTCCAAAGAAATAGGTTTTCGAAACACAATCAACGGGGTATCACGGGGACACCACGTGACGGGACCCTAGATTCAATCGAGATCAAAATTGCTTATGTCCTTTTCCGCAATGTAAGTTTCCTTTGAGCAAAGTACCGTTCTCATCCGGCTCTCGCTGATTGAAAAGCAAAAACAAACCAATTTTCTAAGAATTATTTTCAACACTTATTATAAACATGCGCAATACAGTACAGATAAATTAACAGCTCTCGATATTTAACAAAAATACGAGTATAATTAAATACTTAGGTAAGTACCTAATTGTTTTTTGTTTATTATTGGCGTAGTGAAATATTATCAACAAAATATTTTTTTATAAGTATTTCGAAATATATTCCAGCGTTTTATAATAAAACATTGTAGTTGTTAACAAAGGCCACAAATATTCAGATACAATCAATGAAGATTTTTTGCATTTAAATTATAATTATGACGTAGTAAAACTGTTGAAGTTCGGTAGTCGGTCCGTACCTACTTGAGAGGTGTCAAAAGACCCGTTTTGTCGCGGCCTATCGAACGGTGTAAAGATTATGGACTTTTGTTTTGTGTAAAACTGTAATAACTAAGGACATCGAGCATATCCTAGTATACTGTGTGATGTATTGAATATAATTTGTCGAGTATCCTTTAATTGTTTTTTGTTTTTTGTAGATATTAACGGTGAAATAAACTGCATCCTATACTTGCCAAAAACCACACAACCAAACCCACTTATCACAAAATACCTAAAACAAATACCGAACCAAATACGTTTGTTAATTCGGCCGCAACGTCATTTAGCATTAATTTAACCTAATTAATATGCCTCAAATAGTGAGGATTTGATTGGTACCTAATTAATGTGTTTGCTTCAAACGTTATTATGTAGTTTTGTGATGTGATTTTGAAATGTGATTGTTTCAAATGTTTACGAATACAATGCGATGTGTGCTCGTATTTGTATGCATGGTGAACTAATTTGCAATTTTATTCGTGTGGTAATCAGAAATTGGGTATTTATGTACGAAACTTTAGCAGTGATGTGATTTTATAAAACTAACTATAGCTAAAGCGGTTGTTTTAGGGTGGGTTGTTTCAAACCCAGATGTTTATTTATTTATTTATGTACACACAAACACTTATAAATTTGAAAATGTAGACAGATAATTGAGCACAAAGGTACAGCTTATTTCAGACGTTATTTTTAAATTAGTACGAAATTATCAAAATAAAATATGTCACAATTGACGGTTACAGATACGTAACCGTAAGATGTTAGATAGAAGGAAGGAAGGAAGGCCATCACTTAATTACAGGGTTTGTTAAAAATCCGATATTTAAAATAAATATCAAAATATCCGATATTTGATACATATCCGATATATATCGGATATATATCATGTGCACTTAAATGTCGCAAATGTCATTTTATAAGTGGTATTACCGTGTCTATATTGTTTAATAAAACGTAAAGATTATTAATAGACTTGTTTATTTTAGAAAAATCACGAAATGCAATTTCGTATTATATAATTTAATAATTATAGGTAAGTATGTCTTTTTCTTCCATTCATCTCTATCAGACATCATTTCCGGATTCACTTTTTTCACATTCATGTCATGTTTCACACAGTCCATCCATCTTTTCTTTGGTTTACCTCTTCTCTTATCCATTGATATATATCAGCGAACCCTGCTTAATTACCATGGATGGAGCATAGTTTAAAATATGTGTGACCAAAATTACTTTTTATTCCTTCTGCAATTTGGTGGACAACGCAAAAATACCTGAACGAGCTTGATATAGGAGTACTTATACCGTAGTATGCCGTGGTAAACTTATTGATCCATGGAGCTACGCGAAATTAAAACCATGATAATTTAGGTCCTACCTGTAGCGTATAGTCTCTCTATATTCAACACGGAACTCGTAAAAGCATTGGTACAATAATAACGTATAAAAAAGCCAATATTTATGAGCAAACATAATGTTAACTGTACTGTCTGGATTACGTATAATATGAGAAAAAAAACAATGGATATTTTTTTCATTTTTATTTTATAATGGGGCGGTGGTGGCTCAATGGTAATGGCGCCGACATACATACAAGTAGTGGGTCGTGGGTTTAAACACCGACAGGTGAACACTTTGTGCGAATAGTTTCATCACACTTCTCCAAAAACGGTGAAGGTAAACGTCGTGAGAAAATCGACCTAGAACCAAAAGAAAATCAGCTGTTCTATACATTTTGATCGGGTTGTAGTGCATTTTTGTAGGGAACAGCAGATTATTTTTCATATTTCAGTGTCGTTGTTGTTGTCAAAGTTTAGACACGGCCATTATTTTTGCTTTGCAAAAATAGACATGAACCATGTCTATTTTTGCAAAGTTTAGACTCGGCCACGCCAAATACGAGGGCAGTGCACACAGCAAGCAGAAGGACTTGTGATGTAAGAAACTTTATATGAAACGACACACCAAATGCAGTATGGTTGCAGTGCGTTTTGTGTAATCAGTGTGACCAAGCCTTTAGTGTTAATTATTTAACTTTTAATTTAATTTTATTATTTATTTATTTATTTTATTAATTAATTAACTTTAAATATTATGGCCACTGACCCACATGCTATTTGTTGATTTTATTGTGTAGGTACCTAATCAAAAAAATACATTTTAAGAATTTAAAAATAATGAAAGCTGCTGTGTTCATTAAACATGTCTTACACAAATAATTATGTTGAAATTACTCCTAGATATCCATTTTTTAAGTTTACTTTCAACAAAAAAATTAATATGAAATATGCCAATCATTCAAAAGCATTGATGGAAGCATAAAGATAAGATTTCAAATAAAAATATAACCAATAAAAGCGGCCATAAAGTAAAAAAACAAAACAAAACGCAAAATCTCTACTTAAAAATAGAACCTCGGAGTCTAATACTCAAATAAATCCTCTCTAACAAGAACAAAAGACAAACCTCAGAGAGGGAACACCCGAGTAATCCTACGTCTTTACAAAAATAATGCAACCACAATATTATTTAGGTAGGTTAGATATAAGGGTGGTTGTACAAGTATAGAGTGGAAGAATATAAAATATCTTCTGCGGTTACAACCCAAATTCGTGCACCTCAAAATATTCATAGAGCTTATTCTCTCGAGGAATCGGTGCGTCTTGATGAAATGTTCACAAAGAGATATTTATGAAAATGTTTGTGTTTTTGTCCCTCATTTTTGTGTTGCCCCAAGAGTAATAACTGGTACAATTTTGTGGTATTCTGAGGCATATATATTATTATTACACATTTTCGAACAAATGTGTTCAATTGAAGCTATTTATCTAGCTGTTCGAAAAAAAACCTAACCTATTTCTATAAATATCATGAAATTAAAAATGAACTTCATATCTGTTAACAGCCAGAAAGAATATTATCAGACAACTGGCTAAGTAATATACAGACTTTATAAAGTTCGAAGTTTATTTAGACATAATTAAGTTATTGAAACTTGTACAATGTACACGCAGCAAAATAGCCTATACGCTACATGTTAAATAAGATAAAGTTTTCTGAGCTTAATTATAATTTGCATACAATACATACATACCTTTGAGTTACTTAGTTTCGGTGTTTCTTCTCAAAGGTAGTCAGGAAATAGACCTCATCTATTTAAAAAAATATTGACGCTTAGAAGCGTTATTTACAGAATAAATATTTTATTTCATAAAAATAATCCCGTATTATAGTTTTTTTTGTGTATCTGCCTACATACGAGTAGGTACTAATTGATGTAATGCTGGAAACAATCATTATAATCGTTTAATCTAAAATTCTTACTCTAAAAATCTATTGTAATAATATAATATTAGTGTGCCATAAATGAATAATAAACCTGGGAACCATTCCATAAAATACCTGTGCCAAATATGTGAGAATTTTTAATCAAACGGGAAACAATGCATAGAATGCATGTCAGTGAGTCAATTCATGAAATTAATCTATGAGAGTCGAACAATGGTCGTTTCTAGGGAAGGTGACGTGAACGCACGAACAATTCAGTAATAACCCCATTTTGCAGGGATTTCTTTGGCAGAAAAATGACGTAATTTTAAAAAGAAAAACTGTGGCTATAAAGAACGCGTTGTTTTGTAGCTAAGCAGGGTTGGTCAGAGGTCCCGAGGTTCGGATCGGACTGAAGGAATACATAATTCACGGTGCTTCCGATGTTGTAAATATTGAAAGGATTTTTTATGTTGCCCTGAATTATCTTTGATATCTTTTATGGGAGGTCAGGTAGAAATAAATTCGGGTTATGCTGAATTGTAGGTATTTCACAAAATATTGTTTAAAGAAGCAGATATAAAGAACATATATTTTATTAAAAGCATCTAGGTACACATGTTTTAAATAATGTACATTATTATGATCTGCTGAACTGAATGAACAAATTTAAATGAATTTACCATTTTTTATACAGCATGGGCACGGTTACAAACCAGAAAAACATGGGAATAAATCGATAATTAAGTCATAATCTTACCGACATAAATCTCAGCTGCCGCCCGCCGTCTCGGAAACGCATAAAACTCTCATTTAATTTACCGTCATAGATAATTATACAATTGCAAATTATCCTAACCGTGCTAGGCCTCACGTTGGCACCGAGCCGTTGTTTATCTTTAATCACCCTTACTTTTTCCCTTTCACCCCTTTCTGGTACCCTGTAGCGCGGGATTAGGGTACCTAAATTACGGTCAAGCCGCCGGATAAAAAAGGAAAATAAAATCTGACAAGTAAAAATAAATTGTTGGTTGTTTAATTAAATCAGGGGATACTTAATTGTTGGCGCTAAGTATGGTCGAGGATACCCTTATCTGAAAACCCTGTTTCAGCTGTAATAAAGATATAAAACGCTCGTTTTTGGAATTGTAAATAATTAGATGTGAAATTAGGGGTGACAGTCATAACCCTTACGATTATCTTTAATTCATTTTGGGAGCTTACATTAACATGAAAAAAAACACAAAATTGTTTTTGGGTGTTTTATTTACAAACAAGTCCTCTTTTAAGACTACCCGGTAAAAATTCGATCCACAGTTCTGGCAGATCTAAACATAATTCGACAAACCTGGAACACGCAATACGAACAACCGAGGTACATACTGTGAAATTACTTGAAACAACATTTTTATTTCTTCCGTCACACAGATTCTGACAACAGCAAAAAATCTTCATTCAAAATTAAATACATCCGTAACAAGCAAACAAATTCTCAGATCTCCCGATAAAACCTCTGTATTTGCAAACGTTTTAAAGAAAATTTTCTCAGCTAAACACTCTAAAGAGGCTTCCCATTCAAGATCGAGATATCTCCGTCAACACCAAAGGCGTGGACACCCCACTGGAAACGGAATTATGCGGCCTCACGCAGCAGGATTCTATAACCCTTCCAACCTAACTCATGATTTCGCTTATCTCGTGTCGGGATCGGTGAATTTAAATACGATTTTGGCGGGCTCACCCCGACATTACGCGTTTTGCTTGTACACGCAAATTTAGGGGCCCCACGGTAATGTCTTGAGGTGTTTCGAATTGTTTGAGTTTCTTTCAAAGAGATTTTATCCAGATAGGGATGGATTTCTTTTCTTTGCGCTTATAATGTAAAAATAAAAAAAGAGTTACGAGAAAGGTATTGAGCTTATTACGTAATAGGGTTTAAATTTCGAATTCATAGGGTAGATAATTATAAAGGAAAGATTATTCTTTGAAATAAGTAATTGTCAAAGGAACTTAAAAGCAGAGAAGTGTCCACTTTTCGTCTGTATAGAGTACCTATAAAATATATAGCGTGATAAAAGTTCACAAACTTTTATTGGTAAATCCCTCCAGCATTCATATTTTGATCCTGCTTTGAATATGAAAAGCGAACATAAAATGCATCAGCTGTTTATTGCCGACCAAGCTGTGAGAATCAACTCAGGAAAATGGGCTATTTAATGGCCTTAGGCGAAAGCAAGCCAACTTATATGATTGCGAACTTTAACTTTAAACCCTGATGTGAATATTGGGTTATAATTCACAATGACGTTTTGAATGGAGTGGTACCAATTTGCCAATACTATTAATGCTAGTTTCAATATTCCTTAGCTTAATGAGCTACAACCGACGAATTATTTATGGCATTTACATAAAATCAATCATCATTATCAAGAACCATTGCAACCTAAACAAGTGGTAAAAGCCCCGTCCATGAACGTAAAAAAAAGGTGTAAGGAATCCTGCTAAACAGTAAACAATAAATGAAGCACCCATAGCACATAGCATGCCGGCCGTCATTTCGCAATGGCATATTTTTACCCGACTGCGGCGAAGTCCAAAAGAAGGGTATAGTGTTTCACCTGTATGTTAGTATGTGGGTATGTATGTATGACATGTATGTATGTATTTCCGTTTCTGTGTTCCCTCCTAGAGACTAAACGAGCGAACGGATTTTAACATATGACATATCATTCGATTCGTATTGACGTCGCGAGTAACATAAACTATATGTATTAATAAAAAAAACAATATGGCGGATTTTAATCGCCATTAAGTGAGGTCGTAAAAAATAAAAAAAATCTGGCATAGTCATGTGGGGTATCAAAATGAAGGGCTCAAAGAGACGATTACGAAAATATATATACCTTATACATTAAAAAATATTTATCTAAAAAAACAGAATGGTTTTTATTTTTTTGTTAAAATGAAGGACTTGAAGAGACAGTTCCGAAAATATATAATATAATGTCATAGACATTAAAAATAAAAAAGAGAAAAATAAAAATAGAAAATTAAAAATTTTATAAAAACCCGATTGCGGTACGTCTTATCCGATGTTATAGAACCACCAAAGGAAAACAAGACATTGCAGTCGGGACCCAGTGTTCCCGGGTAATATTCATGTAATGGGTCCCGACTACAATGTCACGTGGTGGATTGTGGCTAACTGCCTCTTACAGAGAGGAGGATTCAAATTCAAATTAGTACGGGACGTCTGTCGCCACTTTTAGAACAGTTTGCGACACAATTACAAGCACTCCATAAGAATATAAAAAATCTCCCATACATTAAAATTCCGCACACCATCAATCTAACACTGTTATTCGCCACTCATCACTAGCACTAAACCAAAACACTGTATTTATATCATCGATCGCGTTCAGTTCGTCGCCAGTGTGTACGTTTTATTTTAACTAAAGCGTCAAGTTCAATAGCGCCTTTCACATTTCCCTTGTTTCTATGATCTGAGGTTGAAAACCCTAGCAGGGGATCATTATAGGCTGAATATGTAATCATCAATATAGTATAGTCTACATACGCTTGAAAAATCTAGATGGTTGCCTAATATCAAATCTTCCTATCTCTAACGGCTGGGATAGTAATCCCTGTTTAAAAACTCCAACCTGCGTAAGTTTTATTTACATAATATTTCCAGTTCGTTTACCACACAGTCGCGGATTTTAGATTTTTTAACCTTTTTTAAATTAATATAAAATAATAAAACTTTAAAATATTTTATCTTACACTTCAAATGTGTTTGAATAAATATTATATAAACATTTTTTTTGTAACAATCGTAAATGACACATAGCGATTACGATTAATGATTACGATAATCGTTTCATCACTATTTTATAATTGCATATAATGTTGTAGAAAAATGCACATGGCACATGTCACGTAAATATCTAAAATTACGTCGCTAACCTCAAATTCAAAACCGTAACGGTCCTATAATTGTTGATATGAATATGCATCGCAATCTACGTCGGTACAATTTTCATACCGGGTCATTATGTCCCGTTATTAATTTTAAAAGCACAGCACTTTGTCAACTTTTAACGTTAATTGTTGCATGTAATAAAATTTTAATGAACCCATTGAAAAATGGATTCGTTTGGTTGTTTTTATTTAATTATCGCCCGTATGAACGGTATTCGATGGCACAGCATGACGTGACGTTTCGAGACTTTTGTACTCATGAAGAGAGTCCTTTTTAACCGACTTCAAAAAAGGAGGTTCTGTATTCGTCCCGTATGTATGTATGTATGTAAGTATGTATGTATGTATGTATGTATGTAGGTATGTATGTATGTATGTATATTTGTATGTGCGCGATTTTCTCAAAAACTACTGATTCGATTTGGATGGGGTTTTCACTAACGTAATCTACATACTTTCAGGAAAGTTTTAGTATATAATACATTATGTAATCATTCCTATGTACAAAGTTATATGCATAAATGTACACACTACGTAGAAGATTTACTGTTGAACGAAGTCGTCAAAGTAATCTAACGCGAGATAAAGAACTAAAAAGGGAAAAATAAAAACTAACCGACTTCAAAAAAGGAGGTTCTGTATTCGTCCCGTATGTATGTATGTATGTAAGTATGTATGTATGTATGTATGTATGTATATTTGTATGTGCGCGATTTTCTCAAAAACTACTAATTCGATTTGGATGGGGTTTTCACTAACGTAATCTACATACTTTCAGGAAGGTTTTAGTATATAATACATTATGTAATCATTCCTATGTACAAAGTTATATGCATAAATGTACACACTACGTAGAAGATTTACTGTTGAACGAAGTCGTCAAAGTAATCTAACGCGAGATAAAGAACTAAAAAGGGAAAAATAAAAACTTTTATAACAAAAAATAACCGACTTCAAAAAGCCACTACAAAGAAAATAATAATTTTGGTTTCGGAAGTCGGTGGCAAAAAAAGCAAACAAAAACCAAAGCCACCGACTTCCGAAACCAAAATTATTATTTTCTTTGTAGTGGCTTTTTGAAGTCGGTTATTTTTTGTTAAAAAAGTTTTTTATGTTCAGTAATTACATATTTTTGTACCTTTTTACAGTATTGGCAAAACTCAGCCTCCGTATAGGTATTGTTTTCCATGATTGCTCAATTATTGCACCAGCAGCTTCCATTGGCTTTTGTCATTTCACAGTCTATTGCTTCTTCCAAGTTTCCCACACCTGTTTCCCTATCTTCGGGGTCATTTTGCTTTGTTTTTGTTGTTTAAATAATTAATATAATATTCTCTTAAAGACGTCTTACCGTTTAAGAAATATTTATAAAGGTATAATTTATGGCAAAATAAACCGCGTACCTATTTTAATTAATCGACATTATAACGCTTGTTTTTAATAACAGATTTGAATATTATAAAAGAATAAGAAATGTATCAGATTTTATAACCCTAAAACGCGGTACGCGGAAAGCTGCTTGAACAATATTAAACTATAACATGCAAAAATAAATTCCCACTTTTTCAGCACGTCCAAAATTACAAGACATTAAAACTTTAACTGCAAGTCAAGAAGAATATTCTAAGAACGACAAGCTCGGCCCTGTTATGGCTATAAAACATTTTATTTCCATCGACTGTCATACCCGTAGTAGTTTATGTGAGTTTAGGCGCGTATTATTTATAGGCACTGTTCCATTTATCATGCAAAGCTTGTAAAATAAAATAAATGATATTAAGTTATCGTTTTGATGTTTCGTTTTTTAGTGCCATTTGTGCCTATTTGTAAAACATGTTGACATTTTTGGGTTCAAGTAGTTTGGGGTTAGAGTATCCTTGTTCAGTTGGCACGTTATAAACTTGTAGCTATGAAATGAGGTCGGTTGTATCCAATGCAAAAAATCTAGGGAGAGTTACAAATACACCCTATTTGTAATTATGTAGAATGTATGTAGTTAATTGTAGAAGTGTGTACCTACCTACGTATACTGGCTCACAATTTCATGATGACAAAACCTTATTTTTATGTATTGTCTATAAAGTGGAGGTTATAGAATAATACCTATTATTATTCTTTTACCACACTACCGAAGAGTACTTCGGTAGTGTTGTGTTCCTGTGGTAAGTAAGGTCACCAGAGCTCCTGAAGTCCTGAGGATCCCCTGTGTTGACAGCGGGAGACTTGCTTGTCCCCTGAACTGTCGGCACAGCGAATCCTTATTTTAAGCCTGCAATACATGTTGGCCGAGCGTTGTCGAGTGAAGGCCAATACCAACATGTACACGGTATATTTGCCTTGTCTTGCTATCGCTCGGTGTCACTTGCCTAGTTGGTTGAGTATAGACAAGCGCCAGCGTGTATAGACCTCATTTGACGTAGCTTTCCACAACTTGCAGTCGCTTGCGATCATTTGCTTCACTTCGGAGCGGTGTCGGTTTTTTGCACAAATCAAAGGCGCTCGCGCGCGCTCGGGCAATAGTGTTCACATGTTTCTCCGCGCGCTATTATGCGTTTGACGTCAAACTTGCCGAACGTCTAGATAGTAGCGCTTGCCTTGTGTCAATTTGTCTAGGCTCGCGTTGGTCTAAGCTCGGCCAACATGTATTGCAGGCTTTAAAGGGTCGGCAACGTTCATGTGATAGCCGGTGTTGCAAGCGTTTCATAGGCTACGGTAACCTAAACCTAAAAGAATCCTTTTTTATTTACTATTTTCTATTCCAGCGTTACTTGATACAAGAGTAAGTACATTTAAGCCTTTTGCCTAATGCGTTTTGCGCGCTTCTTTGTGTATTTCTGAGAAATGTATGTTTATTCTAATAGAAAACTAGAGCTTTTCACTCAACATGAAAATGAAAATTGGTTCAGATATGGTATACCTACATGTGTTTTAAAAACTCATTACCGATGTCCTCAGCAACTTTTTTTTGTACTTGACAATTAACTACCTACTTATGACAATATAAAGTGACTGATATTCCGAAAATCCAACAGGAAATTTTCGTTAAAATTATATGCATATTAATGAGAACAAACAAAGGAATATTCATTATATCTCGGCAATACAATGTTCGCGAATGTTTTAAAATGTAAATTTTATCTTACCATGAATTTTCGATTCTGAAAGTAATATCACAGTCCTCCAAAAAGCCCAGTTGTGCAAAATCGATCATAAAAATAAATAGTATTCCTAGACAAAACTGATACCAGCGTATAGCCCATCCATAACAAATGACAATATATCACACTTTGCCGATAATTGAAACATAGAAAGCATTTTACGGTCTCCATTTAGTACCAACCTGCCACTACAGTAGCACATAACAGTTGCAAGTAATGCTCAGACCATTACAACCGCATCAATATATGTCAAATGGACGGGAATAATAAAAAAATATAATAAACATCGTTAGTTCGAGATGACATTCGTAGGATGAGTTCCGTACAGTACAATGGCATGAAATTTAATCATTTAATATCAACTTTTACTTTCTCCGGCAAACATCTATCTTTTTTGTTTGCGAGATGTGAGTATCTTAAGTCTACGCCATTTTATGGTGAATAACCTATATTCATCCAAACACTAAGGGCCAAGTTCAGATTCAAGATTCCGATAAGGTAACAGTGTGTTATATTGAGAACTGCCTTTAACGTGACTTTTTCTATAGAAAAAGGTGTTAAACGGCCGTTTCCAATTTATCGGACTCTTATTTTATCGGTGAACTCGGCCCTAAGATAATCAGAATTACAAAAAAATAGCCTACAACAATAATCATAAATAATAAATATGTTTTTAGAATTGTTTCGCCTTAGAAAATGTAAGAGCCTACAATAGTTTGCATCTACGCATATCTGAACCTATTTTTATTTTCATGTTGAGTGAAAACCTCTAGTTTTCTATTAGAATAAACATATATTTCTCAGAAATACACAAAGAAGCGCGTAAAACGCATTAGGCAAAAGGCTTAAATGTACTTACTCTTGTATTAAGTAACGCTGGAATAGAAAATAGTAAATAAAAAAGGATTCTTAGAAAAGGTACTCACTTTATTGTACTCTGTGAAAATAGACATGCAATTTAATGAGAATGAAAGATTTAAAGGTAGCTTCTATTCACGATGTAACAAATAAGCTTAACAAAAGGATATTGCTAGCTTCCACAACACAAATCAAACGAAATCCAAAACGTAAAGTTTATTTCATTGTGATCACAGAGATACCTATCCGCAATAAATTAAATTGTAATAAACGTTTTATACATTACAAAGTAAAAAATAATGTAAACACAATATCAAAAAAGTTCACTGTATTGTTTAGTTGGAAAAGTTTGCAATTGCTTTCACTTTTTTATTGCATTTTTGTACTGAACCCTAATAACCAGCAGCGAGTACGTTACGCTGTCGATAGGATCGGAATACAGTAAATGATGCCATTAAGTTCAATAATATACCGCAAGGGAATGACAATGTTGGTAGATACGAAAGATTTGTGGGGAACCGCGCCGTTTGTTGTTTACTCATACCACGTGTAGAGTTAACGTGTTTACTTTTTAGAAATTATTCTATAAAAAACGTAACATTTAAGCTTTACCAAAATAATATAACCCACATAGGTACATTATTTTTTAGCGAATTGATGAAGCAGAAGCGTTAATACGACATGATTATCGGTAAATAAATACCTACATACCATTAAATTTGCGATCACATCGAATATTAATTCATTTAAAAAGGTAATGTCTAAAACATTAAAGTAAACATTATGAGCTCAATAAAAAATATTTTAGATTGTAAATAACAATAAATTTTTATTTTCAGATAGGTATTTTAATAACGCAGCATTTTGAATTGAGAACAGGATTTTATATCTCATTCCATTCAGTTAAGCAGTTGATTTATTATCCATTCGTATCCTGTGCAATACCCGGATTTAAATGCATCCTGATTCCTCATTGACTCTGAATTATTTGCGACTCCGACTTCTGCGGAATTAATTGAAAAATAATACTCTTACTGTTTCGTTAACTTCATTTCATAATATTATGGACTCGTAATAATCCCTCTTTTGTTGCCCAATCCTTATGAACTTATCTGAAATAAATACACGATTGGGCAATGAGTACAGTTAGCACTAAAAGTGGAGCGATGTAATTTAAATATTATTGGCTTTTAAAAGCAATATTATCGTTTAATAATTATTTGCATTTTCATGTATAAAAGTACCTATGTAGGAGGGGTTTGGCAAGGACGTCACACAAGCGTAGAAAAACACGGGGATTCTTCAGTCTGTTTATTTCGGCAGCGAAGTTACAATATTTGAAGATAGAAAGGTTTTTACTTTTAAAATATAGGCGCAGCCCCACGGCCAAGTCCGCTCGGACGAAGGGAGGGGGTTGTCCTCTAAACCAAAAAATGGGTTTCCTAAGGGAAGCTTTCTATTGAACCAACTAACAGGGGTGTTCTACGTGACCTTTCCAAGTAGGACGAGATCCGCGGATGCACCTGACTGCTAGCTGGGAATAGCTTAAATAAGTAAAATATTCCGTCGAGGGTCATTAACCCGTGGAGACTCTTAACACCGCGATTCAGAAAAGTGACGTAAATGCACAGCGCCATCTATTATCGAGTAGCGGAACTTTTACAATGTATGTGATTTAGTATGTATTCTCTGCTACTAATGAGTGTTTGTTACAATCTCCCCCTCAGTCCTCAAAGACGTCTCGGCGTGAAGGACTGGATATAGATTTTTATTGTTTCTTAGGACGTCCACGTCCTCGTTTGAGTTCAGGCGAAGGCTTAGTGGCAACAATTTCCTTTCTAGGTCGACCTCTTCGTCGAAGTGGTTGTACAGGTTCTGGAACAGTTTCATGGCTGTCAGCTCTATATGGAGTCAAAGCAGATACATGATAAAGTCCAATTGGGGTAGTAGGATCACTTGGAGAAGCTACTTTAAAAGAGGCGGGTCCATGTTTATTAATGATGACATATGGTCCATCTAGCCAAACGTCCAGTTGGCGATTTTAAATTCATCAACCATTTTAAAGCTTGGTGGTCGGTTACCACAGTCACGGGTTGACCTTCAACATATGCTCTAAATTTATTTAATGACCATATAACAGCTAATGCTTCTCGTTCAGTGGTGGAGTAATTTCTTTCAGCTGATGTGAGCAATCTACTCGCATATTCAACAGGATGCTCATCTTCCTTCTCCCCCAGGACGAGAACTGCTCCGAGCGCGTAGCTAATGGCATCCGTCTGGAGTCTTGAGTCTTGGGCGTCGGTAATCGACACAGACTCTAACCTTGCCATTAGGTTTTGGTACCATGACCACTGGCGAAGCCCAAGGCGATGAACAGGGCTCAATAATAGCCTTTTCTAACATTTCATGTAATTCGGTTTTAAGTATTTCTCTATTTGTTTGTGATAGTCTGTAGGGAGGCACAGATATTGGAATATCGTTCTTTGTGACGATGCAGTGTTCGCCAAGCAATGATGGTTGATTGTTATCAGTGAAAACATCTTGGTACTCTACTAGTATTTTATTTAAAGTATCCTTATGCTTATCATCTATATCTATACTATATGCATGGTAGTCATCATCGAAGTCCGTAGGACCGCTCGCGCCAGGGAAGAGTTGACTTGAATGCGGCGATAAGTTGACTTCTGCTTCTGTAACATTCTTTTCTGCATCTTGCATCATGAATTCGGTGAACGCAGGTAAGTAGCCATCAAATACCCTTTTTCTTTTCTTAGCAGGGGAAAGTTCAAGAGGTATCAACTTATAAGTTGAAGCACTTTCAGGAAGAGCGGCAGCACTTGTGCATGCAATAGCCGTTGTAGGTACCTCGGGAAGAACGGCAGCATTTGAGGGTGCAGAAGCCATTGAAGACGTTGACGCGTTCTCTCCCGTAGCATCTAAGCTACTGTTCATCAAGCTGCCACTGGCATGATCGAAGGTCACGAAGTCTTCCTCATACAACTCGTAGGTCGACTGCGCCTCGAGGAATTCCCAGGTAAATTGCGCAAGATTAATTAGCATTCTTGCGTCCTGAATAAATCCGACACCCAACAGAGTCCGATTGTCCCTTGAATCAGGCAGAACAACGAAGCTTGTTATAATGGTGCGGTCTTCCAACTTGACAGGAACCGTTGTCTTCAATACCCGTTGCTTTTTCCCCATGCCGTCTGCCAAGGTGACTTTGACTATTTCTTCATGAAACTTGTGTCCCTTGCTCGTCAGTTGTCTGTAAAGCTGGTACGATGCGATGCTGGTTTTTGCGCAGGTATCGACATATGCCGTCCCTTTAATGCCATCTATCTCAATGAATACAATAGGCCTGCTTCTTACATCCGATTGGACGTTAACCGAGCAAAAACCTAAGTTAGCCGATTGGAGTGGGCGTTGCTTAGTTGCACTGCATGTTGGGCAGCTACTGCGAACTACGCCGGGTGTACCACAGCCGTAACATGATACTCTGGGTACGGGTGGAGATGGATCTTGCGACGGTTTGCTAGGAGCCATAGCTTTAGGTGGGACTTCAGGATTCTTATTTGGTCCAGCTAGGTCTAATTCTTGCTGCTTCTTTTTCAGCTTCCTACATTGTTCGGTAGTATGGTTTGAGAAGTGACAGAACCCGCACTTCACCTTTACTTTCGGGTTTGGCTTTGACTTAGCATCTCTGCGTTCATCACCGTCGTTCGACCTGTCAATCCACATCTGTTCGATGCCCCGAGCGGTTTCTAATAACTCGTCGTAAGTTTTGATGGAGTTGCGTGGAATCTTGTCACGTATTCGGTGTTTCAGCTGACCGTATATCATGTGGAGTTGATAGGATTCCGGTATCTCGGGTTGCGGAAGTTGAGCAAACAGCATTCGCTTATGTGCCACGAAGCTTTCAGTGGTCATACGGTAGTCTTGCTTTTCCATGACGATCTCTTGGTATAAGACATAGGCAGGTTTCTTTGGTGCGAAAGTATGACGTAGACGCTCTTCAAAATCTGCCCATGTGGAGACATGATTTTTAACTCCCTGCCACCATACTGCAGCTTCACCCTTGAGGAGCAGTGGTAATCCAGTGAGCGCTTCTGCATCGGTGACGTTTTCGATCTTCTTAAAAACTGAAACTGCCGCCAGAAATGCTTCCGTTGCTTCGGAGTCCTTGGTCCCGTCGAATTCAGCTTTGCAGGAGATGAACGAGCCGTGTCTTCCTGGTGAAAGTTTAGACAGCAGCGCCTCGAACTGAGCGTCAGTCATGCTCACCGACATCTCTGCTTTCCTACTAGTGATAGCTGTCGTGATTCGTCCGGAACGTGTGACGTACTTGGTGTCGTCTTCGGGCCCCACGTTGGGCGCCAGTTTGTAGGAGGGGTTTGGCAAGGACGTCACACAAGCGTAGAAAAACACGGGGATTCTTCAGTCTGTTTATTTCGGCAGCGAAGTTACAATATTTGAAGATAGAAAGGTTTTTACTTTTAAAATATAGGCGCAGCCCCACGGCCAAGTCCGCTCGGACGAAGGGAGGGGGTTGTCCTCTAAACCAAAAAATGGGTTTCCTAAGGGAAGCTTTCTATTGAACCAACTAACAGGGGTGTTCTACGTGACCTTTCCAAGTAGGACGAGATCCGCGGATGCACCTGACTGCTAGCTGGGAATAGCTTAAATAAGTAAAATATTCCGTCGAGGGTCATTAACCCGTGGAGACTCTTAACACCGCGATTCAGAAAAGTGACGTAAATGCACAGCGCCATCTATTATCGAGTAGCGGAACTTTTACAATGTATGTGATTTAGTATGTATTCTCTGCTACTAATGAGTGTTTGTTACACCTACTGAATAGCTTAATTCATTTTATAAGCTTTGGTAAATGATTTAAACATTCTCATAAAGTATTTCGTTTAAATGTGAATTCAAATAAAAATATATATGAAAAGAGAACTCATATTCGTTTAAAGAAGCATCGATTCGAGTTTTTCCATATAATCAGAAAAGTTTGTAAGAAAAGATAAAACAATTTTTCACATCAGAAAACCTAAGTTACTTGAGTGCCCACTCAATATAGACTTTTACTGCGACTCATTCGGCTGAAAGAAATCTGGACCTAATAATAGCTAAGACCAATATTCAATCTTAGAACCGATCGTAAAGAGTAAACGAAAGTTTAGAGGGATTCTTGAAATCACTTTGACTTTGTTTGATTTATTTCTCTTCTGAACTATAAACGTGGACACTATGGCTTGAATTTAGAGTAGTCACGCAAAAATATCATAGATACTAATAATGTGCCTAGGATATTGCACAGTGACTACTAACTCAGCTTTCTGGGTTATTAGATCTTCGCATGGAAAAAGTGTTTATAACTATACTTACAAAACAGTAATGGTAGACTATTATTAATATTTGTAATGATCGGCTATGGTCATGCGTTGTAATAATGGGAACTGCCACTGCAGTGCTGTGTATAGAAGAGTATGAAAGAAAGGTAACAGCGGAAAAGAATAGCAGCTCATCTATTATCGCTCATTGGCAGCCAACAATAACTTGATATTATGTACTGTTCCAATTAATTTATTATATCTACACGTTATTAATCAAAGCAACGAGCGTGACCTACACATGTAGGAGTACTACATAAATCTGTACAAATACACGACGACATAAAACACTGATTAGCTAAGTAACGCTACAGGATTACCAGCTCTAATAATACAAATCTATTTACCAAATAACGACCAAACGAGAGGCGAAATATGAAACAATATTTGAGGGACTCGCACGTTCCCATTACAAACAGTGGGTTGTTATGACAAAAAGCTCTTTACTGTAAAATAAATAAAGGTCCAAATTAACTAGTATATTTTATCATTATTACAATATATTTAAACTAAGGTTCGGGGCCACTAGTCACTGTTAAGCTTAAGCCGGTTACAGCCCTCCCTATTTTCTGATGGAGATTTATGTCAGGGGATCAAAAGTTTCCAACCCGCACACTATAACGTTCGCGGAATCTTTTATAAGTGTGTGTGTGTGCGCAACGCGTTCGCGAGGTACGCTCGTTTGCAAATTTAGTTTCAGAAATATTATTTCGCTATTTATGAACAATTCGCTGTCAGTTCTAATAAATAAATAGCGGTTGAAACATGCCGCAACGGTAGTAACGTTCACGGTTGAGATAATAAAAATATATGTAACTTATGTAGTGGTCGTAACGTGCCGTTCGTTTCATAACTGTTCGTAATTCATTTTCTCATTAAATGTTTAATTTTAGTGATAGGCGGGTGACGGCGGGCGGTTTACGAGACCCGATTTACGATGCTATGAAGTGTTGTGCGCGACAGTACGGACGATGCAATGTAGTACGTGCTTGCCAATGCGATTAATAATATTACTGGAAGGCGCCCAAGCGCGTATATGTATACTGCCAAGGAAGAGGCACAAGTTCCTTATAAACCCTATCTGTAAAAAAGTTACATCATACATATTTATCCTGATTTTACAGTAATGAATACATAACTGTTTAGAAACTGATAACATCATTAGTATAAATTAATCATTATCTACATATTGCCGAATTGTTTAGCTGCTACAATAACAAATTCCACCCGTCCAACCCTATATATGTACCTAGTACCTACTATAGGGCTGTCATACGTCCCGGTACACCGGGACATGTCCCGGTTTGAAGCGTTTCGTCCCGGTGTCCCGGCCAGTAAGCCAGTTGTCCCGGTTTGGTAGTTAGACATGCATATACCTACCTACACCAATCTCTTTTTGCAATCCCAGCCTACATTATGGAACGGGTGTTTTCGTTGATCTCATAGCAGTGGACTAAAAATGAATTATGAAATAGGTGAAGAGGGTATTTAACTTAAAAAAGTCAGAACTTCAAAAAAATATGAATGGGCCAAGAAAAGTTGCACAGAGAACGTAGAGTAAGCCAGAGAAAATTAGAATGTCGTTATTTCGATAGATCATTGTCGATTTTTTACATCTTATTAAGTTTTAGGTAATAAATATCTACTAAAATAAAACTTCCTAATCTGGCTCTAAAAGAGTCTGATTCCACAATTTTTTTTTTCGATTCCAAATGTTCCGGTCGGCATCTCAGCATTTATGGCAGCCCTAACCTATTATTATCCACATCCCTTTGAAATCGCACAGAAAAACCGCCAACTAAAATATATTCTGCCTGAAATTAAATTACATATTCTGAATCGACAACTAAGTTAAGGATAAACATCCGACACACGTCTCTTTACCCCGTGACCTTTCCAGTCAGACTAGGGTTATGTCACCGTCAGTATTTGCACGTGTTCCAACTCTGCGGCACATCCCCGTGTATTTACTCACTGTTTGGTAGTATTTATTTATATATGTGCTCTTTTAATGATTGGGGGCGCTTTGATTCTGACGTATTAAAACGACACGAAGCCCTATTATTGTTTTTTTGTGTGATGTATGTGTGTTTTTCTTTTGTTTTTTTCTAGTGAGTCACTGGAGGATAGTTGGACGTTCATTAAATATGTAGCTTCATACGGTATAGGTAGGTTTTTATACAGGATAAAATTAAAACCAGTGCGGATATTTTAGGAGGTGAAAGTACTCATCAATATGATCAACTTTTATTATGGGACCGACACTGAAGTATGAAAAAAAAAATCAGCTGTCCTACAAAAATGCACAACAACACGATCAAAATGTATGGAACAGCTGATTTTTTTTTCATATTTCAGTGTCGGTCCCATAATAAAAGTTGATCATATTGATGAGTACTTTCACCTCCTAAAATATCCGCACTGGTTTTAATTTTACCCTGTATGGTATAAGTATAAGAAGTTGTTTAAGGTAAAGAAGGTTTTGCGATAGTTGAATACAAAAATGCGTGTAACAGAAAAAAAATCTACAAATAAGTATAGTATAAAACAAGGTCGCTTATGATGTTCGTCTGTTTGTCTAACTATGATCTGAGCTAGAAGCCGACCCCAACCAAGCTTGGAAAAAGCTATACAGATGACAGATTCGTAAGTCAACATATTTGTACTTAGGTACTTAATTTATTTTGAGAAACATTACCTCCTATTAATAAAAGTATCCATCACTCTTCCTTGTTACGAAACAGAAACACAGCCAGTCATTCAAATTAATTTGATAAAGTAATATTAAACTGGAAACTTTCCGTTTATTTTCGTACAAACGAATCACACGAGCAACTCAAAACTCGAAATGTTTTACGTAATGAGTTTTTGACTGACAGAAATGTTATTCTTTCGGCTAGTTAGTGGAAGCTACAAAAATATAGTCCTGTCAACAGTATTTGGAAACTTTACACTGAAAAGTTGCAGTAGTAGTTTCACAAACGAATTTATTACGAACGAAAATAGTCTAAGTTCTCACTAGCAGTTGTTTGGGATGATGCGTTGTGTGTGATTTAGCATTTGTGACATAAATCTTCATCAAAATCATGTCTGGAGTCGGAGAACAGTTCATGCTGTGATTGTTTACGTTTTGTTACGTTACGAGATTGGCAATTTATATTCGGATTTCTTTTCGTACGTAGGTATATTTGATACAATGTTTATGAAGGTTACATAAATAGTAAAGATACTGAGTAATATCTACTTCGAGGCATTCTAAATACCTAAATAGAAATAGTAATGAGGTTTACTTCGTAGCGTTTCGCAATTGCTTTTTGAGTTCCAAAGAATTTTTGCATCGATGTTAGTTTAAAATACATGTACAAAGTCATTAATATACTTTATTTTTCTGCACAAACTAAATAATAATATTGTTATACTTAATAGTATTCATTTTATCTCAAAATCTTCCTAAAATATTCCCCAGTACCGTTACATTAACTATTTCTTCTCGTATCGTACTACAATGAGCACGCTCCGCCGTGAGACGACGCACGACATAACTCACCAATACAGCTAGTTATGGCACAATAAATTCATTTGGTCAGTTAACTCAGATTTGTTGTAGCACGTACTTTGATACACCTATTTTATATTACTACTACCTATCATCTTTATAAATCGTTCCGTTTCGTATACAGACATAATATCACGGCTGTAGTTCCCAAAAGGCAGAGTTACACCTCAATCCTGTGTGAAAATCGTGAATAGAATAATTTCACGTACGTATATTATAAGAAAAAAAAATCAAATCAAACGAAGCAACGTAGTATGGCATCGGCCATTTTAAATCCTGGAAATTAATTGCGTCTCTTAGGGGTTAACGACGCTTGAATTTTGGTTAGGTTTCACAAAAGATGAAAAGAAAGAATTAGACGAGGCATTTCGTTTTACGCAATCACAGTTATAAGAAATGGACTAAAGCACGCCACGTAGGCAATTTAATAAGTATTCTGTGACATTCTGTTTTTAAAATGGATGACGTGGATAAGGTCCCAGCGATGCATTTGGTACCTATTACAAAAATATCCATACCATCTGATGGTAGCCACTTGATTACATAAAAAGTCACAGTATAACTCATAAAATATAAATAGTTAACAGCTATTTTTTAACAAAATTACTCGAAATGTAAGTAAATGCATAAAATAAGAAAGCAATTTGGTATGAACCAGTGAGAAATGGGTTACTGCGATTTTTCTAGGTTTGTAGGCAACAGTGTATGAACCTGTCACAATATCTATGCACGATCTGATAAGTCACCCAGGAACGGCTCGGATTCAAGTAAGTACAAGGATAAACGAACAATCGCGAATTGATGAGAAAGGCGAAGTGTTCGGAAATTTCATGCCCATCTAATCAAAGCTCCTCTAGGTTAGATACTTTGAAAATGGAAGTTGCGTGATGAAATACAGGAGCTACACCACAAAATAAATAGATACAGAAGGTCGGCTCAGTACAACGAGCGATAATAGGCGCACGCACACATGTCGCGAGGTTGACATACATACACGGCGATCTCAAACTATCTCAAACGAATGCCATTTGCGCTTGCTTTTTTCTCGTTGAATGGACATGACCCTCTGTATCTATTTACTTTGTGGTCGTAATATGATGTGTTATTGCCATCGTTGTTCCGTTGTGAAAAAGGGATGGTGCTATTCGTCCTATATAAGTACCAAGTTCCATCTTTCTCTTGCACTGGAACAACTATGTCTCTACCACAATCAAACATCCGCGGGCCACATGCGGCACGCGAATTATTACCTAAATAAAGATTCCTTCTTTAATTTCTTTTTACGTAAATTTATTTTGAGTGTGGCCCGCTAGCCTACTTTTAATTTTGTAGATGGCCCTTTAGAAAAACGAGTTTGACACCCCTGCTCTACCACGTCATAAGTATTACATCTCTACCGCGACATAACATTATGTGTCTACCACGTCATAATTATTACGTCTTCAGATCACATTTTGCTGTTACACTCACTTGGTTCTCTTAAGTCAAGAAGACCAGCAGCACCCTCGTCATAAACATAGCAAAATATCGCAATCTACTAACCCGTTTTTCAAACACATAAATTATTAAGAACAAGTAGGTTTCGCGAGATGGTTACAATTAATTTCAATCTATAGCCACAGATTCTAAACACAGAAAGTGGACGCTCCCTTCGCAATCCGGGTCATCAATTAATACTATAAATAAATAAAATAATAGGCCAACCATTCAGCATTGTTAAAGCTATCGATTCCCAGCAGCGGCATGTCTATACATATTTGATTCGCACATGTATGTAGGTGTTTAAGCACACAATCCCGGATTACGCTCATACAAAGCCACTGCAGTATTATCAACGTTGTTTCTTCATAGCTTAATCTGTGAGGACAAAAGCCTATATTTTGATCGAAAAATCCTTTGTGTTTCACTTCATTCCAGTGTTTCATTTTTACCAGTGATAGTTCTATGAACTGGGGCTTTTATATTTTCCAATTATTTTTTAAACGTACCTCAAAGGTTTATATTTTATCCAGAAATAGGACCATAATACTCAAAATTCTTCTTCAAAAATCTTTAAAAGCAAATGAATAAAATTTCCTTTAAATCTAAGATATTGTTGGATAACTTAGAAGAAAGTAATGATCCTTTTCTTGATGAAGGAAATTGCAATCTGAGATTCTAGGAAAATGATCAGCGCTCTTGACCTTAATAAGAATATTATGCTTAAAAAGTTAAGACAAGTCACGACGAAACCAGTAAGGGTTTTATTTTGCAGTAAATTTAGTCAACTTCTGCATATTTTATCATCTACAGCAGGAAGTTTATGATATACAGTCAACGATAAGTTAGGTTGGTTAAAATTGCATTTTTTTTAATCACACCTGATCGAAAGGAACAAATGTAACATCCAAATAATACGAGTACTAACTCTTTGATGTACTACTACTAACTGTTTAATGAAATGCTGAAAAGGATTGAATGCTATATATTTTTAGACAATTTAAAAGCAGTAGTAGTGTAGTACACAGACTTATTGTGTTGACCTAAGGACCTCGATAAAGCTATAGTTGAATACTACATGAGGACCATTTTTTGAATCACAACTTTCTTTAAAATAACATTTTTAAAACAACGCTGAACTTTCTTTGACCAACCAAAAAAATGCTGAAGTCGCAAGTATAAGGTAAAAAAGGCTAATAATGTCTATATAGAGTAGAAAATTAACTTAAACTCTACATTAAACAAGCCATAATAACTGTAGATATCTACTACGTCCAAACTGTTGTATTACCATGTTCGGTTACAATGACGAGCCCGCATCGACAGACTGGAATTAAGCTGGATTGGATCTCTGAATATTGTCAGCATTGGGTATAATACACTATAGCAGCTCAACGTTCCTATATTGAACATTAAAACTTGGATTAGTATGACCGTTGTTTGATTAGTAATGTTTTAGTAATTACGGATTTTGTTAGAAGCAATTTTAAATTTATTAGAGCGCACTACTTCTTGTATGTGCCGATAATTTTTATTTAGACCGTGTTATTAGCAGTCTCGTACAAAAAAATACAACAACGGAAATGATCATCTGTGGTATGGCTCCATAGTCACATAGTGATCTATCAGAGTATCACCATTTGGCTAAGTCTTTCAGTATAAGTGTGAGATCTATAGAGCAGACTTAACTAGTAAAGTCCTTAATCATAATGCAATCTTTGAGTCCCTTTAAGTGCGTGCTCAGAAAAGTCCAAGTTCACAAAATTGACAAGTTACAAAAAACTTTGCTAAGCATGCACTCAGACAGACTGAAAGGTTGCATTATCAATACCTAATTTCTCATAACTCGTTAGTTAAGTTTGAGCAAAGTCTAAGTACACACTCTCAGCAAAACTAACCACAGATTTCTGAAAGCCGAAATCAATATCACATTGCGATTAGTTGACTGACATTACAACAGCCAATTAAATCGCTTAACATGAGATTTAACAACTTATGAAATTAAATAAGCTATACATTATTAAATTAACTATACATTAGAATGATATAGGTACGTTGGGAACACTATGAATTTCCGTCAGGATGATAGCCAATGCTCAGTACAGCGTAATTGAATCACAATATGCCGGTGACAGCTTTTATTCTTTTTTATTTTTTTTTTCGACCTGGAAATCCTCATGGATGTCCCCCGCCCTGGGGAGGGCGAGGGGGTCTGTCAGACTCTTACTGACTAAAACCACCCCGGTGTTCCTCCAACTACCTTACGCCGGGGGCACGGGAGTCGCTTGCGCATTCATGCCGGTGACAGCTAGAGCTAACACTGTTGTAAGTGGGTGACTAGATGTAACTAGTGATGGTGATGATATTGACGAAGACAGCATTGAATACAAAGTTATAAATGCTGATGATGACAAGCTTTGGATTGTAAAATTGGAAATTTGTGTTGTTGAACGCATTAAAGGTGTTGAGTTTGACTTAATGTTCTATGACCACCAGGGGGGGGGGGGGGCAGAGAGTGTCCATAGTGAGCTTCAAGAGAGATCGTCTTGACCTACGCGTTTTGCTTCGCTCCAGATTTTTCTGATGTCATGGAAGAAGTCTATTGCTTGGCAATTTGAGGAGTTTTGAGGATATTTATGAAATTATTGCATTAGATAAAGGAGCAGAACAAATCAGATAAAAAAAAATTCCCTTGAACCTAATAAAAACGACATAAAAGAATAAAGAAAAAAAAAAAAAAAATTGCTACACGAGCAAAACAAACGAGTCGGTTTCAATAATCAACTCGGAAACCAACTCACGCTACTACATAGATTGTATCACAGTAATTGTCGTTATACGCGATCGTTTGCATGAAATAATGCTTAATTTCAATTCCGTATGCATTAAGTACATGTAAACTTGTATGGAGCACTGCCAATAAACTTCGATACTGATCGTTACGGTCCCGCCGACCGCGTGCATTACCGGGGTGCATCGATGACTCCCTTGTATTGATTATGCTAATTTTATTATCGAAATTCATTCGTCACGCTAGCTTCCAACGCTTTTTTTCGAACAATTCAATCGTAAACTACGCCAATATTAACATACTGGCTAGCAATAAAACTCATTCGGTCGCTCGCTGCGGTAGAATTTGCTTACGGGTCACTTATTCTTGCGAGTCAAGTTTGCACAAATGGTTCCATATCTGAAGATAACTTTATGAATGTTTTCATAAAAGTAAAACACGATGTACAAGATGAGAACATATTGTGGCGAAAGCCGAGAAAAATTTGATTTGATGTAGAATTTCCGTTACTGCGAAAGCTGTAGTAAAATTTACGATCATGTTTACCTTACTCGGATGTAAGTTTGTTTATCATAGAAAATCGAAGGGAATCGTGCATCCCCGGGCAATGAAAGCGGGTAATGCTGTTTGTATACCAACAGCCGATAAAACTTGAACGTGAAATAAAATTCTGTTTGGTAATAAGTTAATAAAACATACGACTTCTGCGTCATTGTTTGCTATCCATACATATTTCTGTGTAACAACATCTTTACGTTTGTCTTCGGCGGAAGTTTGTAGTTATTGTTGTTGTGTCAAGGAATGATCATCATTCCCTACCTGTTAATTATCAGGAATTTGTCTGCTACTATTTAGTCTCCCAAATTCCTTGTGGCTATTAATAAACATTTTTTTGACTGGAGTTATTTTAAATGGAGCATTGTAAAAGAGATTATTACTTTATTAACTAATCATAGTAACGTATATTTAAAACTAGCCGAAGCTCACTGTTATATCGAAGCTAACGTGGTAATGATGAAGATAAATTTACACGTATGTCACGGGCTAACCGACGTTAATTTTGAACGTTGTTGCGTGTAGCCCGCTCCTTAATCTGTGCTCCATTAACAGGAACCATTAATCATAGTTTTAATAACAATTTAACCCCAACTAGATTAATATATCTTCATTTATTCACATGCTCAAGCGCGGCGAGTTGAAGTTATCAAACTTTTATCATTCAAATTTCACTGAACTCGTTTCATAGAAAATCGAAGCCGCAACAAATGCGTCTATTCTCTTGTACATGTCGGTTCTATTATAATGAATTCAAGTGCAACTGTTACAAATGTAGGATTCGGCTTTTGTTGTTTACCCATTGTGTACAATTAAACGTGGAAAGATGTAATAATCTCGACTATGTCATTGTGTTTTTTAACTGAACAGAGACACATGCGGGGTCATAATAAATAATAAGTGCGGTGCTGCAAACGCGAACATTCATGCCTCACAATGAATTGAATGTCAACTTTAAGCGTAGGGTTGGCCCAAACTTAGTTAAGCGTGTGTCGTGTGCGCAGCGATGACTAAAATTCGGGGTGTACCATACCATTATTATTTATTACAGTATAATATTTTGCTGCAGTCCACCGTTTATGGAACGTTATTTTTTATGAATTATTTTTTATTAACGGCCATAACGGGTCATTATATTACATTGAAATGATGGGGTTGTAATTCATTACCACTGTTTGTTATTCTCACGGTCATGTTTATTTTATCAGAACAATAGAAAAGTTGATGTAATAAATGTTCTTTTATTTCGTTCTCGTATAGTTAAATACCTATTCATGTTTTTAAATTGCTTAATATTTTCATACCAATAAGTAATATTCTCAATATTCTGCGATTTGACACTTTAGGCAAATGTAACACCACATTAATACAAACTCAATAGAAATGTCGTCCGTTTTGCTACCCAATTTAGTAGTGGTTGATGACAGTTTGAAACTTTGGCGGCCTAAATTGAAAGCTCTTTCAAAACCAAATATCAAAATGAGATTTGGTAGCAGCTGTTCACACACAAAATATACCAGCTCCTATAATTATAACGCCAAACAAAACACATAAGCAGCAACATTACATAATTAACCAACGATCACAAACCCCGCTGCTCTAATCGCACTTAATAATGTAACAGTAAATTGGCTGATCAACCTCACGAAGCAAATTACTAGTCTAAAGTTACCACAGTTCCATAGTAGGGGGAATATCACAGCATGTAAATCGATTGTATCGAGTATTTCGAATAGCAGAAACGTCTCCCGGGGTCCGAGCCCTAAATTATAGGTTTGGCCCGAAGCCATTTAGAGCTAAATGTACCTTCTATTACTGTATTCGCTAATAAGTCGTGTCAATTGTCGGATTGAATTCTCTCAGATTTCGCCATAATTATGCTCAGAATAGACCCTGAGGGAGGTTTATACAGTAATTTTTTGTTCAAAGAACTTTAGTCAAACGATTATTTATTTAATATCGACTGTAACAATTTTGTACATGTTGAAATCGAGTTTTGTAACAACTTCCTTCATAAACTGATGGTAATTATAAATTGAGAAAGTTTAGAGAGACGTAGTAAATTGAGCTACTTGAGACTACTCAATCATTTCTTGTATTGGATTGGATACACGCAATGTTGCCAGATATAAATTGGTATCATCAACGTTATCCGTGTAGCTTCTTTACGGAGGAAATGTAACTAAATGCTTTACTACCTACCTACTGGTAATAAAAAACAAATTACTACATGGAAGAATGTACATTTAATACCATAAAGTACTTAAATTGTTTTCTGACTTCTATTTCCGAACAAACAATCAAGTCTGCAATTTACTGTAAATGAAAACTCGAGCAAGTAATAAATACATGCAGAACATGTGCTTACGGTCCATTATCTCCACGCTAAGGCTCTAATGTCTTACTTCCTCCAAATATCTCAATTGGAGCATTTCATTAAACCTCAGTTTTGCAGTTACGCACACTACAATTTGATGTGTCGTGATTGTATTAATGCTGTGCGTTTATCTATGTATATGTGAGACCCCACGCACTATGGGCACCCTCGCGTTTCATTAAATACGTTTCCGCATATCACGCACTATGTCATTTCCTTTTATAGGCACGTGTGTAGGTACCGCATTATCGATATCGATAACCTAAAATTAAAAATAATCATAATATGATTTCGAAATAATATTTCAAGCAATAAACACGTTATTTATGAGCACAATTTTAAACAATACGTGCTTAAAATAATCAATTTTGTTTTACGTTATTGCGCCCTAGAAACACGCAATAACATAGAAATCGATTATTTTAACGCGCATATTTCTGAAAATAACACGCGTACACGTCATGTATTTTCCTAACCCAAAATTGTATTTCACTTAAACGGTTTCAATTTCAATATTACAGTTTGAAGTAAACTACAAACAAAATACTTAATACCTAAACTCCTAAATACAAAATCCTCCAAATATTGTATATAATTTAATCAGTGGTTAAATTAGGAAGCTTTTTTTTATGTAAGGGGTTAACCTTATCAAATACACAATAACAAAGATTTTTGCGTGCCACGGGTATTTTACTTTTATAGTGTTTTCAGGCACGGAGCCAGCATCCGACGCCATTGGCTCATTTAACTTCAAGTAGTACGATTTTTATGTTAACATTGGTCTGAAGTAACAAAACCACCAAATACGTTAAACTTAAAATAGTACTTATTAAATTTGAATAAGTAGAGGTACATTCAAGTCGGTGCATATATGTAACGTGTAAATATCGATAAAATTTAAATCGATTAAACTTTTAACCCGACCCTCACACGTAACCATGGGAAGCTATTTGCGGATTCTATCAAATTCACGGAATGGTAATATTATTGGTTCGAAACATTTATTTGCCGTCGAAGTTAATTCGATTCGACCAACTTTGTTAATGAAAATCAAACGTCAAAGTTCGGTTACGGAAACATGTGAAAACATTCGTTCTACCGACGTGTTTCAATAGCAAGCAGTATGAAAGCACTTGTGCCAACCCCATTTATTAAAACTTTGCATTAATTTATGAGGAGATATTTAATAATAAAAAAACCGGACAAGTGCGAGTATGCCTCGCGCCCTAAGGGTTCCGAAATATGATCATAGATGGCGCTACTGCATACTTCCAATGGCGCCATCTATGAGCAGATGGCTCCACTTATGGTCCGGTGACTGACGGCGGACAACAAAGTGATCCTATAAGGGTTCCGTTTTTCCTTTTGAAGTACGGAACCCTAAAAAACACCCACTTTTATTTTGAAAAGTTTTGTTCCAAGCAATATTCTAAAATATCTATTGTTATAATAAAAATCCTGAAATAGTGAACACATAGGTCGACTTACAAAATATAATTATGCCTAAACGATCATCATAAAAATAAACATCGAAAAATATTTTTTTAGATATTGAAACATATTACTGAAACCACCATATATGGCATTATATAGCTTGCAATTGATTCTGTTTTGTTTTAAAACAGAACAAAGTTTGACTGACTGACTCGATTAATAAAAATTATCTCTTGTTTCTAGAAACGGTCCGCTATCACTGAAATTCTGGTTCTACGAAAATTTCAACACAATGCAAAATTACGCAAATGAATACAGATACTGAGAAATTTCGTTGTTAGGATTATTTGTGCAATCAACCATCTCCAACAATGGTTGCCTACAAATATAGAAGCAAGTAAATGTTCATAGATAAACCAGGTAGAAGTGTACTTGATGTGCATCTATCATCAGTGGATGATGATTTTGGGTCTCATGCCATTAGAAGCCATATATTTCTAAACCATCATTGGGCACAACTCCACATTTTAACCTGATTATTTTATTAAAATTACCTTAAAGGTACGTTTGAATAACTTCCTTTGGGCTAAACTTATAATGGATTAAAAAAAAGAAACTGTCGAGATGTTTTGAATCACATAATAATTCATCTAGATTAACATCGACGCAAAAAAATATCTGCTGAACATGCCAATGCTACTATAATAACCGCTGCTATTTATTTATATTTTTTATTCTTGCTTTAAAAAAAAACGTTTTTTGCCCCACACTAAGAATTTCTTCTGTATCGTGTAATCGCACATGCACAAACACCCAGCCCAGAAACAAATATTTGTCCCGTGCGGAAATAAAACCCGCGACACGTAGCGTACCAGCCAATTTCTCAACCACTGCGCCAACCGTGCTGTTGACTTGGACTTACTTTACACATATCTCTACTATAAACACACAGTCTTGTAATCATCACTTTGATATTTAGAAACTGGTTCTGAATCTTCATCTCGATCATCCGCAACGATGTAAACAAGTGCCATTCGGTGGTCGTTATGCCCTATAAGTTACGACAAGCATTGGATTGTGATCAGATCTGTCTACATACTTCTCTCTCAAGCATTTCGACTAGAATGTTTGCTTTAATATGGTAGCTTGGCAATGGCCGCTATATCTACGATTTTAAACTACTTGTAAACAAAATATTTATTTTAATGGAAAAACTACATCAATACATGGCTACGAAGAATTTTGGATTACTTATCATTGTGTTCATAATTTGTGCAAGGATTGCAACTAATGCATTCCTGAAGTCAAATTATGAAAACATTTATATACGAATTTTTAAGGAGGTAAAGTTTTTAAATTTGTATGTGTCAGGTAATTTCCAGAACTACTGATCCGATGCTTCTCTAATAGGAAGCTACTTTATCTTTGAGTGCTATATTCTACTTTTTATCCCGAAAAAAGAATCAAGGCGATGTCGTGGGAATCTTAATTGTAATACTAATCTTACCGACTAGCAAGCACAGAGATCTAAATCCAAAAGAATAATAATAAGCGGCAGGCATCCATGTTTAACGTGCTTTTAATCCCTGGGTCCAATATAAACAAAGTTTCGAAATTAGGGTTCAAACAATACACGGTACACTTCGTCACCGATCTCGGTAACCATAGCGATTACACACGCCCAAACAACATTATCATCCCTATATCAGTACCCGTGCTTGCGTATTACTATCACTATCAGGGGTTGTACCACAACGGGACTTTACAATGCGTTTATCTATTCACTAAATTGGTTGCCATACAGATTTCGGGAATTGTTTAAAATTGTGTTCCCAGGCCGTTTGATTAGTATGGGTTTGTGAGCGCAATTCACTCCCCCGTTTCGACAACCCTATTTCGACCGTGTGAGGATTACGTACTGTTCGACGCGTTTAATACGTAATTACAATTTCGCTTAATGATTTTTCGTGGGTCGGATATTCGTTTGAGCTAGATTGTTGAGCGCGGGGAATTTAATTGGATTCAGTGGTCGATTCGTGGATAGTGCCCATAAAACAAGTAATTAAACTTTAGTACCGCCGCGGTCGGCTTGTTTATTTATCTTGTGTACAATGTCTTAGTGCATCTGTATTACTTAATCAATTCCTTCGTCTTCGTTCAAAATGTAGAGACCTCACATTTTTTGGACACTAAGTTGTTTTTTATTTCCCAAAGTGTGGAAATTATTACTCTTAAGTTATTATATCCACGGTCAGGACACCCTTGTCATTTTTTAAGACTGTGAATAATGCACATTCAGAGTCTTGAAAAATGGCGAGGGTGTACGACTGTTGGTACTTCAACGCACACTCTGTTGGGAACAGTGAGCAAAAAATCAGTTTAATGAACCACGACTAAAAATATCTATGCAAACCAACCTATGTGTGTGGCTGATCTTATTTAAATTCATATCATAGCAATTTTCACTAAAAAATCTTTAAAATATAGGCACCCTTTACCACGCAAGTCATCGGACGAATCTCGAGTCAATAAAAATCACATTTTGAAATCCGATACGAAAGTTTAACCAAAGCTACGTTTTCTTATAATCTTCTTAAATATAAATGTATCTATAAACAGTGCATTAAATCGTAACCTATCATCTTCAACCTTTTAAAAACATATTTAAATTATAATAATATGGCCACAGCCATTACTTAAGCCAATAACTCGTTCCATAATAAGATGTAGCATTTGTACGATAATAAGGAATTAATTCAGATGTTTGAATTGCCTTAAATCCCAGTTTATGGTCTATAAAATACGCTCTGATAATTAATAAAGTTTATAACGTATCTGTAACAATGTAGGATGTAGAAATCATAGAAAGGTGGATTCGGTGAGATCGTAAAAATGTTGAGATTCGTTTTATAGCTCCATGATTGGAAAATGTATGAGGCGTTGGGTGCTAATTGGAACGACAGAGACCACCAAAGGAGATTCGTCTTAATTCAAAATTGAGTGCATGTTAATTCATGTGACATAAGCTTTAGATAAGATTGTAATCTCTATTTGTAGGTACGATACGTTGTAAGCACTTTTGTAATGTATTTTTTATACTTTAAAACTAAAATATAGGTAGAAAGTTTAATCTAGACTAATTTTTAAAAAACCACTATCTGCAGTCAGCTTACCTATATGGCGACATCCTAGGCATAAATGAATTCATATTCCTGAGAAGGTTCCCGGAAAAAAAATATTTCTGTAGTACCTACTTTAAATTAAATTAGTCATATTTAAAACAATACAGTCCATAAAGGTAGGCCCATAAAAATTATTTAGTGGCCAGCATAGCTGCTGGCTTTTAAACAGTCAGTCAGTGTCTCATAATCACACTTTCAAAGTTATAAGTCATCGACAGTGTTTGTGAACAGCCCTAATACTTAATTTTGAAAAAATAATTGAAAAGTTGACGGCAAAAGAAATCCGCCGGAAGTTCTTTAACAAAATCGTGTGATAATAACAAAAACCAAATAAATTATATTTATTGTCAAAAGATCTAAAGGTGCAGTTGGTAATACTACTTAGATTAACTTTTTATATCTTTTTAACGCTCGGACTGGCCTCCAGTTGATGACAAATTATGACGGTCATTGAGAAAATAAATGAATACTATCATGGATTTTATATAATTCAGTCGAAATATTTACGCCGATTGTGTTAATTCTAAGCCGTTTGCTAGAAGAGAGCAAGTTTCGGATGGATAGCAAAAATATAAATTTCAAACACAGTTTTTTTTTTTATCTTTGAGAGTTAAATTCAAACTTTTAAAAGGCCTAATGCCCTTTTAAAAGTTTGAATTTAACTCTCAAAGATAAAATATATTATTTTAAAATAATAAAATATATATTCATTTTTATACAATATACAATAATAATTATCTATCGTATCTCATACTATGTTTATGTACAAAATGTTATATGTATGTATACGTGGCTTAACATTCTGTACGTATAATTTAAAGTAGGTACCTACTGTCATAATTTTATTATTACAAAAGGAAGCTTATTAATTATATCCTGAGGCACTAAGATAATGAAGTAGCCTGTAAGAAATTTGGCTTAGACAAAAGGCGGGCTTTTTAGCTCAGGCTGGTTTACTTAGGTCTCAGATTAGCATAAAGGTAATTTTGCTGATGAACTAGAAATTATATCTTATACAAAATATATCTTTGTTGATCACTAACGTCCTCAAGTCTGGCTCTATTTTGAGCTGAAAAGATTATTTATTTTTAGAAAGATAGTGGACTTAGTTTAATTAAAGTATCATTCCAATTCCAAGTAGCTGTAGAACTAGTAGTAATTTTGTTGTAACCTTAATCATAATTAACTAATTATCTTTGACGTGTTTGCAATTTGCAAGTTGTAACACTTTAGCTTGTAGTTTCAAAATATGAGAAAAGTAGGTAATTTTAATCACGAGATAGCTCCAAGTCCCGCGGCTTCAATATTTACATGCACGAAACGAGTTCCGTACAGTCAATATTAGGCTTGCCATACAAATGAATACATTCTGACACAATGGGGCTTCCATTTTGACCGCTGCGTTTATGTTTGCACAGACAATTCTCGCTTCACTGGCTTATACCACCGAAGTATTAATGTTGTGGTAGTTTCTTTATTTTATGCTAGCCTTGTACTGTTGCAAGTTATTTAGTAAAGCTCTTTATTAGTTATGACTGTACGTTTACTTAACAGTATCCTCATAAGTGTATGTTTTGTACATTATTATTTACTAGCTTCCACCCGCGGCTTCGCCCGCGTTTTCCGAGATAAAAAGTATAAAACCTATGTGTTATTCCAGGTCCCAAGCTACCTCTATGCCAAATTTCATCCAAATCCGTCTAGCCGTTTCAGCGTGAAGAAGTAACAAACATACACACGCACGCACAAACTTTCGCATTTATAATATTAGTGATATAGTAGGATTTCTACATTTTTCTTTGTGGCATGTAAGTAAATGTGCACGTAACGCCATCTAGTGACTCTAGTTCAAACTGACACAGTAATATGCTCGGACCCTGATCGAGTCAGCTCAGTCCGCTGTCATAAATCAAGGTCCATCCAACTGGCGGTCTGGCTATTAAATTGTAACTTGACCACACTAACATGAATATTATGAATAAGCTACTAACCTGCTCAGTTAAACTTTTGGAAGTTTTAGTATAAGCACCTACAACGATAACGATAACTTAGGTTACAAATTGAAATATTATTTATGAATAGTACACAAAAAGATGAGGAAAAGGAATCAAAGATAATATATTATTATGATCTAGTACAAGATTCACTTGACTTGCTTTTAAAGTATTTAAGTCCTCATAAATCAAATATTCTCAAGTTAAAAGCAGACACATAACATAAAACAAACAATGTTATAGAATCTACAATTAAGTATAGGTTAGTAAAATAATGAAAAGTAAGTAACTGTCAAAAACTAACAAACGCATTAACATTAAAAATAATAATGACATCAAAGCCAGCTCTATCCATAATAATATCAAATAAAACCATCATCAAGTTAGTAATGATAAAATAAAATATATTTATTTTCTAACTAAGCGCACAAAGTGTAACTCAATAATCTGAAGTCATAAATGTTCACGCGAGCGTTAAGATGAGGTGTTAACTGATCTAGTTTGAAGTTTAACTAAACCAGGTGCTGCAAAGTACAAAGTTGTTGGTACAAGTAATCAAACTGCAGTGCCACGCCGCCATGACGCTTAGCTGCATTCTAATTGGTTGATAATTTATGAATATTAAAACTTCCCATTTGTTAACGCCCTAAGCGTTAAAAGAAAAGTAATTATATCAGTTATACTAGTTCTTGTGTTAACACCATCTACATAACAAAATATTATAATTGTATTAGTTGGTTATGCTTTTGTTATTCACCGACACTTTGTGTGACACGAAAGGGCACTGGCAGACGCCCATAGAACGCTGGGCTTTAGATTGTGTAGGTCGTTACAGATATGAAATTAGTTTGGTGTGATCGAGTATTTCATGAGTAGGTATTTAAATTATTTTTTTATTTGTACGTAAAAGTTAAAGAGAAATCTTCGTATTTGTGACAGTGAGGTTAAGTATGGTGTAAATGATCCAATGAAGTACAGCCCGACTAATGAGTTCTCAATTCAAAGGTTTAGTTGCTGTCGACATGATACTCTATGGAGGCACGAGCCAGGGCGCATGCACCCGTTTTTATTTTATTGTTTTTTCAAAATGTCAACGCCATCATTTTATTTCTTATTTGTTTCGATTTTTATTTCAATTCTTAATCTGTAAGATAAATTAGGCAAAGAACAATAATTAAAATATATTTTTATTTTTGGTTAAGCTTTTATTACTGTACCAGATCAAGCCCAAAACTGCCGACGTCCTTTGTGTCATTACTTCGGACCTTTGCCAGATGACACTTGAAGTTGACATTGCAAGTTATGACAGTTAATAACAGAAGGATCCCAATTTATGTTATTTCATATTGCCTGAATTAGATCATAAGTTAAGTTTAGGAGGTCTTAAAGGTACCTATTCAAATTGTTGGACTATGAATTGTTTAAGACAATTCAAACACGAATTTAATTTAAGTACCTACTAGTACTTGTAGTAGTGTCTTAGTCGCAAGAATCATAAAACCAATGTTTATTTATCATTATAATATCGCAAATGTCACAAGGGACCACTCTCGGCCCGATTCATTTATTAATGAACACTTTTCAAGGTTGGAAACAATAACAACAGTAATGATTATATTATTTACCACTCGCGACGACTTTTTGAAATATTCATCCGAATTTGTAATTTCACAAGTTTTTGAATGTAAAATTAGTTACTCGACGCGATTGTTACCATAATAACGTTGTATTAAGCCTTTGAAATGAGAAATTAGTTGCATACCTATTAACATAAAATTCGAATAGGCTAAATATTATACTAATGGCTCGCTTCATATTCATACAAATATGGAGATTATCATAAACAAGAAATATTTGGATATTTGGATGGATTAAAAATCGATTTCAAATTGAGTTAATTTATCATTATTTTAGATGTAACAGCAACACACATGAAAAAGTGTGTAGTCTCATAAAGAAAAAGCAACATAATGTTTTATGAAAGATAAATACAAACAATAGTTATTAGTTACCTGCATTAATTACTCTTTCAATATTCGCATCATAGAAAGCTGTGTCAGCCAGCATTTCCCGTATCTCTAATATCACTTCATACCTTGATATTTATGTAGACGGATTAAAAAAGGTTTCCATCATACGAGCATAATATTATTATTCCTCACAGTTCCTCAGAACTTAGGGTGAAGCTATTACTCATCTTTTTCCCGCGTCGAGGGCTCGTTTTTATTGCTAGACGTGAAAAATACCAGAAATTTCATCCGGTCCGCTCAAAGTGGCCGGATTAATTCAGAAGGCACTTATTTCAAATTGGATTTCGCTCGAGCCCGCGACTTTGGCGTCTGCCTCGCGTCGCCTTCATTTCCTTTTAATAGTGTCCGACTTGTTCTCTCTATTGGTCTCTTTTCGATGTCAATTAAGTGCCAATTGATTGGTACAAAATACTCATTAATAACACTATAATAATTATTATTTTGGCAATTGTATTTACAGAGACGAAATATTAAGAAACCAACTAATTTACCATATAAATCGTTCTATATTGAAGCCTGTAAACTGCAAAATAATCTGATGAATAAACATTCATGCTAATGTGATGAATCCTTCAATATTGATTGATGTGTTGTACCGATAACATCGAATCTGTCCATCCGAGTAACACTAAATTGTTGAGTGATACGGACATCGGTTAATCTAATGTCTGTGGCCACTGGACCGCAATGGTCGACTATAGCCAAGGGCGTGAAGGGTAATCGGTCAAAAGATACGGTTCTATCCTAATCTATCACACTCTAATAATGTATCTACCCTATTTCATTCGCATCACGTAATACACGCCGCATGGCTGAAAGAACAAAAAATATGATAGGTACCAAAAATGTTTTAGTCGTCAATTACAATATGAATATATTTTACCTGTCTTCATACGGTCTGTACAAGTAAACAGTATGTTGCTTGTAGGCTCATCTCATAAAGTATGTCAAGAACGTTGACCCCAGTCCTATAAGGGTCCTCTTTAAAACAACATGCTTTACCTAAGGTAAAGATAAATAGCGCTTCTGTTTATTCAAGTGCTCGTAGGTGGCACTTGAAGGAGCGAGTACATTAACTTTTCATTGCATTTCAACATAAATAATTCGACTTCTTCGAGTCGAGACTCTTTAGCGTTTGTTTAACAGTGACCGAGTAAATTGACTGCTGCAGGATACACAAGTGGATGGTTACAATGCGTTACTAAGTCCAGCTACGCCTTTGTTTTGTCCAAACATGTTTCAATTGTTGTGCATGTAAATGTTGTTCTCGATTACCATTAAGAGCAGACGCAGTTACAACAACGATGTTGAAAGTCAGCTTCGAATACTGTAAACGTTAATTGGACGTGAAACAAGACACAACTTGGACCGACTCATTAAATTGTCATACTAGAGGACCGACGGATATTTCGTTTTTTCCTGTAGCTAATTGACAGCTAGTTAATATTTCCGTAATGTTCCGAAAAAGGCAATGTCACTTAGCATTTCAATGTCACAATTAATACTAACATTTCACATGAAAATAAAATGATAGTCCATTTTGTTTGTCATTTTGTTATTTACAAAATGGAGAATTTTAATTCGAAAATGATTAAAATAGTTCAAACAATGTATTCGTTAAGCGCTTTGTTATTCTGTGCTAAAATAAGAACATTTGACAGAATTGGAGCAGTTTATACATAGATCTTAGATTTAAAAACACATTGTTTATAAGCAAATAGGTATTGTCAGGGCGGTAACAACATTATTTTGTGTTTTCAAATTGATAAATGGATATTGTTGATATTATTTACTCGTTTTCTTGAATAATTTCCTTGATTAATTTATTGTTCTCATCGCGAACCGGTAGTAAACAAAACCCAGTTTTAAAATACGGAATTTTCCTTAAAATGTGCATCGCTTAACGCGTATTAACGAAAAATAAATTAGTAAAATAAAATTTCCATTTGTCCTATGAAAGTTTAAGAATCACTATCACACACAGAATCACACACTAATATTCACCATTCTCACCTAACCTCAGCGGATTTTAGTAACGTGCTGTACTACTTTATTAAGGTGTTCCTGGAGGCTCCCTCAGGGTTAGTTGAGGACAAGAGGGAGTGACTCCGGGACACTGGTGCCCAAAGTCCCGTGGTTAAGAAATATGTTTAATTATGTATGAATATGAAAGCTGACGTCTGTTACTCTAAATATTATGTCAAAATATATATGTATTTTTCTCTATTTTCCAGTGCATCTTCGGAGCGCACTGCGTACACCTGGCTGCCAGACACCAGGATTGAGTTCTGCTCACCGTACAGTCGGCGAAAGAGCTCCAACTCAACGGTCTACGAGAGCGACTGATGGTACGAGGGCTTCGACCAACTCGAAGAAGCTTTGCTTTGATCACGGACACTTAAAGTGCGAAACCCTGTACCACGAAACTCTTGAGTGACGTCGAGAATAATCTTCTTTAGTATTTGACGTTGCACACAGTTTTTCCTATAAAAATATTTTTTGTGTTACTATTCATCGTTAAAAATAGATCTAGTCATTGTACATAGTTATTCTTTTTTGTATAAAATAATCTTGATAACAATTTTTATGCCATCCATTATGTAATTAGATTCCGAGCAGTGATGTACATTTTTAAGAAAATAGCGAACCTTTTGCATTTTAAATTGCAATTTCACTATCTGCAAGAATGTAAATAAACAATGAAACACTATATAGATAAAATGAACTAACCTTTTGCATGAACGTATCTTCAACTTCGACCACCATAACATTAGTCTCACCTTAAGTGGTTACAGCAATATCGCAAGTGGATATCCATACGATTGATTCAACAACAGATACCTACAAAGTTCTCGAAATCTTTGCGGAATATGGAATATTTTTGCTCATAAATTTGCTAATATAACCGCGTCTACTTCGACTGGGGCTCGATGAGAAACCGTGAAAACTTCCTCTTGCTTGCCGAAAATGAATATTTATGACGGGCAACGAGTAATGCGCCATTTATGGACAAAGTTGGAATGTTCCGTCTACTTATCGAACGTAACTGATTCGCGAAATTACAAATACTTACTAGATATTGGTATTTGGTACATGTAAGGTTAATTTGAGTACGAGCGGAATTGAATGTAGCACTTATGCTCATTATTTCTTTATACCTATATGATAATAATTGTTGTCTATTATTTGGAAAATTATTTTAAAGCAGGTACTTATGCAGGTATTCCTGCTTTAGTTTGTACGTATTTGCAACATGATGTAAAAAGTTTGATATACTTAAGTAACCATTGATTTAATATCATGTTAAGCTATACCTAAATTCAATTTTGTCGACAAGTTTCTAATTATTAAAGTCATATTAATTACTATTAAATATTCCTATATTATATCTACAAAATACGAATTTTCATAAATGTAACTATAATGTTCAGGTACAATTTCATGTAAAACTTCGATGTAAGATTGACACCATCGATTGTTACTATTATAGCGATTACAATAAGAGTAGATAGGTAGGTAATTGAGATTTGCTGTGATTTATTTATTTATTTTTCTGAGTATTTGCGTTTAATTAGTACTTATTTATGTTCGCTACATTAAGCAATTAGGTATAAAAATTAAAACATAAGATTTATTTTTATAATGTAGAATTCCCAGGTTTCATAACACACGATCCAATGTATGAATAACTGTACAAACTATTCTTTATTGTGTAAATATTCTAAATTAGTAATACATTTTCGCTATTAAGTAACTTGTTTTTGATAATTCTTATCTTGTAATTATCATGGAATGATAAAAGAGGCGTTGAATTCATGGATAGAATTTGCGATTGTTGGTTATGTAAGAAATATGTATTTGCTTTAAAATTTATTTATTGTATATTATCAAGGATGTGTACAGCTTTAGTTCTAATATTAGGTATTCCTATTCTTCGAACTCCTTTCATAAAATTCCAAAGCCTGGGATTTTTATATTTCTTTGTAACCTTAATCTCTCCTCTGTATGCATCCTTGAGTACCATAACGTCATTGTTATATTTTTATATCGATAGCTGTACTTTATCTTCTCAAACAATGTTAGCTCTAAAATCTGTCTTAACCACATTATTGTTATACCTACTATAAGATCTACATACTCATCGATTTAGTTTTACGCGACAAAATCAGACGGCTTGAATCTAGATGTAAGCAGACACAAAATTAAGAAAAAAGTTCAACGTTCACAGCGCACATAAAATAGCAGTGCTAATCAAGTGTTCTATATTTTGAATGTTTTTCAATAAAATCCTGTGTGCAGTTAGGCTGAATGGGGCTATACGGCATCGTGCCCTGGCTGTACTCCAAACTGTGGTAATTCTGACGTTGGTAATGTTTGCAGCTCTCATATCATTAAGAGTGCAAGTGTGGACGACTATTGTCGTATATTGTGAGAAACAACTAACACACAGTCATGGAAAAATAACAAGCCGATCTTATATGCACATTTGATTTCATTAACAATAACTTTGTTACACATGCTGATTAGTACGAAAGCACACTAATTTTGGGCAAATGATACCTGCGTGTGCAGCACGTGCGAAAACGAATGTGCATCAGTAGCGAAGGGTGAAGAGCAACCGGTAACATAAAATAGTTACAAAATTATAAATACCTACCGTAGAGGCGGGTTACTTTGACCCTAGGGCACTTTGGACCAAATCGAATAAAAATTTGAACTGCCCGCCGTGTCGTGACACAGTTCTATTAGTTACCGAAGGAACTGTGACGATCGGTTGAGTGGGCGCGACACGGCGGGCAGTTCAAATATTGGTCCAAAGTTATGCCCTAGGGTCAAAGTATCCCGTCTCTACGGTACCTAATTCGGTTTTACTTATATCATAGTACCTATCGCTTACTCACTGTATTTACATATTTTGAATAGGCAAATAGGTATGACATAAATAAAACTTACGTACTTTTTTATTGTACCAGCTTGCCCTCACCCTTCGCCACTGAGATGCATGCTAATAAATTAGTATGTGTAATAAAGGTTAAACAATATAAATATAAAAAAAAATTAATGTTAACTTTACACAAAGATAATTATCATTAGCTCAAAGGTAAACATAGAAACTTATGATATTGTCGCGAACATCTATCTTTTGTATATAAGTAAAGCACAAATTAAACTGTAACTAATTAATAATTTATTTTTACCTCTTAATACCTACTGATCTGTTAATTTGTATTGAATGATTTTCGTAATGAAACGCTGTATTCATTGAACTAGTCGTATCATTTATATTAAAACCATCATACTTAATATTATATCCCTGAAATTATTGGTATCATTACCTGAAAATGGTTAATTATGTAGCCAATCATAATGCGGGTATTAAACGCCAATAACACTGACAATCCGCCGTTATGTACCTAATTATAATTGGATTTTACTTCCTAATACCGTTAGGAAAACAAAAAAAACTATAATTCCCAAAGAAAACTAATCAAGTGTGGTAGAAATTCATGACCAACCACAGAGCATAGGATTACAGCACTAATTAGCGTGACTTCCTTCGCAATTGTTTCATTCGAAACGCAGACCTCGTTAATCTTTCCCGTGCTTAACTAGATGCGTAAAGGCAGTAAGCGTTTTCCAACTAAACCACACAATTAAACACTGTGTCGTATTTTTGTTTTTTTTTTTCAAGTAGTTTTATTGTGTTGAACACGGAGTCAGCGGTGTCTTGAATCGAAATTGGGGAAGTTTTTGTGATGTGCCATACAAGGCGCAAGTTTGGAACGAATCGATCAACGTGTTTCGTATTACAGAAGCTTTGATTCGGGTGGGTTGGATGGGTTTATACTGTATGAACACAGCGATCAAGGATTTTCGTCAGATTAAAATTTGCTATTCAGAAATCATAAGCCTTGTAGGATATTACCTTCAAAAATAATTACCTACCTTCGTTGTTATAGTTTTTCGTAATATACTCGTATATCCAGATTAGCAATTTGCCCTCGACTTTTGCGTGATCTACAGGAACTGTGCATTTTTTCGGGATAAAAAGTAGCCTATAACACTCAAAAATAATGTAGCTTCCTAATCGTGAAATATTTTTTAGAATTGGATCACTAGTTCCGGAGATTAGGTACCTCATAATTATACAAACTTACAAACTTTACCTCTATAATATTAGTATATAGATATAGATTGAATTAAATAGGGAGCAAAGTAGATTGGTCAACGACTGTCTTAATCAAATATGCAAGGGATTCTGGGTTCGGTTCTCAGGTCCGGTAAGAAAAAAATCGGGCAAGGGCAGATTATTCTCAGTAACAGCTATACTGAATTTGTACCCATGACTCGCCCTCTTATAAATTGGGCTTATAATATAATACGGCCCATAATATAATATTGCATTATCAGACGCTTGCAACACCAAGTATCACATTGCCAACCCTGAGGATTCACCGTGCCGACAGCTTAGGAGACAAGCAGCAGAAAAAAAAAACAAAACAACAAAACAGCACAATCTCAGGAGCTCTGAAGAATATACTTAAACACCCTCTTCGCAGAATACAGGCGGTATTTTCTTTCGAAATTGCTCAACTATTTTTGACAACTATTAGTTCTAATCTCCTCAAGTTTGTCAATTCAAAGCGTGTCAACATACAACATAAAGCGTTTCAATCGTAAGCGTCATGGTCACGAAGCGTATTGAAAAGTTCCACCTGAGTTTATTTGAGTTATTCGATTACCCGCAGTCCGACTCAGGAAGTCTGAAGGTGGCATTAATGCCGGGGATTTTGTTTGGACAGTATGAGCCACGTATGTGGATACGGTAATTTGATGTAAGTATAGTTTTATTTTAAGTGAAAGTTTATTTACCACGTAATCTACAAAAAATGACTCAATAGTCTATAAGACTGAATCCACATAATACTTTTAAATCTTCATAACAGAACACAACGCAACACACGCGAGCGAGCCGAGCGAGCGAAGTGAGCAGTGCTGCGGCAGGGGCCAGCTAGAGCCAGAAATGGCCAGCCGATCACATTTGGAATTACTTTCAACAGAAACAACGTGTTCTATCTAACTACAGGTCTACAGCGGTGTCGATCTTGTCGCACTAACGTGATTCGCACTTGAATCAGGCTAGTCAAGCTACGGTTTTTCGAGCGTGCATTCTATCTTATGTGGTTCAGACTACAGTTTTATACCACCAGCGATATTCGCACTTGGTACTATCACGCTTCCGTAATGCACTGAGCTGCTGAGCATAAGAGATGAGACACAACATAGTCTATCAACAATTTCGGTTGAATTACCATATGACATGATTATTAAAGACAACTTCCTTTCGACAAGTTAAAGTATACACAGTATAATGAAACTGTTAATACAGTAGCAACTAATGAGTATAGCAAACTTCTTAGTGTCGATGACACTTGGAACATCATTACATGAACGCCGGAAATGATAATAAGGCTCGGGAAACTTAACGTACCTATTAATTATCAATTTCCTGTGAATCTGTTTAAGTAAATGATTCCATGCCAATGCCTTTCATGATTTCGAGAGGTATTTTGATGCGATGTGAAAACTTTTTAGAGTGATAGCAACTTCCGATAAGTATCATCATAATTCTTGAGACCTGTCAGGCATCAGGATTTGGGAGATATGAAAGTTAAGTTGGCGCAGTGGCCTTGCGCTAAGGATCGCGGATTCGGTTCCTGTATTGAACAAATACCTATTTTAGAAACCAGCAGATAGTTGCTCTGGATCTAAATGAATCCCACGATATAGAAGAATATGGTGTTCAGGGTAAAATTTTATTATGAAATAAAAAAATCATCGTGTGTCACGGTAATCAATTGATGATAAAATACAGGTATTGCATTTATATTTAGCTAACTAAATTTATATTGAAACCTACTTATAAATATCAACATAGCAATTTATCTTGAAGAGAAACAGATTTTATCACTAGGTATTTATTATAATATAAAAGTAAGTAGGTACCTACTTACTTTTATAAACCAGTAAACATTTTTCTTACAGACTCGTTATAACTGTTTATCTTACAAGGTGGAAAGCGACGACATTCTAATCATAGCATGTATATATGCTACTGACTAAAACACCAATTAATTACACAAGTATCTACAGTAAAATATCAGTGAATCAGTAATTTGTAATACATTAAAGGTCTACCTGCTACCAAATAGATAGATAAAGAACGATAAAATTCCAAACAGTAGTATGGTATCTACATTCAAATATTAGAAGAACGTGAGATATTTTAGTTAATAGCGTTTTGGTAAAACCTTCTCCAATATCACACAATAAAAGTGGACTACTGAACTTATTTACATACTTATGCGCTTCAAAAATGCTTAACAGTAGTATGTTAGATATTTGATCGATCAGACCTACCAGGCTTACGGACGTTAGAAACCAATTCTCACGCCAAAGTCAATAACTCGAAAATTTTGTAAACAAATTTCTACAATAGAGTAGCGTGTGGATCTTCATTTCATAATCGATTTAGATGCAAGCAATATAGAACCCTCATCCCCCGACATATGGTCGGTACTGATAACAAACATCACATTAAAATTTCTGGCTTGGTCGTATTGACTTTGCCTTTGTAAACACTAATAGGAAACTCAAAAGTGGGAACCAGTTGAGATGAAACAGTGAATATGTTAATTTTGTTAGTAGAATGTCTGGAGGGAGGATTTTTTATTCTACTACATCCTCGTCTGATAATGTTGACCTTCTTGTTATATTTGCATATGGAAAGCATTGAGTCACAAATGAAAGATGAATGTAATAAAACCTCCATTGTACGCAGAATTCCTGCTGCGGATTTTGATACAAAATAAACGGCATAATACGATAAGCGGAGTTATGTATTTCGCAAATCTCAGATATACATTCGGATTAAAAACGTATATTATAAGACGCAAATCCAGTTTTTATCTCCAAGACATACTTTCGCCTACATGTTCTTTATGGTATTTTAAGAGACTGCCTTTGAAAATACATTTGGCTAAGTAAAGCAGTAAATATACCTACATTTTACAAGTCATGTTTATTTAACAGGAACATTTTCTCCAACACTAATAAACGTTTTATCTCATAGGAATATTCTCTCGGAGTTTACATTATATGAATTCTTATCAACACGTTGTGCAAACTACCTCGTTACATTAAATACTCATATTTAAACAGTCACTTCTAATATTATATCCTTATAGCACTAAAGTAATATTGGTGATGTCATTTTACATTCAAATATATGTGCAATTTCGTAAATCTGACCACACTTGGTAGTGACAAAACGGTTTACATCAGCCCACACTGAGAGCATTTGCTAAGGCGTCATAAATGGTCCAGTTTCTTGAGCTAAACAAATATGCATTTAATTCAACTGATGTAGGCGGGTTTTAAAGCATTTTGATAGGTAGCAATAACCACAAAATGCGTTTGATAATTTTAATAAAACAGAGTTAAGTGGTCAAATAATTTAGCTAGGCTGCAAAATGAAAAGATCGAATTAACAAACCGAAATTAATTGTTGTTGTTGTCTGTTTCCATTAATCATTCGACGTACAACATCCATGGTATCTTAGTACATTACTCTGTAGGCTATAAATTCACTCATAATACAACATTCCTCCGACAAAGAAGTCCAAACACCTCGTATTCACACTTTATTAAACCTATATCAACTTAACGAGCGTATTTGAGACCGTGCTTTAAAAGGTGCTTAAAGGTTCACTTAGGTACCACCTAACAAGCAGTACTAACAACCCTAGGACACATCACAGTGCGCATTGCCACCTGATAGTGATAGTCGTTAAATGCGTGCCATTGCCGGCGCCCGCGCATTCACTGGAATAATCAAAAGATAAATCACTTCGCAGGAGATATTGATAAAGATTTAAGTGTTGTGGCGGTTTGTTTGTAGGAATGGCTTTAATATAGTTTGATATTCGCGGTTTCTCTTAAAATTTCTGCATTGAAAGTGTTATCGCTTTTGAGAACACACCATAAGAGACCTACACCATAAGAGAGGACCAAGTTTGTTAAAATACTCCGTTGCCAATGAAACACTTCATATTCATCTTCAATTAGCGAAAACCATTTCGAACTTTCACTAGTAACGCCATTATTTTATTATACAATGATGAATAATGAGTATACATAGGTACCTTATTTTTTGCTTCTGAAACAGAGCAATTAACTAAAATCTATTGAATTTAAACAAAAAGTTATTCTGTAATAGATTAAGCAAAGAAACAACATGACATACCTCCGTCGAAACTCAATGTAAGAGTTTTGGTGCACAAATCCACAGTTAAGGGTCACTACATCATTAAAAAAACGCCCCAATAAAAATCGCACATCATTCTCCTCAATACTAACCTCAAGCACTACCCCCGACAAGGACTAGTCTCGTCTAAACGCTCCGTGTGTTCCGCCCACACCGCATTGTATGTAAAATTGTGTGCACATGTTCGTCGAGGCTCGTTGTAACTCGATCGCACTTACATGGCCTGGGACGTACCGTTTTGGTTAGGCTAGTTCATTGATTTCATGTCTTTTGTGCTGTACGGTATGTTTTTTTATGACAATAACTTATTGTCTTTGCTTTCCTTGACGAAGTAAGTTGGTATTTAGAGTTTCTTTTTGTCTGTCTTTTATAACAAAATTACGATTTTCAGCAAATTAATGCTTGTTAAGAAAATAAAAAACAAAACAGAAAAAACACGTGAGGTAAGGTTATCTAATTCAGATCGAATGAAACGTTCGAGACTGTTTTATTTACTACTACTAGAGATAATTAAAGATAATGCGTGCATAACATGAGAAAAAATCTAAACAACACTTTGATTGCTGTTAATAGATTTTTTCTTTATCTTAAGTTTAATCGAGCAATAAAAAACCGTATGTGCTTTTTTTTATTACCGTTCTACTCAACAGGCTATTCCAAAGGTGATCCTTATTTATACACCACAATGCCTAAAGGGATTTCTAACATAGCCTGTAGAATATAGGAAGTGCTTAAGATTTAATTAGGTATTCAAGAGATATAAAGAAGGTTTTGTAATAGGCAAATACAAAAAAACGGCCAAGTGCGAGTCGTACTTGCGCACCGAGGGTTCCGTATCAGTTTTGGACGTATAAAGTGAAAAAAACCGGACCGCATAACAAACTTTGTTTTTGAAGGAATTTTGATGATTTTGAAAAAACTACTGACTAGATCTCGTTCAAACCAATTTTCGGTGGAAGTTTACATTGTAATAATTATTTTAGTTTTATTATTCTCTTATTTTAGAAGTTACAGGGGGGGGACACATTTTACTACTTTGGAAGTGTCTCTCGCGCAAACTATTCAGTTTAGAAAAAAATGATATTAGAAACCTCAATATCATTTTTGAAGAACTAGTCATAGATACCCCACACGTATAGGTTAGATGAAAAAAAAATTTGAGTTTCAGTTCTATGTATGGGGAACCCCAAAAATTTATTGTTTTTTTTTTTATTTTTGTTTGAAAATCCTAATGCGGTTCACAGAATACATTTATTTACCAAGTTTCAATAGTACAGTTCTTATAGTTTCGGAAAAAAATGGCTGTGACATACGGACGGACAGACAGACAGACAGACATGACGAAACTATAAGGATTCCTAGTTTTACTACGGAACCCTAAAAATGAGTAAAAGGACCAAACAAGGCCCAGCATTAGCAGAAACAAGATTCCTTTTAGTCTTGCGTTGCGCACTATTTACTTTTTGTACATTTTTACGATCAACACCAAAAGTTAAAAGGAGATTTTGATATCATATTTTTTCCCGCTCAGATTAGCTTGGAAAGTAATAGACTACTTATCAAAAGGCCGTAATGCAAGCCAATGATAAAAGCTTATCTCCAACTTCGGTTTTCCACTTACAATTACTTTTAAAAGCAATAGACATTATTCCCTTATCACATCACATAAGTTGGTGGCGTTTTGAATCTTTTACGCTTTGCATCGTCCAATGGCAAAGTTTAAGAGTATCGTTGCACTTACCAAGTAAGGGAAGTATGAAATAGTGTTCTTCTCTCAGATCATAGAAAAAAGGAGATATGCCATCATAGCAAATTAGTACGGGAACCACTGTCGCCACTTTTAGAACAGTTTGCGATACAATTACAAGCGCTCCTTGTGAATATAAAGATCTCCCACCGATTAAAATTTCCGCACACCTGTTATTCGTCACACATCACTAGCACCAAACTAAAACACTGTATTTATATCACCGATCGCGTTCGGTCCGTCGCCAGTGAGTACGATTTAATTATGGTCAATGTAAAAGCCATAAGCTCAATAGCGCCTTGGCACATCTCCCTTGTTTCTATGATCTGAGGTTCTTCAGCGTGTGCCGGATGCACTGCGGTACTTTAAACTGATAGCCACATATTTCATTTTGTGTATTGTTGCTCCCGATACAAATATGGCAAAGTTTTGAAAACATCACTTATTTGTGTGAAATTAGTTTGGATAGTTCGCGTTGTTGGATGTAGAACATGGTTGTTTTGTAGTTAGGTAAGTATGTTGCAGTACGTGTAAGTAAGAGGTGATTAATGTTTGTTTCTTTATAGGGTTCCGTAAGTCAAAAAGATAAAACAGAACTGTCTGTCTGTCAAGACCTTTTTTCTCAGGAACGGGTAGAAATATAAGAAGTGATAGAAGTACGTAAGTCCTATTCGCACTGGTTCGGATTTTTTGTATAAGTGGCTTTTGTCATACAAGATACATGCCGAGAATCATAGGTAGATAGACGGCTGACGGCCTAGGGAACGTCGCGGGAATCCGCAGGAATTGAGCATTTTGGGCAACGCAGGACCGATCATTGTAACAATGATTGGGGAAGGCCGCATATCCAGTAGAAGACGTCTTTTGGCTGATATGATGATGAATTTTAAGTGAATAACATAACACTCTCTAAACACGCAGTTTTATGATAAAAACCCAAATATTTATAAGCTGGCAACGAAAACATTTATTTTTGTTTGTCAGGAAAAGTAAGAGCAGTAATAAAATCTTGTAGCAGAGGTCTCCCAAATAACCCTTTGCCACATAAAAACTATAAACTTTTTAGTACCTTAAATGAGAAAAGGTTTCCCGTGTGTTTCATGTAAATAGATAAGGAAAACTATACAACTGCCTCTCGACATCTGCTCCAACATTATCGTGTTCTGATAAAATCGTATCAAAAAAGATAGCGACATGACAAAGGCAGCACTTACCGATGTCAGAGGTGAACTTCGTGTATAGGTAAATAGTTCTCAAACTAAACGCCATTACCATATCAAATACATTCTAAACGTAAAATAAGCATTTAGTCTTCTTTCTCTCTCTACAGCTATATGTTAGAGAAGAAGAGTGATATTCATTGATGCGAGTAATGCATGCATTTGCATACCCGGTACAGAGCTGGTGTGAGATTTGCATACAAGTGCGCGAGTGACAGATTTCGGTCACATCAATGTTGATTCCCTTACTAACGGTGTTTGGGGACAAAGGTAGGTACTTGAATGAATAACTTGAGAGAGATGGAATTAGTTATACCACCTGTTTTCCGCACTTAGCCTCTTGATTGGGCTATTGTGCTTGTGTGACCGCAGGAACGAGATCGTGGTCGAGAGATGGAGTTATGCAGGACCATATGATAGCACATCAAAATATATGCTCCCAAAAACATCTGTTTCTGCGAATCTTCTTTATCTGCGTATGCGTGCGTCTGCGTAAATAGACCACTTTTCACTGCTTTCGCTTATTGGAAATTATTATACTATTTTATCTCGTGAAGGTCATTTAAGATTTTTTATTATTTCTAATTCGGAGGGCTAACGAGAAGTAATAAAAATGTTAAATTGCTGACCCTGAAGCAATAATCAAGATTTTTTTCACAGTCGTATTCCTTTAAGAAAAATGGACTCGTTTTTTGGAAGCAGATGGTGTGAAATGAAAATCTATCGCTGAAAAACTGACAAAAGACTATGATTAAAAATCTGAGTTCAACTGATTGATGAAATTCAATTGACATCTTAAGATCTTTCTCTAATAAGAATATTTTTTTATTAGAGAATATAATATTTCATATTCTTCGGAAATATGAAAATGAATTTCGACAGTAAGTAATTGATTACTTTGATTTTCATCCTCAATTTTTTTTCAGTAAATTCGATTATATAAAACAAGGTAGGTACATACCTACGTATAATTTTCCGCTTCCTAAGCCAAAGCTAAAGAAATTGTATAATTTATGAGCAAAAGGCATTCAATCATAAATAATTCTTATTGTAATTATTTCATCTTTAGCAGCACTTCGCGCATTACTTTTATGGAGAAACAATTAACAATCTACTTTATTATGTCTATCCAAAGTCTGTCTGTGATTTCGAAATAACCTTATCTTAAGTTTATAATTTGGTTATTCGTACGAAAACCGAAACACCCGCTTTTTATCTCTCTCTGTCAGTCTATTTTTCCGGGCAAATTTTCGAAACAGCTAAACCAATTTCAAAAGGACTTTGCAAAGAATGATCTAAGCTACCATGTATCCTAGAAATATTTAGGAATCCTGGGTAAAAAAACTGAACTATTTGCGTGTACAAAGTCAAGGGAAACAGCTAGTTTGAAATTAAGAACTGCAAGGAATGCATCCGAGTCCGTATCTTCCAATTTCGAGTTCCAATTCGAGTCCCATATGAGTTATTGGAACAAATAGTAAACCAGTACGCCCCAGGTCACGCATCAGTCACAGGATGGCAGTCTCGTACGTCATCTGTCAAAACTAACGTTACGTTTTAATGGATTATTGAATACGCCCGTTTTCAATCAACAAAGGAACGATTTTTTGCGGTGAATCGTGTCACTAAATATTAGTATGTTTTGTTTGTCTTTAGTGAACCGTGGGCGTTGTACCTATATACGTAATTGTTTTGATTGATGCCTCATTCAATATGTAGGTTTGGTACGCCAATTTGGGTAATATTTGGACACTGTGTGGGTAGGTATATTATGTAATTCAAACAAACTGACAATATTGTGCATATGACCTGTGATCATAGAAACAAGGGAGATGTGCCAAGGCGCTATCGAGCTTGATGCCTGATCTTGAGCAAATTGCTCATATTAAAAACGTACGCGCTGGCGACGAACCGAACACGATCGATGGTATAAATACAGTGTTTCAGTTTAGTGCTAGTGTTGAGTGACGATTAACAGTGTTAGATTGAGGGTTTGCGGAATGTTTAATGCGTGGGAGATCATTTTATACACAAGGAGCGCTTAATTATGCGCGTAATTGTGTCGAAAAATGTACTAAAAGTGGCATCAGTTGTTCCCGTACTAATTTGCTATGATGGCATATCTCCATGTTTCTATGATCTGAGCATATGACCTTTGAAATGTTGTACCTATTTAGTGTAGAATCGACTAAATTGAGCATACAACAACCGCTTTTGCTAATCGATTAACTTAAAGGCGTTGGGCATTCTCTTTGTAAGATAATACCTACTGGTATGCTCTGTCTAACTATCAACTATAGAGGTATATGTTTGTTGATGGTATTAGGGCCTAGTTCACCGATAAGATAACAGTCCGTTAAATTGAAAACGGCTGTTTATTAAATCTTTTTCCATACAAAACGTCATGTTAATCGGCCGTTTATAATTTATCGGGCTGTTATCTTGTCGATGAACTTAGGGCTTAGTCTAAAGAGAGGATATTAACATGCCACAGACAGGAAACTAAACTTCCAGGTTACCGAATTTCAGATATCTAGTAGTAGAAATTACGTTGAATACAAGCACTGTATATGACATATTTACGTTTCAACTGTTATTGCTCACTAGATGTATTTGCATATTGCTGTTCTACGGACTGTGGGTTGGAATATCCAACTATTGACAGCTTACAGACAGACATATTCTATAGCTTCTGTTTGTATACGATCGGAATACCAGTAGCTAAACGGAAAACTAAAAATGTTGATATAAGAGTACCTATTTTAGTGAAAATCGTAAAAGTTTTAAAAAAGTGTTCTATTGTTAATGTTAGTTCTGAAAAAATCCTTCAGATGCAAATATACCCTAAGAAATTAAATATTTAAGGCACTTGAACTAAACTAAAAGTTACACTAATAAAATGATTTGAATTGATATAGGTACCATATACCTACATCGTCAAAATTATGCGTAATTTGCAAGAATTACTGTTCAAGATACCTTTACTTCATCTTTATAAGGAATAAACTGGTGTACTTATAATCAGATATGCCTTTTAAAACAAAGAATGGACTATCTACTTTTAACTTATATTCTTACTTGATTCGGTTAAAACACATACATGTAGTCGCATTCCTTTTAAGACAGTTTCACAATGTTGCAACGCAGTTTAAGGAACTTAAGTGTTTCTCACAACAATGGCAACGACAACATTGCTCCAGAAACGGACTTATATTATTAAAATAATAACTCCCACGTATTCATATATTCGCGGCTCAATCGCCTCCGATAGCACGTAACCAGTCGAAGATGAGCTGCATATCTGAAGAATAAAGAGATGAATCGAAGAATCGTACGTAAGCAGAGGTCAAGCATTAGTGGTTGTGTTATCCAACCCACGCACGCTGCTTTATTGGTCGGAATTGCCCCTAAACGTTACCAATGAGGCGTTTGTTGTTGTGTATTTACGGCACCTTCAGACTTGCATAGTAAGAGACCAGGCACCGATATAATAAAGTGTAAGATATATGAGGGTCCGCTCCTCTTGATTCTTGAGTAACAACAGTTTATTCGAGAAATTGGGAGTCTTTACCCAATTCAGTGAAAGAATTTCGTTTATAGTCTACTTAACCACGCATATTATTATGCTGCATAAGATCGGTAATCAAATTTATTGGAATATGAACATAAACCAACCTCGTTGTTTCCGAACTATTCGCGCGCCCCTATAATAACGTGTTTCTAAACGATCACTTTATCTGTCATCGGCTTCCCTCCTTTTTGCTTGTCACTCGTAGATTTTTTCTCTCTATGTTGTAACCGTTTTAATAAACTTTGTAACTTATATCTTTCTGTTTCATTACATTAGGTTATGGGCCCAGGACCCGTTAAAAGTGTCGTAAATAGTGAAACACCGCTAATATAAAGTTACCTAGTTCCGCGAAGTGATTTCTCTGATTTTTAGGTAGCCACCGTTACAAAGCAATTTCTGAATTTGCTCCGACGTAAAATGGCTATGAACAACGTTCACGTTCAAATTGAAAAATTAAAGGGAAGAGAGAATTACTGCACATGGAAATTCGCAGTACAGACATTTTTACAACACGAAGAGTTGTGGGACTGCGTTGAACCTGCCGAAGGCGTACCGGTAAATCCGAAGCAAGATCTGAAAGCAAAATCCAAAATCATTCTGCTTGTGGATCCGGTGAATTATATACACGTCCAAGATGCACAGACTTCTAAGGAAGTATGGCAAAAATTGCGAGACGCATTTGAAGACTCAGGTTTAACAAGAAAAGTTGGGTTACTCCGAGATTTAGTTAACACCACATTAGACGGATGTTCGAATATAGAAGAATATGTTAATAAAATAGTAACCACTGCCCACAAACTGAGAAACGTAGGTTTTAATGTCGACGATGAATGGTTGGGTACGTTGATGTTGGCAGGTTTGCCGGAACAATACAAACCTATGATCATGGGACTGGAAAGCTCCGGTATAAAGATAAGTACAGACTCAATAAAAACTAAACTTTTGCAAGAGGTTAAAGAGTCAAATGTCTCCGTTCTTTACACAAAGCACAAATCTACCCTCCGACAGAATTATAATAACAGTCAGCATAAGCCAGCAGGCCCAAATTCTAATAATAGTCAGCATAACAAGCCAGCAGGCCCCCGTTGCTACAACTGCAATAAGTATGGACACATGAGTAAGTTCTGTAATAACAAAAAGAAGAATAATAATAAAGGTTATGCAGCAGTTTTTTCAGCAGCTCATGAACATGTCAACAGTGTGGATTGGTATGTGGATTCAGGAGCATCTTCACACATGACTAACATACCTAACTGCATGTATGATGTCCGGGCTCCTCCGATACAAGACATAAAGGTTGCCAACAATACATCAGTTACTGTGGAGGAAATGGGTAATATTAACCTGGATTTAATTGGTGAAGATGGTAAAACAAATCACATACAGGTGAGAGATATTTTGTATGTTCCACAATTAAGCATCAACTTGTTGTCTGTTAGTCAGTTGGCAAAGAATGGCTGTCAAGTAATATTTAATAAAACTGGCTGTGAGATATTTAATAGAGAGAATCAGTTAGTAGCAACGGCACGGTTGACTAATAATATGTACAAATTAAACACTGTCAAAGGAAATGCGTACATGTCAACTTCAGATGGCCAGAGCATAAATGTATGGCACCGTAGAATGGGACATCTTAACTATAATGATGTCAATAAGTTGCCATCATGTACAGAAGGTGTAAAGTTACTAAATACTAATGACAGTAATAATAATTGTATTGCATGTTTGAAAGGTAAACAGACTAAGCTTCCTTTTAAGAATATAGGCTCACGGGCGACTGCACCACTGGAACTGATACACTCAGACTTGTGTGGCCCCATGGAGACAACATCTATGGGCGGAGCCAGGTATTTCATCACCTTCATTGATGATTTTTCAAGAAAAGTGTCTGTCTATTTTCTGAAAAATAAGATGAATATTAAAGAAGTTTTTGCTATTTACAAGAAAGAAATGGAAAATCAATTGGACTGTAAAATAAAAATTCTACGCACCGATAATGGCTTAGAATATATGAATAACCAAATGTCTACATTTTTGTCAGGCACAGGTATCAAGCATCAGACAACTGCACCATACACGCCGGAGCAGAATGGCCTCGCTGAGCGCATGAACCGCACTCTCGTGGAGCGTGCCAGATGCATGCTGTTCGATGCTGGACTATCAAAACAGTATTGGGCAGAGGCAGTAGAGACAGCTGCTCATATTATTAATCGTTCTCCGACTCGAGCTCTTGACTACGTGACACCACTGGAGAAATTGACAGGTACTAAACCAAACATTTCTCATTTAAGAATACACACATCAAAAGTATCTAGGGATCAACATATATTTTTGCAATAACTTTTCTCCTGATTGATATTAATTAAAATTTTCTTTAAGGATTCATCAAATAAAGTGTTTTCGTTTGTCACAGTAACGATAAACCAAGTCACCTTTGCATTAATAAAGAAATTTGCCATTTTCCTAATAAAGGGATTTTTGACATTTGAACCACTAACATTAAAGTTCGAAAAACGACTGAAATAACAGTTTTCTTTAAAATTTTATTGGGTAACTTAAACAATTAATAATCCGTGTTTCTACCGCGAACACTAACAACACAAGAACATCGGTTTGGCATACTCAAAATGAGTTCATCCAAATCACGCTGTGGAATGGCCGCCCATGTTCGTTGCAACAACAAAAAAAGGTCTTCTTGCGACTGGATACCCTCCATATTCGGCAGAGCTCTTCTCTGTAGCATATCCCATGCATGCTCAATCGGGTTCAAGTCTGGCGACTGAGCAGGCCAGGGCAGGACATTGATGTTAGCTGCGGCGAGAGTCTGTCTTACAACTCTTGCGGTGTGCGGTCGTGCATTATCATGCATTAACTGAAATAAGGGACCGATTTGCACTTGTAGAGGAACGATGACGTCTGATACAATCGTCTCAGCATAAATTTGAGCGTTGAGGTTGCCTCTGATCCAAATCAACTCAGTTCTTCCGCCGATCCAAATACCCGCCCATACCATGATGGTTCCACCACTATAAGGATGGACTTCCTGGCAGGATTTTAATCGCTGTTGGCGTCCAGGGGTTCTCCAGTGTCGTATACGTCTTGTATCCGGTCTCATACCAAAACGAGACTCATCAGAAAAGCACACGAAACGCCATTGTTCTTCTGCCCAATTTCTGTGTTCAAGAGCCCATTGATATTGAATCCTACGATTGTGCATTGCTATAGGTGGTACCCGTAGCGGTCTTCGGGAATGAAGGTTCACTTCATGCAAGCGGTTTCTGACTGTTTGGTCGCTAATTAAGTTCCCTGAAGAGTGATGAAGCCTCACGGCTAACTGGCGGGCTATCATGGCGGTTATTGTTGGAGCTCTTCGAGTTAAGATTTGAATGTATCGGTCTTGTCTCCGTGTGGTGCAGCGATACCGTCCTCCATGGCGCTCAGCCACGGTACCAGTGCTTCGGTAACGTGTCCAAAGTCGACTGATAACACTCTGACTTGTATTCAGAGCTAAAGCTACAGTACGTTGCCGGGAACCAGCTTCTATCATTCCCACGGCTCTGAGCATTTCTTCCCTGCTTAAATGACGTCGCCGCTCCATAATAACGTTGGTTTTAATCAGTAGTAGGGAAACAGTAGCACTAATAATGTCTTCAATGCGTTGTATGTTTTTATAGGGAAAATATTGACAGCTTATTTTCATCTTTTACTCGAATTTGATTGAGAGTTCCTGATTCAAATTATGAAATGCACCAAAAAGGATCCATATAAATTTATAAAATCATAAATTTATTACAAAGCCACATCTCAATCTCAAGAAATCCGCATAAAAATGCTTGATCCCTAGACACTTTTGATGTGTGTATTTGGCTGTAAAGCCATGGTTCACGTGCCGAAAGAAAAACGATCAAAGTGGGATTCGAAATCCACAGAAATGATTTTTCTTGGATATTGTGAAAATACCAAAGGGTATAGATTATTGAACCCAACTACAAAGAAGATTACTAAAAGCAGAAATGTCACATTTATTGAAGACTGCCCCTATCATAAGAATGAAAGTCCAAGCTCAAATATAAACAATAATAATACATTACAGATACTTGTGCCTTCAACAGAAACTATACAGATTCCAATCAGTGAAGAAAACTCCACCCCTGTTCACAATGACGAGATTATTGAGACTGGCTCTACATGTAACTCAGACGAGAGTTTCGACTCTACAGTGGATGTAGCTGATCAGGATACAACTTATGAACCTAGCACTGATTGCTCATTTGACTCTCCAAACCGAATCATAAATTTGAGGCCTCGCAGAAGACAACCCATGGATGAAGGAGAATTAAATCATGCATGTTGGGCTCTAAGTCAGGATCCCGTAACCGTTGAAGAAGCCATATCTTGCCCAGAATCCAGCCATTGGAAGAAAGCCATGGAGGAGGAGTATAACTCATTAATTAAAAATAATACTTGGGAGTTATGTGATTTACCCACAGGCAAGAAAGCTATATTAAGTAAATGGGTTTTTAAAACCAAAAGGGATGAGAAAGGAAACATAGCAAAATATAAGGCAAGATTAGTAATTAAAGGATGCGCTCAAAAGAAGGGATTGGATTACAATGAAGTATATTCACCGGTAATCAGATATTCATCTCTGCGCTATTTGTTCGCATTAGCTGTGAAATTTAATTTGGATATTGACCAAATGGATGCTGTGTCTGCCTTTCTGCAGGGTGATGTAGAAGAATGTATTTATATGTCACAACCTCCAAGCTTTCAGAAAAATAATACACAAGTGTGTTTATTGAAAAAATCGCTTTATGGATTAAAGCAAGCCAGTAGACAATGGAACAAAAAATTGGATAATACACTGAAAGAAATTGGTTTAAAACAGTCATCTCTTGATCCCTGTATTTATTATAACATAGAAAATGAAGACATAACTTTCTTGGCTGTGTATGTAGATGACTTAATATTATTTACAAGCTCTGTGAAAACTAAAAACTACATAAAGGAAAAGCTATTTTCTAATTATGAAATGAAGGATTTAGGAGAACTAAAATATTGTTTGGGCTTGCATGTCCACAGAAACAGGAAAAATGGAACTCTGTGTATAAATCAGAAGCAGTATATTCAGGACATACTGAACAGATTTGGAATGTCAAATTGTAAGAGTGTGAAAACACCTATTGATCCAAAAACTAAGTTTAATATGAGTAAAGAAGATTCAACTGTTGATACAACTTCATATCAAGAAATGATTGGGTCTTTGTTGTATTTATCGCAAGGAACTCGCCCAGATATATCCTATGCTGTGAATACTTTAAGTAAATTTAATTCAAGACCAGAAATGCAACATTTTGTGGCGCTGAAACGAGTGTTAAGATACCTGAAATATACTGAAAATTATAATTTAACTTATAATCAAAATACTGAAGAAAAATCAATACATGGTTATTGCGATGCAGACTGGGCTAGCAATGATGATGACCGAAGATCATGTACCGGCTATGTATTTCTCTTTCAAGGTGGCGCAATCACGTGGAACTCACGCCGACAACAAACTGTTGCGCTTTCCACTACAGAAGCTGAATACATGTCATTGTCCAGCTGCACTCAAGAGGCTATGTGGCTAAAACAAATGCAAGAAGAATTTTGGCCTTACTTGGCCACCATACCTGTTACCATTTTATGTGATAATCAGAGTGCTATTCAACTTGCAGGTACTGAGAACTATCATTCCAGATCCAAGCACATAGACATACGACACCACTTTGTACGCGATAAGGTGAAAATGAAGAAGATTGTCATCAAGTACATTCAATCAAGTGAGATGGTGGCAGACTCACTGACTAAGGGAACTCCACAACTGAAGTTGGACTACTGCTCGGCAAAAATGGGTTTATGTCCACGGGAGGATATTGGAATATGAACATAAACCAACCTCGTTGTTTCCGAACTATTCGCGCGCCCTTATAATAACGTGTTTCTAAACGATCACTTTATCTGTCATCGGCTTCCCTCCTTTTTGCTTGTCACTCGTAGATTTTTTCTCTCTATGTTGTAACCGTTTTAATAAACTTTGTAACTTATATCTTTCTGTTTCATTACATGAAAATTACAAAGAGTTTTGTTTAATGTTTTCCGTAACATGATAGAAATATTGAAACGTATTTTTAACGAAATTACTTCGAAAAGAAACGTGCACAATAAAATAAAAACAAATATTGTGTTTACCAAGCGTCGGAACAAGGATAAACGTTAAAAATAACAACAGTTAATTAAGGGAAGATTAATATTTTCTCCTTTTTGTACACATGTATTTTTTGTACTAACGACGGTTTTAATCTGTGGTTTTAATTAACTAGGGCTTTCTTGGATTTACATACGACTGAGCTAGACACAAAATAAAATGTCTTCTGTAACAGACGCCTTGCCTTATTTTAATTAAAGAGAAATACTATATAATAACGTAATATAATATCTATTTGAGAATGTGTTTGTTTGTTGTTCACGTATTTAAGGCTTAACTATCTAACTGATTTAGGCAGACAGATAGCGCAGTTCCCAGAGAAAACTGTTTTAATTTACAACGGGTCTAAAAATGTACAAAGATAAATTAGTTTTTGCCCGGGCTTCGTTTAGTTCGTTGTCGCGGCGCGTGCCCATATTATGTGGCACGGGTTATTAGCCGTCATCTATATTCCGCGATTTTTAGGGTTCCGTACCTCAAAAGGAAAAACGGAACCCTTTTCAGGATCACTTTGTTGTCCGCCGTCAGTCACCGGACCATAAGTGGAGCCATGTGCTGATAGATGACGCCACTAGAAGTATACAGTAGCGCCATCTATGATCATTTAGCGGAACCCTTAGGGCGCGAGGCATACTCGCACTTGTCCGGTTTTTATATACATATATCGTATGCTAAGGGGAGGTTTTGAGTCAAATGCAGTAGGTAAATATTGCGCACCGTTGAGTCTACTCAATTTTGTTCATTATGATGATAGGTAGGTACATGAACATAATGAACAATAATAATTCAGGCTTACCTACATTTTTATTCCTATAAAATCAGAAAATAATATTATTTTATAATCCTTTACCCCTTTGCTTTAGGATAACAAAGTCTCCAAAGCCTAAATTATAATTAGTCACGTAGTTTCCAAACTAATTTGTATAAATAACGAGAAACATGCGAAACTCAAACTTGTGTAGGCAACTTTGATATTAACCCTTGCCAGCCTACCACATCAGATTCGACAAGAAATGAGGTTAGATAAACTTTACGTAAAATTGCCAAGGGTTAATTTTGTACTTAAATACCCTGAAATTCAAGCTATTGCTCTGATTTTAGGCTGAAACATAGACGAGTGAAAACTCCTGGGAACCGTACGTGGTATATGGTAGATGAAAATTTTTGATTAGAAATACAACCCTAAAGGTAAATTTAATTAAAATTTAAAGCATTTTCATGTAGTTTTTGTAAATGGAATTTTAAACTGTATTACCCGAGGGACACACTATTTAATTTTCTTTATTTTATATTTTTACGTATTGTAGATTAACTCGGCAAATTTGCCTGAATGTACCTACGTTTTAGCTACGAGAGCCTATAAAAAGTAACATCTTTTTTTTATCATAAAATTTCAAGACACAATGCCGCCAATGTTTGCCTATACTATACATAAAAAGAGCATATTAAAATTTATTACGAAACACTGTCGACGAATGTAAACGGGACCAGGGGGATGTTAATGTAAAACTATTTGATGTTCATACTCCTTTGAGCTGAATATTTGTTTATGTAGTTCACAGCATATTGATAGCTTTGGGTCGAAAGGGCGTAAGGGATGCTGTCTTTAATGTCCTTTACACCCTTTGAGCCCGAAGGTATCGGTATTTTTTAAGAAACAGTCCTTTGTTGGGGACCTTCTGTGGGTACAAGTCGATGTTTGCACAATTTAGAGTGTTTGTTATTCCCTCTGAGTGTTTGTGCGAATACGGATGCACGTACATTACGTAGATGCGGATCAAAAATTAGAATGCGATCTGTTTAATGATAGAATAGCGGATTTGGATAATATTGGTACTGGTTAATTGGTATTTTCAGATTTTTCACAATTATATAATAACGTATATTACAAGTTTATTCAAAATACTTGGAAATATATAATAAAAGAAACAGTTTTAGAAATAAGTGATAATTACTTTGTATATACATATTACATAGTGTAGAACTGTAGATAATATATTTAAAGTTTCATTTGTTTTTATGAATGTGAAGAACAATTATAATACATATTTTTTCAGATATCGATACCTGCTATCAATATCTGAAAAACTGCACTACAGATGAGCAGTTTTTCAGATATCGATAGCAGGTATCGATATCTGAAAAAATATGTTTTTTAATTGTTCTTTACATTCATAAAAACAAGTGAAACGTTTCGCCAACTTAATAAAAATAATATAAATGGTTATTGTAACTCCATTAATCCGCTAATCGATGCACACCATATTCGCACCCTAAGTTAACCCATCGCAATTATTAAGACTGGCTGTTGGCGGATTCACATCGTTCCCCAGTTGCTTGGTGTTTATATTACCGTTGCCATGGTGACTGTTTACTAATTGTCCTCCGGTGCGATGGCTACACGGAATTGGAGGTGTATCCGAAATTCTGAGATTGCAAATATCACGAAGCTTCTGAATTCAAAACGTTCAATGATACGAAGCGAGTTTCGCGGTTCGTCTCATATTTCGGTAGGTACCTACCGTCCAATTTTATGACTTTTCCGAGTAGCGCTGAATGGAATCCACAGTTACCTATTCAGTTTTTGTTTTGTATGATTTTTAGCAGAGATTATATTTCATGTGCGGGCCGCAACTTGGCATAATTAAGAAATAAATACTTAAAATAACTACTTATTTTAAGTATTTATTTCTTAATTATGCCACGACCCTACGGTCGTTATAGGTTTTAAGAAATGTTAAAGTTATCATTTTAAAAGCCACATTAAAATATGTTTTAAATATACTTACCATTCAGATATTAATAGGAATATACGATCATTTCCTATTTGAAAATTTGATCGATTAATATAATAATGGCTCTAGGTTGTTTGAGCAATAGATACTGCTCAAACAACCTAGAGCCATTAACTTACAATAAAATTGTAGATTTCTTTTATACCTAATTATGCTATCGAGCTTTCTGATGAAATAATAAATTATTTTTTTCTTTCATCATAAAATACATATTTTATACGTGTTTAAATATTTCTTAAAAAATATAAAAGTACAAAATTATTTTTAATATACAAAACCTGAAATAAATAGCTGGTTTAGAATCAGTAGAATCGATTCCAGTTGTTTTTAAATCATGTCATATTTTGTCAATAAATAATTACTATATTATTTTTAGACGATATAATAATGTTTGTAGCGTGGGGGCGGAACTAGCGTACAACTTTGTCAGTTTTATTTATTTATTTTTCAAATGTTTTACTCTTTTTAACTAAAACCTTTTTGGGGTGTTCCGGCCTTTGCATTATTTAAAAATAATTTTGTATAAAAAAAAACCGTTATCATAGTGAACAGGATTCAAGGTACCGATGGTTAGGGCTCTTATTACTACAAAAATAAATACCGCCACTCATGTAATCGACGCACAACTAAATTACAACTGCAAGTCCAGTCTATTCAATTCAGAGTTTGCACTAATTATCTGCGTATGCATTGGACTGCCGACGGGTTTTTCAATCCAGGCTTAATTTTCGCGACAGTACGTCCAACGTCGATGTGTCAGGCGTGATGCGCCGTGACGGTTGGCCGCTGCTTTGATGTGCCGGCTTGCAGAGGGAACAAGTGCAGCATAAATAAGTATAATTTATTTTTCAGTGATGCTATATATTTTTGAAATTATTTCAACTGTGAATTTGAGGTTGGACCGTGGGAAAGGAAGTTTTGGGCATTTTAAGGGGACCATTTTTATTTAATTCTTTAAATATAATCCTAAAATGTTGTGTTCTGTTTAGTCATTGGTTTTTAATGAATTAACAAATAAGTGGAAAATATTATTTTCTTCTAATTTTTTTTTTTTACCACTTAGCTAACATGTCTTTAGAATCATTTAAGTCCGTTCTAATAGTGATGCGAAAAAACATAACTAATCATCTTTTATTTAAAGATTGCACAGTATTAAAAACTTGACAAATTCTCCTTAAACCTGTTTTAAGCGAAAAACGTCTGTAAATCTATGAGTAAAGGTCCACAGTATATGCCAGATTAAGTTTGCGAATAACACACCTCGGCATTCAGTGTGCTCGTTACAAAAGAATGTCCAAAACGCCTCAGCTGTCTGAGCGACGAAATGCAATAATTGAAGGAAAAACTCACTGAAATATTGTGTAATTATATTTGGCCGCTGACAATTTATCTGGACGAGCAAAAACTTATCTGGTGTAAAGATTGACAGCGCATTGGCGTCATTTCGTCTTTTCTTTAGACGCGACGCCGACTGGCTAACTTACATAGTTATCGGACCACAGTCTCCAGTTTTTACGCTTTTAGATATTTATTTTCATTCAACTACCTACCTCGTTTGTTTCAAATTGCTTTAAGAAACCCGTTTCTCATACCTACATAATATATCATTGTCAACTCACAATATTATCGCTTGCATGTTGACTGCAGTTTCGAGTTTCGAGCAGTTTCGACATGCAAGCAATATTATAGTGCCGATATTAAATGCCATTTTTTTGGACTTGCCACATTTTATTTTGAAAACTTGAATACAATTGGTTTTCTATTTAAAAAATCTCTGTAACAGCCTGGAGTCGGAATTTTTGGCAGGATATTGGCGATAAGCTCATACCTATATAGGAGACGAAGTAGTTTGGGTGTACAATTTACATCGCTGCCTTCCCCATGGGGAATACATGCGTGATGTTTATCATTTGAATTCACCACAATATTATTTTGGGTACAGCATTTATACATAGGTATAAATGCAGTAAGTATCTGCCATGAGATGTTTGGATTTTGTTCATTTCCTGATAAAAAAAATCGTTAGGAAACCAAACAGTCCGCACGACCTTACTTGGCCGTGCAGAAGTATAGTCACGAGTAGCTACTAATTTATTTTGCTAATAATCTTTTACTATAAAAATCAAGAAAAAACTGAATAAGTATATTTTTGTGAAACAACAAAGTTTATTGCCCACTTTTAACTGTTTTTTTAGCGACTGTACAAGTGGTTCATGCGCGAATGTCTTAGCGGTTATATCGTGTGGACTGTACCTATGTAGTTTACTCTACACATTTTAGTTATAAAACATAAAACAATGTTTAGAAAGCCCCAAACTTGTTCTTACGCAACCGTTATCAAACATAAAGCAAATTCTTACAATGCCTTCGGATCGACTTTCGTCACAAACTACAACTATCATGTTTTCTTACAACTTTTGGAACTTGAACAGTAAAGAACTTGATTAATTGCCCCTTTAAAAAGTATAAGCGGTGTTTTTGTGAGGATGGCGACTAGTATCAAGTAGTGACATGTTTCATGCGTCAAATGTTAGGGCAGACACGGACGCCCACCGGTAAACGCGCGCGCATCGCGTCCATTTGAGCAATAAAATTCCTAAATCAGATAATAAAAAATTTACATTATTGACAATGTCCCATTCGATGTATAGATAGTGTGTATAGTATATGTTTGCTTTTACACAATTGCAGTGGCAATTATTGATATTGTTTCCTTTTATTATTAATTTGAAAATGCGATAGCCTCATTTAAAAATTAACGTAAGTACCTATTTAAAGTAGGTACTAGCTGTAGGTAGGTATATTACCAACTACGTATTAATAAAAATATTGGCCCAAAATACGATGAATATGTAGAAAATTCAAATAAATACACACGGTTTTGTAGGTACACTATTTAATTTTTCAATACTTATTATTTACTCAAGTTATTAAAAAAAATGGTTCCTGTATCTTTTTTAATAAAAGTAGTACATTTAAAATCTAAAATGTACCATATACTACAGCGCACAGCACTTGTATTTAGTCGAATTCCTTAATAGTTGAATCCAATATGTTTAACGATGAGAATATTGTAATTTTATTTATTAAACACCAGCATGGAGCTTCAAACGACCCCTCTGGGGAATTTAATTGAAGCATTTCTTTACCAACTACCTAAAATACCAATCGGTATTTTAGGTAGTTGGTATATAAATTATGTTTATTGGACTTATTGTAGCAATGTTATTTGAGTCGTACCATTAATTTATTTTAAATTACAATAAAAACATTAAGGCCACACAACGCCTCAAAAGAAACAAAAATTTACCGAAACGACATAAGCGGTCTAATTCCTGGCAAAGAATGGAATGTAAAACTTAAAATCCATGAACAGGACCTAATTTTTATGCGCTATCGAATCGATGACTAATAAAATGAATTTCCGCTAGAAATACTCAAAACTTTACCTGAAATATCCACCTAACATTTAACAAAATATGTACTTACAATCAGATGCTGCTACTAAGAAATTTTAATAGGCTATTGATTTACAGCCACTTCTCGCAATCTACGTTCAAATTAAGTTGAGCTCCAAACCACTACATTCACCAAATTGTACTTCCTTTCTTGCTTCATTATTTTTCCCTTTACTGCTCCTTCAATACGAAATTGCAAATAACTATTTCTGTGACGATATCCCCTTGCCCACTTGGACTTGAATTTATAGAGGTCTATCCAATACTTACTGATACCGTTTTAGATAGAATTTAAGCAAGTCCTTATATTATGTTAGAATTTCGATTTGCAATAGTTTAGTGGGACTATAAAAACAATTGCCAATTCAACTGCATGTACTTGCTTGATGCTTTACCATATTACGTTTATTATTGCAATCGTTCCAATTAGTGTGCGTTTGTGTTTCACAAATTAAAACGATTTAAAATTATTATAAAGTAATTTTATCATAAACGTCGTTTAAAAACAAACTTGCCTCAAGGCTGACGTCTACGCCATAATCATTATCATCATTCATAGTTTGTATAATCCTATTGCTTGGTTCATTCCCTGTAAGAAGTCTTTAAATGGACTCTCCATTTAATTACACCTTGCAGGGAATTTCTGCAAGTCTACCACTGAATTAGGATCATTTAGGCTGATTAATCTCACAAGTAACTATGTTTAATAAGCCTAGTGAGAAATTGTTATTCATTTTTCGTACATTGTATGGCTCATCCAAGTATACCTACAATAAATTCACCAAAATATTCGTAAGTACCATCGTTTCATCCATATTCATCCAAGCCCGTTACCGTGAAACATACTAAATCATGGTGGGCATTAGCAAGCATTATAAAGTAAAGCCCCGTATCAGCGTTTACCGATGTCCCTTTACGGAAGGTCGGCGTTAGCATCAAACATCTTTAGCTAACCCAGTTTGTTGTGTTAAAACTTACATTCGCATCCCCTACCATGAAATTTGTGACAAGAAGTTTTTAATCATCATGATTTTAGAGAAGAAATGGTAGTCTTAATTTAACTATGGAGTCACTGGTGATATTATAATCGTGGTGTATTTTTAATGGATCTATAGGAAGTTTTGGTATAATGTTATTTAATGGCGAGATCATGCTGCAAATACATAATAATATGATGCCTTATTAGGTACCTAAGGACTAGATAATCATAAATAATTTTAGGATTATGAGCCTAAAATTATTTCACTTACGTCTTATAGTTTTTAATCTAGAAAATTGTTCATATAACTCATTTTCTTGATTTGTAGGTACATATTATAATTTCTACAAACAAAATTCCACAAACCCGTGACCAATAGTAGGTGCCATGAATGCTAACAGGCCGACCGCAAACGGGTCAATGGAGCCCTTTGATCCAAGCTCTCACCTGTCTTCCTTGAGTGCCCTGGACTTTCGCAGACTAGACACTTTAGCCTCTACTCAAGCCAGCCTATGGATAGGGGCGATGTTTACTTTATCTCTCCATGCAACACACAATATACAGAGTGGGCGTGGATACAATAGAAACGTCTTACGTAAGCCTCGTTGACGTGCTATGGCCTAGATTGGAAATCTAGTACCTATAACTTTGTGGGTATTTTTTATACTGTCGGAAACAAGATTTAGTGTGTGCTACATTTACCCTGTAAAAAAATAAATGTAAGATTTTCTCCCCAGTCGCCTATGTATGTGACTAGATTGGAAATGTTTTTCATGTAATAAATTAAATAGATTACATAAAATAGCGTTGAACACATTTAAATATAAATGCTTTTTGACGTCGAAACGTCAGGATATTGAATAATTATAACAGATGTTACATTTATTATTAGAATACTTTAACAGAACTCATAAAAATAAAAGCTTATAACTATGAATCTTAGTAATCCGGTGTGAAAGGAAAATCATAACAGTTTGATATAATTTATTAATCACGACTGTTGGGTATAAACGTGACTAAATAAAACACATAAAAAGGCGGACAACGTTATCGTTTTGATATTTTTTTCTCTCTTTAATCTGAGAAATGTTTTGTAAAAATATTTCGTGAATATGTTCAATGAGCGACCGATAAAAAGGGGTGTTTGTATTTTGTGGGTCCGGTCCCGATTTGAATCATAATAGTGTTTGAAATTTATTTGCTCGTAAAACGGGAGTGTTACCGGGTTGGCTTGTGACAAAGGCGGTTTTATCGCGGCCGGTGAGCGATCGTAAATTTTACTTCGGCTGTCAAAACATAGTGTGGTGCGAGCCTTATTCCTGTGGAGTGCTCCGATACGCATTCAGTGAGTCATATTTAGTGCTTAGTAAATAGCCTATCAGATTTTATGTGGTACAAAAATAAGTAAATTACGACAGGTTATAATTTTTTTTTTCTGGTTTACAACTAAAATTAGTTTTCAACAAAAAATACAAAATATTGACTAACCGATGGTGATGGTAAAAACACAAGTTGTATGGGAAGTTAAAATACATATTATGGTTAAAGTTATCTTATGAAATATTTATTAAACAATTTATCACTAGCAATCTATGAAGTTAAAACTCTACATAATAAAAAAGCAATAAAATAAAGAAGTAGCTTGAAATATTCAAAATACTTAACGTGTGGATCAGTTACGATGACAAGTCAAATTATTATGCCAATAAAAATATCGTAGTCACCAAACTAGACGTCTAGAGTTACGATTATGAGACGGCTGATCTGTACCCCTATCATGAGTTTTTTTGACGTATAGTTTCGTTAATGTAAGCATATTTTAAATTAAAAATATACGTTTGCTACACAATATTTATATAAATTAAGTACCTACCTACTTAATTAATTTCTCTGTATTTTTTAAAATGCGCAAATTGTATAACATTTTTCAAAATATTCCAGGACTGTTGTATTTTAGATTCAAAATATACTGATCCGAAAAGACATCGATATTTTTGCATTCACGGATATTTTATGAACACTTTAAAAGCAATAAAATTTGATATTTAAAATTGGTTTCTTTAACACGTAAGCGGTAAATCATAAAATATGACACAACAGGTACCATTTTCGTACAACGTTATAAGAAAACTGGGTACAATAAGCAATTTGAGTCGGCGTAAAAGGGACCATTGTTGTCCTAATTTAGTACAATCATTATGCATATTGTATGCCCCACTTGGCTTTGTTTCTCGATAAACAGTGGTCGTTTTCCCCGAGTTTTCCCTTTTCCCGCTTTTTTATTATTAAGAGGCCGCATTTACCTGCGGATGTAAGTTCCTGCTGTACAGTCGGAACCACAAAAGGTAGCAGTTCCGCTTTTAGAACCTGTTTCTTTATGTAATTTTATGTTCAAGTTCAATGCATGAACGAACATAATCTTTGTTACGTCTTCTGTTCCATTTGTTTTATTTGTCTAATTAATTACGAGGAGAAAGGATAAACTTCAAGTTTATTTGTTCCGAATCCGATACATCTACTTATTGTACAATAGCAACCGGATTTGTTTCCATTAATATAAACGCCATTTGCTATCGAGTGTCCACTCAACTAAAAACGATGAATGAAGTTTTAAATTAATTAATTGAAAATAAAAATCACAATCGTTTCAATTCAGCATTTTTATTTAAGAAAATAAATTGATATAAATAAAGCTAAACAAATTCTTAGTAAAAAACAAAATAATGTTAACATTCCTTCCACGCGAACACCAAAAAGACTAAAAGATCTTTCCTTGTTCCCCTAGTTAAACAAACAAATTATGCTGTTTTTGATTGTACAAAGATTCAGTAGAGCTGGGGCATCGTTCTCAATATTGTCTTGGTAATAGGCAAGATGCTTTCCCAGCCATATTCCGGATCCCGCCGAAATAAAATTAGCCTTAGGGTAATAAATTCAAATCACAGCCCACCGTAATTTCAGCCTCCTTTTTCACAAGAAGATATTCGTTGTGGAATCCTTAATTCAGTTTCATTTCGCTATTGTGGTTCCTTTGGCTGTCACTTCTTGCTTTGTGTCTTGTATTTTTATGCCAGAAAACCACCGGAAAATGTGTAATGAATGTTAAATACCTTATACCTATTACTTCAAAAGAGGAAAAGTTAACAATTAGATTACGTAATTAAAAAAAAAATACAAAATTATAATATAAACTTTTGTTCGTAGCTGTACCTACCATCAACCTTTTCATCTATTTGTAAGTAAAACACGATTGTTTTAGGACAGTTATCGGAGACAGACCAACATTGTACAAGAGATAAAAAACTGCCATGTTTTTAAAAACATTATTTTTATTATATTCACAATTTTTTGTAATCATTTGTAAAAATATATTTTTACGACTTTCAAAAGTAATAAAACCATAACTTAATATAAATAACTCCATGGCATCGTGAACTGTATCAAATAATTTAATTTTTTTATGAAATTGACTTATTCATTAGGTATTCAACCTTTTTTATCAAATTATTTATTGCAAATCTTTGGCAAGAATCAAAGGGAACCCTATCATATCACCCCGAGCCCCACTATTTCATTTGATGACAAGCTAGAAATACTAATTTATGCAAGTTCATGGCTACAGTTATAAATCATAATCTTAACGTATGAGTATGCTTGCGACATCCGTCGAAGTTCGAGAGCTAGATCGATTTAAGAATGTTACAGAAATAACACTATTTCAGGTAATCCTAGATGAAACTAATTTTGACGCTTAAAATTGACTTTTTTATTTGAAAAACATCAGTTATGTTAAGTGTGTATAAAATTAGCTTGGAATGATATTAATTAACTTTTTTTATTGAAGGAGTGTTCAGTGTATGTTTAGGTTCGATCAGAATACTTTATTTGAGCTAATTTATATAAAAATGCATTTTATAGAATAAAAAATATAGTGTATACCAATATATATACCAATTTGATAACTATGTAACGATTGGCTATAATAATAATAAAAACAAAAAGAAAACCAATAGTACACAATGGACACTTAAGGCGAAGGTAAATGGTAACGGCCAGTTTTAAATCTCTTATTTCGCCGTCAAATAATGCAGGTTAGTTGTGCAATTTTTTTATGTTAAACTAGAACATATGTACATCAATCGTACCTGTGAATATTTAACTATTATAGTAAAATACTCAATGAAATAAATTCATGAATTCGTGTCTACCCAAAACATAAAAACGTAATTACTTTCAAACCGCTTAAGATATTTTCATGATTTGTTTTATGTGAAAAGACTATGTTACTACCTATAATATTGCCTGTTACTTTTTTTTATTTTATATTTTAGATACTAAAAAGTAATAATACGTCTAATTCTGCACAGCGCGCTCCTTGATAGGCGAGTCGTATTGCTCGGTGGATGTATGTCGCGTTGCTTGAGCTCAGCACAGAACACTCAAGCTATACCGCCCAAATCACTCAAGGCCGTTGGCGTATACCGGGGCCTTAACAAAACGTCATGATAACACGGAGCAAGACACGGGCAGCTGAAAGCACACGTCCAACACCTTCGGCATCGTCGCTGAGCTCCGCCCTGCCGCCACCGCCGGAACCCAGCCCCATCGTGAGTGCTGTGACATCGGCCGCGGCGGTCGCGTCGAGCTCAAGCGACGAGTATTTCTCCCTGCCCTTGTCGCCACCACCTGCACGTCGTCGGGGAGGACGCCGGCCGCCGGACTGCTTCGGACCTCGAGGCCCACCGGCCTCTGATAGTGAAGTGTGAACTGAAGTGTGCAGCGCATGCGTTGGACTCAGTCCATAAACAAAAACGTCAACAAAAATGGGGCAACAGAGGGAGGATCAAATCTGACCGCGTACCGTGTTCGGATGCTCTCTTTGTTCCAGGTGCTTGAGTCAGCTGTCAACGTTTCGGCGCAACGACTGTCGGATCAGGTGCGTGTCATCCAACGTAACCGTATGTTGGATGACACTGTACTTGATCGGCTACGGAATGAAGTGCAAAGTGACCATGTCATCGCCCCTCGTCGCAGACTGTGGTACAAACACAGTTCAATGTCGCTGTCGGGGAAAGTGATGACAGAGCTACAAATGTAAGTACCCATTGCAATGAACAATTGAGAAGCGCTCTGGAGTGTGCGATTCGGGAGTATAAGTCCACGCCGCCTGAACTTAGACCACGTTTACCTCGTTTGCCCATGCATAATAGAAACAAGGCGCTAATGTGTGCTCTGGACTCGCAGCTATCAATTTATTTTGATGGCAGCGAGGACATCGGTGATGTCCTTGCTGCCATCAAAAGCATCGAGTACTGCGAGCCCCGCAGTACTCGATCCTGTACTGCGGGGCTGTAGTGGCATGTTGTGTAGCTTATGTCAAATTTGCAAATAATGACAGAGCTACACGACTGAAAACCGCCGCACGATTTCCTGAAGCAGAAGGTTTATGCATGGGCGAGCCGTATTCGGAGGTACAAGCGTCGTGTGGCGCGATATGCCCAGAATCGCACATTCGAGAGTGATCAATGCCATGTGTTCTTTCTGGCGCAGCATCTGGTCGGTGCCCGTCAGTCATACTGAGGGCGACTGGATACGGGAAGTCGAGCGAACGTGTGAACCAATACCGGAAATGGGGGCAATCACTATCAGCCCCCAAGATGTAGCCAATGCAGCTCGTCCGTTACCTAATTGGAAATCTCCAGGGCCGGACGGGCTGCTTAATTTCTGGATAAAATGGTTCCACAGTTCACACGCGCGTTTGGCGTCCCAGTTCCAGTCAGCCTTAGTGTCAGGGTCGTTGCCCCAGTTTCTTACTACAGTCATAACCCACCTGCTCCATAAATCTGGTAGTACCGCGGAACCCAAGAATTATAGACCGATCACATGTTTACCGACGGTCTATAAACTTCTTACATCCATTTTGAGAACAAAAATCAGTCTTCATATAGAAAACAATGCCATCATGTCTGCTTCTCAAAATGGATGTAGGAACGGGTCCTGTCGTACTAAGAAGCTACTCCTCATTGACATGACTATAAGCCAACAGGTTTGTCGGTCTCAAAAAGTTCTGTCAACATGTTGGATAGACTATAAGAAGGCCTATGACTCGGTGCCACATGCATGGCTCATGAGGGTGCTGGAGTTGTATAAAATCGATGCAACTCTACGCGCCTTCCTGATGTCATATATGAGGCAATGGAGGACGGTTCTTCGCTATCCAGGATGTCGAAATATCTAGGGAATTAGCGAACCTATTAGGATCGAGCGAGGTATATTTCAGGGCGATAGTCTGAGTCCGCTGTGGGTTTGCTTAGCCTTAAACCCTCTAAGCACACTGCTGGAGGGTTCAGGGCTGGGCTATCGGTTGAGAAGAGGTGGTCAGGTAATATCCCACCTCCTTTACATGGATGATCTGAAACTCTTTGCCACCAACAACTTGCGACTGATGGAGTTACTGAAGATAACCGAAACCTTCAGTAACGCCATCAGGATAGAGTTTGGTGTGGACAAGTGTGCAGTCATGCATGTAAAGAGAGTGGAGATTATGGAATCCGAGGGCACCTAACTTTCGAATTCCATACACCTTAGATCCCTCTCCTCAACCGAAACCTACAAGTATTTGGGTATGTCGGAAGCGTTGGGCATCAATGGGACTGACATGAAGCAATCGTTAAAGGAGCGCTTCTTTGGCCGCCTGAAGAAAGTATTTCAGTCTTTTGTCAGGCGGAAATAAGGTGCGCGCATTCAACGGTTGGGTCATGATGTTGGGTCTTGATGTACTCTTTTGGCATACTCAAATGGACTCAGACGGAACTTGACGCCCTTGATCGTAGGGTCCGTACACTGCTGACGGCCTATCGGATGCATCACCCACGATCCTCAGTGATGAGGCTGTATATCCCGCGGAAATGTGTCGGTCGAGGCTTTTTAAATGCCAAGACCCTCCACAACCGCGAGATGTGCAGCCTCAGGGAATATTTCCTGAAAGCTGACGTGGGGATGCATCGAGATGTTGTCGCAGTGGACAAGGGACTAACCCCGCTCTCCTTGGCTAAAGAGAACTGGCGCAAACCTGTGATTCTGGATATTGACAGTCACAGGGAGGTATGGCAGAGCAAGGAGCTACACGGACGCTTTTATCGGGCCCTTCATGGACCCGATACAGACTTCTTAGCGTCCGTGTCTTGGCTCCGTTTCGGGGACCTCTTCGGGGAAACCGAAGGTTTTGTATGTGCAATTATGGACGAGGACATATCATATATATCATGACGAATAACTATCGGAGATATATTATGAAGGACCGCACGGTTGACATCTGTCGGGTATGCCACCGTCCAGGGGAATCTATTCGTCACATTATTTCCGGTTGTTCTCGTCTCGCTAACGGCGAATACTTGCACAAACACAACCTGGTGGCCAAGATTATCCATCAGCAACTTGCTCTGAAGTACAATCTTGTGTAATTGGAAGTACCATACTACAGGTATGTGCCCGACCCAGTTCTCGAAAATGGTCATGTCATATTGTACTGGGACCAATCTATCATCACTGACAGGACTATCATGGCTAATAAGCCTGATATAGTGGTGATAGATCGATCAGAGCGCCGCGCATTGATTGTTGATATTACCGTCCCGCATGATGGGAATCTCGTGAAAGCTGAGAAAGATAAAGAAATTAACTCGTGGACTCGGCTATCATTGTGCCGATAGTCGTTACGGCCAATGGCTTAATAGCCAAGAGCCTCGACTTACACCTAAGGAGGCTCTCGTTAGGCAGCTGGGTCAAGGGCTTGATTCAGAAGGTTGTACTCCTGGACACGGCTCGCATTGTTAGGAGGTTTCTCTCTCTGGGGCCCTGACCGCCGGTAGCTTGGACCCTGTTCCCGATGCCGGTGAAGCACTATTTTTTATATTTTTAAATGTTTTGTTTTTATAATCTTTTTGTGAAATATTTAAAAATGTAATAAATGTGTAACTATAATGAATAAACGAAATAGTAACATTATAGTGTAGTCATTATTTTCCTGGATAATCACTATTAAGCCAAGCTAAACAAAAGCCCGAATGAGAGACATGATAATTTAATTCAAGCTTCTATGTAACAAAACCCTAACCGTTACGAAAAGTTTACATGTCAGGACGAATCAGATTAGCAAATGCGATACTAGTTAATCCAGTTTGAACGGACGGAATAGCTAGGACAAACTAGCTTATCCCGGAATCGGATTTGGCCCGTAACAGATACATAAATATCAACGCCATCTACTGGGATTCTTGCGAGATGCATTAATCATTCGGGTTCTCCATTACCAACAATGTTTGTTTTAACTTGGCAACTACGGAACTCCATATTAGATTGTACCCATCAGCTATTGGTTCCGTGATCTGTGTTTACGTTTTGCTGAATACGCTTTTATTAAGTGAATACCTACACGTCTGCATTCAGATTTGAAATTGTGATTCAAAACGTCAGTGATTCTGAATATGAGTGAATGATATGAAAAAAACAAACGAGCCAAAATTACTGAACTTTTCTCTTGCATAAAACCAATCAGTCGAGGATGGTTTCGTAAAAATGAAAATGTGTCGAATGAGAGATAAAAATAAAAGGTGTAGTACTTACCTAGGTACTTACTTAAATTCGATGAACTATGAACACTTAAAAATAACTTGGAATAAACTATAATATAGGTACCTATATAATCGAAGTGAATTTAAATCTAATTTAGAATAGTGCGAGACATGAAAACTGGAAAATGAATTATCCACCCTTTTCATAAACAAGCTTTAGAAATTCGTTTATAATCAAAACATTTGAATAAAATAATATTCGTTAGTTCAATATACCTATAAAACAGTTCAGCATAACTTTTTTTTGTCTAAAAATCATAATGTAAAACAATATCTACTACATAAAATACAAAAAGGCGTCAAAGCATCGTGGTTCAAGAATAGTATAGATTTATGTACATACTTATGTACTTATACGGTACAGTATACACGAGGGATGGTCAACACGTGACAAGCATGATAAATGAGGAGTTCGGGATCATGCCTCTGGGGACCCCCTTTGGCTGAAAGCGGCCTTTCGGAAAGAAACCTAGCAACATCCGAAAAAATAATATATGAAACTCAACCCTATTCTTCATTTCACAAAGCATGTTTTACAACACGAACAAGTTAAAGTTAAAACTCCATAAAAATTCAGAAGCGACCACGAATTAGTGTTGCAAAAAGTAACTAAAGTGGATGACCGCGATACCAAAATAGTTCTTGTGATTCACGTGGTAAGATTTGAATTTGTTTGTGGGTTTCCGCATGAAATGCTGGCTTCGAGAGATCAGAAAGCAAAATTTAGAATCCGAGACAGAGTCAAGTCAAAGGCGGGCGTGAGTGTAAGCACAGAATATTTTTAGTAAACCCAAACTAAGTGGTCGGACGGAATAAATCATGCAATTTCGTGATATTTTATTCGGCTGCAATATTAGTGTAAAGCTCAATCTACTGTATTTGGTGGCAAATTTTGCATAGTCAATAACCTTATCGGTATTATGTGAATTTAGATCACAGGTTTTTGGATTTACCTTAAAACTGATTTGAAAGATTTGTGAAATAAATCGTTTCTAGCTTTTGCTTTTTGGACAAAAATCGTTGTAAAGAAGAAACGGTTATTAGGTAGCCCTCCAGTGTTGATAAATTCATTTTTAGCCACTATATTCGAGTACACTACGCGATTTGGTCAAACTTAAATATTCATCCCTACATTCGATAAAACTCACGATAACGTTTAGGTATCAGCTATTCGATCTCGATTTTTTTTTTCTTCCCGATAAAAATACATAAGCACATTCTCAATTTATAGTTAATGTAAGTAATAATAAAATATCCGTAAGCCATTACTTATTTTACGGTATATCCTAAAACCATTTCCTAGAAGAAAAATAAACCATACGCGATGTTCTTGGTCAGTTCATTGCACCTATCCCCAATGTTTGTTTAGAACATATAGGTAATGTTTGAAAGCAAACCCATAAAGTGCAGCGGAGCCGATAGATACACCTTGTTCACGTTGCAGATATGTTAAGACATAAAATGGTATTATTTGTCGATTCGGAACACCTCCGTCGTGTTTACTTGTTACTGTGACAGAACTTACAAATGTGGGTATAACGTGTGAATGTTTTTGCTTATATTTTGGTATACTGGTTTGTTTTTCTTACACAAAGCCACAAAGTAGTCTAGACGTTGTGACTTTGTGAGTCTAATTTTCTGAATTTGTGAGTCTATATTTATGATCTTCACCTGTTAGTGAAGCCTTCATTATTTTGGAAAACGTCGAATTTGAAAATATACAGTTACAAATAAAATAGTAGATATTGTCACTGACAGCCGACCCTGTATCAATACTACATTAGAAATTAGAGAAAAAACTTACTATGCAGCGGCATGTTACATTAAGTGAATAAATAAGCAGATAATCAGAAATTAATCTGTTTTGCCGTAAATAAGGCAAACTACATAGCTAAAATACAATAAAAACAAAAACAAAACTTAAGTAACACCATACTGAACAAAATTCATTAAAAGTCTTTGCAACCAATAGACAAAGTTATTGAAAAAATTCAATATTTTGGGCTATTTCGAAATTGGCCAACTCGGAAAATCATTTAGATTCTAAACGCGTTGCGGTCCCGAGGCTTGAAAATATTGGCTCTGCAAGCAATAAGCGGTATAGCAGCAGAATAGTACACGATCGTTATAAGGAGTTATGCGACCGTTTTAGATAGACGCCTTTATCAATGTGGTCTTTTGAAATCATTATAAGACTTACTCCTGTTGTGTCCTATTATTACAAACGTTACTTACGCTGCATCGAAACTGTTTCAAGACGCTATCAGTGGTGAGGATTTAAAAATAACAATATTATACGCAATAAAAGACCACGTGATATTTTTAATTTGTTTAAGTACTTCTTGTTTAACAAAGTACCTCCCTTTTTATATTTCGTGGAAAATCTTTAAGAGGAACTTCGCCAGCCTTCTCGTTTTAAAGTATTTTGATTACCCGCTTGTACCCCAACACATGTTCTACAAAATCTACGAATTATATTTATTTGAAAAGTCAAACATTTTCTGTTCGTTGAGGCAGAAAATTATTTCTTTTTTATTACGACATTTAGTACCAAGTAACGTTCGAATAGTTTTCACAAAATTGCGCGCCCATAAATGATGTTCACAAAAAGGTACCAGACACAAAGGAAGCCGTTGTGTATTGAAAAAGAAATAATCTCTCTTAATTGCGGCTCGGTTTTTGATCCATGACTCCGGTAATCGAAAAAGGTCTGTCGATTTTTCCCTCATAAGACGAACCCTTTGAAAATGACCCGCATTTGGCAAAAAATATCTTTGCATTCAGAGGCGTCGCGTCCGGCGTCCTTCCTCCACCGTCCGTGGTTGATTGCGTTCGACCCGTGAATAATACCCACTTTGTGCCCAATAAAAGTTTTCCTCCCTTCGTCGATATTGGAAACAATGGCTTTGACTCACAATTTTTCTGTCGCAGCCGAGGCAGCAGCGGCGGAAACGGTTGGGATTATATCGTTCTTTTGATTTGAGGGTAAACGTGATATCGTTTCAAATGAGCCACCCCGACTCGAGTACTGATTATTTATTAAGTTGTTGTATACGATACCAGGTTTTATCCCGACAACCTTCGAGAAAAAAATATACCTTTCTTTTTTACCCTCATTAACAAAGTCATTTCTATATTTTTAGCTTTACTCTTTTGTAATATCGTTATCAGTTTTCCTTTCATCTGATACAAATTTTTCACAACAAGAAGTTTATCTTTGAAACAAAATACGCAAAGCGTTTTCGACAAAAGCGGTCTTCTCAACAGAAATATACGAGCATGTTTCACATATATGGCCTCGTAAACACAAAACATTTGACAAAACAAAACCCAGCATGGAAAGATAATGTTGATACCAAAAAGCATAAATTTTTACCGGTCGATTAAACAATAGCCAAGGCGAAGCATCCTCAAATTAGACAAAGGCGGTATTAATACGGAAGCCATTAAATTGAGATAAGCGGCGAGGCAGATTGGGCGGCGCCCTTCGCTTAGTATTAGTCCACGAGTCCTGCCTGATAAGTGAGAGACGGGGGTTTTGCGGGAAATGTCATAGATCAATAACGGGAAAAGAATCGACGCTTGTAATTTTATAGCGTAGGGACATGCGGATTTTTCGGGTTTTATTGTTTTATTGAGGTTAGGTAAACAATTCCGAATGTGAAAACATAGAATATACGTGTATAGGTACTCAAATAAATAATTTTGAAAAGGTGTAGGTAATATTTTTTTCAGCAAATGATATATTTTCATAATCTTTTACTGTTTATTTACATTTCAGAATACCTGCAGTATCTTAAACTCTTATAAGTTTTTCTTTTATTTTAAAATCACATGTACTTTTTACAGCACCGACATTCACAATAAAAATGAAAGCAATGCAACTATCTGCAATCAATAATTAATTTAATCTATGTATAGGGTATTGGTGGCAGGGTTTCTATGTCGCTAGTAATTGGAACGCCGCCGGGCACCCAGTTCGTCGTTCGACAATCAACACGACGTGATACGAAATCCGATGCGTTCGCTTCAGATTACCGAGCAGTAATCATTGTCATGGACCAATCATGGGGCGCTTTAACTTGGTGTCAATATGACTTATCTAAGTATTTATTAGTTGATGGGAAATTCTCCCGAGTTTTATGTAAACCCTGTTTTATCTTTTTGGATTGATGCTTAACGGTGGCTCAGCAGGGAACATTGGATTTGCTTTATGTATATGATTAGCCAAAGATTAAAATAATATTTTCATAAAACATGAACCTAAAATAAAAAAATAATTTGTATTTTCAGAACTTAGATTAATTCGTGCAAATATTTTTCCAACTATGTTAATAAAACACTAAATTGCTTTAAAAGCTTTTAGATTTATTATTCAGCTGGTCTCCCAAAGGATTGCGTGATTACTTTATCTTGCTTTAACATAGGGTAAAATTATATTGACCCTAATTTCCGTATCATGAGTACAAAGCAAATATTTTTACATCACCAGCCTATTAACAGTGTTTGTTCACGCGATATTACTGCGCAACGAATTGTGTTAATTTTCGTCAAATTTGGGGGATGTAAAGCAAAAACGTATAAAATTAATGGAATTAATGGAATAAATTAAAACCGAAGTGCAGATAGGCGCGTGTGTATGCGTGACTTAAGGTGGTTTCTTAACATGTGGCAAAGCACAAAGGTTTTTTTAATATGGACTTTTTAGGCGAATCACACACCGCCCCGCGCTACGCTGCGGGGTGCGTGGCGGCGGAACAAAAACCCCGCGCGTGAATGCGTTTTCAGTGTGTTGCACTACACGTGATTTCTATACAAATAAAAGTACCTACTTGCAAACAACGGAAGATCACGCACTCCCGCGCTACGCTGCGTGATGCGGGGCAGTGTGCGAATCGCCTTAGGCCTTGAATAAAATAAATTATTGCAAAATGATATTTTAATAATCAAATCTACAGTTTTTAATTATTAGTAGGCAATCAGACTAATTGCAAAAGACTTCGAACTAAGTTCGTTGCACCCAGATCAGTAACCTTTAAATTCGTAAAAACGTTATCTCGTTATTTTATTTATGATTTTATCATTTGCGTATTTAAACAAAAGCACTTACCCACCAAAATACAAATACAAAATAAAGTTTGTACCAAAGTACCTATTTTATTTTCAATAAAAAAATTGGCTGAGACCAGTCGATTTGGGTAAACTTAAATCTTCGTTATGCATTACTTAGCTGACCAATTTTATTCAGTACGGTACATAATTTATTTAAAAACATCCCTGTAAGCTCAAATTTAATTTACGTGCATAATATGTAGGCCCCAAAACAATACGTTTAAAAATTAATAGCGCATTAAAAATTTTAACGTTTGTTAGTATAACATTTAGAAAATTGTGAATAACGACCCTCGTTAATACCCTCGAGTACCTACTGGCATCATAATTTTTTTACACATAAAAATTAAAACGCTTATTTTCTAATTTTCCGTAACAGTCTGTTTTTAATGGACTGCGTTTCTTATATTTTCATGAAAAATAATGTTTTATTATTTTAAAGACAGCACCAATTAAGCACAGAATCACAATGAATCAGAGTACAATCGCTAATGGATTTTTCCCCTAAGGGTTTGCAGAATTTTATTTTAAAGCAATATAGCTCTTGAACCGTTTCCTCTTTTTTGTTTTTTGATTTATTGAGTTCCAACAACTTTAAGCTTGCATTTTACTTAAATTGCACAAAAAGTTAATTGCAGTGCATAAACTAGAAAGAAAAAAAGAAAGAAAGAAAGAAAATTATTTATTTGACATTATTATTTATAAATTATTTATAAACTGGACTCTGATCAATAGCTACAACGCAGCACTCCCTAGTGTTTACTACCTACCGTTGGAAGCTTACTCACCTATTCCCCGTTTCACTGCATGGTAATCTCTCATCGCGCGATATAAACGCACTATGGTGCAGACTGTAGATACAAATGTTTCGTTCACAAGCAGCTTGGGCTGGACTACACACAGTAGCGAAAACCGCATGCAATCTGATCTCCAGCTATATTTTCACGCTACGTATATTATACTGTTTGGAATGCACCACGTTTTGCCAGAATCGCAAAAGTCAACAAACTTGTCGTTTGCACGCATCCTCCAACCCTTTCAACCTGAAACTTTGCAACTCGTACGTGCTCAAAAATATACAAATACGAAAACACTCCGTGTTTTCCTTTAATTTCTTGATCAAAATGGAAATTGTAACGCACCGCGCGCTTCATTAAAAATACATTTTTATTTTTTCCAACAGCTCAGCTTGTATCGCGAGGTAATTATAATTTTTGAGTAGGTAGCGAAAGAAAATTAGCAAACATAATTATTTATTAACAATATTACAGCCGTTTTACCTCGAACTTTTTCCTCGCAAACGCAATATGTACTACAAACATACTTTCAGGGTAGCGAAACATGTAGCAAATTTTTCCTTAAAATCGTCCCATCCTCGTTTCTCTGCCGAAACAGCCTTGTAGGTACTTGTAATAAACACCCGAAGCTTATTCTCATCTGACCCTAATTATCAATAACTTGTACCGCTAAAGTTTTCCTTACAAGGGTTAATAATTACATGGATGTCATGGAGAGCGGCACTTTAAAGCGAGCGGCGTGTAAAGACAAGTTGCTAACTCATCGCCCACAAGCATTGGGCAACCTATTTTGTGCAAATGCCTTTTCACACGTTATTATAGGTAGGGATACCGTATTGAATCAAAAGAATCGATACAACGGAGTAAAAGTATCGATACTTATCGACAGTCGTAGAATCGACACAAATACTAATAATTAACTTCTAATCCTAAATCCTGATTCAGTAATTTTCGACTTACGAACTAGAAGCAGCTTTTTTGATTGCACTGAAGTCATAAAAAGAGGAAAATTATAGGTCAAGTTAGATGAAGTTTCCTAATCCAGAATCGCCTAAAGGCCTAAAGAGTAAATATCGAACCAGTACAATAAGATTGATGATCCACTTTATTAGTTACAGTAATTTTAAGGCGAACGAAAAATAAAAATAATATTCATGAAAATAAAATTAATGAAACAAGAGCTTTTTATTACTTTATTTAATTTAGGGATGCCCTTTATTTTTATTTTTTGTTTTCTTGTTTTACAGATATACACACATCCCTGGGGGCGAATAGGACTAATAAAAGAATCGATACTACTTGCGTATTGATTAGGTTTTTTTTTCAGATCCCTAACTATAGGCTGTTTACATGAATTTGCAAGTGAGAATTCATACGGGTAAACCGGCTCCACACGTTGGCCCGAACGCCACTCGCCCAACGTGTGGATCTAGAAAATAGCATTGGCCAACTTTGGAGCCAATGCTACTTTCTAGATCCACACGTTGGGCGAGTTGCGTTGGGGCCAACGTGTGGAGCCGGCGTAATGTAATGATTCATTTGATAGCAACAGAGTGACATCAGTTGTCATGTTGAATACGAGCTGTCGGCACGTCATAAATCAATCATGCGCCGTTTAACATAATGAGTGAATTATGTAATGTCCTTTAAGTGGATAATGTTCGCATGTTTAATAATGTAGTAGTATGTATAATAATATTATAGAATTAAAATGCAACACCACCTATTTAAACATACAGGTTAAATGCTATACCCTCCTTTTAGGCTTCGCCGCAGTCGGGTAAAAAAATCACGATGGTATCTTGTTTTAAAAGAGGCAACACTGATTTTCTTTTGCTGTATAATTGATTAACTTTTAAAAGTACCTATAAGTTAATTCGGTAGTTTCAGGTTATACTTATTTATTTGCAAAAAAATTGGTCCTTCCAAAAAATAGTTCAATAACTTTGTAGCTATTAAAATACAAAAAATGCATGGGGCTTGCCCTCTAGGCACGCCACTGGTAGTATTGCACTTTCTCCATCATCCACGCTTAGTCGCTTATCAGTCCAATATTTGTCCATCCACCGGTACTACCAACTTAAATGCACACCACACGAAATGACCGGCGGGGTTGCGGTACGGGGGTTGTGTCAACAAATCGCACACACAATGTTTTGTATCCGACCACCCGTATCTGTCAGTGTTTGTTTATTATGCCCCCTACGAACGATGAACCGGTTTTATAGCCTTTAGAAATAACTGTAGCAGACGGCAACGAATTTTCTATTTTGCGTTACGACTTCCTTGATGGGAACGGTTTAATTATAGATTTTAATGTTTTTGGAGATCAATGTTAAATAACTTACTTGATATTTAGTGTAGTCTTACTTTCTGAGATACGTACTTCTCTATTAGTATAATATTAAATATGATTTTCATTGGGCATCAACCCGAGTTATGAAAATAATGTCTAGAATCTTGAAAAACAGATATCCAGAGTAAAATACCAATCACCCATAACCTTTTTGCACTCAACAATTTATCTCTCTGCTAATATTCATCCAAATCTGTTCAGTTGTTTACCCACGAACACGAAGCAAAGGACAAACTTCCTAATCAGATTTATCATAACTTCGATTTTCTTCAATTAGCTGTATTATGGCAAACAAACATGATAGCACAAAGTAGCCTGTTAAACTGCGGCCGTACTACGAATAATTAATAATGATCATGGTTTCATTGTGAATAGGAGATGGTGCTATACCTATCATGTATAGCTCCGTTTCTCTCTCCTTCACCGGAAAAATGCAGATAATTCGTCATACGTCTTCTATTCTATTCTGTGCTAGTGAACGGTGAACTCGCGATGTACCCCTCTTACAACTTCCTATTTCTCGGCAACCCCTTGACCGATTTGGCTCATGTTCGAACTTAAATAATCTTTTTATTTCATTAATTATTTGCCTATCTTTCACGACGTTCCAATCAACGATACCTACTCGAGTTATCGTCGAATAAACATACATAGGTACATACAAACGCCGGATTGTTCCAGTAGACTCAGAGACTTCGTTTGCTAGTTCAATTATCTATTAAAAAAAATATATCATGTCATAGTATGCGGCATTCGAAAAGCTATGGTACTTACCCTGTACCCAAACTAATACTTCTAACCCTACCACAACCTTTATCATTTATGCGAAAAAACATTTATTTGCAGTACCAATGCTCCTCAACCAGTATCCAACATGACTTGAAACTGTGTTTATCTACAAGTCCGATTGAGTTCCTAAGTCTACAATTAACGTTATTCACATGTATGTTTGCCTCGCCCGCATGTAAAACTACACATCCGAATTTTCCGGTCTACGAAACCCTTTGTGATTTTATTTGAACATAGATACTCGTCAATCTATTTATAACTAAATGTTCAACAAACATACTGATTGCCATTTATTTAGAAACTGGATTGACAAGGGCAAATGAACTCTCATTGTTCTACATCCAGTGTAATCAATTTGTATTAAACTCGGTACTGGCTAATTGAATTTTTGATGAGGGAAATTTTAAAGGAGCTGTGAGCTATTTTATAAAGGATGAACCTGATGGTTCATTAAGCTATCTTTGTAAAACTATGATTTATGTTAATAGTTTTATTTATTTTTTTTATTTATCCTTTACACATTAATGAAATTTCGTTAATAATATGGGGTTAGATTTTTGGCGTCTCGAATATGAATATCTAGTCACAAAATCTTACAGATAAATAAGCTTTAAAGAAAAATTGTTAGTGCACAACTATATTATTTCAATACTTTTATAACATTGGAACATGTTACAGATACCTAATGGAGTCAGCGTCTACAATTAGTGCCAATGCACTGCTTAAAATCACGTTCTCCGCAATCCGCTACAACGAGCAGTCGTTGGGGAAAATTGCCTTAATCACCTAATCACCATCCTTAGTAGTCGAATCGGTGAGCTAGACTATTTACTACACTAGTTCTGTCTATGTTTTACACATTCTGTTCGTACATTTGGGCTCTAGTTTGTACTGTAGATGAGTAGTTGAGATTTCTTTTTCACCTGCAAGATTAACCACTTGACTACCGTAATTACAGACACAATAAGAATTCTATTAATCTCGCGTGGATCTGCATTCTAATTTTTAATACTCACACTTACCACATTTATGATGTCGATTAAATAATAATTAAATACTAGATATTAAAACAACAAATTAGACACACTCGTTCGCTCATTTGTTCCTCAATTACCTGCCTACCCGATGTTGCTATAATGATAAATCACTGTGTTTATTCAATGCAAATTTTAATATTCTAGTCTACAATCGATGTAAATTCGAAATTTAACACTAACTAATTATGATTGCTTCATTAGGCGCTTTTGGTAAATGTTTACAAGCGTTTTTGGTTGGGAAAATGAACGTCAATTTTCCAAGCGAGCCGTCAGAGCGATGAGATTATCAAAATATACTAATTTTTTCAACAGATTTTAATACCATGTTAAAAATGTATTATATTGATGCGTATTCATAAATAATTTTGGGCTTAGAAACATATTTGTTTTACAAATGGAGTTTGCCAAAAGTAACAACTAAAATCTTTGGTCAACATTAATTTTGTTAAAGTACTAGCATGATCAAATAAAACTCTGCCTAAGTCCTTGGAATATTAACAAACGTTTATTAGTTATAAATATTTAAATGAACACTTTAGTTGATTCTCTCATTTTGTAACATTATATTAAAATAATTAAAGAAACTTCGTAATGGACTCTGTTTTCATTCTAACCCGATGCCACACTCAAATAATTTCAGCTGATATTTTCTCAAACTCTCCAAGAAGTTGTATTTTGAAATCTTATAAAATCCGCCTAGTTGAGAACTTTCTTATCCGAACTCAACAGCTCTTGAGTCGGTACCTGCGACAAATCTGAGTTACGGAGTTTTTAAGTCTTCTTGTTTACTTTCCTTTTGAGTTTGTTAATGTTTTGTCGTGATTAAATTGAAACTCTTAATTTGAATCAACGAGATTCAATGATCATCTTATAACAAGTTGTATTAACTCTTTTTCGCTTTGAATCGAGGTAATTTTTGGTCTTCATTTTATTCAGTGGAACATTTTCTTTGTCTCTAACAGATACGATTTTGAGTACGGTTGACGGAATAAAGTTTTATCTAATCACTCTATTTCTACCCAAAATGTTAATCAACTTCCTTTCTTTTTCCGAATTTTGTCGTTATCTAAGGACAAATCTTTCTGTTACTCAAACTAATTCTTCTGCCTAGTCTTTTCCAAACTACGTTGAAGTTGACTTCCAGTCTAACCAGATGCGGTTGAATTTTAATATTTTAGAGCAACCGCCATCTGGACTCCACAGCCCAACTATTGGGTAACACCGGTATTCTAAGGTTTAGATCAGTTGTCAGACTTTCGGGCTTGTGCCTACCCGTAACGACTGTCATAGATATTCTTATAGGTAATAGCTGGGACTAACTGTTCTCCGAGGCATGGAAGAGTCTCTATGTGTAACTAAATGGTCACCCATCCAAGGACTGATCACATAGATTGATCAGCCTGGCTGTAGACACGAGCTTCTCATTACTAATTAATTAATAACAATATTACTAATTATTTAGGTACCTACCTAAATAATTTCAGCCGGTTTTTCCTGAGATACCATTAAATTATTATTTCTCTAAAAATCATGACTTATATTACATTTTCTTAAAAAGCTCGATAAGTCATGTATTCGAAAATAAAATCTTATCTCGGATACCTAAATGAAAAATAGTTTTAACTTCGTATAATTTGGAATATCTTATCTACGCGGACGACGTACTCACTGGCGACAATTCAGCGAATTCAAATGTTAAAGATGTTTCAGACGTGGTCGTACGTGAGCGCATTGACGTTTTTTGTTTCCATTGAGCTGCAAAAAAAATAATTGGTGAGATTGACATGAAAATGGGCAACATGAAATAATTGCTACATTATTTCAAGTATGAGTACGTAAAATATATATTTTGACGGTTAAACTGAATAAAATAAAATGAACAATGGTATAAAAATAAATACCGTTGAATGCGCACAACCTGTTGAAAATAAACCACGTAGATATTTTACAAACACTAGTGATGTTTATTTATTTTATCTATAAATCCAGAATACAATGCAAATAAAATCTGCACAACCGTAACCTAAAATATTTGCCAAATCAATCCCAACTACAGCACTAATGTTAAACCAGGCAGATATTTTACAAATACATAATAGTGATGTATAATTATTAAGTATAATAACTGTAAACCCAGAATACACTGCAAATAAAATCCGCTCAACCCTAGCCTAAAATATTTGCCAAGTCAATCCCAACCTGAGCACTAATGAGATTAAAATCAAACAAGAACATAAACCGCAATATTTTCACGTCGATCTGACGGTACTCTTAAATTCAAACAGACTGGTCGTCTCCATTGTTTGGCCATGGAACCTTTTTGTGAAGATTTCCCATGGGGCGGGGTCGCGGTAGACGATCCACGTCACTTGTCCTCCAACGCTGAAAGGAATATGCAAACAGATTTGCAAAAAAGAATCTTTTTTTCTAGAAAATTATTAATGGACGTGTCCTTTAACTTAGGAGACTTACGTAATATAAAATTGTGGAATATGAAATACATATGAAGTTGGGTTAAAGACTTTATATTCTTGTCTTTCTTCGTATTCTGAGCATTTTTAATAAATTACAATATACTTATAATAATTATCATTTTGTAGGTACATAAATATTTGTAATTATAAAAACTAATATGAGTTTAAGTAGACAATGAGTGGATAATTTTCCATCGTACATTTACAGTACCACCTAACGGAAACAAAACATTATTCTAAACTAAACAGTATGCATTTAAATATCCGTACAATAATTATATATTTGCATAACAATTTCTAAGCAAGGCACGTAACTCAGCACAAAAAGATGGAAACTTCTAAGATAAACATTGGATACATAAACAAGGGACAATTAACGAAGCATCTAATGAATAGGCATTAAACGACACGCTGTTGAATGAGCGGCGAACACAAAGAGACGCTTGGAGTTACGAACATGCCGATACACCTCGCTCGTAATAATCGTACAGTTGGCTGGGAACAATTAACGCATTTCCTCTATCATTACAGGGAACTAAAGAAACAGACGATGGTATCTTGATGGAAAAATGACAGTTTATTTTGATAAGAAATCTTATATAGATACTGTGACAAATGAATCTTTTGAGAGCTTTGACATCTTTGTCATCATCTTAACGGTAAAATTAATTGTACATAAATCTCTCTTCATTTACTACTACACAATTAAAAATCAACAGTCTCTTCTTAGTGCTCAAGCTGTATAGAAGCGGACATAACAAAGTTTGGGATCCAAACTTCATCGTCAGTTGATTAATAACTTCTTTCTTCAAATAACAAACCGCTACTTACTCCATTAGTTCGATTACTTAGATACATGTGTATCTAAGTAATGTAATGTGTATCTAAATAATAATCACGTACCTACCTATCAAAGGAGATAATTTGGGTTAGTTCCTTTGTATAAACATTTATACAAAGGAACTAACACAAATTATCTCCTTATAAAATTATGTGATTTTGGAATAATCACGTACCTACCTATCAAAGGAGATAATTTGTGATAACCCAAATTATCTCCTTTGATAGGTAGGTACGTGATTATTCCAAAATCACATAATTTTATAAGTCGTTATTTACGGTGTTCCTTTTCGTGCAACGTTTTAGTGCAAAAAATCTTAAATTCCACACTTGACATTTCCTTGCCTTCGGAAATGCAGAGAACGAGACATGTGTACTGACATGAACAAAATTGGACCGTGCGAAACAGGTACGAATTCCGAGCAACAATGCGGCGAATTCAATCCATGTTTTCTAAAATTAGCACTACTAGTACCTGTCTTTAAACCAATATGTCTGTAAATATGCTCCCAACTTGTGTTGAAATGCTTCACACCATTTTTCACAGAAAATTGTTTCCGTTATTATTCTACTAGGATCATAGAAACAAGGAGATGTGCCAAGGCGCTATCGAGCTTGATGCCTGATCTTGAGCAAATTGCCCATATTAAAAACGTACGCGCTGGCGACGAACCGAACACGATCGATAGTATAAATACAGTGTTTTAGTTTAGTGCTAGTGTTGACTGACGAATAACAGTGTTAGATTGAGGGTGTGCGGAATTTTCAATGCGTGGAAGATCTTTTTATTCACAAGGAGCGCTTAAGTATGCGCGTAATTGTGTCGAAAAATGTACTAAAAGTGGCATCAGTTGTTCCCGTACTAATTTGCTATGATGGCATATCTCCTTGTTTCTATGATCTGAGTTATTCTACATATATCAAAAATGTTGCATATTTATTTATCTAGTACTTTTATATCTGCTATGGACAATCGATGAGCAATTATTTGTCTAGCAGCTACTTGATACCCGGTCGAGGCAACTTAACGTGCTTGCTTGCTTGTTTTTGCTGGCGGCATTACTTTTAAGGATAGTTGCCCTTCATTAGGTCAGACGTGAGCCTATTATTGGCAGACGGTTTAAATGTGTCGTAATTTGCCTGTGCATGCACTTGTTCAAAGCGAGTGCCTGTATTACTACTTTGTGGTTGTATTTTAGGTTTATTTAGCGTTCAATTTATTTTATTATGTTGGGTAAATAAATATTTTTACTATTGTGAGATCTTTGAATTCTTTATTTTATTCTTTCTAATTGTATTTGTATATACAATTAGAAAGAAAACCCAAAAACTGTTTCAGCATTCAAACCAATGTGGTACCAAAAAAAATTTAATGTTTAGGAAATAATATAAAAACTAAGTTGTTTTTCTTCTTGTTCCAGACAACGAAAACATCAAGAAGCCAAAGAAAACGGCAGTCTTCATCTGAACACAGCATCTAATTTAAAATCACCTTGAAAGAACGCAAACTTCTAAAGCCGAAACACATAAAAACGGCGAAAAGTGCTCTGAACGTAAATGTAACTTTAGATCGTACAAACGACGCTACTAGTCCATTGAAAACGCATTTCCATCCGGAAGTGGTACCGGCTATATCGTCGCATCGTTCGCGTCTTTGCAAATGTTCACTCAAATATCCCTACACTATCACCACACACGTACGATGGACTTCACGTACAGGACTAAACGTTTTTATATCATTCAGAACACCATTCAACATTGAATTCTATCTTTGTAATCTCAAAGCACAAAATCGAATGGACCTAAAACGTTTTAACGGACATCCGTGAATAGGATTCTCCAACTAACACAAGCAGAAAGCGGTGGACTATTCCAGGAATTTGTTTGACGTTACCATCGGGCTTCCGGTATTTTTTACGATGTCTTTTTACAGGATCCTTGGAAGCCCTGACACTGGCTCTTTATTGCGATTTGTTTAAACAGAGGATAATTAAACCTTGGAATGAATGACTCGGTACTTTTAATCCGGCAATTCTTCGCTACTTATTGTCCTTTTTTTGCGAGAGCTCTTTTTATGAGAAGACAATGGTCTGCGCTTGTTAAATAGTTAAGAGCGACTTATTAATCAACTCTGTCGTTTAATTAGCGTCAGGCGGCGTTCAAAAGTTCTTTTGTCAAAGTTTAGCAGACAATAAAATGTACTTGTATTCTTTTTGTGCAACAAAAAAATGAACTGTGCATAGATCTGTCAAAGGCGTTTGATTCTGTTGTTCTTTGAATAGCGATTCGCTAATTGTGATACTCAATAAAATAAAAGTATCATAGAAGTTCAACTAGGTTTCTATTATGTAAATCACTCGCATTGTCAATGTTAAAACCTTTTCCAAATAATTTACAAAGCAAATCATAGCAACACCAAGAAGACATAAATCTTGTTTTGTTGAAAGTAATCGCGTTAACTGCTCCAGTAAGTCAGGTGGAAACATACAATATTTACCGGTCGAGTAGAACTAAAGTATTTAGCAGCAAAGAGTAACATGTCGGATTTCTTACAGCCCCTACGTTCATTTTTCTTTTTCTCCCTGTTGTTAGTTGTACTAAAGGGCTTTGCAACTTTAAAGGGGCTAGCAAGCCGTGGTTGTAAAGCAGAAAATTATTGCAAGGCTTGCAAGCTTAGGTTGGAGTAAGATTTTGACTTAGTAATATTTCCTTTCGTTCATTCTATTTTCCGTTAATCCAATAAATAAAGTGGTGGTTTCATTAAAATGTGATCCACAATAAGAATTATATAAAAATATTTACAAAATCGTTATGTAGGTACCTACACTCGCAAGCACTAACGGAAACTGCGGTAGATAATAATTTTCATCAATTTAAATTTAATACAACTATGTACTCAGTGCCCCACATTTTCTGACCCCTCTTAGAAATAGGAAGATTCTAAAAGGGGCCAGACAATTTGGGGCACTGACTGTACTATAACGTTACGTTATATTAATGTATGTACGTAACATGCCTTATAAAAGAAAATGTTGTCAAACTAAGCGATTTTTTTTAAATATTCACAATTAAAAATGTCATTGTCAAAAATGTCAATGTGCATTTCTCACGATTAATCCAATTAAGTGTTACCAAATACCGAAACACAGTACTTATTTATACAAAAATGCTAAATTTACATGTAGCTACGATGCTTACAAATTAGATATGATTATTTTACTTATAAAAAAATACAATTCTGTTTGTAATAACACTTTTTTATAAAATAAATCGGTTACATGTACAGTATGAATACAAATTCAAAGCACGCAAGAAATATAAACTAAAAACTAGTCATTTTTTGAAAGCCATGGGTGGTCACGATATGTTACCGAGAAACGATTTTACAAATCACAGTGTTCGAAATATAAACAAACAATTTAACTAAAGTTCAACACGCTAAGTTAACTATTTCTTACTATGGACTACGGTCAATGTACGGAAACGGATAAACGTTAATTGGAATAACTATAAGAAGCGATGAACCTTTTTTCACTTCCTTAACAATGCTACTAATATTTAAAATTGTAGAGAGTTTAGGAAGCAGTTGAATTTTGTTGCTGTTTACACATGAATGTTTATGTTTTACCGCTAACTCTTTAAGTTCAATAATTATTTCCTTTTTGTAATTGGTCGCGTTTTCCGGTTCAAATCTGACATGCTTTACATGAAGTACTTAGACCAAATTAATGAAATCTGTTAGTTATCCAAATATTGGTCTCAAGCAAGGATGGACCTTACAAGTTCATATGCCAGAAAATCAATCGCTTCATCACTTCGCCGAAGAAGTTTAGCTCAGAAAAGGAACACCCACAGATATTTAAATAATTTTAGATTTCTGTGGGAACATCTATATCTTATCATGAGAGTCCACATTTGCAACTGCTACAAAACTGAGCGTCAATGAACCATACCTGTTGTTTTACACACAAACCAAGCATTCTATGTCATCAATAATAACTTCGGAGAATCTAGCGCTAGCTAGCGAAACTCTCTGTAAATATTTCTTAATTGTAATTTTTCACACCAATTCAACGCCCTGAGAACAGCAAATAGTTCAACTGTCACACATGGTATGTAATGTACATTTTAAGCTACATTTTGTACTGAACCAGCCGTCTGTAACATAAACCGTGCGTTACCTAATGCCTAATCTATGAGCTTGTCCTTATTCTCAGTTCTCTACTGAATTCATCATCACCATCATACATCTTGCCTCTTTAGTGCCTTGATAAATTTGTCCTTAGGATTTCCCGACAGCTGATTTGTGTCCTCCACCTATACTGCTATCGGTCTTTGTACTGTTCTTGCTCTTCATTCTGTCAGAGATCTACTCCACCTGTCACCACATCTAACCAAAGATTCTTCCTACCGCCACTTGAATTTTGTTTCAAGGATACTAATTTTACCTCGCTTAATCCCAATTCCTCTTTCAAGACTTCATAATGTACAATGACGAGTCTTTGCCGACAAGCACGCATATTTTTCAATTCCAGTAATCCTTAAAATAGTAAAAGAATTGGAATCAAAAATGGAAATAAATAAGAAATAAAATGATTATGCCGTTGACATTTTGAAAAAACCAATAAAACCAAAACGGGTGCATGCTGGCTGGCGCGTGCCTCCACAGAATATCATGTCGACAGCAACTAAAACCTTTGAATTGAGAACTCATTAGTCGGGCTGTACTTCATTAGACCTCCACAGAATATCACATCGACAGCAACTAAAACCTTTGAATTGAGAACTCATTAGTCGGGCTGTACTTCATTGGATCATTCACACCATACTTAACCTCACTGTCACAAATACGAAGATTTCTCTTTAACCCAATTACGTACAAAAACAAATAAAAAATGAATTTAAATACTCTTGAAATACTCGATCACACCCAAACTAATTTCATATCTGTACCGACATACACAATCTAAAGCCCAGCGTTCTACTGGCGTCTGCCAGTGTTCTTTTTGCTTTCACTATTGTGACGTGATTATTTTTCAAGAACAAAAATAATAGTGTGCTTGAAAGCTTGAATATAGCAGTAAATGATGAATTAATACATGATACTGTTACATCGATATCTGAAATTAATCTTCGATTACACGCTTCATATTTCTAGAGCAATCCAATCTAGATTTCATGTTAAAACTCAATCTAAGCAGTTTCTATTTTCTTGTTTTATTTAGCGGACATCTAAAACTGAAAACAAAGGATAGTGGAAAAATTAAGCATAATGATGAAAGAAATATGGATAGAAATTGCCACAAATATTTACAGAATACTGCTAAGTACAGGATCCTCAAAAAAACAGAAACTAAAGTACCTAAAGAACTGCTTAGGTACTGCCAATATTATACTATAGTACATATGTACTATACTATTAACAGAATCTGCGGTTGATAATGACCTAACAACCAGTTCCTTGTAACAAAACTTGCCTAACAATAAGCCGAAGAAAAACGATATAATTACAATTTCTGCCAGTCTAAGTACACACATCAAAAGTATCTAGGGATCAACATATATTTTTGCAATAACTTGTCTCCTGATTGATATTAATTAAAATTTTCTTTAAGGATTCATCAAATAAAGTGTTTTCGTTTGTCACAGTAACGATAAACCAAGTCACCTTTGCATTAATAAAGAAATTTGCCATTTTCCTAATAAAGGGATTTTTTACATTTGAACCACTAACATTAAAGTTCGAAAAAAAGACTGAAATAACAGTTTTCTTAAAAATTTTATTGGGTAACTTAAACAATTAATAATCCGTGTTTCTACCGCGAACACTAACAACACAAGAACATCGGTTTGGCATACTCAAAATGAGTTCATCCAAATCACGCTGTGGAATGGCCGCCCATGTTCGTTGCAACAACAAAAAAAGGTCTTCTTGCGACTGGATACCCTCCATATTCGGCAGAGCTCTTCTCTGTAGCATATCCCATGCATGCTCAATCGGGTTCAAGTCTGGCGACTGAGCAGGCCAGGGCAGGACATTGATGTTAGCTGCGGCGAGAGTCTGTCTTACAACTCTTGCGGTGTGCGGTCGTGCATTATCATGCATTAACTGAAATAAGGGACCGATTTGCACTTGTAGAGGAACGATGACGTCTGATACAATCGTCTCAGCATAAATTTGAGCGTTGAGGTTGCCTCTGATCCAAATCAACTCAGTTCTTCCGCCGATCCAAATACCCGCCCATACCATGATGGTTCCACCACTATAAGGATGGACTTCCTGGCAGGATTTTAATCGCTGTTGGCGTCCAGGGGTTCTCCAGTGTCGTATACGTCTTGTATCCGGTCTCATACCAAAACGAGACTCATCAGAAAAGCACACGAAACGCCATTGTTCTTCTGCCCAATTTCTGTGTTCAAGAGCCCATTGATATCGAATCCTACGATTGTGCATTGCTATAGGTGGTACCCGTAGCGGTCTTCGGGAATGAAGGTTCACTTCATGCAAGCGGTTTCTGACTGTTTGGTCGCTAATTAAGTTCCCTGAAGAGTGATGAAGCCTCACGGCTAACATCATGGCGGTTATTGTTGGAGCTCTTCGAGTTAAGATTTGAATGTATCGGTCTTGTCTCCGTGTGGTGCAGCGATACCGTCCTCCATGGCGCTCAGCCACGGTACCAGTGCTTCGGTAACGTGTCCAAAGTCGACTGATAACACTCTGACTTGTATTCAGAGCTAAAGCTACAGTACGTTGCCGGGAACCAGCTTCTATCATTCCCACGGCTCTGAGCATTTCTTCCCTGCTTAAATGACGTCGCCGCTCCATAATAACGTTGGTTTTAATCAGTAGTAGGGAAACAGTAGCACTAATAATGTCTTCAATGCGTTGTATGTTTTTATAGGGAAAATATTGACAGCTTATTTTCATCTTTTACTCGAATTTGATTGAGAGTTCCTGATTCAAATTATGAAATGCACCAAAAAGGATCCATATAAATTTATAAAATCATAAATTTATCACTTTTGATGTGTGTATTTTCAATAAGAGTTCTTGGCTTTGTCTCGGCAAGGGACTTTTAACTTTTTAATCATACTTATTCTTATTTTCGGATATCAAGTACCTTCGACTTTATATTACACGTCTAAATGCCTTCAGATTATACACCACAAACGATCACTCCACGATAATCTAGAAACAAAACCACATCAAAATATTTTTCCTTTTGCAATTTAAGTTCTACAAAAGCTCTAGGGAGAATTCTAGTCTAAAATAATAGAGATTAACTTAAAAGACGGTGCCGGCGATTGTCGTAATTTACGCAAGTGAATAATCACATATTGCGAAGTTTCGCGACTACGCGTATAGGCGACGACATCTAGCCCTTGTTGGCTACGGCTTTAATTGTGGACTCTAGTTTCTACAAGGAATTCCTGAGAAGCTGGATGGTGCAAGAAACTTGCTGTAATAAATAACTCAGATCTATAGTTATGTCAGATCTATTACTAGGTATTTTTTCCGCTGCTTACCATAGATGAAAGCTCCAAAGCTTGAAATGATCAAGCTTTGGAGCTTCCATCCATGGCTGGTTTGTTTGATGACTCCAACTTAACTTAAACAAAAATAGCCAATGGTATTATATCAACACAAGTTGTTTCAGGTAGTACGTGTAAGTAAATTGAAACCATTAAAGTAAAAGTTTCTTTACACTGTTTTTCTTCACTGTGGATCAGTGGTGTCTAGAGTGAACTATGAACATTTATAATATTACCAGCTTCCGCCCGCGGCTTCGCCCGCGTTTTTCGAGATATACCTATTATACACATAAAACTTCCTCCTGAATCACTCCATCTATTAAAAAAACCGCATCAAAATCCGTTGCGTAGTTTTAAAGATCTAAGCATAAATAGGGACAGACAGACAGGGAAGCGACTTTGTTTTATACAATGTAGTAATTTAAGCAAATAAAAAGGTTACTGCTTCAGCAGCAGATCTGTAAACGTTCAGGCCACTACTCAGAATACACACAACCGAACACACCGTCATAATATTAAACACAATAAAATAAATACCGACTCTTCTAGCATATCTATGCCGTACTTTGGAGCCCTTGTACCTACCAGCACTCATTTATCGGTGTGCCCTGCGGTAGATTCCAATCAAGAGGAGTTAGTGCAGCGACGCCGCGGTCCGCCCGCAGCCATATATTTCACGCGCGGTGTACGCTCATACTTACGCACAAATCTTGGCAGGAATCGCAAACATTTTTGCTGGAAAAAACAACTAGTTGTTTTATGTTATTCATGTATTAAATAGGTGAAGTTATAAGGTTGTTGCTATTTAGTTTATTGAGTCACGATTCTCAATAAAAAAAATATGTCAATCCAGTATTAATAGGTAGGGCCAGAAAGCGATGTTTTAGCTGAAAACAACTTATACATTGACTCATAAATAGTTTTGAATTACGAAGTAGGTAAACACTTTCTTTTCTACACGAGTAAAAACCGCTCAATATGTACCTAATCCTTTTTTTTTAAAGACTCCAGCTTACTGCAAATATTGTTTAATGTGAACTATGTGAAGTAGGTAAGTGTTAATTAAAGGGACTTTATTGTAAGCTATTCGGATTATTACTATCCAGAGCCGTATAATATTGGTATTTAGGTAAACGTTTTCGCCCATCTACCTACCTAATAACCTAAGTCTGCTTTTACGATCATCTTATGCTACATCACTATAAATTCAAGTTAGGTATCACTAAATACTGTTTTAGTAAAACTCAAGTTATGATTAACATGATAAAGAAAACGTCGAGTAGATACGCTTTCTCGCAAAATAGATTTCCGATAGTTCATAACTTTCAGCTCGTAATGTCCATTATACTAGATCTTCATAAAACTTTAATAGTTTCCAAGTTTATAAGCACCTCCCGGTTTTAAGGTCCGTCTCGGATGTCTCATTATTTTATTTATAACTAGCTGTTTTCAGAATCGTTCCTGGGTTTACGCACAACATTTAATTGTAGGTACAATTAATAAGCCCACATAACTGAACATTGAACAACAAGTACGATGCGCGAACTCAAAGGTTACTTAAATAATATTTTTTTTTGTATAATACATATAAGATATTTGCTACAATTTTATGCTCTCATAAATAGTAAAATAAATGTAAAATTTATGCCAATATCGAATTTACCCCAAATATCTTAATGGGCTCATTTTGTGTTGGTTCTCCAACACAAAATGAGCCCATTAAGATATTTGGAGTTTTATCCAAAAATTGATTATGTAAGGGTAAAAAAATTGGAAATTGGTAGTAGGTAAATCTTAGTATTGCGGAAGACAAATACATCTTAGATAAGGAAACTAATCATGCAACAAATTAATCTCATAATATTAAAGCAGTAACCGTGTCTATGCTTTTGCTAGAGAGAAAAATCAATAAGAATTTATCACTAAATTGAACATTCTAATGTCAAAAAACGTCCTACAACAGTAAACAACAACTTTAAAAAATAAAAACAATCACGCCAAAAATGTTGGCAGCCTCTGCGCACAATGCAGCGAAGCGCATCGAACGCAAGTGTGTGACAGTCGATAATTAACTACTTATTATCGTTGTTTAATAATGTCCCGGCAATGTTAACAAAGCTAAATTGTTTACCACGAGGCTCCCAGCTCCCGCGCTATTTATGTGAACGAGATAAAACCTAACACGGCCATAGTCCATAAGCTTTTACTTTTTATTGCAAATCGGTGTACTGTTACACGAAACTATACCGATTATAAACGTGTAACATCGTTTAATATGCCCCAAGTATTTGTTTTGCAGTCGTAAATACAGGATCAACAAATGGTCCACTGCAAGATCAAATTTCTTGAGAATATTTATTATTATTATAATTTCTATGTATAAGACGGGTCTCATTTACGTAGGTTTTAATAGCTTTGCTAGACATAAAATTCTGTTTTAGACATTTGTGTAAGCGAGGCTAATTTAGTAGCATTTAATAAATTTAACATCTGAATTTTAATATTAAAAGTCGCTAAAATATTTATTACATCAAAATCATCTTTAAAAATTTTAGAAACTAAATTGGTTCAGCAGAGGTTGCGGATTCAAATCCCGCTCGTGTCAGTTGTTTTTAAAAATCTTAAAATATTTAATAAAAATGAGAAGCATGACATAGCTTTAAACATGTTTAAAATTCAATATAAATATTATACATTTATAAAGTGGTTCACTTCTGAAGTCGTAAATAAAGACATATTTTTAAATTCTGCTCAATCTAAATTTTAACTAACAATCCCGAGACACACAAATTCTCGTGTATTTTCTGTCTTTGAATAAAAAAAAAACAATCTGATTCGTAGTAACGTTTCAAAGGCATCAAATTAGGCGGTGTTAATTAAAGGAATGTACAAAATAAGGTGGTGTTCTAAAAATATTTTAATCAACTTAAATATATTTGAAACGCTAAGGTCTAGACAGTTAAGGTACGTTTTTGCATGGCAAAGTTTCTAACAAGAGACAAAATGAGGTACTGTACCGAGAGCGTAAAGCCGCAAAGAAACTTCTTAAGCTTTAATTAAAAGAGCATCGCGATTACTGCTATATTAGTTACAATCAGAGAACAGGAACTGACTGAAGTTACTGTTGGTGCTAAATTAAAAATGCGGAGAATTTTTATTGCGAAGCTTCTTCATGCCACTTTCATTGAGGCGCCGACCCCACAGCGAGCGATCTAGTTGAGTTCTGAGTTCAAAGTTTTGTGTTTAACCGACGCGGTCTAACTGCTTTCGTGTGTTTATAGATCCAAGCTACCGGCATCGCATAGATTACAGTGAACACGGAACGCAGACCTCGGAAATCGGAACTCTAGATCGCTCGCTCCATAGCGAGCGATCGGCGCCTGAAATCTTTCAAAAACATTAATTTATTGTTAATTAAAGTATCCTTATATGGCATTTTTACATGACATGACCGTAAATTGTTCAAATTAGTCTTTCTCCCAAAAAATAGCAAAACAATTACCAAAAACCAAATTAAATACCGAACAATCGTCTCCACATATCCACTGTCCACGTTCATCGTTATATGGATCAGATATTAATGGGCCTGTCAATACTATGATGTAATTATTATAAATGTTCTCAGATCCCAGATAAAATGTTATTATTCCCGTACAAAACTTATTGCGTACACTAGGAGGATTCGCCCCCTCTTAATTGCAATGTAGATACGCGGTTTTACTTTGATTTATATGTGCGCGGTCGCAGGTGATAGAGTGTCTGTGTTCGTTTCGTCTGCCCACTGTAGGGTAGGTATACCACGATTGTGAAGTTCCCTAGTGGTTAAGTGATGAGCGAATGCCGCTAAGTATGTGGCGGTTTCCGTTAATTACGCTTTTGCGGCAATTAATTTTATTGCCTCAGTGATTATTTAACGCTTGCTTTTCATGTAATAGTTTTTATAGTCGTTATTCTTTCTTGAGAACAAGTTTTTATTTTATTTAAGTAACTATGTTTGAGTACCGATTTGCTAGACTTGACTTAGGAAAGGAACTAAAGTTATTTTGATTTTAGTAGTCTAAATGACCTAATTTTTTATGTCTGCAGTAGTAGGTAGTTAGATACAGCTCACGCATAGATTTCTTAAATACAAAACATCATAACGTAAATTGAAAATATAGCAGGCCATAAGAAAAGAACTTCGATTTTAACATTGTATGATATCTATTTCGATATAAAAATCGCTACTGCTGTGCCGTAGATTTTACCATTTCGTTACTAATTCATAACCAATGAACAAAGATATCACGGAGAGCTCACAAAACATGCCAATTTTATACGTTTTTAAACATTATTAGTCTACAGGCACACATCGTCAAACTTCGCGAGCATGCCACAAAATCTCACTCCTGGGACACAAAAAACTGAATAAATGATTTAAATACGTAGGTACAGTACAGATACGGAGTTTTTCGCCGATCCCATACACGATGCGCAAAGGGTTTCATCGCTCCTGAATTATTGATATCCACCAGAAATATGGACGTGAGTACATATTGATTTATACTAACTGCAGTTTTATGTAGCGAAGCCAGGTAAGCCGTAACTCGCGAACGTCGACTTGTAATTAACAAATTAACATGGAGCATTTTAATATGGGACGGAGCGACGATGAAAAAGTATTGTATGATGTGCGCGGATGTTGATGGATGATGAGGATGTTTTTATTTATTCTTAATAAAGGATAATATATAGTTAGATTAATGACATGTTATTTATATGAAATATTGATTTCCGCACACAGTTGTGCATGGTATAAATCAATGGTAATACATAATTTATACGTAATTGCTTTTTGCATTGTATATTACATAATTGTTATTTTATCGCGTGATTGACAATCAATATGAAATTTTAAATTTTGATTATCGTAACATAACATTTAAAAATCTTTGTATTTACATGGATTTCGACATTATTCTACTAATCGTTTCGGAAAAATACAGTTACATCGGAATATTTTTACTGTAAGAAAAATACAAATAGTGTCCTACACAAATAAAGTAACCATAAAAAAAAAATGCGAGCTTCTGTAAAACAAGTTCACGAAGGCTTAACTTGCTGTGAAGGGATGACGTCTATGTTAATGACAATACTTGCAACATCCTGTACAAACGTCTCTATTGTCATATTGACGCACAAAACATACGGGACATTATATCCCGTAAAGGATAAACATGTCCGTTAGGATGGTCTTATCTTCGAAGCATTTGGAACTTAACTCATCTAACAGTACCAGACATTTGGGTAGGTAAACTAAAAAAATGTTTTTTTACGACCATTCACTACCACGTTTACCAGCCAATTCGCATGAGACTTGAGGCTGGATTCAATTTATTTTCGTTCATATTTTTAGCAGTTTTGTTCAAGTAAACTTGATCTTGTAGTGTCTGGATCTCATTTTGCATGACAATTGACGAACTGCAAAGATCAAGGCCTCGTGCAAACTGAACGGTAAACTTATCGTGTTTAGGACCGATTAGTATGTCTTTCAAATTGCAAGATTGCGAAAGCATTTAAAAATATAGGAATACAGAAGTGCCCTACACTTTTAACGGTAATCATTACATTAAAATCCACAAGTCAATAAGATCAATAAGAATAATAATAAATAATTGAGTCGTTATTGCAATACTGTTACCGCTGTAGGCACTGGCACAGTATATCCAAGATAATTACTCGAGACATTTTACAATCTTAAAATGGCACGAGACCTGTCTAATAACAGGCTTTTAACACTACACGTAATGGCACGTCAAAACTTCAGATTATCCTAAACAGAACAGTAATTAAAGCATTAAAAATCGCCCAAGAATTTAGGTCACAAAGTAAATGTTTGAGTAACGTGACGTGCAATAAAGCCTGGTTTACACTGGAGCTATCTGGTGCCATAGAGCTGAATGCTATACAATATTGACACGTATGTCGTCTTGTCGTCTACTACAAAAATAAACAATACACGATATGTGCAGGTCATAGCAAATTTTACTCATTGCAAAACGCAAATAACGGACTTCGTTTTTGACGAAAATAATATGTACAGCGCAAGATTCATAGCATTTTGATACAACATTGAAAACATAATATAACTACATTATTTGAGGAATAACCAAAGTTTGTTGAAGAACCAAGGTTTGTCAAGACTTAACTTAAAGTTTGGTTACATATTGCATAAAGTTATGTTGTAATTTTTTGTGTTATAAGGCTGATAACTTACGATTTTTTTCAGTAAAGCCGCAGCTAACTGTTGCAGTTCCGAACGATATTGTCGTGTCGCATGACTGTCATTGTAGTATACGACACCGTAGCTTACGGCACTACCGCATACAAGGTGTAGCATGCAGCACTAAGCATATAATACTACACTGCAGCCTGAAGTAGATGGCTGTTGATAAAAACCAGCGCTGTGGCTCTGTTCCATGCATGAGTAGGTATGCATAGTTTTTTCCCTATTTTTGTAATTAGGGTTCCGTACCTCAAAAGGAAAAACGGAACCCTTATAGGATCACTTTGTTGTCCGCCGTCAGTCACCGGACCATAAGTGGAGCCATGTGCTCATAGATGGCGCCAGAAGTATGCAGTAGCGCCATCTATGATCATATTTCGGAACCCTTAGGGCGCGAGGCATACTCGCACTTGTCCGGTTTTTTTTAAATGCTTTTTGTTTTTTCTTTCAAGTTGCTTGCAGTATGAAACCGGCTTTAACTGGCCCTCACTTAAAACGTCGACCGTTCGTGACGGCGCGATGACCGATCGTTAGCGGACATTTAATTACTGTTATTTAATAGCGCCTCCTGTCAATCAATGGTACAATATTTTGTAAACATGCTTCACACGAAAGATGGAAGACTGGACGTATCTATTTTTATGACACACAACATGATGCCTGTGTTCTCTGAAGGGGTAAGCACTGGTGTAAAGTACACCCACATTTTGCTAGTTATGTTTAAATCCCATTTATGAAACGAGTTTGGAAATAACGGAAATTACAAAATAATTTATGTTGCGATATAAGTATGAAGCACTAATAATGATTGAGGCAACATAAAATAGCACGGTTGGCGCTGTGCAGGTTGGATGGTTCCCGCGGAAGCGGAGAAAATATGTGTTTCTTGTCTGGATCTTTGTGAACTGAAAAAAATAATTATCTAACTACACTACTTCGGCTATTTGAGGAAAACCAAAGTTTGACATGACATAACTTAAAGTTTTGGTTGCACATTGCATAAAGTTATGTGGTTTTTGAGTTACAGGTCGACAAAAGTTTGATTAAGCATAACTACATTTTTTTTTTGTGAATAGGTATGTGAAATTCGTGCTTGTAAACGCATCCACCATGCAGAAGAAATTTCTAGAGTGGAGCATGCGTTTTATTAGGAAACAAAATAATAATAATAGGTATTCTGCTATCGATCTCAATTGGTAAAAAACCAATGAAAATGTTAAGTGAACCATTATCTACGTGCATCTGTCACTGTTTCACAAAGTCTGTATTCTAATTTAAATAGATTAGGTACCTAACAAATATAAATAGACTTATGAAACTAAATACATTAACACAATATTATGTTCCCAATAATATTGATAACAGACTGAAATACACATACCTTATAATATTCCGTGCTATCTCATACCTCCAAATAATAATATTATGTTCAAAGGTTACACCAAAACCAACACGAAAAACCTAAAAAAACAACGCAGTCGCCTAAGGGTATTCGAGTCAGTAATAATTATGCTTTTAACTCATTATACTGCCGTTCTAAATATAGTTGGATAAAAAATTAACCATTAGCAAGTGATACCTACTTCGGCACGTGATTAGCAGTTTTTATTCGAGTTCACGGCTCTATTACTAATGCTGAACCCGAGTTGAACAATATTTCTATGAATTCTATGTATTATTCTCCGCTGATGAATGACCTATAGCTATACAACGTTATTCTTAGTTTATGCGAAAGGCGAAAAGGGGTCTTGTACTCTTCATTATGAACAACTTTTACTATTAGACCAACCCTTCGCGAAAAAAACAGCTGCTCCAAAAATCTGTGTTTACATAAATCGACAAAATATATGGAATATGGGATATTTCGCAGAGAGGTAGGCCTTTTTTAATTGCATTTGAAATGTATTCATAGAACTTTTATGAAGGTGAGCCTTCATAAAAGGCTCACATAGTTCGTACGACGCACCCTAGACCCTCGGTTCTGCTGCCACCCTTGCTTAAGCCGTGGTCTCCTATAAACGTCATCGGCCGCTTACAACGTCACGTCATTCGCTGCGTCACTATGCTTACTATTTTCGTCTTCTGACTAATACTTACAAGAGAAAAAAAAAACTAAAAAGTTCAAAACAAGAGCACTTTTCAAGCAGTCTGATGCAGTTGGTGGCAATTATTTGTATTCAAATCTTAGATCTTATGCCACCAACTGCATCCGACTGCTTGAAAAGTGCTCTTGTTTTGAACTTTTTAGTTTTTTTTTGGCAGACGGGTTTTATTAATACTTAATTTACTATTTTTATTTTTTACTTTTTAGTTTTTAATGTATTTATTTATATATGTTTTCATAATCGTCTTTTCGAGCCCTTAATTTTGATACCGCACTCTATAGGTTTTGAGGAAAATAAACCTCATTTTATTTTTTTATAATTTTGATATATCCAGTGTCACTCTCACAATTAAGACGAATTTAACGACACCTCTCAAGCTAAAATCCATCAAGCCGTTTAGGCTACAGAGCGTGCCAAAGAAATATACATACATACAAACATACAAACACTCGAAAAACATAACCCTCCTTCTGGCGCAGTCGGGTAAAAATAGCATGGCAAAGAGGATCTAAATTACGCCAAAACTCTCCTAGGTACTCTTCTGTCTCTTATTGTTTTCATTACTCTTGTCAGAAGGGCATTTTTTCTGACTCGTCGTACGACTGCGTTAACAAACACAAATATCAATACATACAAACGGCTCACAGAAGCCGATTACTCAGCCACTAGCCACTACATCACCGTGTAGTATTATATTATGTGTGACCGTGTCTTGTATTATTATGGAAAACTGACTCCGTCCGCGTATCCCCTTGACAATCTGAAAAATTCGATCTTTTCTTCTCTACATCATAAAGAGACCTCTGTGCAAAATATTTAGCTTTCTGGGTCCAAAGATTTCGACTGGGCATTGATAAGTCAATCAGTGACTGAGTCAGGAGTTTTTTATATGTATTAATTGGTGCCACAGACCAGAAACAATTAAATTAGTACCTACTTAGCAAGTTGTCTAAGCTAGATAACTAAGAGGAAAACAGTTTAATGGTGTTCAGAGTAATAAAGATAGCCATAACTACGTTAAATGTTTACTTTATGAAAGTTCGACAGCCCAACAATTAGGTACCTAACTTATAATTTCTATCCAGGCGTCTGGAAACTTTGCGAACTAACTACGTAACTGGCTCCTACAATGTACAGTGAAGCGAGTACTCCTGATAATTTACCTTTGGCAGCTGACTTCTAAGTGTCAGTAAAGGCCACCGCATATCTATCAAGTCTAAAGTTATGCCCGATTGCTTACGTTCTACGCTATAATGTCCAAAATCAAACCGAACTTCTCATAACTTAGCATTCTCCTTTTATACTTGTCGCATCCGGTCATTAGTACAGGAAATAAATTGACAACGAAACGCAAGTGTGACGTTGTCGCGCTTGACAGAGTCTGGCTTGACGTTCGTGCGAGTCGATGGGAGGGTTGACTGCGCTGCGCTGCGGCCACTTCGCCAACGGACAGCGTGCGGACTATATGTGCCTAGAAACTGTCCTACGTTTCGTTGTATCAGCTCGAGTACCCACAGCAACGCCCACAGTAACCAAAAACTATGTACAAACTTCCAAAGATATATCAGTAGGTATACATATTTAATCCTGAAATTACACCTTGAATTACAAAATTTCTGATATTATTAATGAAAACCGACATAAATAATTGTCGTTTCAACAACAATAAATTTCATAAATATCATTCACCGAATTCCACAAAAAATACAAAGATTTTTTGATAAAAGCACAATCAAAACTAAAGAGATTGACGTCCAGAAAAGTTACAATCGAAGTTCATGAACATCTGGAATCTGTCAGCAGAAATAAAAGTAATAGCTCAATAAATAAAAACGAAGTAAAAAGTCTAAATAGCATTTTTATTAGGTATACTAAAAGCGTATAAAAGAAAACATAAATCAAAGCAAACGTAGGAACTTTCTTTAAACTTGATGCGTTATTGGTGAACGTATTGCTACTTCGCATCTATATCAATTTGAGAATCTTCCCTTGTCACGCCAAAAAGGGTTTAAAGTGCACACATACTTTTTCCGGCGATGTTATTCCGGAAAAGTTTTTGCTACTTACAACTTTTTTCTTTAGAAGAGTTTAAAACTACATTCGAAAGTACTGCTAAGTTGCCGTAGGGCCATAACATCTTTTCAATGGATACATACCTAATGCGAAGAATTCGAGGAATAGGGGAATTTGTAAAACGCAGCGTCGCGACGCTAACTGTTACCATTTCCTTTTCCTTCTTGTTCGTCTGAAAATCAATAACGTTGGATAACCATACTAGTTTCAAATAGCAAGTGTGATATTTTATTTTTTTTAAACTGAATATTACTGCTCTATTTTCTTTTCGATTACAGCACCAAATGATCGACACACGATCAAATTATCCGGCTAGCTGTGCCCGGAATTCCGCCCGCAAGGAAGTCGAAAAACAACACAATGTGGTTATTTTCCTCATACAAACTTTACCATCCCTTTTCACTCCTTTAGGGATGAAATTTAAAAAAAAAATCTCCTTTGTGCACCTCTAGGGTACCTACTAAAGAAATATTTTCTCTAAATTTCGAACCTCTAGGTCCACTGGTTTAGGTTGTGCGTTGTCTGTCAGTCACGCACGGTAGGTACTGTTTTATATAGGTATAGATTCGAATAAGATGACACTTGATCCAATTTGCTTCATCCAAAATAATGTTCTTCTGTCAGGCAAATTGACGTCTATAAACGATCAAGTTTACATGATCAAGCCTTCAAGACTGACGCAAATTGGATGATAAACTTGAATGAGTGTTACGAGTTACGACCATTATAGACGAGATTTAATAGCAAAAAGGTCAGTGATATAATTTTTTCAAAAAGTACCTATTACCATAATCACACGGTAAATTTAACTCTTCTACAAATTAGATTCTACTTCAGACTTTACGTGAGTCTGAAGTAACTGTTTAGCAATTTGTAGTTAGACTTATGTTAAATCTTAAAGTACTTAGGAAGCTCCAAATAAATTTTGTTTGTGTACGTATAGCTACTACCTACATCGTACTTACATTTTAACAACCAAGACCCTTAGTTCAGTGTTTACTTTCGCCCGTATTCATTTATCTTTTGTTATTCCTTTATCCGCCCTGACCACTACTGTATGCAAAGCTTTTTGATAATATAATATACCCGTTTTATGCCGTACCTACGTCTTGGGGAAAATGTCAGCAATCTGTAGCGAAATCCTACTTTATTGTTATTGTACCGCGTTTATACGGAACTCCGAAATAGATATAAACCTGGGAATCGGTTGAGAGTAAATAAAGTCAGTGGGACACCCAGCCTTTGTGGACGGGTGGATCGCTGAGATAACAATTATTGGGACTTTATGCCACGGTTACAGATCGACCAATAAATGTGCGGTTAGAGAAATAAAATGTTGATATTCGGTAACAAAACGAATGGTAGGTACTTAATAAAAGTAAATCCTTACTGTATATTTATTCAAATGCGTCAAGTATATTAGATTACCTACGTTGGAGTGCATTTAGAGGAACATAATAAGTATTTTGTAAAAAAGGCATTTTAGATACTTTCAGGAGATTAACATTTGCGATATAATATTGACTTATTAGGTAAGTGAAGTTATGTTTTTAGAGTTCCGTAGCCAAGTGGCAAGAACGGTATCTTTATAATTTCATCCTGTCCGTTCGTATGTCACAACCATTTTACTCGGACACTATTGGCACTTTATAGGTGAAACTTCGCGGTTAGATGTCTTCTGTGAACCACCACAAAGGAGGGTACCTACTTTATGTGAAGGCCACTCCATGCAGGAAACTGAGGGACGAAAATTTACGCAGCCCTTCATGTGGTGTATCGTTGGATAGGTATTTGAAAACGAGTAATATGAAGGTTTCTAAGTGACTTTTTATTATGGTGAATAATTGGTGATATTATGTGCTTCTAAAGTCGTAAAAAGTGTCTCTCTTCCCTAATTTTTCACCTTAATGGGATGAAAAATTCAGAAAAAAATAAAAGGGCTACCTAGGTAGAATATTAAAACAATTCCAACGAAAATTAGTTTGAATAAGATTTTTTGTGTAGTTTTTGAGATATTTGGTTTTGAGTTAACTACTTAACTGCAAAAATAACTTGTTCTTTCATAAAATACTGAAATACTCCTTACTGTGGAACCCTACAGTATGCGTGATCTGAACGCATTTCGCTGGTTTTTTTTTTAAGTAGGTAACGTTATGTTAATGTCTATGTTTATATCTACTTCAAAACGATTTGTATCTGAAAGCATAAGATGAATACTCAAGGCCAAAGATCACATAGCAGTGCTTCCTATTACATATTATAGCGAAATTAAATTAGCCTATAAGGAGGTAAACGGCCCAAAGCCATTATTCTACATCTCTCATGCATAAGAAACCTATGTATTTTAAAAGTCAATTAATACCCGCTGTGCCAAACTAGAAGTTCCTAATAATTTCGTTTTTATTGTTGACAAAAAGTATACTGATCTGATACCAAGAATTACACATCTATAAAAAAAACACGACTTGTATTAATACTTTTTCGCACTATAAGAACGGGAAATGTATCTGAATGGAAGCAAAATGTTTTTGAAATAGGTAGGTACTGTCATCAAGTTTTTGCTTTATGAAGCCACCAGTAATGAAAAGATTCTTCATTAGAACTGATACGTATTATTACTTGAGTAAGTAATCAATCTCTTTACACTTCTCGATACCGACAAAAAAATCACTTCACATAATTTTCCTGAAGTTTTTGCCTAATTAAATTGGACTGAAAGTACGCTGTCTGTGCCTTCGATCTTTCATGTTTAAATCCAATTTTCCTTTTTTCTGCCTTTAATGAAAACATGGACGTTGAACAAGTCAAGTCGAAAATCGTATAAAGTTAAAGGAAAACATCAAAGGTGCGATGTAAGCAGAGCTGAGAGAGCAACGTCTTGAAAAGTAAAAAGGCATAATTGAATTAAGTTAATTTCGGCGGGAAAAGAAACTTTTAATGAAGATACTCGAAACATCATTGGCAAATTGAAATACGTAAACGAAGAGTGAACAAAAAGTGCTTTTCCTTTTCTTCTTTTATCTATTATAGTGATGTCTTTTATGACCGTTATAGATATTGATATCAGTAATGCTGAAACATAACCAACCAAAATCGTATAAGTATCTACGTGAAATTCTTCGTAATAAAATCCTATAATTTCTTTTAAAGGGCACCTAAAATTTTATTCACCGTAGCGCTGTCTCTCGAGACATGAATGAGAGCCGATGCTCACTGCAGGTTTTTCTCTAACGTAAGAGGTTATGGCCATAAAATATTACTAGATACGTTATGAAAATATCACGAATTCAAATTCGGTAAAGTGAAATTTTTCAACCGCAAACTACCGTGTATCGTCAGTAACTAGATGTGGAATTTAAATCTGTTACCTTTAAAAGATTTTTTGTTATTCTAACTTTATTTTTTTTAGGTTTTCATAAAAAATACAGAGTATTTTAGACCAGCTTTAGTATGTACATTTTATAACACTACTCGTGTATTGGTTAAAAGCAATGTTTTATTATTTTATCAAATGTTAGCCGTTTCCGTGGTACAAGAAAAAAACAAATAACATCTACCTAAATACTTTAACACCAACAAACAACAAGACATTATCAAAATACGTAATAAATTTTACTCAAAAAACGTTACCAAACTTTATATCAACGACCGAAGAATCCCCGCACGGCGCTAAAGATTTTCATATTCAATTACAAATAGACAAGTGGCGTCTCGAGTATCTCTTTGACGTCTTCACGGTTTAAAGGATATTAGGTCCCCTTATCCGAGGGGGACGAATTAGCAGAAGAGGCGCTAGTAATGAATTTTATATTTGCACGTGTTCTTTTGAAGAGACCTTCTGATCTTTCGTTAGCCTTTGATTGACGTTGCTCTTGAAATATTATACCTTGCTAATGCAGATTTGCTTAACTTTGTTGACTCTGTAGGTGGTGTACTGTATAATGACATTGAAGGTTTAATTTGAAATAGAATTTCTTGTTTATACCGAGGAACAACATTTAAAGGCGGAGCTTGTGATTAAATAACAGTGACGTTAATCACTTGATCTGCGAGGTTAAGCTTGCCGCGGTCAGTTCATGGATGGGTAACGATGCCTTACACATCGCGATGGAGGCAGTCAGTCCCGGTTGTTAAACGAATAATATAATCTATTAGTCGTTATAGGCAGTCCGTAGCCTAAAAGTATGACAACTGGTCTAACCTGCCGTTACCTATAGTGGTTAGGTCCAGTTGGGGGCAGTCACTACTTTTACTTTACTACAACTCTACCTACAACTAAGCGCGTATTTTGCGTGCGGGTGTTAGTAGACTTGAGCCCGTCACAGACGTAGCTATAATATATATTAGTATATCGAGATATAGAAGTAGAAACGTATAGAAACGGTGACGTCATAGAAATATATATTATAGCTGCGTGTGTGGTCACTCGAATTTTTTTATAGAAAATATGTCGTAATATACCTTGCTATGATTCATATTAAATATTATAGCTACGTCTGTAACGGGCTTTATTCGATGCACCCCAACTCCTCCATACCTAATTATGCTAAATCTAAGTATACAATTATAAATGTGTAATTAAATAATTTACTATTCAAGAAGGGATATCACTAATCACACTAATAATAAAAATGCATAAGTTTGTGTGTGTGTACTCTTTCAGTATACTCATTCAGGCTGAAACGGCTGCACGGATTTGGATGAAATTTAACAAAAGATAGCCTGAGACCTGGAAAGGCACATAGGCTACTTTTCATATATTTTCACGCAGACGAAGTCGCGGGCAACAGCTAGCAAAACTAAAAAGCCTTTACGTTCAGTATGTGATTTATTTCAAAGTTAAGTCTGGGCGATGATTCTCGCGGGTTCGATATTGATATCGCCGTCGATATATATTGCAACAACTGTCAAAATCCCTACCATTTTGACATTTATAGCAATATATATCGAAGGCGATATCAATATCGAACCCGCGAGAATCACCCCCCTGTTTATACTTCTTAACTAAACTGAATTAGTCTTTCCTATAACTACTTACTAAACTACAAACTGATGAATAAGTAAATACGTACCAACTACTTTACATCTACTAGAATACTTAGAACTAAAAGTACTGGTAAGTACTTACTCTTCATGTTTATTTGAAGACTCGTACCTACTCGCGAATGGCTATCAAAGATGCAAGGTTGTATTGTTTACATTTAAAATGCTTTTTGTCTGTCCGTGGAATTTCGTTTCGGCTTTTTTTCTGCTTTGTAAAAAGAACACGTTTTTTCTTATTTCGAAATGTTTTGTAGCCGTCTGGTTTTTCTTTTTCGGCTTTTCAATCGAGTTCTTTATTTTTTTAATTAAACTTGTTGTGGTACATACCAAGAAGTATTGTATTTATACCAATGGGTAAACAATTAACATTATTGCAGTCCTTTCTTTCTTAAGGTGCGGTTAAACGGGCTAGTTTTTTGTCAATTTGTTGTTGCAATTGTATAGTCGTGAGTTGAAATCTATATCGTGCAACTCAGTAGAACAATTACGGCAATCTTGCAGTATAGATCTTGCAATGAAATCAAATGATGGTACATCAGAATAACTGCTGTACGATATAGATCTCAACTCACGGCTATACAATTGCAGCAAGAAATTGTCAAGAAACTAGCCCGTTTAACAGCACCTATAGGAATAGCACACACCATCCTAGATGATTAGAGTATTTAGTAGGTATAGTTGACGGAAAAAATGACAAACCAGCAGTTTCGGGATCCTATCATATGAATGCATATTACGTCATCAGTTAAGGCATTGCAAGAATAAAAAGCCACAAGCTCAGTTTACCAACACATTATTTCATTCCAATACGTGTACACAATATTTGTCTTCAACACAAACAAAGCCGAAGAGAAAGCTAATAGTCAATAAAAATAGATTCTATACCTATCCTACCGTTGCACAACCTGCCCTTACTAGCTCGGCGAAAGATCAAACAAATATTCCACACAAAGGGGAACATCCCAGAATGAGCTCTTATTATGTGCATATAGAGGGGATGTAATAACGTCGAAATATAAGCTTTGTACCCCCCTTCGGCAATGTTTTATATAATTAGCTTAAGCGGTTTAACGAGGGGCTCTGAATATATTTTTTAAATTTCTCTAATTAATGTTTAGATTGAACATATAAATTGTATAGTGACGTATTTGAATTTAGATTGAATGTGAGGGTTGATGCTTTTATACTGGTGACATGTGTCCAAATAATGGGACTTTGACTGCTTAAATAATTTAAAGCCTTTGAGAGTAATGTTTAAAGTTCTTTGATGAGTGAGCTTAATCAAATATTACAAAAGGTATGTATTGAGAATGAAATTAAAAATATGGACTAGGTACGCATTTGTTACATCGAGTTCAAAGAATATTGGAGATGTTTTCGGATTATTTTTTTCTATGCATAAATGAATGGAATTAGCATTATGTTAAAAGCAAATGAATACTTTAAATAAACATTCCACAGATTCCACAATAAGAATTCTCTACTGATTTTCTGACAGCTTCGTTGGGAGTCTTTTTTACCTGTCTTCTAACCCTTTAATCCATTTTCGGTGGCTCACATAGAGACGGGATCAAGTTAACAATAGAGCGTACAGTAACTTCTGCATCTGTCAACCAAACGTCAAATTAGCACAAAACCGATTTGCTCAAAGAAAACGCAGCTGAATATTAAATTAAGAAGTATCGCTGAGGTGTTGCAATAAAGGGTTCCATTTTGTCGGGGTGTTGATTTTTTTGACAGCCGCATTGTTACGATAAAATGTGGATTTAAAATTTAATGATAACTGATTTGTGTGTGACAGTTAAGTTAGATGCGGTGACAATGCGTCTTTCCTGTCAGTTATATTATTGTAATGTCCCATGCATCGGACTATAAGTAAAGGGTTTAGATTTTTAGAATTTCGGAATAAGGTGTTTTTATAGAAAACTCGGATAATGTTAATATCTATGATTATTCATACTCGTACATACCTACTCGACTCACCGGGACGCCTACATTTAATCGAGTTTGTGCTAACTCCGCCGCATATTATTGCTATTTAAAAGAGATAGGCGCTTTGATGGTGATACCATGGGGTCTCATCAGGAACAAAGGAACATTTGTTGAAATAACTCATAATAGATGGCGTTATATGTATCGATTTGTTATTGAAGTTTGCGTAAAATTGAGATCATGAAAAAATACATCATGAAAAATATTTGTTCAAATTTTGAAAAATCTTTTAAGCACGGAAATATGTATAGCCCGAAGATAGCCCGCGCTAAATCAGTCACATTTCTATAATTATGTAGATTTTTTTTAGAATAATAAAATGGTATTTATATGGCATAAATTCGTAAAATGTAACTTTCTACTTACTGATTTACCTAACTTTTAAACATAACAAACTGAAAGAAATCTAATTTAAGAGTGAAAATGAGAGATCAGCATAATTACCTTTCAACATAATATTATAAGCTTATTTGAGACTAGAAATGTAAGCTCGAAAAAAATGTAAGTAATTTCATTATCTACGGAATAAGGAAAGCTTTCTCAGGGCCATCTCATTTACGAAGAAAATAAGTACGTACCTACCTATGTCGAGGATAATGTTAAAAGAGTGAGTCAACCCAGGTTTACCAGGATTAGCTCAGCCTTATCTAAGATCTGAGTAAAGTCCGAAATATAATTGGAATAAACAGTAGGTACCTACATGTGAAAGTAGCTGGGTATCTACTTGTTGATAATAAAAATATTTCGGTGTCTTCATAACCCTTGGAATAGACAAAAATTAAAAGGTATCAATCATTATTATTATTTTATATGTAGATATTTTTTTTTATTTAAATAATGGTACATACTTACTTACAAGTTATAACAGTACCGTGACTGACTAACAGGAAACATAAAGACTAAACCAGTGGACCTAGAGATGCACTAAGGAGGATTTTTTTGTAAATTCCATCCCAAAAGGTGTGTAAAGGAGTGGTCAAGTTTGTATAAAGAAATAACGACATTGTGTTGTCTTCTGTCTGACTTCGTCGAGTCGTGTGACTTTGTGAATACAGCCAGTCAACAATATGAGATGCACAAATGAAAAGCGTGTCCTTAAAATGTTTCGAAACTAATAGAACTCAACTTATCAATTACCTATAGAAAAACCGTTTTCCGCGTACCTACCTACCAATTTTTATAGTGATTTTACTTTTAAATTAAGTATTCATATAGCTACCGAAGACACAAGCGTGTTCCGCTTTAGTAGAGCTAAGATTATTGTATAAGAATACTGCAGCGTGTGCTAACATTATAGCGTAAGACACTGTTCCAGTACAGACTCCAGTTATACCCCGGAACAAAGCGTCATTGTTCCACAAGGAACAATCCCGTTTCAGGATAAAGTATGTAATATCTACAATGCTCGCTATCTAATGTAGCTACCATTTAATATAGAATACTATGTATAAGAACACTCCGCTTGCGCGATGTAGGATTTTGACGTTAGACGTCATGTAGTGACATTTGACAAGTTGTCACTGTCAGCTGTCTAGTTGTGTAGGTAGTCTTCGCTGTTGTCGGCAGATGTCGCTACAAGTATGTATATCTAGTATTTAAAATGTAAAAACGGTGAAACGTAGTTTTTCTAGAACCGCTAGGTCCCAATGCTGGTCAAAGAAAATTAAATGTGCATTGTACACTAGTATCTACTAATTGACTAATTCTAAGGGGCTATTTCACCAACCTATCAATAAAGGAATCTGTCAATTAAGTTTAAATTTTTGACAGGTTTTGTATAGAAAATCTGTCAAAAATCTTATCTTTAGCTTATTGAACAGATATTGATAGGTTGGTGAAAATGCCCCTAAATGTTCTAAAAGTTGATCCAGTGCAAAACGATCGAAATTACGACCTCTCAAATCTCTAAAATATTTAATAGATAACAATTAGGTACCTACGATCTCTTATTAGTCAGGGCGTTGACTTCATTATTTAAAGTCTGGACTTCTAAATCTGATTCGGAATTCAATTAAAAGTAAATTAGATAAAAGCCTGAATATTGGTATAACACTGCCATGACCCTCATCTTTGAATAGTTTATGCAGGATTCAAAATCCGAGCCAGCGAGGAATGATGCATTAACCTACGTCACTCTAATTCCTTCGTGGTCACACAGCTTAGTAGGGTAAACTTGCCTAATTCGTACTTACGCCAAATTCGTACTCCACTTAAAACTCGGCTTTGGTAACAGCTATCAGCGTGTCTAGTGTCAAAAAATAGAAATAACAGTCGGCCATATCACCACCTGACAGATAACACCTGTGAAGCTGCTCTCGACAAAAATATTGAAAAAGAAAGTTTTTGCAACTATTGTTGTAATATTTTTACACATTTCGTAAGAGTTTTATTCAAATAAGGTCGTGTATAACTTATTTTACGATTTGATACGTATTAATGTGTATCTTTGCGATTTCATCTGACGTGTTATCATACTCGTAACTGTAGTCAATTTTTTTGGCGGTAAATTTAAAATTTGTTTGGCTTTTGCTCCTATTTCGTACTCGAGTTATGTTCTTAAAACGTACTGGTACGATTTAGGAAAACTATTATTATAACTGCGATGATTGCCGAGAATTGGCGAAGACCATCCGTCGAATTTGTTAAGAATTACTTCTTGTTTTAATAACACATTGTTGATTATGATGTTGATTCTCAATACTGTATACCAATGAATAGATCTCAAAGTACGAATTAAGGATATAGCAGTACGATTTGGGATTAATGGTCTTAAATCGTACTTTTTTAGTTTTTTTTTAAATTGTTTATTTTTGAGAAGTTTATAAGGTTTATGTTAAATTTTATTATGGAAACAATAAAGCATTTAGCAAACAAAAATTACTTTTAATTAAAGCTCATTTATCTTTCCTAGTTTTCTAAATAATTATGATGGTTTTCTCTTAAGGGGTACGAATTTGGCAAGTTTACCCTACGAACACGAGAAGGAAAGCCATGGCTTCAGTCATATTAGGATAATGAAGGGAATAAAATTTTGTTGTACCTATCTTCGTTTTTTTTCGACTTCGCCTAAACTAAAAAAAAAGAAAATGTTTTTCACTGTTTCTTCACAGTTTATGCTGGGTAAATTTGGAGGGCTCCAATAAACCATAGTAGGTAGTCAAAATAAGTTAATAACTTATTCTTCATACCTGACTGCACCATATGGAGGGTTATATTTTTTGCAGCAATTTTTGCCATATTTTAAATTAATCAAATACTTAGGTACCATAAATATATAAAGACTGACATAGAATTCAATGACGACCGACGATAACCTGGTAAGGTAACATTCAGGAATATGAAACAACACATAAAACCTTTATATTAAAAGCTTTCGAACATCTCAAAGACCACCTGCTTATGTACTCAGGCCGTTCATAAAATGGGATAATATTCCTCGCACAGATTTATGTGGTCACCGTACTGCTTGCCGCTTGTCTACCATCCGACAGAGGATAATATGGGATTTTTACTGAAACCACCCTAAGCCAACACTAAAATGCTTCAAATTTAAATTAAAACTGAAATAAAAAGATCTAAGTTGCGTTTTAGAAATTAAGCTCAGTTTTAGATGTATGTGAGATTGTAGTCCTTTGTGGATATACCTACCTATTATGGATATTACCTATCTAATTAAGCAATTACATAAAAAGGGATAATGTAGATAAGCAGGTACCTACATTTTTTCGTCTTTTGAGCACTAAGATACAGACTAACTTTAAAATTCACTACTAAACTTAAGTAATATCTTGAATATTCTACACAACCTCGTTAATATTGTAACACTTATTATAATCCCGTGAATCACTTGCTTCACACAAAATAACATAGGATTTTTTTATTCATAAATGTATGCGACATAAAAATTGCTATGCCATCATTAATATTTTTTTTTGGTAAAATAAAAGCTCCCCATAACTGGCGACAGTTAAACGACATTGAACATTAATAAACAAATACCTTGAGTTGAGACAAACGGTGAAATAAGTAAGAATACAACAAAAATATGACGAATCCTTTCCCCTCGACCTCATAATTCACAAGCCAAGCGTAAGCCGACCTTGTTTTGTTTTCTTTTCCTTATTACACTTTCTTCAATTCAAGTAGGTGTTGATACGATTTGCGTAGTGGCCGAGGACTACATTATTATACAGGGTGGCAGGTTAGACAGTGGAAATATTTTAAGGGGTCATTGTACTCATTATTATGAACAACTTTTACTATGGGACCAATCCTGAAATCGCGAAAAAAAAATCAGCTATTACATACATTGCTGTTCACATTCGTCAACAAAATGTATGGAACAGCTGATTTTTTTTTTGCGATTTCGGGGTTGGTCCCATATTAAAAGTTGTTCATAATGATGAGTAAAATGACCCCTGTAGGTAAATTGTCTGTATTTTCCCATGATAGTCTGAGAACCAAGCTGTTTCCGTGCTGCACCGAATAGATTAGGTAACTCAAATTAGCATCCTAATTAGAAACATAAAATAATAATGTACTTATTGCTTAAACGTGCTATCTTTTCGGAAAACAGAAGATTACAAAACATCAGTACCTACCTACCTACAAAGAAGACTCCCGTAGGTAATCATAGTTGTTATTGCAAATTCTCCTCAACCTCGACACAACCTCGCTAGAACAAAATCTTTTCGATGATGTTTGAATGAGGAGTGTATCAAGTTAAGGTCGTTTCCAAGAAACTATTTACCAAGAATATAAGGGTTCATACCTATTTACGAAGGCAACAAACAAAACAATTTTATTTTGGGATAAAACACCGATGAAATAATCTTGGGTAGCTCAAACAAAGTTGAGTAGCTGGTAAACGATATCCACTCAGAGTAGCTACTCGATATCGTGAGAATGTACCAATAGGTTCACCGCAGTGACCTCATGATGGAATAAAGCAAAGGGATACTAAGAAAGGTCACGTTGTACGGCCACTAGACGGATTTAGTTTCTTTGCTTTGAATTTTCTGTAGGTACTGAACACTTTCCAATATGTGCACTGTAGACAAAAACTTACGAAATGGCATCTCATGATCTTTACAATACCTACCGACACAATTTTTCTTTGGTCATATGGAAGGCCATCATTACGGTTTTAGTAGGTATTACCCAAGATCTCGATATCCCCAAGCAATAATAATGATGACCAACATTTCAAATCACACCTAAAAAATTACCTACTATAAAATGGACGATGCCAATTTTAAATATTATAACTTAAATGTTAAAATGTAAAGTAGATATACCTACTCGTAACAAACGTTTTATGTGAGAGTGTTGTTTAGACCACTTAAAAGCTTTATTGTTATTTAAATCGTCACCGCTAAACAAAATGTAAGTAACGTAAACAAACGTTATAGAAAAATACAGCGAGGAAGACCACACGTAGATACATTAATTAATTTAATTTGATGTCTAGCCGAGAATACTCGCTAGTTTTAATTGAGCATAATGTAGGCACAGCCGCAGCCACGAGAATCTTAGTTTACATACCTACTCCGAATAAACATTAGATATTATTCTATGGATGGAGTATGAACCTATTTAATGAAAAGTATCTAGCACTAGAACCAAAAACCACCTCATTAGCATTGCAAACTAAAACTAGAGCATACTATACTAACACAGATATTATATTATCATCTATAGACACAATTTATAAAGATTTGTACTTTAATTTTGTGGAGCGACATTGATTAGTGAGGCACTGAACCACATTTAATTATGCCAGTTGACTCCTTTGTACTGTCTATCAAGACAACCTCGTAACTCGAATACAAGATCATGACCAGCCGGGTCAGTAATATTTAAAAAGTATCTACAGTTGCCGAAGGAAAGTCTCTATAAACTAGAAAAAGTAGCAGCTCCTACACACAATTTAAGAGCAATTTACTTTTGTTTTAATTCGGTTTCATGAGTCGTTAAAAATACTAAATGAAATGGAAATTATGTCGCGCTGTGTGAACTGCAATTAGGTTAAGTGAGAAGAATTGGAGCAAAAAGAATTATGAATGTAATTTTTATTCACAAAACATTTAGTTGATTTACATATTTTCTCATTTATGAAGCTTAATGTTTGGAGTACATTAACTGAACTCTTAATAAAAGCAGGATGTGTGTTATAATTTTATTAAATTTCTATAAGCTACATTTGTTTTGAAGGTACCTACCTACTGTGCGAAATAAATAGTGAAAAATATATGAAAACTGTAACTGTAACTGTCTATCTCTTAATTGATCAACTCTTATTGGTTTCATTTGAATAATGACAACGCAATATAATTAAATGCAATTTGGTGGTTAAGATCTACTTACGAAAATACTTTTTAAAATACTTCTTTTTTAAATAATATTGGTCTTTATCTTTAACTGCTAGGTTCTCTTCAAATTTCTTGGTCCAGTCTTGAATTGGATTCAATGTCCTTGCTTCTACAACCGGTGTTGGTAATCTTGTTCTTCCCAACAAACCTTGTAGTGCTTGCAGTAAGAATGAAAGTAAAGACATCGATACCACAATGTTAATCGGATCAAATCCTATCGAATGATGATGATACGTTGGGGCCCCATAGTTTGCATTGCCACTTACTCCATATCCCGAAGACGCGTAGTGGTTGTTATAATTCCTCGATTCTGCAATCGCATCTACCGTTGTGTCGATCACTTCATTATTTTTCAGCACTGGTGATTCGATTTGATGTCCTTCTCTACCGCCATTGGTTTTGATATTAAGATTTCTCTTATTCAGTTTAGTTTCCTGTTTCATATTGTCTATTTTCTCCAACACAGATTGTGCGTTTGTTTGAATTTTCTTGAGTAGCGTCTGGATTTTCGAACTTTGTTCCTTTATCATGTTTGCAACAAATACTTTGAAATTCTGAACTGAAGACGCGGGAGGATTGTTGTTTTGTATATCAGCTTTAACTGTAGTTAACATTAATATTATTATGAACAATGCGAGTGATAGGAGCGACATTGTTACAGTCACAGTTTTACAATTAATATTTTTCAAAGACATTAACTTTGCTTCGGTTAGGAAGGTGAAATGAAACACCTATTTCGTGTTACTTTTTATATATGGTTGGTATAAGGTCTGCTACGTTAGATAATAATCTGTCACAGGCACTTGGATTCGAATACCTTACTTTGACATATGACCCAGCTGATCATAGGCCATTTCACATTGTTATAGAAAATATAAGAAAGGTTAATTTGTAAGATGTCGCGTGGAACAAAGAAAGTCAAGCAATTTCTGCACAGTTATTTAGATACATTATATACCTACTTACAGTTGTACGCACCTACTTGCGAAAATATTAGTTTTAACGAAGAAGCTTAAAAATATTTTATATTTAACCGTGAAATTGCCCGTGACTTGAGTGGGCCAGGATTAGCGCGGCGTTTATGCGATGTACCTATATTATGTTATTGTAAAAGCTCGAACTACGCAAAATCCTAATTTATGGATTTACCAAGTATCTATTATGTACTGGTAAAAGTCAGAAATGTTATTTATGGTAATCATAAATTTCGGACTTTAGCTAGCATTTAGCTTAGAGACAGAGCTGAGGTTTTAGCTTAGAGACACGGTAAGTGTTGAAAAAAATCAATAAGTTGTGACAAAACCGAATTGGTCAATCTCGACTCCGCGTGGTCTTGTCTGCTCTACCCCCTAGACTCTTGAGTGTTTTTGTAAACCCGGAGACGCGGAGCGAGAGCAGCCTCCCAAAAAGTCGAAGTTGCGAAGGCGAGTCTATGTGCCGGAGATGTGTAAAATGCAAGTGGATACCGAAACATTGCAAGTGCAAAGTGGATAACCAAAACGTGGATGTATATCCCAAAAGTTTCCGCAGCCCAAAACGAACATTTACTAATCGTCATTGGTAAAACGTAGCATGTGCCAAATTCTAATGGTAGATAACAACCCGAAAATTCGTTATTTTTAATATTTTAGAAGTTACACTCTACCACACATAAATGTATACATACTCGGATAGTGTGCACCAACTCAGTTAACTGCAACATGCACTTAACAAGGGTCCCAACATAGTAGTACGATTTCTGTATAACAGAGGTCAGCACGTACCGCGCGTACGCAAGACTGCAGATTTTTTACAGCGCCATCTACTACTCAAACTGGGAAGTGTTACAAGATGTTGTCAGGTGAGGAAGTGAGAGCTTGTACGTTAACGTTATAGATGGCGCTTATACAAGTGCGTACGCGCGGAGTATTTATTAGTGACATCTATTGGATGTTTTTCAATTAGGAGAAATGGGTGAGGTAATAGTTTACCATTAGTTTACAGAGAGAGCGCTACAAATATGATCTCAAACACAAGGGTTAACTATGTTTATTTTTCACCGTTGCAGATTTGATTGTTTTTAGGTATTGTGAGAAGTTTATATAAAAAAAGTATATTTTATCAATCTCTTTTTCTACTTATTACCGTGTCTCAATTTTTTATAATAAAGATATTGGTAATAAAATGTTAAAATAAAGTAGTTTTTTATAGTTGTAATATTTTGGCTGGGTGCAAGTTCAACTGGCGAACAGCTACTTGCTCGATTTCTAATTCACCGACTAATAATAATATTATAAGTTCTTTGTAAGTAAGTAGGTAGTACTTTTTTGATTTGAGATTTTTGTTCTACAAAATCTAGCAAAAACCAACAAGATGAGAATTTTCAGCACAATCAGATCTTGGGACAAGACAAAGAATTGTATTCCTTATACCTGCAACCGCATTACGCTACATACAAAGTACCTAATAAAGCAAGAGCGGTAGCCGGTTCAAAGCAAAGTAATTATTCATCACCCGAACAAATCTTAAGCAAACAATACAGTGCTGATGCATAATTACCTACAGAGAGATAAAGGCCCGGTGTAAGTACAAAGTGGTAAGTGGGAACTCAAAATAAATGGCTGTGGACTACGATATTAATTCCTCGTTTGTCGGAGTCGCTACGCGGCTATTTTTTTAAAGGCACCGTAGGGTTAATTGTAACGAAGCGGTATTCGGACAGTGAAATATTTGGAGCGGCGTGGCAGTAAGAAGTTTGAAGCAGGTATTTCGGGGATTCGTTTTTTTTTCGAGTAAATTAAAATCTTTAGGGATTGGTACGATTTTGGGATCTGTAAATCGCTAAGTAGTAGTTATTTAAGTACCTAAACTTAAAAAGAGTAATTAAGTACTTGTAAAAAAATATTTAGTTTTAAAGTGTGTAGGTTATTAGGTATAATATTATAACCATGCTTGTAAGCATTAAAAAAATACAGTAAACTCAAAATTTATTGTTTAAAAAGATTTTAAAATGAGGTTCGTGGATAGGAACTTAATATGTACTAAGTAGTTTATTACTTTTGTACCTACCAAAAACTGGCTATAGGTTACTTACTCTTTTTGTCAAAGCATTCTTAACCACAAACAAATTATTATTATTTTACTAGCGACTGCTTCGCACCGGTGCAATCTACGAATGTGACGACATGTCAAAACATCGAGGAAGAAAACATTTTTGTGCTGTAGGTATCTAAGTTAAATATTAACGTATTATTCATATGAACGGTCGGGAACAAATTCTCTAAATGCTGGTTAAAACCGCATTAAAATTAATTTTATACAGGAGAAAAACTAAGCGGACAAACAGACAGATACAAAAAATGACATTGTTTTATACTGTTTATAGATTTTATCACCTTACCAACCAAAGTGCTACTCTACAAAATTCTGTTCCAAAAACTCGCTGTCAGCTAACAATGTGAAAAAATGCTAAGTATAAAAATACTTCATTAAACTAACTTTTATCTGCCGTGTTAATCAATGGGCGTGGGCTAGTAAAATCTGATAGCGAGATTGAAAAATGCTATATATCGTGAACCGACAATGGAACATTACACCTAAACATTAAGACCTCAGAGCATATTTTTGCTTATCTAGAAAGATGGACCACTTCGATTGTTACAAGCTAAACAGCAGTCTAAGCAAACTGGAGTTTTATAATAACGACAGTGGATTTATTGGAACATCCTAACACAATTAATTCGGAATTAAGTCGTTGGATTTGAGAACTTCACTATTCTCGCGGAGCGTGGCTACTGAATACCACATGACACCCGGAATTGCCTATTTAATATTAGCATGAGCAAGTTTAATGGGCGGGCAATAAATTTTTGATAGTCTTGTCTAAAAATTAATAAAATATATTTGGAATCCAGCTGATTTAGAGCCCATTTTAAATCTGCTTGACTGACATGATTGCTGCCAGAAATTAGTTAAAAAAGCGGCTGTTCGACCGTAAAAACCATGGTAATATTTTTTATTGTTATTTTATTGATGATAACCAGCAGCGTCTGGAGATTCCAAGTAATCTGAGCATCAAAATCATTTACCTACTTATTAATTCATTTCTGCGTAAGAAATTAAAATGGAAGCTTTAAACTCGGTAAGATATTCGCTAGATCAAAGAGCTGTAGTGTCTAACAGTAGTTCATAATTATTCATTTTAATAGTCTCATAAATAATTTACATGATATCCGAAAAACAGTTTGGGATTGTTTTAGTTGTATCTAGGTACAGAGATAAGATCGCAACACAAGTTGAGCTCGTATTCAATTTGCTGGCAGCGCGGTTGTTGAAAAATAATTAAAAATGCAATTAAAATTCACCATAAATCCGTCAGCCGCCCCGCCTAGCGTGTAAACAAACTCAAATTAAAACCAAACTATAAATAAATGCTTCGTTATGTTGCTTTAGTGTAATCGTATATCGACGCTCCTGGATTTTTAATGGTTTTGTTACGGTGACACCCAATCACACCGTATTGAATGTCTAATGGAATTATCGGCAATGCCCCGATAAGACTACCTATAACATGTATCTAGTAGGTAGGTATGAAAAATTCGTATCATGTAGGTAAGTAAAATCTTAGTTTCCTTTCTTGTTTTCTTGTGCCAAGTTTTCCGAAAAAAGTGCATACAATGCACTCGCACACAATGATCTCGTCATGCTTGTAACTAATCCATGTCTTCATAAACTTACAAGAGGTTAACGACCAGTTAGCAATGCCAAGAGACCTAAAACGCGTCCTAGAATAAATTTACATTTATTATAAATACAATAAATACTTTTATGTTGGCAATAAATACGTTGCATTTCCGTTCCAAAGATTAAAATATACCTAGAGATAATTTATAGCCAATATATTGAGAATATCTTTGTTAATTAACACGGAATTAATTGTTTCGCGAAACACGTTCGGTGTAATAGTGCAGTCACTTCGCGAATGAGGATTATAAAATATCGCAACAGCAATCAAAATTTTCTCTCACGGCTGCATCCTATCTCTTTCTAACGTAGAGGTGTGAAAGAGATGAGTATCTTTACTAGGAACAAAGTCAAACAGGTGCCCACCGTCTTTTATGGGAGGCAGGTGTATTTGTTTAAAGTATCAAATCGTCCAATTAATACCTTTATAAAGAAGACCTTTTGTATCGATCCCGATAATTTCGGGGTATATTGTGTAACTTTTTGTTATGTAATTTGAGCAATCAATGGGCTATTAAACTGGGACCGAAACGACAACAAAAACTTTTGAAACATTTTATTGTTACAAAACTATTCAAACGCTATTAAAATAAGACACTCGAGCTAATTTATGCTCATGAATTAAAGGGTGGAATTTAATTATTCAACTATCAAAATGCATTGTCAAAGAATTTGATGAAGAAGTTAATTCTGTTTCATAAAATAATAAAACTCAAAAGGTAGAATAATCAAATTTCACCCTGCACAATATCAACTTTAATCCAGCAATATCACATAAAAGCCACTCAATTTAAAAAAAAAACACTGTGTTATTCTATATTTTGTGGTCAGCGGCCTAAAATACGTTATTTAAACGACTTTTCGTTTAAGTAATTGTAAATGCAATAGGGATTACCTTAAATCGATAACGTTTTATTGTAAAATATTTTCAGTCATTGGTTTTGTGGAGTTTTAAATGTGTTTTGTTTTCGTTACATATTGAACACAATACTTTTCATCTGAGGATCATTGTACAATGCAAACTAAAGACTAAAATGTTGAGGCAGATATCAAGCTAAACTACCAATTTATAAATCCACCGTGTCTGCTCTGAAATAGCAGGTTAACGAAACACATGTCAGGTTAGATTCAGAAAAAATAATCTTTTTGTGTTTAGTTTAGTTTAATAATAACACTCGTTTATGAAGGCGGCCACCTAGGCACCAAAATCCATGGTTAATGATAACAAGAGTTAAATACCTAATGAGTGTTCAAATCAATTATTTCAACTTAGGTATAAACCTAAGTTGAAATAATTGGTACTTAACTCTTGTTATCATTAACCATGGATTTTGGTAAATAAGTAAACGAATTTCTGTAAAAAAAGTGTCTATAGTCCAATTTGATATTTGCACCCTGTCTTAATATCTAGTAAAGAAAAAACTTAAATTAATACTTTATCCTAAGCTATTAGTGAAACCACAATGGCCATAAATCGTGTACCGGATCTTTTTCAAGACCTCTTTACAACGAAGAAAAAAAACAAAAATACTGCTATCTAAATTAAATTATTCTAAAATTCCTTGATAAGACAGTTTTAATCATTCGTTTATAATTTAAAAAAATACACTAACAAAAAAATTACTAATTTATCATTTCATCGTCTTCAAATTTGTACCTAACAATATAATTTAATAACCAAAACGGAATTTTTCAGTTTTAGTCAATATAATGATTAATCGTTCTAATAATTTTTCAGAACAAGTCATTCTTCTGAAGAAATATTAAACAAAAACGATTTAGAAAAAAAAATCAACTACCTAATTAACAAAGAACATTTTCTATTACTGTCATCGCTGAAGTGAACAAAAATCAAGCACAGACTAAGACGCGAGATTGGCTGCCGCGGTTGCTGCAGCGACGCTGGCGTTCGTGATTGGTGGCTGCGGCATAAGGAGGTCCGCCAGTCGACCTGCTTCACGAAGACCTGATAGGAAGGCACCGTGAACCGTCGCCGGGTAGTTCCGCATTGTGTGTTCACCTGGATAGACAAAATAAGTACCTATTAGTCAGGCCTTACACCAAAGCAGCATACTTACAGCAAATGCTTTGCTGCGCCCATACATTATGTGCGTACAATGTAGTCTAAATGTATGGGCGTATGTAAAGTAAGCCGCGACCTTAGGCAAGCCGCACACCAGAGGCTCTAGACAAGTTGCTTTTCTGTTAGCGTTCACGCCAAACGATAAGCACAAAATGTATGGCAATGACATTACCTGCGGAAAAGTCACGTGACTCACAAATGTCACTTCCATACATTTTATCCGTAGCGTTTGACGTTAACGCTAATAGAAAAGTAATTTGTCTAGGGCCTCAGAGCAGCATACAGCAAATGGTTTGCTGCGCCCATACATTTAGACTACATTGTACGCACATAATGTATGGGCGCAGCAAAGCATTTGCTGTAAGTATGCTGCTTTGGTGTGCGGCTTGCCTAAGGTCGCGGCTTACAGTAAGTTAAAATTCTAAGAATAACTACTGTTGGCAAACAGATAAGGAGCTATTACGCTGCTACTACGCGTTTCATACTCCTTCAATGGAAATAGTCCCAAGTCACTTCGTACCACACCCATAAAAAATGGGACAGGTCAATTCTCCCCCTGACCCAAGCACCAAATAAGGCAACTTCCTCAGTAACCCTAGTACTACTACTGGTATCAGAACTATAAACCCTAGACAGTAATAAACCCGTAGATTTGTGCCACCTTTTTTGACAGGTTATAAACACGACTTCGAGAATCACACTTGTTTTTATATTCCCAACGCAGTAGAATCACACGAATCTATGTGAGGTGTAAAACATAACATAAAGTGTACATAGCCGTCACGCCTGTGACTACGGAAGGGTTAGAGGTGTAACGTTCCGCCGTAGTCGTTATTAGGTCCCATGTGAGAGGGACCGACTCTATTTTTTTCGTCTCGTACATCGGGGGTGGAAGGCGGACAAGGTTTCAGGATTTATTGACGTGTCAAGAGGCAGCGTGCAATATCCAGATTCCCAATACGTCAATCTAATCTGCACAAGCGTACACAGTGCACTATCTGGCTATCTGACGTCGATCTGGAAGGTTACGTTTTTGTTTTCATTCGTATCAACATGGCGACTTATATTTTTACCCCCTTACATGGAATAAAGTTATGTAATACATAACGTCGGTATAATCATACATTTTTTGATGTTCATACTTGTCATAACTTTAATTATTCCAGTCTTGATAAGAGTAGCAGCGTATAGGTAACAAATAATCAAGTTCTCGGAATGACTCCAAGACCAGGCCCCTCACAATCTCCTTCTTAAGCGTACCGCTAAGGAGTGGAACTCTTTAACGATATAACCTGGGAATCTTCACATCATGAAAAAAAAGATTGCTTCTAGGTAATCGTGGACCATTGTCAACCGCATTATCGGTTGACCATAACATCGAATGAGACAGAGGTCAACGTGAAAAAACCTATAAGTAGGTATATAAAACTGTTTCAAATGATGAATCCTTACCAGCAAAGAACAGTCTATTCTCTCCTGGTGCGCCTGGAACGGGGGCAGCTAAGAGATCGTAGTCAGTACCAGAGGAACCAACTGCCACGAAACTATACGAGCCACGAGCGAATGGGTCTGCGCGCCATCTGTTGCAAAAACGTTAAACAAAATGTAAATTTAAAATCAAGTGGTTTTGTAAAGAAAGCACATTCCTTGGTAAGCTTGGTGTATTTGACAAAATACTTTATAAAAAGGTACTTAAAATACTTATCCCGCAAGAGTGTTTCCACAATATCCGATCCGATTTCGGCATCGGACGTCGATACGATATCGGGGCCAGTATGCAATAGGTATATGGATTCAATATCCGATATCGAAGCGGCCAATTATTTAAAGGTAGGTGCATATTTTATACATTATACTTGCCTCTATATCGTATCGGCGTCCGATACCGGATCGGATAATGAGGAAACGCTGTAACATCTCAATGCTGGGAAAAGTTCATTATAATTCCGGAATCATTAATAAATCAACCTACACACCCGATCTGATAATATTACCTGCAAATCGGGACGTGTATCTGTGGGTAAATTGGGTCGAGGACTCCATGCATCAGGAGATTGAATCGGACCCTTTGCCCAATTTATCGTATTGCAGATCGTGTCTAAAATTAGAACTTGCTACGGCACCTTTGTATACCATAGCTGTTCCCTGCGGTTTCACCCACGTTGCTTGGCTCCCAAGGGTCATAGCGTGATGTTAAATAGCCTATGCTATTCCTCATGAATTAAGCTATCATATACAAAAATATTTTTTCGAATGCGACTGGTAGTTCTAGAGATTAGCGCGTTTAAACAAATACTCTTCAGATTCAGCTTTCTTTATTCTAATGTATAGTGATCGCGAAAACTTAAGACATTACTAAACTCTTCAGCTTTATAATATTAGTATAGATACCTGGTCACCACGCATTCCTTAGGCTGAGGCACAGCGGCGTGTCCGAATATACTCTTCAAGACAGCGATGCATCTGCCGACAATAACGTCATCAGTGACGTTCTCCATCACAGCAGCTGCCTCTCCGGCCACCAAGGCTAACAGAACTGGGGCACTGTACAAGTTCCAGAAAAGAAACAGCTCACCTAAGAAAAAAAAAACAGAATTAATATTCAATTATCCGTACAAACAGTAGTGAGTTCCATTTAAATTCTGTTCGTACAAATTGGCTTGTTGCTCAGTCTGTTCCAAAGCGATAATTAATACTGTAGGTCCTTTATTTTACCTTCCGTTCAATATGTTAGGGACTAATCAAACTTGTTATAGCCCTTCGTTACAATAAACGTTCACAAGTTCTAGCCTTGAGGACAAACGATTAATTAATGCGGGTTCGAATCGAGGTTCAAAGCCAGTCTCCAGTGTAGTTCATAATAATTATGAACAGAACATTCTTGTGGTGACTACAGCCAACCCATAATATTATAGGCAATGTCACGGTATTGTTAAAGAGAACGTCAAACGTGCAATGAATTGATTTCAGTTCGGTAAATATGGACAGTTTAATACGTACATTTGTTATAGTCACAATGTATGTTTTACATTTGTAGAAACAAAGTAGATCGTAATCTAAAGTACTCCGAACTATTGGAATTAATTCAGATCGTCTGATACATAAGAAAAAATACGGTGGGCGAGGATTCTCACATAACTCTTTATGCGTCTAAAAGATACAAGAACATCAGATAGCTATCCTTAAACGCTACATGGGCCGAAAACGTTAAATTGGCCACGATTAAAAAAAATCAGTCGCGGTACATTGTTCCGGCATTCCCAGAGCAAACGTGGGGGGCTTAATGAAGTTAGTAGAGTATACAACAAAGAGCTAAGGAGGTGAACTAAAGCATAACGTAAAAAAGCTTGTCTCGGCTCGTTGCTGTGATTTATTGCAAGCGGCGGCCTCAGGGTTCCTCAGTAGCGTTAAATTATTCAGCTTTTAATTCGTTATCGCCGCCACCGACGTTACTACGCTCTACACTATTTACACCTGAATATAATTCATGATCTCGTTACCGTGCTCCGGATAAAAAAGGTTTTACTATAGTATATTACCGTGCTGTGAAAGATGTAATAATATGAGCTATCACATAAAAAATAAATGAAATGAGAATAAACAGAAGAAAATTAAAAGGAAAAAAGGGATTCTAACGAAAAGCTAATCCTGAATATAAGCCGTATTATTACCCAAGTTAAGAATGAGTCTCCCCTAGACAATAGAACAAAAGAAATATTTCATAAACTAAAAATTCATGAAAAGTTCTACTCAGAAAGCTTATATATAGGCTTTCTGAGAAAACTCAATTTGAGAAAACTAGCTTGTCTTAAAAAAAAGCAAATGTTTAGCTACTCAACATTTAGTTGATGTTTCAGATTTAGGTACGTCTAAGGGCCGTAGATGAATCGTAACTTAAACCACAGAAGAGAGTTTAATCACCCGTCTTCGATTGTTTCCTATTGTTTCATGTTTAGAAAACATTCAAAGACGGGAGATTTAACTCTCTTCCGTGGTTTAAGCTAGGATTGATCTAACGGCCCTAAGTGTAATAAACATAATTTACTGATCGCACCACATCACATATAAAATGTACATAACGTTAAGTCCTCGTGCTAACGCAAGCATCAGCCAATTGATTGGCGGTGATTCACAGCGGCCGTCTATTAATATTGATGGAATAAACTTCCAGCCCGCCCTGAAATATGAGCTTACGTTGGAAATTCATGTAAATCGAACACACTATCATGGGGTATCGTATCACGTCTGCGAACCGCACACAAACTAAGAGACCGTCTCGACAAGCCACACTATCGCCGACGACTCAGACACGATAGTTGTGCCTGTGATACTAAATTCTAAATTCAATTAGCTACTCTACAACCTAATCTCGACACAGTGATACAAAGATAACGGGTGGCAGTCGGAGAAAATGGAGTATCTTCGAAGACTCCCGAGGCAGCGTTTGCGTGTGAGCAAATAACCCAAACTGCTCAATCATCTTCATAATTGTTATTTACTTATTAATTAGCATTTTGACGTTCGCACATCGACAAACTCCTCCTTATTTAGATACATTTTTCCCTCCGATCAAATAGCTACCACTGACAGAGGTTAGCTGTGCAGCCGTGGCGATACCGATACATAATATAAACAATGTAACGTAAGAAATGAATTGACACCTGCATTTTAATTACCGATGGAACGATGGCGTCATCAGTGAAGACGGTCCCTAAGAAATAATTCCGGCCATAACAACGTGGTGGAATTGAATTAACTTGTTATCAAACCTCTGCTTGCGGTGGTCGTTCCGACGTGGCCGAAGAGATTTGCGCTCGGGTCCCAGAACGTTCGTTCGAAACATAAGACTACTTTGTTTAGATTCCCATAGCCCAGCCGTTTGATAGCTGCTATCTGGAACAAAATATACACATGAAGTAGCACACACTTTGCAAATATTGTTGCAGTACTGTTAGAATGTATGTAGACACACAACAACAAAGCTATTAATATGTTTAATATTGTCAATGATCTGGAGCACTATTCCGACATGATCCGTTTATACACGGTCCGGTTGCCAAGTGCGGTACTTGGGCAAACGGATTGATGACCACAGTAAATTTGTACTAGCGCACAAGAAGTTGCTCTTAATTCTTTTGTCTTGATACCTTCGTCCTGATTTCCGATGTTTAGGAGTAAATGATTTCCGCTTTGCTTTCTAATATTAATGTAGAGATTATTTTGGATTTTGATACCGCTTCATTACAAGCCTAAGTTATAAATATGAAATCTAGTGTAAACCTCACCTCTTGGGCGAAATCTCCAAGAAAATCTAGGCTCATACTTACACGGTAAATATTTGATAAGGTAAAATACAAATGTATTGTAGGAGTTAACAAAAGGTTCCGTACCTTCCAATCAGGTAGCGGCGGATCGAACTTGACGAAGTTCTGTTGGTTCTGTCCATTGTTCGCCACGGCCACCTTCAGTACGCCCAGAGGCAACGTACAAAGTACGACGTCTCCTGCAAAGATATAGTTCTAGAATAAAGAGTTATAGGTAAGTAGTATTTGTACTTATAATATCATTCTGTTTTTTTTTCCGGTTACGGCACTATGGTGGGTTGTATGTTTCCTACTGTCTGCAGTAGGAAACACATAACCCGCCGTAGTGCTTTGGTCTGCCAAAGGATGCATCTCAAAGGTAGAAGTCACAAGCAACCACCACTCTTATTCATTATGTTGGGAATTTCAGGATATAACCTCTAGTATTCCTAACGGTACTTCATTTACCGCAAGTCAATATAATCAAACTAATCTGTGGACACCAGGCTTTCAATAATTATGCAATCATACAGTTCAGTACTATCCGCTTCAGAATTACGGATGTATGAAAAATGAATATTATTATACAATTATCACGTAATTGTCTAAAGTACTTGACCGGCAATGAAATAAGTGGTTTTAAACATTTCATTGGCACATAGATAGCATAGTCTAGTCTATCTGCCACTACCGGCATAGGGAGCGGTTTCCATCTTACCTTTTCATTCCTTCTTCTACAATATTATAGAGAGCAGCTTCATCGTAAAGTTAACGAGCAAGCCAATTTGTTTAATATTTTATTTATTGTTCTGTATACCGTATCCAATTTGCATTCACGATTAATAGTATTACTTCGTTAGGGTTGTATTTTAAGTGTCAGTGGCATGAACCTCCCTTGTTGGTACGTAATTAATATAATAGTAGGTACATATCGATTTGAAAATATGTTTTGTAATGCCCGGTTTATCACTAGCTTCGCATTTATGACTGCTTGAATAGAATAGAATAATCTTTATTTGCAGTAAAATGTGGTAGGTACATAAGTTGTTCGAAGTAATCGCAGAGATCAGCACATCTTTGTCATATTACTGACATACAAATATTGTCACAGAATTAACAAGTCATGCTAAATAAAGTATACAGTTATGGCTTCATCAATTAACAATAATTCATTCATTATTATTATTTATACCTACATTAAATTAACAAGTCATATTCATGGTTAAAATTATATATGAAATTATATATTGTGTCTACTTACTAGTCTTCCGACAAGATTTTAAAGGCTATACATTTTTAGGATTCCCTACCTCATAATAATTCTGATAGTGTAATCTTTTTATTTATTAATCTATACTAATAAGTACTTATTATAAATATGAAAGTTTGGATATTTGTTACCTACTCAATCACGCCAGAACGGCTGAACGGATTTGGGTGAAATTTGGCATAGAGATAGATTTATGGTATGGAATAGCACATAGGCCAATTTTTATCCCGAAAAACGCTGGCGGAGCCGCGGGCGAAAGCTAGTAAGTAATATATATGTATTCCAGATAAACCCAAAGCACCATTAGATACACCGTATTGCGTTCCAGTTAAATGAAAAAGGTAGTAGGGGTAGAACCAATCATTGTAAAAGGTTACATTTAACCCGAAGAAAGCCTGCAAAATGCTAAATAAAGATTTCCTTATATCGAACACACGTGGTTTCCATTTGACCTGACTAGAAAGGCTTCTGCAATTGATTCTTCGGGTAAAAGGATTGTGTTGAGAATCAGATTGCTTCGCAAATCGATAAAGTTTAAAACATGAGTGCTTGAGTTTTATTCCAGATTTTCTTTAATAGGTTTAATAAAATTTAAAGTCCTATGTATATTGCACGGGGTTGAACACGTTTTTGAGGATTTCTTTTTCGATTCCCGCACAGAACAAATATTTGTTTTGAGTCTGAGTGTTTATGTAGGTATTTGTTTGTGTTAGTAAACGCACCCACGACACGGGAGATATCCTAGTGTCCCCGCAACGTTTTTTTGTATTAAAAAAAAAGAAAAAAAAAGTAAGTATAGGTTATAAATAAAAAAACCGGACAAGAGCGTGTCGAACCACGCACAGTCTAGGGTTCTGTAGGAAGAAGTATTTCAGTCTTCCAACTGCAAACATAAGTTTGTATTTCCTAATATTATAATGAAATACAAAGTTATTTTTGCGGTCTAAACTGAAAATAGTGAATATTTCAAAAAGTTATTAACGTATCTTGTTCAAACCAATTTTAATCGAGAGTGTTTATTGGATTCCATAAGCTTGAATTTTTTCAGATTTTTTGATAACGCGATTGGAAAATTACAGGGGGGTGCCTGTAATTTTCCAATCGCGTTATCAAAAAATCTAAAAAAATTCAAGCTTATGGACACATTGTAAACGACTTTCGGAGCTCCTAGTTCGCTAAATATGCACTTAAATAAAAAAGTCATATTGGAACCTTTATGTTATTTTCAAAGACCTATCCAACAATACCCCACATGACCGTGTGTGAAAATATTTTTCTTCATCCCTCAGTTTCATGCATGGGGCTCCCCCTAATTATTTCGCTACAGGTTTTTATAGCGCCTTACAGAAGACATCTACCTGTGAAGTTTCATACATATTGGTTATGAACTGTAGATTTTACGAGGGTGTGACAGACGGACAGACAGACAGACAGACGGACATGACGAAACTATAAGGGTTCCTAGTTTTACTACGGAACCCTAAAAAAACCGGACAAGACTCTCGCCCAATAGAATAAAATATTCCACTAGAAATATACATTAGCGCCATCTATGAGCAAAATGCCGGCTATCACATATTTCTTCTGGTAGTGCCATCTATGAGCAGATGCCTCAACCCGTTAAGGCGACGGTAAATAGTAAGGGCCGTAAATCTCAAGTTTTAAATCTCTTATTTCGCCGTCAAATAATGCAGGTTAGTTGTTCAATTTTTTATGTTAAACTAGAACATATTATGTACATCAATCGTACCTGTGAATATTTAACTATTGTAGTAAAATACATAATGAAATAAATTCATGAATTACTGTCTACCCAAAATATAAAAACGTAATTACTTTCTTAGCTTAACATATTTTCATGATTTGTTTTGTGTGAAAAGACTATGTTACTACCTATAATATTGCCTGTTACTTTTTTTTATTTTATTTTTTAGATACTAAAAAGTAATAATACGTCTAATTCGGCACAGCGTGCTCCTTGATAGGCGAGTCGTATTGCTCCGTGGACGTATGGCGCGTTGCTTGAGCTCAGCGCAGAACACTCAAGCTATACCACCCAAATCACTCAAGGCCGTTGGCCGTGGCCGTTGGACAGACGGACAACATAGTGGCCCTATAAGGGTTCCGATTTTCCTTTTGAGGTATGGAATCCTAAAAATAACGAAATAAGACGTGTTATACACTCATGAGGGTCGGTACATTCGGTTCGGCATTACTTGCGGAATAAGGCATGCTATCAGCACCACTCGGGCTGCAAAATCGGTTGTTAGCAAGTAATGTTCAGCAAATAATGCCAAACCGAATATGCCAGCGATCCGCATAAATGTATATAGCTTTTATTTTTTTACTAGTAGAGCTCGCACTTCCCTTTTCGTATTTTTATTGGGTATATGTTAAAACAATATTCTAACAGTGCGATAGTTTGGATAACATTTGTTTGTTACTCAGTCACGTTTCAGCAAAGAAAATGCCGATAAAGTTTAGCAGAACAAGATAACAGTAGCCAATGTCCTTTCCTGCGACATAAACATCCTCCGTACAAAGTTTTGGAATTTCTGCAATAAACAAACATACAAACGAACTTCCTTGTTTATTGTATTGGCCGTGACGTAAGTTTTACGTGAAAAACTTTGATTCAGAGATTCATAGTATGACAAACTAACGTATAGACACTACTTGGCATGGTTTGTAAATGAAAAGAACAACGAATAACCTAATACTTACCTACGTTATTCCTCTAACAGAGATTTAAGTTTTCCAATAGAGGAACTATTTCTACGGCTAAAAAAGTATGAAACATTGCCGGGGGATTTTTGTTATTTCATGCTTCTATTTTTGACATCCTGATGGCCGTTTTATTTTTTAACTCCAAGAGCCACTTTGGAATAATCCTAGGCGAAGCTAGCAGGATAAGCTTGACGCCTACATACAGGTTCTTACTAACTCAAGATCGAGAGGGGAAAAAATATAGGGAGGTATACGACATAACCTACAGAATAATTCAAATAATATTATTATAAATGTGAAGGTAACTCTGTCTGTTACGGTTTTTTGTATGGACTTAACTTGAACACTGGGGAAGGACATAGGATACTTTTTATCCGGGTACATAAAGTTGATCCTCTAGAATGCGAGTGAAACCGCGGGCTAGAGCTTGTCTGCACTAATATCATACATCGAATATGTAAAAGAGTAAGTACATTTATATAATTGATGTGAACCGGAAATGACCAAACTTTTCTGAAAGGTCGAGATTAGAGACAAGAACGACAAACGCGACAAAGTGCTTTGTTTTATATTAGAGTGATGTTTACATCAAGCTTATAGTTTTCCTCAATATAAGTAGGTACTTACCTATTCGGCGCTAAAGCTTTTAAGAGCAACTTCGGTACAGGGCCTCGGGAGCCAACAAAGAGTCCGACGAACATCTCATTCACAATATTTTGTACACGATACCCACGGATAAGGAAAACTCGTAGATATTTTAACTACGGGAAGCGAAAACCTCAAAAACACTGGTTAAATGCAAGTATGACACGCGGCCTGAGGGCCCCGTACAAAATGTTTGTTTATAATAACTAATAACAAAAAAAAAAAAATTTTGTGATATACCTAACTACAAATTAACGGTTTTTGGATTTTTTCCTTTGATTGTGCTGCGAGACCTTGCTTTTTGCCGATTCTAGGTCAACGGGAAGTACCATAAAGGTTATGGTTTATTTGAGAGTGTCAAAATATGCGGCATAAATGGCATATTATATTTACATTGCGTTGACTTAGAAGTTTGTTTTTTTTAGCTTCAAGGAACCGTAAACCTTCGTAGGTATTTGATATTAATACCATGACCATAGTTCGCAGAAAAGACGGGAACTGAGTTTCGCATCCCGTGGTTAATGTCTAACCCAGAAAATATATCAAAACCAGTGTAATCTGTTTTAGCTTGAGGGACTTTAGCTTTGACCGGAAAAGGATAATGAGACGAAAGTCGTTCAAATATGAATTAGGGTGTTACTAAATTTTTTTGTTGGCCCTACAAACTTATATGGTGACTGAGCCTTATGCTTAATGTTTAACAAAATAAATTTTGATTTCGAGTTTTTATATGAACTTTTTTAGATCTGAGTAACTGTATAAATTCTATAATAGCGAATAAGCTAATGCAATAAAAATTGTATAGAAAATAAAAATAAGTAGAATTAGCGAATAACCGCAAATTTTAGCATTTAAGCACTTCTAACAAAAAGCCACTTATTGATACGTGTGAGAAATTAAAAATGACATAAGTGTCAATATTTTTTGTTTAGCAATTCTATTCATATTGTATTCTATCAAACTTCTCGAAGCGTAAAGCCAAAAATAGCTAGATACAGCCTAGCACCGCCTCTTAAACATCTAACTGCTTTGTCTACGATAGACTCCGCCTGTATGCAAATGTGGCGGAAGAGCCTCCGGCAGGGCGAGTGGGGGTGCTTGCGGTGAAGACGGGGGGAGGGAGCACAGACCGCCGGGTCAACACAGGCCCGACCGTATTTTTGCGCCTCGTCAAAGTAAAATTAACGCGTTAGAATTGCAAATCATTCCGCGACAAAGAAATGACAAGGAGCGAAGCCGACGGCGTTGTGGATTTTTCTCATAACGCCCATTATCTCACTTTGTTTTATTTTTTCGCAAACGGCACTTCCTTAATATTAGGGCCACATGAATTTGATTTTTCTATTTGGGACTGAAAATACGGACGCAAACGCAATATGTATGTGTGCCGCCGGCTACAATCGATAGCGAATGCTTTTTTCCCATTGTTCGCTCGTTACGGCACTCGGTTTTGCAGTACGTGCGCAATACCTACAGCAACTTTGAATAAACGCACGGGAAAGTGAGACAAAATTTCAAAAACAGTTGTTTTATGCAAAACGTAAAATGTAACCAATCACCAAAAGGCAATAAAGTGAAAGGGCAATAAACTAAAAGTCTATTTTGGTTATAAGATATGTAGTAGATAATTGTATATACAGGGTGGCAGGTTAAACAGTGGAAATATTTTAAGGGGACATTGTACTCATCATTATGAACAACTTTTACTATGGGACCAACCCTGAAATCGCGAAAAAAAAATCAGCTGTTGATTTTGTTGAGTTAGGTGAACATAAATGTATGGAACAGCTGATTTTTTTTTCGCGATTTCAGGGTTGGTCCCATAGTAAAAGTTGTTCATAATGATGAGTACAATGTCCCCTTAAAATATTTCCACTGTCTAACCTGCCACCCTGTATAAAAAGTATACAAGAAAACAATATTATTTATGTCATTTACCTTTAAATGTTTGTGGCTGACTCGGATTTCTGGTGCTAACAGCTTTCACTGTGACTCCGGGACCTCCATATTGGATGTCTGTGACAGCTGTACCCAGCCTGATGTCCAGACCATCTGCTAAAGCCACTGGCACGCATGAGTAGCCGTTGCGAACTGTAACAAAACAAAATATTGAAATGGCTATTAATAACAAAGTCAAAGTCAAAGTCAAAGTCAAAAACATTTATTTCAATTAGACCATTTACAGGCACTTTTGAAATGTCAAACAATATTACAATAGTTGTCAGTCGGTTTGTCCGTTAGTTGAAGCTAGTTGTCCGTTCCAAAACGTAGATTCCTGTTGCAGTTGCAGAACAGTTGCATCAATGTCTTATGCATATCTATGGATCGTAGAATTCTGGAGGTTAACCACATGGGAAGGGAAAATGGTATTTCTGAAAGATTTTTTTTTATTTATAACTGTCCTACCCAGAAGCAATGGTTGTCATAGGTAGGTAGTGGAAGGAGTAGTGATTGGTTTAAACTAACTACGAATTTCATACTAGTTTATGTTAGTGATTAGGCTGTATGTTGTCTTAGCTTGACATATCCCAAAACCTTTGCTAAGCTTGTTCAAATCTAAGGTTGGTACTTGGTAAGGAAGGCTGACAGTCCCGAGGCAAACTGAGTAGGTACTTCCGATATAATTATTTATCAATGCCGTTCTGGACTTCTGGTTCACAGAACTGATGGTTAGTTTTATGACCATTATAAAATATCCACATAGATCTAAATGTGGAAGTGAGTAAATACACATTCCCAACTAATTGGTTATGATTCCCTGCAAGGTGTAAAAAGAACACGGCAAACTAGCTACTCTAATTATTATCTACGAAGTATAGCAACATGTTATTATTTTATGCATTTCTGCAATTGCAGTTTATTAACCTGTACGTTGCCGCAACGCACACACATATACAGATAATATAAAAGCGTTAAAAGGTTGAGTTTTAATTAATCAACACACCTAATAATTAGGGTTCCGTACCAAAATGGTAAAAAAGGAACCCTTATGGTGCGACTTCGTCTGTCTGTCTGTCTGTCTGTCTGTCTGTCACGCCTGCTTATTTCAGCAACTACTAATGCTATCGACTTGAAATTTGGAACAGTTATAAAAAATGCTTGTCCAACTTTATTGCAAATTAAAAAATTAAAAAAATATTTTTATTTTCATTGCAAAAGGGGCCGGAGTGGGGGTCCAAAATTTCAAAGTGGGGTTACTAGGTCAAGTGACATATCATATGAAAGGGCTTGATCTGCACATTTCAAAATATATTTTTATTTAATTTTATATCTCACAGTTTTCGACATATGATGAAAAATGTCTGAAACAATACCATTCCCCCCCCCCCCCTTATCTCCGAAGTTTGCGGAGTGAAAAATCTGAAATAATTAGAGTTGATAGGAATTGACCCAAATATGGCACCAAAAATAAAACGATGTTTCTAACTAGTACAGTTTTTTCAAAATCAACAAAATTCTTTCACAAACAAACTTAATTTTGCTGTCCGGTTTTTTTCACTTTATATGTCCAAAACTGATACGGAACCCTCGGTGCGCGAGTACGACTCGCACTTGGCCGGTTTTTTTATAAAGGTCGCGATTGACGGACGAGCTTTACCGGGATCTTGTGACTCACCGGTAAAGCTCGCTGATGTGTCACTCATAAACCGCGGTTTTGAAAACCAACCAGGCCCTTCAGAGTAGTTTGAATTTTTGAAAGAATAACTGTTATGCTTGCTCGCTGATCAGAAACGAGTAAAACCGCGGTAACCTTTACCGCAATCTTGTGACTCAGCCGTCGATTATTAGCGTATAGATGTTTTAAAATTTAATGAAAAGCCAATACTTACTCTACATTTTTTCTAATTTTCTGTTGGTTTTCTGCAAGTACTAATCAAGATAAATCACTTTAATCAATTTAATTTGTCTCAAAGCGTATTTCAAAGAGGTCTACCATCTCGTATACCTACGTAAAGTCTTTGGTGCAACTTTCTTCGCTTTGTCTCGACTTGAGAGCTTGTTGGTCCAGTTGTAGCTGGCCGATAAACGGGCACACACGATGAGATCACAATGCAGTTTTCAATTAGCCTGATAGTGCGGCGCACTATTGTGTTTTAATAACTTTAAGTGGATTTCGTACTCCATTTTGTTCGGTCGTAACGTAGAGTTAAATTGCGAATAGACGTTATAATTGGTGCAATCTTTTAAATTAAGTTATGCATCTGTCTAATTAATTGGGTACCCTTCGTGCAAAAACCTTAAGAAAAGGGAGCAATTGATGCAAGCGTCTGTACATCATAAACCTAGAATAAAAAGACGAGAACGATTTAGGTCGAGCATATAATAATTCACAAAACTCTTCTTACATTAAAATTTGTCGTTATTCAAAGCCATTGTTTACACCATAAACCGAATCCAGAACGATAAGTCGTATATACTAGTACGACATGATTTAGTTTTCGGCTACAGATGGAATTGTATACCTATCAGACAACTTTGTACTACATCATAAAGTTACTGTACCCAAAAATTTCTCGGTCCAAACCTATAACAGTACATGCTAGAGATGTATAAGTCACGGTTTTAGAGATGTGCATTCTAACAAACGGTACCATTCTATGCGCTGGAGGCTACTTTTAATGTATAGGTACCTGCAACATTGTACCATTTAACGATATTAGCCTAGTTCGTTGTCACAGCCGTGTTGCAGGAATAAACTGTCCGAAACTAAAGTACCATAAAAGGAGACCGCGAAGCGTGTGCAGACAAAGCTAACCAACAATAGTGTCATTGGGCCCGAATAGATGTCAATGTAGTTTAGAGTAACTGTTTATTCGTAAATGCCATTATCGTCGGTGCTACAGTTTAATTTGTTACATTATTTAGATAACGGTAATTGACATTTCAGTAATTGGAAGTACTAAAATATTATTAACATTGAATTGAATTTCAAAGGCTTTACAGTTTACGGGTTTTGCAATGGTTATAGAGTTATTAACACAATAATAATAATTATTTATTGAAACAAATCAGAGATAAAACGAAGTATTTTTGTAGGATTATCAATTAGATATAGCCTAATGGCGTAACGTCATCTTTAATTCAATATTAAAAATACACCGTTTATCTAATCAACGATAAAACTGATAGTAAACTAAATCGGTCACAAAAAGTTAATACTGAAATACTGACCTCTTGTCTGACAGCCAAAATTAAGTTCTGAACTTAGTAAAAGATCCATCACATTTTTTAAATCATAATAATTTAACAGTTCCACCTGTTACAAAAATGAGCGACATGTAGACACGCCGTCTTTTCAAAACAAAATAATTGTAGAGCTTATTTCCCTCAGCAGAACGTCGTGAAGTCAGAGCTTATTACCGATTTTATAATGTGTTAATGTCGGTTGAAAAAATCTAAAACTTTGTAGTCAGTAAAAAAATTTTCAATAACATTGTTAGCCGTTAACTGGACTAACCGCCTGCCCATTACCTCGGCAATTTACCTCAACACAATATTGAACAGGTTCTCCTAAAAGATGGCGGATGATAGAAGTATACGTCGAAGATAATGTCTGGGTTCTGTCAAAGTTTAATAGTAAAATTATATTTGGATTATTGAGAACCTCGTCAATACAGCAAAAGAAAGGATTATTTAAACAATTTGATATGAATGTACGTTTGTTATTGAACTTTTGGCTGTCTAACTATGAATTTCATCTGAATAAATGTATTCAATTTATTTGCCGGAACTTATTTTTTTCGACCAGAAATGGATATTTTGGCCAAAAATGGCTGAAAACCAAAAACAAAACTAAAATTCGGTTGCACTCGTGACTAATTTTTACTACACTCACACTGAGTTGCAGAAAAGGTCATTAAGTTTTAAAGGAGACTAACGATAAAAAATGTATGGTTGCAGAAAGTTAATTAAATTTTAAAGGAGGCATCCATTAAAATTTAATTCACTTTCTGCAACCGACCGTCAATGTTATAGAAATAAAGGGCACTGCTAGTATCCAACAACTCTTCTAAACATCTAAGTCAATTTTGTCGTTATATTCCCAAATCACCCGCCTTGTAGACACATACCCTTTCTAAACATACGTAATCATTGTTTCGTTTAAGCCTGAACCCTAAAATCGGCTTTCAAACGGAATTAACAAGGAGACCGCAGTCGGTTGGTTCGAAAGAGCTCCCAATTTGCCGTCCACCTGGAGTGCATTCTGACATTGTATAGCATTTAATGTCGTTACTTTGGTTTGATGCGCGTATGAAACATGCGACACCGCACACATTGTCCACGCGGAGGGTTGCAGGAGATGTGAAGATAGATGGAAATGTTACTGCATTTAGGTACCAAGTAAATAACAATGCCAAAAACATAACCCTTCCTTGGCAGTCGGGTAAAAAGGCACACTTCATCCGTTTTAAGTAAGCAAGTAAGTCAATTATTTTTAAATTTCAATATATGTACATTGGCCTACAAAAATAAGTATCACACTTAGTACGAAGTTGTAGTAACCCTGTGAGGGAACGGAATGTAATTGGCAACACTACTAGCTGCCATTCGGTGATTTGGATTGTAGACTGTTTTTGTGGAATATTTTCTAATTGTTTTTTAATACAATAAAACAATATATAAATTAAAGTTTTTGCATTTCTTTAATAAATAGAAAAGTAATACTCCCCGACAACAAACATAACAGTGGCGACGAGAAAGTTACGAACCGACGACGTTTCATTGGGTTTTAGTTTGAGGTTATTTTACCCGCATGGAAGTATTGAGAACCAAATTACTAAGTGGAAAAACTGCGTGGATACAAGAAGTGCCGAAGGATTTGTTAATACAATTAGTAGAAGAACTCAAATTACCTACCGGTTCAAATCCTAGCATAGACGAATTGCGAAAATTATTGCGAGAATACGTAAAATCGGTTGAAGAAAAAAGTGAAAACAAAATGTCAGCAAAACAAACTGTATTGTTACCATCAAGCCTAGAGAATTTTAACGGAGGCAATTGGTGTAGTTATGTGGAACAATTAAATTGTTACATGTTGTTACATGACATACCAGACACTAAGAAAGTACCACTATTGCTGACAAAACTTAGTAGTACAGTTTATGATAATTTATCAGGATTATGTTCTCCAGTTTCACCTCTCAAATGTAGCTACGAAGATTTATGTAATAAATTAGAAGAATATTATCATCCAAAAATAAATATAGCTATGAACAGAGCAAAGTTTAAGGACAGAAACCAAGAAGAAACCGAGTCCATAAAAGAATATTTGTTAGCACTAAGAAAAATGACCAAAGACTGTCAATTCAAAGAGGTGGATGAGCACTTAAAAGAAAGATTATTAAATGGGGTGCATAGTGAAACTATACGATATGAGTTGTTGAAAATTGCTGACAAATCACTTAAGGATTTGTCTTCTGTAGCGGAAACAGCAGAAATGGCTTATAAATTAGCACACAAGGAAGACTCCAAGCCAGTAGAAATGTTTACACTGAAATCACAGAGTTTTAAAAGTAATAAATTGCAATCTAAAGGGAAAAGTACTAATTACCAGCAAAAAGGACAATTATATGATAAATGTTTTTGTTGTGGAAAACAAGGACATCTGCGGAGTCAATGTACTTTGAAGAATAAGTTCTGTAGTGAATGTGGAAGACAAGGACACATTTTCAGGACATGCCCTACAAAAAATCCCCATGTGAAGACAGTGGCTGTAGCACAGGATCGGGATAGCAACCCACAAGATATAAATAGGGATAATTATAGTGATGAGGACACATACCGAGTACTTAATATGGAATGTAAGTCATTTGTAAAAGTACCATCAATGTTATTAAATTTGAAAATTGAGGGTGTACCAATTGATTTTGAAGTAGATACTGGGTCGGATATCACAACAATAAATGAAAAGGATAAAAATTATTATTTCAAAAAATATGAAATGCTGCATTCTAACTTGACCATGGTAAATTTCAACCAGTCTATTTCAAAACCAGTTGGAATTTTACAAAATCTTCATGTAAAATATGGTAATGTGGACTGTGATAAGTTAACCTTAGTTATAGTACCTGATGGACAGCCAAGAGTCATTGGGAAAGATTGGTTAAAACAATTAAAATTATGGCCTTTAGATTTGAAACAGCATGTTAATACTTGTACCTCTAAATCATTAAAAGATGAGTATACAGAGCAAATAAAAAAAGACTTCCATGATATATTTGAACCAGGCTGGGGTAATTTTAAAAAGGCTTATATAACTCTAAAATTAAAACAAAACACTAAACCTAAATTCTTACCGGCAAGAAGTGTGCCATTTGCATTAAAATAAAAAGTTGAATCAGAAATCAATAGGTTATTAGAAAATAAACGCATAGCTCCAATTGAGTTTAGTGATTGGGGTACACCAGTAGTACCTGTCATAAAGGGTGATAGCTCAGTTAGACTCTGTGGTGATTACAAAGTAACTTTAAATCCTAATTTAGAAATTGATCATTTTCCTCTTCCAACTATAAACCAAATATTATCTAATTTTGAGGGCAACAATTATTTTTGTGAGCTGGATTTAAAGGAAGCGTATTTACAAGCACCACTAGATGAGGAGTCACAAAAGTTAACAACAATAGTTACTGAAAAAGGTATATACAAGTATCTATACTTACCATATGGTGTCAGCACAGGGCCTGGTTCTTTCCAGCGTATAATAATGCAATTACTATCTGGATTAGAAGGTGTGAAGGCTTACATAGATAATGTTTTTATTGCAGGAAAAACCATTGAAGAGGTAAATATAAGACTAAGAGCCGTATTGGAGCGCTTCCAGGAAGCAGAATTAAAATTAAAAATAACAAAGTGTAAATTTTTTGAACAACACTTAACTGTTTTTGGGTATCATATTTCAAATGAAGGAATCAAGGTAGTGAAAGAAAATATTGAGCCTCTTTTGAAAACACCCCCGCCTGAGAACTTAAAAATGTTACGCTCTTTTCTGGGCAAGATTAATTATTATAATAGGTTTTTGAATAATATGGCAACAATATTGCGGCCATTGTATGATTGTCTTAAAAATGACAGGTTTTTGTGGACACCTGAATGTAACATAGCTTTTAATAAAATTAAGGAAGCATTGACAAAGACCACTACTTTGTCTCATTATAGTAATGACTTACCAGTCATATTAAGTTGTGATGCATCTGAATATGGGGTAGCAGCTGTATTGTCTGTTAAAACAGCGAATGGTATAGTGAAACCTGTAGCTTATGCAAGCAAAAAGTTAACAGAAACTCAAATAAAATATCCAACAATTGAAAAAGAAGCTTATGCTATAATTTTCGGAATTACAAAATTTTATGAATACGTATTTGGTCGTACTTTTGAATTGGAGACAGACAATGCGGCATTAGTCAGTATTTTTGGACCTAAAAAGGGTATTCCTAAAATGGCATGTAAAAGATTGCAACATTGGGCCATATTTTTGTCAGGGTTTAATTATACAATTCGTCATATAAAAACAGACAAAAATCCAGCTGACTACCTATCGCGTAACCCTATAGAGGACAAAAACAGTTTTAGTCACCCTCTACTAGATAATAGTGAATTAAGTATGATAAAATTTTTGTCACTTTCAAATTTTGAAAATATATGTTGGAAGGATGTTGAAAAAGAAACAAAAAAATGTGTTACATTAACAACTATCTTGAGATACTGTGTTGATGGATGGCCTGCTAAAGAAAAACTAAATGATTGTTTTAAACCATTTTATGGCAGAAGAAATGAATTGAGCATTGATCAAGGGTGTTTACTGTGGGGAACAAGGGTTGTAATTCCTAAAAACTTACAAAATATAGTGATGAATATATTACATGCAAGCCATTTGGGTATTAACAGAATGAAACAGATTGCGAGATCATACTTTTGGTGGCCATCAATTGACAAAGATATCACAGATATAACAGCTACATGTAAAGTTTGTTTAGAAAATAGAAATGACCCACAAAAAGTGCCGTTAACACCTTGGCCATCATCTCATGCAATTTGGGAACGCATTCATGCGGACTTTTTGGGTCCTTTCTGTGGAAAAATGGTTTTAGTTATCATTGACAGTTATTCAAAGTGGCCGGAAGCTTATATTATGCCTAATATAACGGCATCTAAAACTATTAGTATTTTTAAGAATTTGTACAGCAGATTTGGATTCCCGTTTCATTTGGTGGTGGATAATGGGACTACTTGGACCAGTCAAGAATTTAAAGAATTTTGTAATGCAACAGATGTAAAAATTAGTTATACGCCCCCATATTATCCAGCTACAAATGGGGCGGCTGAACGTTATGTGCAAACATTTAAAACTCATATAAAAAAGATAGTAGATAGTGGACATACTTTAGAATCTGCTATGAATATATTTTTGTTAGACTATCGTTCAAGTATAAATCAAACCACTGGTGTCAGTCCTGCTAAACTAGTATATCAAAAAGAATTAAGAACTAGATTTTCGTTGCTTAGACCACAACCTGTAACTTCAAAATTACAAATTAATAATGAGGACATAATAAAATATAGTAAAGGCAAACGAAATGTCACCTTTGATATAGGAGAGAAAATAATGGTTAGAGACTAGAAATAAAAAACCAAAATGGATTTTGGCGGAGGTGACGAACTGCCTGACACCAGTAACATATATGGTAGATGTAGATGGAAGGGCAATTAAACGCCATGTAAACCAGATGATAAAATGTAATATGTGTAATTGTTAAAAGAACTAGGTATATTATGTACTTCCAGATTTTTTTTTGTTGTGCGAGGGGAGAGTGTAGTAACCCTGTGAGGGAACGGAATGTAATTGGCAACACTACTAGCTGCCATTCGGTGATTTGGATTGTAGACTGTTTTTGTGGAATATTTTCTAATTGTTTTTTAATACAATAAAACAATATATAAATTAAAGTTTTTGCATTTCTTTAATAAATAGAAAAGTAATACTCCCCGACAACAAACATAACAGAAGTAGTAGCAGAAAGTGTAGTACTTATTTTTGCTGGCCAGTATATTACAGATTACCTACCTACTACTACGCCGCTAGAAAATTTTCAAATTATTATATTTGCCATAGGAATTGAGTTTCAAAATCGATATTGTTTCGATGTTTTGACAAAGAGTTATTAGCAAAATACGTGCTACCTCTTCACAACCGATCGGTACTGTTCCATTACTGATTCAAAGCTCTACATCACACACACCTCTGACTAGAATTTGCTCTAAACATTTTAGCGTTTCCAATAAAAAACTGTTGTATTAGCTCAGCGTTCATTACATTATTTTCTCCCTTCTCATAAATATCCATACAGGCAATCTCGGCAGTACCATGCTAGTATTTGTCACATCAAGTTGATCTATGTCAGCGGCGTGAATCTCGATCACGGAACGTTGGCAGTCAACGTGATTTGTTGGTTCAACAGGGAGGGCTACGAGATTCTACCTCTAAACAATGTTACGATAGCACTTGACGGGCGAAGCATATACCTACAAATACAAACTTGTTAAATATTTTGATCAAGATTTTGTATCCACCAAGGAGAATTCACACGATACAAAGAGGTTATTTATCAAAGTAATGAAGAGTATAACGAGTAATGTACTGAGTGAACGATTCATCAAACCTAAAGCTTACCCCTAGGCAGAAACACTTGAGAAATAGATGGCTATATTTCTTTTAAGACGTTTCTCATGAACAAGGAAATATTTCAAATATCGTCTTGAGGACTTCAACAATAAATCTTGCTTCCTTTTTGGGCAACAGTGTTTTATTTAATGTTTTAAAGTAAGAAATTCTTTAAGAATCGTTCCTAATAGATACTAGCGTATTTGTGTTTAATGCAATCCATACAAAACAGATAATAATGTTCACAGCACCGTGGAATTCTATCTCGAATGTTAACTGTCGATCGCAAGTATTTAGAATGAGGTATTTGCATTGGTTACACGCTAAACGAAGAAGTTACAATTGAAACATTCTAAATACATCCCACACAAGTTCTCGAGTACCGCATTAAGGATTGAGTAACTTTGTGAAATATCAGAAGCGTACGGTATCCGACGAGTTATATGGCAAAAGTTCACCGCTGCAGCTCATTGCTTGTGTAAAATTGTATGGTGGAATCTAGGGTACCGGCGGCCATTGGGGGGGTGTAGAATTAAAATTGGCGATAGCGACGCAGCGAACCACATGGAAAATACTCTGAAAATCGGTGCCCTCGGGCAACCGACTGGCAACCGCTGTGGGTACGTGCCGCACGGCCTCTGGATGTGACTTGTGTGTACTGCCATTATTATGTGGTTTGTTCTATCAACGCTCTTTTTGAATTTTGGAGCCTTTTGCTGTGATTTTTTTCTGTCATTGACGATATGTGCGTTGCATGTAAAAAACATAATGTATGCCTGAGACCCCATTTTGACAGCACATATAAAGAATCATGTTTCATATACCTACTAAAGTGAGGGGTGTCATTTTAGTTTATAAATATTTGTCTAGGTTTTTAATGGCAAGTCCTAGCCCATGACTAAAAGCTCATTAAGACCCACGTGGAATTATAAGCGAGTACAAGTTTATATTTCAGAACAGAAAGAAAGATGTATTCAATAAAAATATTGTGGCAATGCAAAGCTCATCTAGTAAAAGGAATAAGAATATATGTCTGCGTACGGAACCACGTTATGCATGTTATGTTAGTACATACATGCACCCCTATGGAACTTCTCATTGTCGACAGTTTTAGAACCGCTTTAGCAATTTGGCTTTGTGGTCTTGTGTGGAATTTTTGCTTTATGGTCTAAGCTTCAAATACTTGCTTTTGGGTTTTGAACAGGACAGCATTTTGGAAAAAAGTTCTCCGTCACAATGAAACGAAATCGTGCATTGTTGAGCCATCGTAAAGATAGGTAAACATTTCATTTTACGGCTAAAATTTAAGCCGGGAGATAAGAAATAAATGTGTGACGTGGTATTTGCGAAATGAAATTATAATTCAACGCGAGCCGTAACTGTTGAAGATAAGTTTTGTTTATGTAACATTGTATACTGTGAAATTTACAATTGTTGATTTTAATTCGGGAATCGGCCCATTAACACGACGGGGGAAAAAATACGCGGCAATTCGTTGCTTAAAGAACATTAAATTAAGCGTAATTTGAATAATTTTACGTGGCGGTGAACACAAATAGCTGTAATTAAAGTACAAGTAGGTATATTTCGCGAATTGTGCCAAACTGAAAACAAAGGACGGCCGAAACGCTAAGTGAGCACGATCAATGTGAACAAGCTACATTTAAATACACAGACATGGGTAAAATTATTGTTTGCATAATGTATCTCAGTACACATTTAATTTCAAGAAGATAATTACAGTCATAATACCTATATTTTTACGATATATTGTTATCTCGTGTCAAATGTGCATAATAAATCTTAAAACACATGAAATGAATATGTAATCAAACATAATGGAAATTGTTCGAACTTTAAACAGATAAACTGAAAACAATTGATGACATGACATACGAATGATAAATTAACAATTGAATTGTCAAACAAAACAATTGGATTCCGTCGTCCATTCGATTGTATTCAAACAGAAGTAGAGTAATTCAGTATTTAAATATTAAAATTTTAATCATTCATTTTTCGGGTAGTTTGTTTTCGTGTGGACTGACATTCGAGTTGGATTACCTACTTTACCATCTTTATGAGTTTTTACATAATTTTACAGGGTTATTGGTAAAACACTAACAAACTTGCAGGACTAGCGTTGAAAATTCCGAAAAAAACATTTTTTTTTTCCACGGAAAAAACTGGTGGTTTTTTACCGTTTTTTCGGAAAAATTCCGAAAAATTGGCAGTTGTGTATGACAAAGAGAGAAAATAGCGGTTCGAAGTGCGGAATAAGAACGCATATCTTTTGCTTTATAAATGATGTCTTCTTACATATTTCTACATAAACATGATAGATAATATACAGAATATATGTTTTGTCTAATCTAAATTAACGATTTCAATAAATGATTTGATTATACATAAGCGGCACGGTGTACGGCTTGTGCGTTTGGGGTCGCAAGTTCGAATTCCGCATAGAGACAAACGTTTGTATGGTCTACAGATATTTGTTCAAGTAGGTACCTATGGACTGTTGTGTGTATGATTTATGCGTATAATGGCTTCTTAGATACAGGAAATGCTAGTTAAATGTTGGCTATTTATTGACTTATGATATTAAAACTTAATATAAGAGGAAGCTTATGAGAAAATGATTTTTATGATCAAATCATATTTTATGATCTTATTTCTATATACCTATTATAGCTAATTAGCTAGCTGTGCACGGCATGCATAAATACAGTCATCATGAATATAGTCATCAATCATATCTTATTTATAAACTTATAAATAAGATAAAAAAATCCAATTGTTTATCAAATTTTTTTTGGAGTTAAAAGTTTTCAGCGTTTAAATTTTGTTAACATTACGATAATTATTTAGTGCGAAATTTACTCATAAGTATTACAGCAAACAGCTTAAAATATAATGTCGAATAAACATTTCTTTTTAGTGTATAATTTGTCCATTATTGTGACATTATGACTGTCGACTGCGACAAAATCCAGCGATTTGTCACTTAATAACAGGCGGTCGTTTTTACGAGCATTTCGTATTCTGTGCGTAATAAATTTTGTTTTCACAAAAACGTATTAGATCCAAAATTGTATTATTAGACTTTATACTTTATAGTCAACTTTATCAAACGGGATTACATTGATATACCAACATGGCGACATCGTAAAATCTTGGTTACACAATTGGATTTTTAATAGCATCCAGTATTGTTCGTTAAAACTTATGAAGTCATATTTTCCTATTGTCGGTGTAATAATGACTATTAAAGTTAATGTACACTAATAGACTGGACTATTAGTGTTAACGTAGATAGTTCGTTAGCTATGCCATTATATAACAATTGTGGTTCTGTCGTATTATCTGTAGGTGTTGTAATAACTGTAAACCAACTTAACTAAAACTGAGATTAATGATGGCATAAAAGGTTTTGTTTAAGAATGACCTTTATTGTAATAAAATGTGTCTTTCATAAAAATCATAAAGTGTGCTGTCAGTTTTCATATTAATGCGCTCCATTACCACTGAACAACTCAATTCGGCAGCAATTTCCCTATCGTTCACATCATAATGTATTAATTAGCGTCTCATAACACTTAGGAACCCAAATGTCATGTTCCTTTGTCATATGCGGCGTGAGTTAGGCCGGTACCTACCAAAGATTATCGAGAGTCCCCCGAGACAGTCTTCATAACCCGAAACGATGACACGGATACTCAAATACCCAAAGACCATAAAATTAACGACCATCCCTTTTTGTCGCATACAATAAATAAGGTTGACGCGCAACGTATGGAAATTCAATTTGGATAGTGATGCGCGTGGGTGAGATGCCAGAGATATGCGATATGATATGAGTGCGTCGTCAATGTAAACGACTAAAGATTGAGAAACGAATAAATCGTAAAAAATATAATTAGTGTATATACGCTTAGGCTAATCGAGCGTTTGACGAGGGTCGGGCGAGGTCGCGGCGTGCACTCCGGCAGCAGAGCTGGGAGGGACTACAGCTTGGGTCATTATTCGGACAGACGCGCTCCAACGCCTTTTAGCCCTTTGACGTGGAAAGGCCCTATTAGCATTGAGCGGCTTGTTGATCTCGCCTGTTAATTACTGACCTCCACTTTAACTTTTAACTAGCCTGTCTGCGAGTGACGATTGACAAACCAGACACAGCAAAAGGTAAAAAGAAAAGGTACGGAATAAAATCAATAAAACTTTTAACGAAATATCTTGAACGTGTTGGTTTTAATCAGCATCAACAGTGAATCCGAAGCGAAAGATATTCAAATGAAGAACGGGCTCGATCCGCGACAAGGATGAAGCCCGAAATCAAGGCAGCGGAATCGACGAATAAAACTGTTGATTACGTACCGCGCAAAGTTACGCTCCGTCGATCGGAATTTTATTTACTTGCTCGTTCGAAAAACAAATATGATGGCTTTTAATTTATGATCGTGTCCGCCGAGCTCCTGATGTTACAGCCTGCAGTATGCCAGTATACGAAGCTCGTAATACTTATTTCAAATTCGTGATACGTATTTTTATTGTAACTTTTTATTTGTGTCGTGACGACGGTGTACGAGCTAATGGAGATATGGTATCTGTCATATCAAGAATATACCATTTGACAGTTTTATTGCGATCGCATGTGATGTTCAGATAAAAGACAAGTTATCCAAGGGTAAGGACGTCGTTACCCAGCTGGATCGATGAGTCCTAAATCAATAACATTTTAATAATGTGTTTTTAATATAAGTTAATAAGTGCTGCATTTGCCGTAAATCAATCAAGATAATGAATCATATAAATTATTGTTAGTTGTTACTCCAACGTGTTCGTATATGAACATGTATTTAACTTTTTCCCTTATACGTCAAAGGGGCAATTGCAAGTGGTGTTTTGAAAAACGCCTTGGCTGTCGGACGGACGAATGCCAATAAAGCTAGTCGTAACCCAACCCACTTCTAAGTCCAGAGCGGCGTACTGTAATCGCTACCAGGCAAAAACTTGACTGGGGATTCCACTCGGATAGCCCTTTGCGCCATTCAGCAATGTACGCAAAAAATATTTCTTGGGTTAATTGTTATTTACGTTTTGCCTATCTAAAAATCCAATGCCTAAGTACCTACTTAGGCATTGGATTTTTCATAAGATTTATTAGCACGTTGTAGGTATATATTGCAAATTGAGTAACCAGGTGGATTTTAAAATATTATCTAAGTATACATACCTACATATACATATATTGGAAATAATGTGTGATTGCGAAATCACATAGGTTTTGTGAAATTGTGTAGAATTAAAAGGACAGCCGGCCTAGCATGACCACGATAGAAACGGGTTTTGTCTACATAGAAATAGACAAAGTGACAGATTGTAGAAACATTTCTACGTTTTATGAATGAAACGGTAGTACAATCTGTCACTTTGTCTATTTCTATGTAGACAAAACCCGTTTCTATCGTGGTCATGCTAGGCCGGCTGGTGGTGGTATCCTTACATTCAAGTTATTTTTAGGTCTCCGTACCAAAATGGCAAAAAAGGAACCCTTATAGTGCGACTTCATCTGTCTGTCTGTGTGTCTCCAGGCTGTTTCTCATGAACCGTGATAGCTAGACAGTTGAAATTTTTACAGATGATGTATTGATGTATTTCTATTGCTGCTATAACAACAAATACTAAAAACAGAATAAAATCAATATTTAAGGGGGACTCCCGTACAACAAACGTCATTATTTTGCTCATTTTTGCTCGATATAGATAACGGCAACAGGTAGACGCTTGAAATATTCACAGAATATTTAATTATATATTCACTTTAAAAATAAATAATTAAATTAAAATAAAACAAATATTTAAGGGGGGCTCCCATACAACAGACATGATTTTTTTGCCGTTTTTATAGATAATTGGTACAAAACCCTTCGTGCGCGAGTCCGACTCGCACTTGGCCGGTTTTTGTTTTTATTAAATTTATTTCTTTTTTATCAACTGGCTGCCGGAAAAGCTCTTATACAGAATTCCTGTAAAAAAAATTAAATGATTTAATTAACCTGAATTGAAAAGTAAAACTCGCAAAGTAATAAGGAAAAGACCATTTCTTAAATGAAAATAACTTTTTGTGAAGAAACGTTTTACTAACCTAATTAAAAAGAGCGTACAGAGCCCAAAATGAGAAAGCATTCAAAGAAAAAAAATATGAAAAAGGCCCCGCAATAAAACCAGTAGGGCCAAAAAAATTCTGACACATTCTGTGTGAACAATGTACAAGCCGACCATTCATTCATTTGAACAGAGAACAAATATTGCAAAATACACATCAATGAAATAGGATAAATGCTGTCAAATGCACACATTCAAAATCGAAAGCAGAAAGTTTGGAACCATTGTGAAACATCCTTTAAACGTAGTCTGAACACGGTCCCTAGTTAGTCGAACGCACTAAGCAGAAGCCAACGCTTATTCTTTTAGTAATTTGTTTGTGGTCGTCATAAGTGGCCATTTATAAGTAGATCACTCATCCGCGACCCGCGGCGGCTACACACCAATGATTTTATTCAACGTGACACTACTTAAGAGATATCAGATAATAAACGCACCGCGGACACACATCTTGATGCCATTCAGTACAAAGTGACCGCAGCCTCGTAATGTTCCTATTTAATTGGTCCGCTTACCGAGTAAAAATGTTGAGACAATATTTTTCTTGCTGACAGTATCATTTACTAACTAACTATAGTAGGTTAAGAAAAAAATGTGAACTTTTTTAAATTAAGTTAACCGGGTGTAGGTACAGTCGTCGAATAACTTTATTAAAAAATAATTATCTACTTTATCTGCCACTCTTGATTTCTAGTAAAAATATTACTTTGCACATGTAGGTACCTATTTATTATTATTTTGGTTCGTTTTCCCGCGAACATAGAAAAAATGCTACAAAAAAAAACAGAAATATATATAGGTACTAATTACTAAACAGCTTCCAACAGAATTTCAATAGAAAGAGTGACTCAAATACCTATATAAGCAGAATAAAACAAAAGAAAAATTGAAACAGTACCTAATTAAAGGCAACGAATGAACATTCGCGTAGGTAAATGGGTAGCAACTAGGCAATTATCATTGTATCTCAATCCGATAATCGAACCCTACACAATTAACACTGCATCGTCGACATTGTTTACTTAATCAGTTCATCCTCCACTTGACTATAAATTAATTAACTACTAGTACAAATTCCATGAGGCCCTCATATGGGATATATAGCCAATAGCCATAATAAAGTATGGTCCATTTCAATAGAACTTGTTTACATATAGTTTACAAGTTCTATTGAAATGTAGGTGCCATACTTTATTATAAAACTTAACTACTAAACCTTCTATACAAATTCATCAAATTTTGACAGTTGGCCATACTAACATTGTTTACAAAGTTAACTAATTCAATTGAAATGGACCCTAGTCAAAACATGTTTTAGATTTCCCCATATAACACTATATGTATATGTATAACTCGTAAAAAAATCGTATTAAGTGAAAAGCACTTCAGTGGATGTTCTAGCGATTTATACAGCCTATTGTTCAATCTGACTCCTCTTGAACGTACTAAGTAGATTTGTGAACTTGTAGTAGTTGATTTGTAGTGAAGTTTAAGTTCTATTTCAAACAATCAAGGTGAGAAATCTGGTGGGAAACGAGGCGCTTTCGACTTTATATCTGGAGCATGTAGGATTATATTACAATTGAAACGATTTATTAAAATAGATTCTATTTCCACATAGCTACCATTCTTATGTCCTGCCGCTTACGTGTGGATTCATGACGTGCGAAAGGACGGACGAAGGGTTTAAAAAGATGCCGAAATCAGATCGTCGCATCAGTTCGGACGTCTCCATCGTGTGACGTATGTCATGAAA